>CM053595.1:24904959-24932132 GCA_028646575.1 Pseudocheirus occidentalis | reverse complement strand
CAATCAATTCACAATATATCAATTTTCCACTCATGGGGCAACCATTAACTGAATCAGTCACTCATCTAGCAGTCAGTCACTAAGCTAGATTTCCAATTACTAAATATCATTAGTCACTAATACAGTCATTAGAGAACCACACAAACTTTCCACCCCTTGGTGTCCAGCAAACCTCAGTTTAATCCCAGGGGAGGCCTTTTCTTCATCTTGACTCTGGGTGGTCTCTCTGATTCCCTGGATCCCCTTCCATGGTCCCAGCTCCCTCCTGAATCCACCAAACAGTCACCTGGATTGAGAAGCAGACAGCTGCTAGGTTCTCGTCCAGTCCTCAGAGGTAGACAGCTCCCACGTCCTTGTCAAGTCCTCAGGGCAATCCCTGGCACACACTGAAGTTCACAGGGTCCAGCACATGTCAAACCTTTCACCACTTCTCTTGCTTGGAACTCAAGGATCAGCCAGGCCATGAATAAACAAAGTCTCATCTTGGTCATGCTTCTTCAGTCTTCCAGCATTTCAGCTGGCCCTAGGACCCATAAGGAATATTGGCCTTCTGGATGGCCTTCACCAGATTCTGATATCAGGAAAACTCCATCTCTTTTCTCAGTCAGCTTCCAGATGCTGGGAGAGGAACTCCCCCTCCCCCCCCCCCCGTCTCTCAAGAAAACTCCAGCTCCCAGATGCTGAGACAATCCTGCTTCCTCCACATGAAGATTCCAATTCTGTCTCTCTGTCTCTAGAATTCTTCTTTACATACAGCACTGGCCTCCTGTCTCAGGCAATAGCCTTCTTCCGCATCAACAGGGGAGTTCACGCCTTCTCAACAGTGGACAGGACTTACACCTTCCATTCTCAGCCCTAAGTTACTAAGTGCTAAGTATCTGCTAAACTTGATTGCTATTACACACTGTTCCAAAGGTGTCTATCAAAAGTGGTAGAAAAAGCACTATATTAGAAAGCAGAGAACCTAAATTTTAATCTATTAAAACTATATGACTTTTTCAAATTTGTTAATTTTTGTTTGTGGTAGTGAAAATAAAATGAATTGATGTCCAAGAAAAATCACAGATCAGGAACAAGTAAGAGACAATGTGGTGTTATGGTCAACATGTCAAGAAAAATCTTTGTTCTTGTTCAGTCCCGTCTAACTCTTTTGGACCCCATTTGGAGTTTTCTTGGCAAAGATATAGAAGTGGTTTTCCATTTCCTTCTCCAGCTCATTTTACAGATGAGGAAACTGAAGCAAACAGGGTTCAGTGATTTGTCCAGGATCACACAGCTAGTGAGTATCCGAGGCTAGATTTGAACTCAGGAAGATGAGTCTTCCTGACTCTACTGTACCACATAACTGCACATACCCCTTTAACTGGGCATGAAGTTCTGTGATTATAACTGATGGAATTAGAAGGAAAGTAAGCTAATCCTAGTGATTCTATTTTGTGGACACAGGCTGGCTAAACTTCATTTTCCTCCCAGCTGTGCATCTGACTCTTTGGACTTTGATACCCTATTTCAGATGCAATCTCCCCCTGGAAACTCCCTCAGTACCCAGGACCTCCTCTTCCAGAGATAGCTATCCTCCTCTTCAGCCTTCTCACTCTAGAACATCCCTCAGCCATGCTGGCCATTTCTCACTCTGGAGAGTGTGTCCTAGTGCCTCTCTTTTGGGAAGTGGCCCAGACAAGCCAACATTCATTTTCAACCCAGCTTTGCTTCTGACTTTCTGGATTTTAACACCACTCCCCTACATGGATACCTTAATCCTCTACTATTTATGTCCCTTTTGTGTGTTGTCTTCCTTCATTCAAATAAGAGATTCTAGAAGAAAGTGACTGCCTTTCTTTTTATTTGTGTCAGCATCCCCAGGCCTGACCACAGTGCCTGGAACATGATAATCAGTGCTATGGACTGTGTAGGGACTGGCCATGCTCCTGGTGGTCTTTTAAAAGTGGAGGTCTCTTCTTTTAGTCTATTATCTAAAATGACAGTCAAGACTAGAAGTAACTCTGAAAAGTATGACCTTTGACAACAGAGAGAAGAGACCAGCTATCAAAGAAGGTCCCAGTCTATGAGGGAGAGAAGCTCATTGCTGAGAGAGGATTTTCTCTCTCCTTCTCTGTAACCTCCTCCTCAGCCATGACCTCTTACATCAAACCTAGTCATCCAGTAGGAAATACCACACCCAGCAGGGAGTGGGCCAGTTGAGGGTTGAGGGAGGAGATAGTTCTAGCAGTGAGTCTAGGATTCTGTTAGTCAAGAAGAGAATCAACATAGACCACTGGGAGTTGAGCTGGGGAGAGAAACAGACTTATAGAACCTAGTTGAGCACCTTACCCAGGAAACACATTGCAGCCAAGGGATACAGCATGAGGAAACCAAGAAAAGGGAAAAGACTTCAGCAACATAGAGTGCTGAAGCTTAAATGCTTTGGCTACATAATGAGAAGACATTACTCATTGGAAAAGATCCTGGTGTGGGAAAGATTGAAGGCGAATGGAAAAGGAGATGGCAGAAGATGAGATGGATGGAAAATGTAATGGAAACAATGAGCATGATTTTGGACAGAATTCAGGAGATGGTGGATAGAAGTACCTAGTAGGCAGTGGTCCATGGGGTCACAAAGAGTTGGACTTGACAGAATGAATGAACAACTACAACATATATGTGAACTGTCTTAGCAATCTCTCCTCCCCAAGTATTGGTACATCTAAAAGAGGGTGCTCACACTTCCCACAGTTGCTGTGTGTAACTGTGGTAGAGTATGTTCCAAGATTATGGGGGAAATGTTTTATTACTACTGTTCTCCTGATATCTTACCTTTCTTAAACCTATTCTTTGCCTCATCGTGATTATCCACCCATCAATTTCTCAGACTATTATCTGTTCTGACTTCACTTTCTCCCCTTCCCAGTCTTGACACTTTAGCAAACCAAGTCAATTTTACACTGTCCTCCATTTCTGAATCCTTTACCCTATTGTCCTATTGCTAGCTCACCTCTGAATTATTCTTCTCCTCCCACTCCTCTACCCTCTGTAATCTGGCTTTCAATCTGATCACTCAACTGAAACCAATCTCTTCAAAAGAACCAATTATCTGTTATTTGCCCAATCTGATGGGTTTGTTTTTTTTTTTCAGAGTACCTTTGCACTTTCTCTCTGTGTTTTTGTGTCACTACTCTCTCCTGGTTTTCCTGCTACCTGTCTCACCATTCCTTCTCAGTTTCTCATCATCAATATATGCCCAGTAACTGTGGGTGTTTCCCAAGGCCCTTGCCTCGCCCCCCTCCTTTTTCTTGCCTCTCTCCTCCTCCCCTTTTCCCTCCTCTCCTCTCCTCCCCTCCCCTCCTCTCCCCTCCCCTCTCCTGTTTTCTCCTCCCCTCCCTCCCCTCTCCCCTCCTCTTCCCTCCTTGCCTGCACCAGGGGTGGGGATCCTGCAGCCTCGAGGCCACACGTGGTCCTCAATTGTGGCCCTTTGAACCCAAACTTCACCAATCAAATCTCCTTAATAAAAGGATTTGTTCTGTAAAACTTGGACTCAGTCAAATGGCTGTACCTGAGGACCTAGAAGGCCACAGATTCCCCACTCCTACACCTAGCCATCCTCTCCCCCTAAAAAGTGGGGAGAAATGATAGGGCAGTGGTTCTCAACCTGTGGGTTATGTTCAATTTGTAACAATGAAAATACATCCTGCATATCAGATATTTACATTATGATTCATAACAGGAGCAAAATTACAGTTACGAAGTAGCAATGAGAATAATTTTATGGTTGGGGGCGGGGTCACCACAACATGAGGAACTGTATTAAAGGGTCGCGGCATGAGGAAGGTTGAGAACCACTTGCATGGAGGGAATCTGCCAGAAGGTTGTATATGAGGACAGATGAGCTTCCTTATGAATAAACCTAAGAAGCAATGATATCACTTATGTTCATAGAGACCCTTTACTTATTCTGGACATTGGGTTTCTAATAATTCAGCGTCACAACAGCGTGTGTGTGTGAGTGTGTGTATGTGTGTGTGTGTGTGAGTGTGTGTGAGTGTGTAAGTGTGTGTGTGGGTATGTGTGTGGGGGGGTGTGGGTGTGTGGGTGTGTGGGTGTGTGTGTGGGGGGGGATTTGTTTACCTTTATATATTTATGTTGCATTTATATAGCACTGTAAGGTTTACAAAGAACATGACAAATGTTGTCCCATTCTATCCTCACAACAACCCTGGGAGGTGGATGCTACATATTATTATTCCCATCTTACAAAGAAGGAAACCGAGGCAGACAGAGGTTGGGTGACTTGCCACAGCTAGTAAATGTCTGAGGCAGGAGTTAAATTTGGGCTTTCCTGACTCCAGGCCCAGCGCTCTATCCACTACCCTTCCCAGCTGCCCATGATAGCAAGGGAGACAGCAGCTCCACGGATGGCCATGTCAACGGCTGCGTCAAACCACTGACTCGTTTTGAATCTGCAGTCCACAGGAAGCCCTAGGCCTTTTTGTCATGGATTATTTTCTAGTCACATCTGCCCTATACTGGACTTCTACAACTGTTTTTAAAAATTTATTTTATTTTTTAATTTAGGAAATAAACATTTCTACAATATAGTATAATAATAATTTTTAAAATGGGGCGGCTAGGTGGCCCAGTGAATAGAGCACTGGGCCACGAGTCAGGAGGAACGGAGTTCAAATCTGACCTCAGATACTTGACTCATACTAGCTGTATGACCTTGGGCAAAACCAAACCAAAACAAATAAATAATAAAAAAAAAGATGACCGAACATTAAACTGCAAATATATTGTGTACAACTTTCTATTCCTTTTAAATATGTAATAAAGATATCATGTGAATCTCTTTTCCCCCCTCCCATAAACCCCAGAGATGGCCACCATTAGACACCAATTAAGGATACATATATATGTAAAACCATTTTACACATCCTTCCATTGATTAGTTCTTTCTCTGGATGCAGACAGCGTCTTCTTCATATGTCCTTTGTAGCTAATTTGGGTATTTATAATAGTCAAAATGACTTATCCACTTAAAGTTGTTCTTAGAACAATATTGCTGTATACAGTATTCTCTTGGCTCTATTCATTCATCTCTTCACTATTTCATGCAAGTTTATTTTTAAATAAAACAAATGATTTTTAAAAACCAATATCTAAAACTTGAAGCCATAGACAAGAGTGACAAAGGATAGTCAGACAATGGTGAAGTCAAGCAGAGCAGGGTAAAATTCCTTTTCCACATGACAAGTTTCAAGATGCCTGAAGATACCTGGCCATTACCACGCTTTCCCCAATTTCTTCTCTTCTTTAGTTCTCTGAACACCTCCAGTTCTTTGGTGGGGAGGGCTAAAAGCTACATTGGCCTTCTTGGGAACAGTGTGGGTATCACGAGAAAAGCATATTGATAAACACCCTACTGACAAACATAGACCAGAAGCTCTTGAGATGGGATAGGGAATGGTGTTAGCCATGTTTGGTCTATGGCCGCCTTCATAACCTGTGATTACATAATTCTGTAAATTGATTCTGGCCTTTCACCCTTCAAAAAGTACTAAAATCATCTGAGAGCATACTTCCGGTTCTGAGTGAGCCAAGAACAATTTGTTTAAGGAGAACAAAATATTCCTCTTAAGTTCTTGGCAAATAGCTCTTGGCTGTTCCTTTTGTGTGATGGAAAGAAGGTCTGTTTTAATTTACCCAGATCTTTGAGTATTAGCTTGTTTTCTTCCTGGACCCAGTCTTCAGTCCCCACATAGATTAAATCACATAATGTCAGAGCTGAAAGGGAACTTAGAAATTGTTAGGTCCAACCTCTTCATTTTACCCAGGAGAAAACTGAGGCCTCTGGGAGAATTGCTCAAAGCCACATAGCTAGACAGACACAGCTAGAACTAGATTCTAGATCTCCTCTGCCCCAGATTAGTGTATTCTCCTGCTCATTTAGCAGGGTAGGCATTGATAACCTTATTTTACAGTTGGGGAGACTGAGGCCCTGAGAGGGGAAATGATTTACCTGTGAACATATAGTAAGCTACAGATAAAGCCAAGGCTACACCCCAAATCTGAATCCTAGTTCCAAATTTCTGAATTCAATTTATACGCTATTGTGCTATAGGATAAGATAGGGAATAAGAAAAGAAAATTGCACTAAAGGTAAGGGCTCAAATCACCCAGACCTTGTTCTGTCTTTTAACCCCCAAATTCCTGCCCCTGTCCTATTCACTCCCACCATCATTTCAAGACCTTCCTCTGTCATCTTCATAACATAACCTGTCCTTGAAGGCAGAATCAAGGTGGCAAAGTGAGAGGAAGCATTTTTGCCTAGGTTTCCTAGCATACCTTTCCCTCCATAATCCAGAAAATGTGCTGGACCAAATTCTGATTGGAAAACTAAGAAAAAGTGACAGTAAGTCAATTTTTCAGCCCTTGGCAGTTTAGGAACACAGACAGAGAAGTCTGCAGATATGGGGAGAAGGAGGAGTGGCCAGGAGAATAGGGAGAAGCAGCACACAAAGAGGAGCATTCACAGAAATTGAGCCAACACAGACCACTAGGGCAAGAAGCACCAGTGTAGGAAGTAGATTCCAGGAGATCCCTGAACTAGTATCAGGTACAGGAATGGGTGCCATCTGTGAGTGCTATTGCCCAATGCCTAGTTTTGGGTGACGAATCCAGGGTGAAGATGAGCAGTCACGAGGGGGTATAGGCCCACCTTAGCTGTGTGTTGAAAAAGGAACAAGTTCCAGAAATGTATCTCTGTGTCTCCAAGCCTAGCAGCAGGGATTCAGTTCTAACTTTTAGCCTACCATCTAAGTTTCCAGTGGATTAACTAGAGCAGGAGTTCCATACCAAAAGGGAGAAAACACTCCAAAACATCAGAGACTCCTATCAGATTGACAATGATTAAATCCAGCAGTAGTGTACAAAAACTTAACCATACACAAGCCAATGGACCCAATCCCAGGTTGGGAATTTTTAGAACTTAAACCAAAAGGGCAGTGAACAGACCTTTCCCCAGATATTACCTATTTAAGAGTACTGAAAAGTTACAGGGCCCCAGACTGAGCTGTGAAAACAGGAGGAGAATGCAAAAGAACAAAACCTCAGGTCAGATATTCCCCCTCCCTCAAGAAGTAAATAGAACCTGGCACTAATATAAATTCACAGTCATGAGGAAACAAATGAACAAAAAAACTTGACCATAAAGAGCTAGTATTAGTGTAGTGACAGGGAAGCTCAAGACACAAACACAGAAGAAAGTTACTTGAAAACATCTACAAGCAAAGCTTCAAAGAAAAAAAATGCAGCTTTGACACAAGCCCAAGAAGAATTCCTAGAAGAGTTTTTGAAAAGAGTTTAACAAAATTTAAAACCAAACAAGAGCTATGAAAATAAGATTAATTAAATTATTAAATTAATTAATTTAAAAAGATTAATAGCTAGATATAAAAGGTACAAAGCCTTACCAAAGAAAATTAGAAATTAGAAATTGAAAATTAGAATTGGTCATATAGAATCTAAGGACTCTATAAGACATTGAAAAATTATATAGCAAGTCAAAAGACTGAAAAAAATAAAAGAAAAACTTAAATATCTCATAGGAAAAACAATTAACCTGGAAAACAGTTCAAGGAGAGATCATTTAGGAATCACTGGGCTACTTGAGAGTCACAAACATTCTAACCATATTCCAAGAAATCACAAAACTTCCCTGGTATTGTAGAACCTGAGGACAAGGTAGAAATAGAATCTACTGGTCACCTCCTGAAAGAACTTTTAAAATGACAAGTTCCCAGGAATATTATAGTCATAACCCAGAGCTCCCAAGTAAAGGGGGAAAAAATACCATAACCAGCCAGAAATAATTCAAGTACCATGAAGCTTGAGTAATGATAACACAAAATTTCGTAACCACTTGCAATACGATATTTCAGAAGGCAAAGAAACAAGATTCACAACCAAGAATAATGGAGACAGCAAAACTGAGTATAATTTTACAGGGGGAAAATAGACCTTTAATGAAATAGAAAACTTCTAGGCATGTTAAAATGATCAGAACTAAGAAGAAAATCTAACACATAAATACAAAACTCAAAGAAACATAAAAATGTAAATATAAGTGAGAAATCAGAAGGAATGAAATAAAGTTAAATTGTTTATATTCTTATATGGGGAGGATGATATATGTAATTCCTCAGAACTTTATCATTATTAGAGGTAAGAGTCTAATACATGTGATTGTATTATGTTTGGATGACCTCAAAATTAGAATGGCAGGGTGGAGAAAAGGAATGTAGGAGAGGAAAAAGGGAGAAAAAAGGATAGGGAAAGTTGTCTCATGTAAATGGAATATACAAAGAAGAGTTTATACAACAGAGGCTTCAGTAGTAGGGAGAAATGACACTTGAACCTTATTCTCATCTGAACTGGCTAAAGGAGAAAAGACTACACACACACACACACACACACACAGAGGCAGAGTTGGGTACAGAAATTCATCTTAACAGAGAATAAGGAGGAAAAGGGATTAACAGAAAAGGAAAGAGAATAAGAAGGAAGGTAGAGTAAGGGATGTGGTAATCAGAAGCACAAGAGATTCTTAAAGGGAGAATGGGGTAGGGGGAGGAGTTGGAAGAAAATTATAAGAGAACAAGGAGAAAAATATGCAATTAGCAAACATCTCTTTGAATGTCAATGGGATAAACTCTTCCATGAAGTGGAAAAAGATAGAAAAATGGATTAGAAACCAGTATCCAACAATATGTGGTTTACATTTGAAGTAGAAATACACACAGATAATTAAAATAAAGGACTGGAGCAGAATCTATCATGCTTCAGCTGATTTTTTTTTAAAAAGGCAGGGGGAGTAATCATGATCTAAGAAAATGCAAGGCAAAAATAGACCTAATTAAAAGACAAAGAATTGATATTGATACTGAACATACACAAAATGGCATAACATATAAATTCTTAAAGGAAAAGTTAAACAAATTACAGGAGGAAAGAGAGAAAATTGTAATGGTGGGAGAATTCAATTTACTCTTCTAAGACCTGGATAAACATAACTATAAGACAAACAAGAAAGGAAGCAAACTACTTGCTCTCTCTCTCTCTCTCTCTCTCTCTCTCTCTCTCTCTCTCTCTCTCTTGTGTTTTGTCCCTTCTTTCTTGTTATTCACCCCACTGGTTATAATGCTTCTTTACAACTTGACTAATGTTCATTGTGAAGGTATTTGTAGAACCTATATTTAATTACATGCTGCCATGAGGTGGGGGTGGGGAAGAGGGAGGAGGAGAAAATTTGAAACTCAAGGGATTGTGGAACTGAATATTGTAAATTGAAAGTAAATAAATAAATTTAAATTTTAAAAAAGATAAACAAGAAAGGAGAAAAAGAGATGAATAGAATTTTTTTAAAGTTAAATATGAGAGACTTCTTGAGAATATTAAATGGGAATAGAAAAGATACCTATTCTCAAATATACATAGAACCTTCACAAAAATTGACCATATATTAAATCATAAATACCTCACAACAATGCAGAAAAGCAGAAGAATTAAATATATCTTTTCTTGACCATAATATAATAAAAAATTACATTCAATAAAGAGCTTTTGAAGTATAGAGTAAAATTAATTGGAAATTAAATAACTTAATCTTAAAGAATGGAGAGTCAAAGAACAAATTATAGAAACCATCAATAACTTCAATAAAGGTAATGGCAACAATGAGAAAACCTATCAAAATTTGTAGAATTGTTATGGGAATCTGAAGATCGTTCCTGCCCCTAGGCTCTTTGATAGGCTTAAGTGACTCTGAGTACCTTCCCTGATTTGAAAATATATCTGCCCCCTAATAGGTTGATTGCAGTCACATGGAGCCTGTGGCAAGAAACTTGTTTTTCAGGAATGCCCACACCTTATTACTTTGTGATTGGGCAGTTGGTCAAGAGGGCTGTGACATTCTCTGATCCAGGAGAAGGCTATATATACCCTGATGTGAGTTTTTTCTTTGGAGCTCACTTTGGAAAGAGTTGTGTGATTTGGCCAGATGAGTCTCTGGGCAGTTGTTGAGCCCCTTGGGGGGCTTTGAAAACCCAGATGTTGGTGCTTCCCTCTCTGGTAACTGATTAGGTATGGATGTGATGGTCAGATGGCTGGAAGCCCATCTGCTGATGTGTTTCTTTGTCTGCTTGTAACTTCTGTTTGTACTCTGTTTGCATTCTCTGAAGTTCAGGATGTTGACTTTTTCCCCTGTACTAAGTAAATGATATGTGTTTGATTGATTAAAGTAAGACTGTTAACCCATTTTGAGTTGCTTTCCTTTAGAAAAGAAGATCAAAGGACCTGTGCTAGCAGCCATCCTGGGTATATTAGGGTGCTTGCTGATACAGGGATGCAGCCAGAGTAATACTTAGGGCAAGTTTTCTATTTCTAAATAATTAAATCAATTAAAGAGAGAAAGAATAAATCAATGAGTTGGGCATGGAACTAAAAAAACAAACAAGAAATCCAACAAATAGCTTCCCCCAATTAAGTATCAAAATAGAAACTTCAAAAACTAAAGGAGAGATTAATAAAATTGACAATAAAAAAATTGAACTAATAAATAAAACTAGGAACTGGGGAGTTTGGGGGGGGGTTGTGTGGAGAAGAACACAATAAAATAGATGTCATTAATTCATTGATTTTTTTAAGAACTAAAAAATCCAAATTACTGGTATCAAAAATGAAAAAGGTGAATTCACAACCAATGAAGAAGAAATGGAAACAATATTGGGAGGTTTTTTTGCCCAACTATGTGCTAACAAAACTGACAATTGAAATGAAATGGATGAATGTTTACAAAAATATAAGTTGCCCAGATTAATAGAACAGGAACTAGAACTAAATAACCCTATCTTTGAAAAAGAAACTTAGAGAGCCACAAATAAACTCTCAAAACAAACAAAAGTTAAGACCAAATAAATTTACAAATTAATTCTACCAATCATTTAAAGAACAATGAATTTTGATACTTTAAAAACTGTTTGAAAAATGGGTGAAGAAGAGATCCTACCAAATTCCTTTTATGACACAAATATGATCCTGATACCTAAATCTCAGAGTCAAATCAGAGAAAGAAAACTCTAGGTGTGTGGCTAGGTGGCACAGTGAATAGAGCACCAACCCTGGAGTCAGGAGGATGTGAGTTCAAATGCGGCCTCAGACACTTGACACAAAAACTAGCCATGTGACTTTGGGCAAGTCACTTAACCCCAATTGCCCTCCAAAAAGCAAAAAAAAAAAAAAAAAAGAAAACTATAGAACAATTTATCTAATGAATATTGATGCAAAAAAATTTTTTTAAATAAAATATTAGCAAGGAGACTACAGCAATATAGCACAAAGATCCTATACTCTGACCAGTCTGGATTTATACCAGGAACACAGGGCTAGTTTAGCATTAGGAAAACTGTAAATGTAATTGACTACATTAATAAGAAAAACTATAAAAATCATATGATTATTTCAACAGACAGAAAAAGCTTTTGGGAAAGTAGAATATTCATTACTATTAGGAACACTAGAAAGCACAGAAACAAATGAAACGATCTTTAAAATTGTAAGTAATGGCCATCTAAAACCAAGAGACAGCATTTTCTATAATGGAGAAAAGCTAGAAGACTTTTCAACAAGATCAAGGTGAAGCAATATTATGCTAGGAATGCTAGCTATAACAATGAGACAAGAAAAAGAAATTGAAGAAAGAAATATAGGCAAAGAGGAAACAAAACTATCTTGTTTTTTGTAGATATGATGATTTAACTAGAGAACTGTAGGGAGCCAATTAAAAAGCTAATTAAAACAATTAACAACTTCAACAGAGTTTCAGGATATAAAATAAAACCACACACACATCATTCATGATTCTGTATATTACCAACAGAATCAAGCAAGAAGAGAGAAAAAAAAGAAATTCCATTTAAAATAATTATGGATGGTATGAAATACTTGCGAGCTTACCTGCCAATATGCACAAAAGAACTATATTAATTCAATTACAAAACACTTTCCACAAATGTAAAAAAAATTAATCTTTGGATAAATATTAATTTAGAAAAAATAATTTGGATAAATATTTATTGTTTATAGGTAGGTCAACCCAATAATAAAAATCAAATGCTACCTACATTTATTTATTTATTCAATGCCATGCAAATCAAAGTATGAAAGAATTACTTTCTAGAGCTACAAAAAATAATAAAATTCATCTGGAGGAACAAAAGATCAACAATAGCAAGGGAATGGATGGGGGGCGGGGGCGGGGGTGGGTGGGAAGTCTCACTGTACTGGAGTTTAAACTATACTACAAAGCTACAATAATCAAAACAATTTGCTGCTAGGTAAAAAAAAAATTGGTTGATCAGGTGAAACTAATTAGGTAGGTAATACCATATGCAGAAGCAAATGAGTGCAATAGCTAGTTTTGAAAAGCCCAAAGATCCCAGCTATTGATTAGGTCAAGAACTCACAATTTGACAAAAACTGCTGGGAGAACTGGAAAGTAGCCTGAAAAAAAATAAGGTATGGACCAGCATCTCACACCATATGACAATGTGAGCTCAATATAGATAGGTGATTTATACATTAAGGGTGACATCATAAGCAAGTTAGTGAAGCACGGAAGAAGTCACATGTCAGATCTATGGATAGGGAAAGAATTCATGACCAAACAAGAGACAGAGAGGTTCACAGGAGATAAAATGAATAATTTTGATTACATAAAATTAAAAAAGTTTTGTACAAACAAAACAAATATGGCTAAAATTAGAAGAAAAACAGGAAACTGAGAACAAAATCTTTGCTTCATGTTTCTCTAATGAAAGTCTCTTTTCTAAGATATATAGGAAACTCAATTTTATAAGAAAAAATCATTCCCCAATGAATAAATGGTCAAAGAACATAAATAGGCAGTTTTCAGAGGAATAAACCCAAGCTATCAATAGTCATGTAGAGGAAAAAATGTGTTCCAAATCACTAAAAAATAGAGAAATATGAATTAAAACAACTTTGAGGCATCATCTCATGCCCATCAGATTGGCTAAGTTGACGAAAAAGGAAAATGGCAAATGCTGAAGAGGATTTGGGAAAGCAGGTACACTAATGCACAATATTGAAAGCAATGTGGAACTATGCTTAAACTATATTAAAAAAGCTGTTAAACTGTGCTATTAAATTTCTGACTCAGCAATTCTGCTTCTATATCTTTACCCCCAAACAGATAAAAGAAAGAGGTAAAAGGGACCATATGTACAAAAATATTTATAGGAGCTCTTTTTGTAGCATCAAACAGTTGGAAACTTTGGAAATGCCTCTGTTTTAGTAATTTCCTCCAAATTGGGGAGGGGCTGAGCAAATGATGGAATACTACTGAGCTGCAAGAATGATAAACAGGGGGCAGCTAGGTGGTGCAGTGAATAGAGTACCAGCCCTGGAATCAGTAGGACCTGAGTTCAAATATGGCCTCAGACACTTAACACTTACTAGCCCTGTGACCTTGGGCAACTCACTTAACCCCAATTGCCGTGCCTTCCCCCCTCCAAAAAGAAAAAAGAAAAAAAAAGGAACTGATAAAGGGGATGGTTTCAGAAAAACCTGGAAGGACTTGTATGAACTGATACAAAGAGAAGTGAGCAGAAACAGAAGATCATTTTATACAATAACAAGAATGCTGCAAAGATGTTCAACTTTGAAAGACTCAATAACTCTGAGGTATACAGTGATGAACCACAATTCCAAAGGACTTGTGAGGAAACATATAGCAACCTGAAAATCTGGTTAAAAGAGGCAAACAAGCTAGATGATAGATGTTTATATTATTTATTCCCTTAAAACTAGCAGATGCATGCATACATCAAGTCAAAAGTTAAATTCTGACTGTCTGATAAAAAGAATGAGAAGCCTTAAATACATTTTAGAACAATCCCAACTCAGGATGTCTGCGTCACTCAAATTTATGATCTCCATATATGTTTAACCATAGTATGAGAAAGGAATTTTCTTTTGTTTTTTCTTATTGACTTTTTTGTTTACTTTTAGTTTATAAGATTCATTTCCAGGATCTCTTGAGTTTCAGATTTTTCTCCCCTTCTTCCCCTCCCCCCCACTCCCCCCTCCTGCCATGGTGGCATACAATCATGTATAGGATCTGCAAACTCTTTCACACTGTACAATAGTCTGGTTGTATAGGTGTTGTAGCCAATGGAGTGAACAAGGAGAAAAGAGAAACAAAAAGAAAGGAATTTTCTTAATTGAATAGGTTGCAAACACAAGATAAGAGAGTTGACAGATTGTCAATCAAAAATACAACCCAGGATAGCTGTGTTTCCTTTATCATTAATGTGACATAACATAGTATATGTTCATAAAATATTAAGATAAGAAAAGTCCTATTGCTCAAGATAGTGTCTTAGGTTAAGGCACCTCATCCTTAATGGCCATAATCAGAGGAATGCTCTTACTTTCATCTGGCCTTGTAGTTGTTGACACAGGAAGGGGTATTCTGGGTTTACTCAGAGAACAAAAAAGGGAATATTTTTTAGGTCAAGGGGCTTCTTTTGGTTGATTAGTTTGCTCATTTCTAAGGTGTAAATGCTCACAATGAAAATTTAACCCGTTTTAGCTGGCTCCAACACACCCTTGGTTACCACTACCATCCCACCTCTCTCATGGTTCTTTTTTTTCCCATTGCCAATCAGAATTTATTTATTTATTTTTAGTTTTCAACATTCATTACCTCGATATTTTGAGTTCCAAAATTTCTCATTTCTCCCCTACTCCCCACCCCAAGATGGCATGCATTATGATTAACCTTTCCCCAAGTCTTCCCTCCCTTCTATCATCCTTCCCTCTTATTCTCTTCCCCCCTACTTTCCTGCAGGGTAAGATACCAATTGAGTGCATATGTTATCCCTTCATAAAGGCAAATCCAATGAGAGTAATGTTGACTGATTCCCTTTTGCCTCCCCCTCTTCCCTTCCATTGTAACAGTTTTTTTCTTGCCTCTTTTATGTGAGATAATTTACCCTATTCTATCCTTCCCTTTCTCCTTCTCCCAATATATTCCTCTCTCACCCCTTAATTTTGGTTTTCAGATATTGTCCCTTCATATTCAACTCACTCTGTGCCCTCTGTATACACACACACACACACACACACACATATACACATACACACATATGTATATTTGAAGGGAATATACAGATATGTGTGTGTGTGTATATATATATATATATATGTATATATGTATATTTCCTTCAACTACACTAATACTGAGAAAAGTCATGAATTGTAAATGTCATCTTTCCATGTAGGAATGTAAACAGTTCAACTTTAATAAGTCCATTATGATTTCTCTTTCCTGTTTTATCTTTTCATGCTTCACTTGATTCTTGTATTTGAAAGTCAAATTTTCTATTTGGTTCTGGTCTTTTCATCAAGAATGCTTAAAAACCCTCTTTTTCATTGAATATCCATTTTTTTCCCCTGAAGCATTATACTTAGTTTTGCTGGGTAGGTGATTCTTGGTTTTAATCTTAGCTCCTTTGACCTGTGAAATATCATATTCCAAGCCCTTCAATCCCTTAATATAGAAGCTGCTAGATCTTGTGTTATTCTGACTGTGTTTCCACAATACTCAATTTTTTTCTTCCTAACTGTTCATAATATTTTCTCCTTTACCTGGGAACTCGAATTTGGCTACAATATTCCTAGGAGTTTTCCTTTTGGGATCTTTTCCAAGAAGCAGTCTGTGGATTCTTTCTGTTTTTCCCTCTGATTCTAGAATATCAGGCCAGTTTTCCTTGATAGTTTCTTGAAAAATGATGTCTAGACTCTTTTTTTGATCATATCTTTCAGGCAGTCTAATAATTGTTAAATTATTACTTCCCAATATGTTTTCCAGATCAGTGGTTTTTCCAATGAGATATTTTACATTGTATTCTTTTTTTTTCATTCTTTTGGTTCTGTTTTATAATTTCTGGATTCCTCATGAAGTAATTAGCTTCCATTTGCTCCATTCTATTTTTTTTTAGGAATTATTTTCTTCAGTGAGCTTTTGGACTTTCTTTTCCATTTGGCAAATTCTGCTTTTTAAGGCATTCTTCTCCTCCTTAATTTTTTGAACCTCTTTTGTCATTTGGGTTAGTCTGTTTTTTAAGGTGTTATTTTCTTCAGTATTTTTTTTACTCATTTTTCATTATTTTCTTGCCTCACTCTCATTTATCTTCCCAATTTTTCCTCTACCTCTCTTACTTGATTTTCAAAATCCTTTTTGAGCTCCTCCATGACCTGCAACCAATTCATATTTTTCTTGGAAGCTTTGGATGTAGAGCTTTGACTTTGTTGTCTTCTTCTGGTTGTATGTTTTGATCTTCTTTGTCACCAAAGAAAGATTCTATAGTCTGATTTTTTCTAAGCTGTTTGCTCATATTCCCAACCAATTACTTGACTTTTGAACTCTTTGTCAAGATAGGATTCTGTTTTCAGAGTGGAGAGTGCTCTATCTCAATTTTCAGGTGTTTTGTGCAGCTATTGTCAGAGCTACTTCTAGGCACCTGTAAATTGTCAGTTCTTCTAAGGTGGTGTGATCAAAGGAGAGGTGTTTTTTCCTCTCCTGGCCTGTGCTCTGGTCTGTGAGTGACCATGAGCACTCTTTTCTGCCTTGGAACTGTAAGGAGGACCCCCTCTCCACAGCCACCACAAGCTCTGCCATGCCAGTGCTCCTCCTCATCCCAAGACTGTGACCCAGATCCAAGCAGGGTAAAGCAAGAGAATTCTGACTCAGCACCAGCAAAGAGATCCTTGCATTTGCCCTCTGATCAGTTATTTGATCCCTGTTACCATCTGTGGGCCTGGAGCTCCAGAAGCGACTGTGGCTGCTGCTGCTGCCACCACCACAACATCCACCACCTTGGGGCTGGGGCTGGACTGTGCTCTTCTCTCACCCAGGTCCCAGAGTTTCCCCACTAACCTTCTACTTTGTCTTTGGCATTTGTGGGTTGAGAAGTCCGGAAACCACCCCAGGTGCCAGTGATTCAGTCCCCTGAGGCCTGATTCAGCCTGTCCAAGTTGGTGCGGGCCATGCTGGACCACACTCTGCTCCCAGAACAGTGCGATAGACCTTTATTGTCAGCCTTCCAGGCTGTTTTAGACTGGTGATGGGTTTTGCTCTATCATTTTGTGGGTTCTGTAGCTCTAGAATTTATTTAGAGTCATTTTTTACAAAAACTTGTTGGGGTTTGGGGAAGAGCTCAAGCAAGTCACTGCTTTTACTCAACCATCTTGGCTCCCGGCCCACCCCTGCCCCCCCATGGTTCTTAATGGTGCTAAAAGAAGACTTGTAAAACCAGGCCAACCTGGTCCACTACCAAGATAACATGAAAAAATGTGTTATTTATTTTCAGCTGAATCCTTGCTACTGCCACCAGGCTTTTATTCTTCCTCAATGGGAAGACCATCACATTTATCTCAGCAACTTCTTCAGACCGTCTCTCACCTTATGGCAGTTGTTCCACTCCCACCCCCCTCTTCTAAGATGGCTTGGGCAATTTTTACTGAGAAAATCACAACCATCCATTACATGCAACGGCCATTGACAACTCTCTTTATGCTCTGAAATCCATTTCCTTCAGGAGCTTGCCTGACAATGATTCCCTTTCATCTTTAGTCTCTCTATAGCTATTGGCTTCTCAATACTTAGGAACGTTCTTAAGGATGGTCTCCACCACCCTAAAAGACTTTTGGTTTGAGCTTGTCATCCCTTCACCCAATCATCCTGCATCTTCTCTTTCACTATCAAGCTTTCCAGAAGCGTCATCTACACTCTCTGCCTCCTTTGTATCCACTTACTTCTCAGTCTTTTGCAGTCTATTTTCTAGCCCTGCCATACAACTGATACAGTTCTCTCAAGGTTACCATTTGATTTCTTTTTTAAATACTCTTTTTTTTGTTATAAATTTAATCAACAACCAAAAGAATCATTTTAATAGACAAAGAAGAGAAATGAGGATTGTGTAGGAAATTGTGAACTTTTGCTACATACAGTTTGTTTGAAAATTTAATATATTCAATTTGAACTCAGTGGATAAAACTCTGGGCCAAGAGTTAAAAAAGTTCATCTTCCTGAGCTCAAATCTGTCCTTGAATGCTTATTGGCTATGTGACCCTGGGCAAGTCATTTAACCCTGTTTGCCTCAGTTTCCTCATCTGTAGAATGAGGTAGAGAAGAAAAATGCCAAACCAGTCCAGTCTTTTTGCCAAGAAAACCCCAAATGAGGTCATAAAGAGTGAAACACAACTGAAATGACCAAACAACAACAATAATATTCAATTTTTACAGAATATCAGCCAAATCAGTCTTTTTACTTTCCCTTCTAAACTTCATTAGCTTCTATGTACTTCAATTTTTATTGATGCTCTTTTTTTTTTGGTGAGGGGGGGTATCTCTGTCTCTACTCACTAACTCTGTTTCTCAACCTTCCTAATGTATGTCGGCATATCTGCATGTGGGCGGACCCACCTGGAGAAAGATAGAGGAGCTGTGTCTCAGTTCCTAAGACCATCGGAAATATGTGTTTTCTGATGGTCTTAGGTGACCCCTCTGACCCCTGTGAAAGGGTTGTTTGACGCCCAAAGGGGTTGTGACCCACAGGTTGAGAACAGTTGCACCAACTCCTCCTCCATGTAAGTTCTCTCCTACAATAAATAAATATAGTCAAGCAAAACAAATAAACATTACTAATTTACTTTTTATCTGTTAAATGTTAGGACTTTCCCTCAATTTTCCACTTTGGTGGCTTTTGACATTGCTGATCCAGTATTGCTGGATACCCTCCCTCGATCTTATCACATTCTCTCCTGGGTCCATGTTTCCCTGCTTGCCTCTTTCTTATTAGATCATCCGCTATCTCTCTGCCCCTAAGTGTGGGTGTCTCCAAAGGTTCTGCTGTCAGCTCTCTACCCTTTCTCCCATGGTAATCTCATCAGATATCATAGGTTAATGACCGCTTCTGAGCAGCTGACTCCAAACCAGTATTTCCAGCTATGATCTCTGTCCTGAACTCCAGGCTTACACGTACAACTGCCTGCAGAAGATGTCTGTGTGGCCGTCCTCTTAACATCTTAATCTCAACAAGTGCAGAGCTGTAGTCATTCTCTTCCTCCCCCAAACTCTCCTAATTCATTTGAGGGCACTCCCGCCCCTCTAGTTGCCCAGGTTCACACTTTTCCAGCCATTTCCAACACTTCCATCTCCTTCACCCACATCCAATTAGTTGCTGACTCTAGTCAGTTTGACTTCCGTGTTATATCCTGAATGCAGCCCCTTCTTTCCACTCACATACCCACCCTAGTTTAGAGCCTTGGTCCCTCTCTGCTGGAATGTTCTGATAAGAAGGAAACAAACATGTATTAAGGATCTACTACATGCTAGGCATCGTGCTAAACTCCTTACAAATACTATCTCATTTGAGTCTCTCAACAATCGTGGGAGGTAGGTGCTATCATTATGCCCATTTTACAGCTGAGAAAGCTGAGACCAAAGTCAAATGACTTGCTCAGAGTCACACATCTAATAAGCGGATGAAGCTTTATTTGCTCTTGTATCTTCCTGACTCCCAACCCAGTGTTCTGCTATCCACTATACCGCCCAGCTGCCTCTAACAGCCTATTAACTGATGTCCCTGGTTCCAGTCCGTCTTCTCTTCAGGCTTCTAGGGGGTCCAACAGATGAAGCGTTAGCTTTGGAGTCAGGAAGGTCAGAGTTCAAATGTTCCTTATGAACTGCATGATCCTGGGCAAATAATAGGACCTCCAAATTAACCTCTAACATCACCTCTAAAATTGACTCAGTTTGCCCATCTGTAAGATGGAAATAATAATATCACTTACCTTTCAGTGTTGATATGACTCAAAAATGAGTTAAGATATGAAAAGTGCTTTAAAGACTTTAAAGCACTATACAAAATGATAGCTATTGGCATTATTAATATTGTTATTGTTTTTAATCATCATCATCATCATCTTTAATCCAGCTAGTACTCCCCTGCTCAGAAACCCTCAGTATTTTCACATTACTTTTAGGATTAAACTACAAACTCCTCAGCCTGCTCTTTAACATCCTTCACAAACCAGTTCTGACCTACCTTTACAGCCTTACCTAACTTTACGCCTCTTCATACACATTACATTCCAACCAAATTAAACTCCTAGCTGCTCCCCAAATTCAACATTCCAGTTCTCATATTTGGACACTCCCATAATTCAAACCCTCAATAATAGGACTGTAGTCCTTCCTCATATTTCAGAATCTCTATTTGCTCAAGGTTCAACTTAGGTGTTATGTTCTTCATGAAATTTACCCTTCCCTGATGCCTCCAGTTAACTGTCTTTCTCTCTATCTCTGTCTCTCTGTCTTTGTCTGTCTGTCTTTCTCTCCTTCTCCCCTCCTACTTTTTCTCTCTCTTGCCTCCTATCTTTCCTCTTTGTCTCTCCCCCATCTTTCCTCTCTCTCTCCTCCTATCTTTCCCCAACCAGTAGAATGTCAGAGGTCAGAAACTGTCTTAGTTTTGTCTTTGAATGTTCTGTGTTTAGCAAATAGCAAGCACTTAATATGGGTTTGTTGGTTTTAATTAAAGGGTGTCCCAATGCATTACTGCATTTTGCTTTTAAACTCTACAAGTTATTCTAATAAAAATCCTGCTTTAGCTGAAGAGGAAACACATACTTGAAATAAAGAGCCAGGTCAGTAGCAATGATTGCGATATCCATCATATGGATGGCATGCTCATGCTGCCTTCGATTAAGGTTCTGGAAGATGTTTAGATCCTGAGGAGAAACAGAAGAGAAGTATATTTTAAAAGCTGTAGCATCCTCCTACCAAAGGATTCGGAGAAGCTGAGAGGAAACTTGCTCAAGGGGAAGGAAACCTTTTATTCATTTGGATCCACTAAGTCCCTATGCCTTAAAGAGACAATTATTACCTCTCTCTTTCTGTGAAAAAGGAGTCTCAAAAGAGGCAAGATATGGGGGTGCAGGGATGAACTCAAATATCCTGAGCTTGAGTTTTGGGAAAGACCAGATTGAGTGTGGAGGGAGGCAGGATGCCTGGTGATTGAAGAAAACTGGAGTGTCTCTGATGCTGTTCCTTGCCATGGTTAGGAGACATCTTAAAAATTACTTAGCACAGTGCCTGGCACATGGTAGGTGTATAATGCCGTTGTTATCCTTAGACCAAGATGGGAAGTGCACCTTGGTGGACCAGTCATTGCTGAATTTCTTCCATTCTGAAGAACTGATACTAGATGGTGATTTTTGTCTGTCTTTATTTATCCTCTCCCATCAACCCCCCTCATCCCTGCTTTGGAGAGTATGTGATAGATAAATCTTTAAACTTTCTCAACATCTCTCATGATAAGGTAAAAGTATGGCTGACCAAAGCAATTTTTATGTGCATGTATTTCATTAAGGGTAATGGGTGATATGAAATAGAGAGGCAGTAACTGACATGGTCCAAACACAGAGAGGACAATTGAGAAACAAAACAGATTTTTGGAAATTGCCAAGATCATTTTCAGCTGAGGGTTCTGGTGCTATATGAAAGAGAATTTTACTGATTCATATTCCATAATTTCTCAAAACAAGGTAAAAGCATGAATCCAGCTTTTACCCTTAATGGCAATTTCTGTCTGGGAAGAAGACAGATGAAGTATCTCTGAAGGCTACATGGCCTTGCTTATTGTTCTACTCTGCCATACTCAATGAGATCCCTTCACAGGGTACCTGAGGGTGGTGACTAGAAAGAAAGTCAAGAAAGTCACACCCAATGGAGAAGAGAAGTATCTGCAGAAGACCCGCATTCCAAAGGTGGTAGGGCCAGAGGGAGAGAAAGCAAAAATCCTTCTCCTTTCTCTCCTGCCACTTACATTTTTTGAGGTGCTTAGAGCACTGAGAGGTTAAGTGACTTGACTAAGGTCACAGAACAAGTATGGTTCAGAGGTGGGATTTGAACCTTGGTCTTCTTGGTTCCAAGGTTACTTCTTTTACCACCATACCATGATGACTCTCAATGAAGGCTGGGTTCATGTGTAATACTCCTTTTTATCTTATCTCATTTTTTATTATTACTGATCAAATGATCTATCATATTTCCAAAGGGCTTATAATGATAAAGGCTATGCACCTCCAGATCGAGAACGGATGGATTCAGAATACAGATTGAAGCATTTTTTCCCTCTTTTTGGTTTTTTTTAAAAACATGCCTAATTGGAAAATGTTTTATATGACTATACATATATATACATACACACACGCGTGCACATCTATACATGCATATTTGTGTATGTATATATCTATATCTATATGTGTGTGTGTGTATATTTGATTGGCTTTATCCTTCATTCTTGAAGAAGACCAAAATGACATTGCTATGTTGGAGTCAACATACAGTGTGTCTGACTGTGTTTTATCAGACGAACATGAACTTGAAAGACTCTATGACAGGTCCTGCACAAATAGTCCATATGAACATTTGGAGTGGAGATGTCTCTCAATTTGCTCCTCTCCTGTTTCTTTTGAGCTAGTGCAATTCTGCTTTGCTTATGGAACACAAGACCTTCTTTAATGGGGGCACACCATATTGCCCGTGTGTCCCATGTCATGCAATATATTCCAGGATTCTTCAGAGAGATCTTGCCAGTGTCCTTGTATCGCTTCTTCTGACCACCATGTGAGTGTCTACCTCACATGAGTTCTCTGTAAAACAGTCTTTTAGGCAAAAGTTTGCCATTCGAACAATGTTGCCAGTCCATCAGAGCTGTACTTGCTGCAGTAGAATTTAAATGTTTGGCAGTTTAGTTTGAGAAAGGATCTCAGTGTTCAGTACCTTATCCTGCCAGGTGATCTTCAGAATTTTCCCAACACAATTCAAATGGAAGTGATTCAGTTTCCTAGCATGGCACTAGTAGACTGTCCAGGTTTTACAGGCATGTAACAATGAAGTTAGCACAATAACTCTGTAGACCTTCAGTTTGGCAGTCAATCTAATACTTTTTCTCTCCCACACTTTCCTTCAGACTTTCATACTTTTCACACTTTCCTTGTTTCCAAACACTGAACTAGCTCTGGCAATGCCTGCATCAACCTTATCATATATGTATACATCCTTGGAATGTGTACGTATTCATATTTCTTGCCTTTACAATGCGTGGAGGATGGGATGGAGGGAAAGAGAGAATCTAGAATTGAAAATAAATAAAATTGCATAAAAATAATTTTTCAATGGAACAATGTTGATATGTTTTCCAAAGACACAAGCTATACTCTACTTAAGCTTTTTCATTCTGGTCCATGACTTCCCACAAATCCTGCACAGAGATTCTTCCTAACCACCTAACTATGATCTTTATTGTGATGGGAAGGGTCCTCTAGGACTTGTATCATTACATGGACACTAAGGAAGCACACTTAGGTTGTCCATACATTATCCTTTACTCTTATCATATGACCAGTCCACCTCATCCAATGATTTTACTCTCCAGAATTTTTTTCCTCCTTGCCAACCAACTTGCCACCATGGAGATGCCTCCACTCTGAAGTCTTACTCTCCTAATTAGTGACAGTCCATAACTGGGTCAATAATCTTACTTTAAGTACATTCGCTAGTTCAGGGGAAAGGTCAGCAGCCTAAACATGGAGAAAATACAGAGAAAATACAAGCAGGCAAATTAGCACAAAGATCAACAGACAGAGTTACAGCTGTCTGAACATAGCCATATTGCCATATACTTTACATATATCACTGGATTGAGGGAGCACAGACATCTGAGCAGTTGCGGGGCTCTGAACAAGTGGTTACTCAGAGTCTCAACCAGGAAATCAAAAGATCTTTCTCATGAGCAAACCTCCAAAGCAAAACATTAACCTCTCAGAATATATAATAAAGACTCAGCATTTGATTTGCATGAGGGCTGAGGAGCTTGAAAATCCTCATGCCCCAGCACTTAATTGGAAACACTCAGAACCTGATTAGCTCTGGGCCAGGGCTCTGTATGTCTATTAATGGGCAGGGAAGATTTTCAAATTTCCTTAACTGTCTTCCCAGACCTACTCAGGAAGACCTCAGCCATGCTCTACATCACTCATGACTCAACTCTCCACACTTCTTTTTCTATTCTTCTTTTTTTCCACTTACTTTGACCCCTTCACTAGTACTTTCTTCTACCTTTTCAATCCTAGAGATTTTCAGTTCACCTTTTTTTATGTGTACCTTCACACATTATAGCATGAGCTCTTTGAGGATAAGGATCTTTTTTTTGCCAACTTATATCTGCATCTCTATCACTTAACACAGTGCCTAGCCCCACATAAGCACTTAACAAATGCTTCTGTGACACATGTCCTGGATACCATCCCTTCTATATTGTCTTGCATATGAGTCAAATTTGCCAATAAACTGCAATCCACTTAACACCCACCATGAAAAATTATCACACATTGAAAGCTGGAAGGGACTTCAGATGTTATCTAAAAGAGTCTAATGATTTTACAGTTGAGAAACAGAGGCCCAGAAAGATGACTTGTCCAAGGTCACACAGAGAATAATTGTCAGAGACTTGACAGAGGTAAAATTCAAACACAGGTCCTCTGGCTCCAAATCCAGTACTCTTCCACTATACCATACCTCAATGATGATTCCTTTTACTGTCCTTTGAATGACTTGTAATGTTGATTCTTCAGAGATTGTGATGAGTTCCATCATTCATATGTATATAACTACATAAGAGAATATTGTTTGGTTTTTTGGACAGAGATCAACTTAAGACTGTTAAAAACACTGCAAAATTTCCTGAATGCAATCTCTTCATCCTTTCTAGTCAATTCTGGGACCAGATTATTATCTAACATAACTATTCAACATATACATACTGCTGGACTGATCCAACAGGTTTCTCAAACTGCATGTCAAGTCTTAGAAATAGACAATCATTATCTAGTTAATTTTTTTCCTCGCCTGGAATGTTAGCACAATTTCTTTTGGGTGGTCAAGAATTCCATTGAGGTATTCCTTCAAAATTAAATTGGAGCAAACAGAAGCTAATGACTTTATAAGAAATCAAGACACAATAAAACAGATCCAAACAAATAAAAAAAAATAGAAGGCAATGTGAAATATCTCACTGGAAAAACCACTGACCTGGAAAACAGATCCAGGAAAGATCATTTAAAAATTATTGGACTACCTGAAAGCCTTGATCAAAAAAAAAGAGCCTAGAAATCATCCTTCAAGAAATTCTCAAGGAAAATTGCCCTGATATTCTAGAACCAGAGGGCAAAATAAAAATAGAAAGAATTCACCAATCAATTCTTGAAAAAGACACCCAAAAAGAGCCTACTAGGAATATTATAGCCAAATCCCAGAGTTCCCAGGTCAAGGAGAAAATATTACAAGCAGTCAGAAAGAAACAATTTGAATACTGTGGAAACACAATCAGAATAACACAAGATCTAACAACTTCTGCATAAAGGAATCATAGGGCTTGGAATATAATATTCTGGAGGTCAAGGGAACTAAGACTAAAACCAAGAATCACCTACCCAGCAAAACTGAGTGTAATGATTCAGTGAGGTGGAGGATTTATAAGCATTCTTGATGAAAAAAACCAGAGCTGAACAGAAAATTTGACTTTCAAATACAAGAAGCAAGAGAAACATGAGAAGACAAACAGCAAAAAGAAGTCATAAGGAATGTATTAAAGTTGAACTATTTACATTCCTACATGGAAAAATGATAATTGTACCTCATGAGACTTTTCTCAGTATGAGGATAGTTAAAGGGAATATATATGTGTGTGTGTGTGCGTGTATATATATATACACACACAAACATATTCATATATATACATGCATATATGTGTATGTATAGGAAGGTGTATGTGTGTATAAATATATACAATATGTGTGTATATGTGTGTGCATGTACACATAGACAGAAGGCATAGGATCAGTTGAATATGAAGGGATGATATCTAAAAAATAAAATTAAGAGGTGAGAGAGGAATATATTGGGAGAAGGAGAAAGGGACAGATAGAATAGGGTAAATTATTTCATGTAAAAGAGGCAAGAGAAAACTGTTAGAATGGAGGGGAAGAGCAAGAAGGTGGAAGGAAATAGGTCAACCTTACTCTCATTGAATTTGGCTTAAGGAGGGAATAACATACACACTCAATTGGGTCTCTTACCCTACAAGAAAGTGTGAGGAAGGAGATAAGAGGGGGGATGATAGAAGGGAGGACAGATTGGGGGAGAGGGTAGCTAGAAGTAAACACTTTTGAAAAGGGACAGGGTCAAAGGAGAAAATAAAATAAGTGGCGGGTGGGATAGGATGGAGGGAAATATAGTTAGTCTTTCACAATATAACTGCTATGGAAATGTTCTGCTTAACTACACATGTACAATCCATAGGGGGTGGGTGAGGAGGGAAGAAGGGAAAGAATCTGAAAATCAAAGTTTTAAAAACAAAGGTTAAAAAAAATTTGTTTTTTACATGTAACTGAGCAATAAGATATATAGGCACTGAGGTATAGAAATCCATCTTGCCCTACTAGAAAGTTTGGGGGGCCAGGGATGGGGAGGATACAAGGGAGAACAGATTGGGGAAGGGGTATTCATTAGGCTTGCTGTCTTGTGGTGGGGCATAGGGGAAAGACAGGTAGAAAATTTGTAACTAAAAATCTTGTGGAAATGAATGTTGAAAACTAAAAATAAATAAATAAATTGGAAAAAATGAAAATAAAGATTAAAACAAAGCCCCCAAAAGAAAAAAAGAATCCCATTGAGGGGATAGTGGATAGAGGATAGATACCTCTCTTCTCCTCCCTCCCCCTTGGCAGTATGCAAGGACTTAGCTACTCTGATTGATGTGATGATCTAAGACAGTGTATCAATAATGAGATATTCACAACACCCATGATGGTTATGAATATGTTGGTGTAGTTTTGGATCACAAAATATAGCAAACTCTCCACATGGAAGGCAGAACCAAGGTCTTTATTCAGAAACCATAACACTGAGTCCCAAAACCAGAAGGACAAGTCCCAAAACCAGAAAGCCAGAGTCATTATAATGGTCACAA
>CM053595.1:24893818-24904459 GCA_028646575.1 Pseudocheirus occidentalis | reverse complement strand
CCAGCTGTGATTACTCCTAAGGAGTTAACTGGAAGTAAGGAGCTAAGCCTTTGAGGTGCCAAGTGCCTTCAGTAGGTGCCAATAGAAAGGGGCATGGAAGATCTTCTGATTTCATTAACATTACAGACAGTTCCAAAGGACCCATGATGAAAAATAGTATCCATTTCCAAAGAGAGAAATGCTAGACTTTGAGTGCAGATTGAATCATATTTTGACCACTTTCTTTATGTTTCTTGCTTTTTATTTTTTTCAACATGGCTAATACAGAAAAATGTTTTGTATGACTTCAGATGTAAAACAACAAAACCACCTGGGACTGGCAGTTCACCTCTTGGGGCCTTAGTTTCTTCATTAATAAAATGAAGGGCTTGACCCCAAAGAGAGCAAAGAGAGAGGAAAAGGACCTATGTGTATAAAGCTATTTGTAACAGCTCTTTTTGTTGTCATCTAGAACTGGACACTAATAGAATGATCATCACTTGGGAAATGGATGAACAAATGTTATGTACATGTAATGGAGTCCTATTGTGCTCTAAGATGTGATGAAAGAGCTAGTTTCAGAAAGAGGAAGATGATGATTCTAAAGGACTGATTATGAAGAATTCTACCCATCTCCATGCGAGAGAGGTAATGGATTAAATATACAGAATAAAATACACGGGTTTTTTTTTTTGCCAATCTGGGAATTTGTTTTGCTTGATTATGTGTATTTGTTACAAAGATTGTGTCTTTCTTTTACTTTTTCTATGTGGGAAGAGGTGAGAGGAAGAAAAAAATACATATATTTTAAAATAAAATTTTAGTTAAAAAAAGGGGCACAAGGAAAAAAGGTGAAAAATAATTTTTTAAAAGTTACTAAAATGACAAGTCTTAATCTGATGACCTCTAAAGTACCTTAGAGTTTTAGAGCTATAATCATATGAAATGTACTTCCCTCCTCTCATTGGAGAGGTTTAAGGCATACTTGCTCAAACATGATTATCAGTAGTATTGCTTAACTTTTTGCTGTTGTTTTGATGGGAGAAGCCTTGCTGGAAGACGGAAGAAAGAGAGCTTTAAGCAAATATGTCTATGATATAAAAGCAAAATGCACAGATGAGCTTTTAAAAAACATCCACAAAGAAAGAAGCACAGAGCTGTACCTCATCCCTCAGCAGTGTTTTGCCAAATTCCAAATGATGTCTTTCCAAGATGGAAGATCCATGTAGTTTGGCCAGTGGATTCTGGGATCTGAAAATACAGGGTAGAGAACATTGCAGTCATTAGACTATTACAATGTAGGCTCTGAGAAAGACCTCAAAATACAGAACACAGAATGTAAGTGTGAAAGAGACCTTAGAACACAGAACACAGAATGTCAGAAATGGAAATCTTTAGAACACAAAATATCAGAGCTTTCTGGAAAGTGCCTAAAAACCATCTGATCATTTAGTCCAGCCCTTCACTTTATGCAGAAGGAAACAGTCCCAGAGAGGGGAAATTATTTGCCCCAAGTAAGTTTCCTCTACGTCTACCATTCCACAATTCTATGGTTCTGGGGATGATGATGAGAAGAGCAAAGAAGTCTCCCACAAATTGTCCAGGTTTGGCTGAGCTCACTTACTTCATCTGGTAGAGATTATTGGTGCCTCTGTGATCAATGTCATGGCAGAAAGCAGCAGTCACCATGGCCAAGGCCTCCAGATCTGTGAAATACCGTTTCAGCTTCCCAGTCTACATGAACAATTAGAACATCTGTGTCACTGACAACCTGCTTAAAACAGGTCAGCATCCCAGGAGCAATAAAGGTACTCATGGATTATTCGGAGACCCAGAGGAAGAATCCCCCATGGTAACAACTCCATTTCCATCACTCTCTCTATATATATATAGTTATAGTTAGGTGCTGGGTAAAATAGGAGTTGGGAATCAGGAAATCTGGGTCAGCCACTAACATAGAATGAGATTTTTGGTAAGTTCTTTCCCCTCTATAGACCTCAAAGAAGCAGATCAGATGAGATGATCCCTCCAGTTCTAATCCTTGGTGAGCTTCTCAGGGCAGTCAGGGTATATTGAGCAATCAGGATAACATCACAACTTCATAGATCAAGGTAGGAGAGAAAACTCACTTGAGAATAGGGGAGGCAACTCCTATCTGAATAATCATGATGCCTGTAGGATTCCTGACCAGTTTTTCTTGTGAGAAATTCAAAGGTGTTTGCAAATAACATCTGGTTCATTCTAACAGGTCATTGAAGGCCACTATTTCTAAAGTTATATCCCCAACTCAAGGGAGGGTCCACTGACTTCTTGCCTTATCAGGCCCTCTCTGAAGCATTGAATTAAATTCTGGGATCCTCATTTTAGGAAGACATAGACAAATCAGGAGCACACCCAGAGGAGGGCAACCAGAATAGCTGAGGGGGGCTGGAAATCATATCGTATGAAGATTGGTGGAAGAATCTGAGGATGTTGAGCAAAATAGAAATACTTCTGGAACGGGGTGAGAAAAAAGACATGACTGATATCTTTGAATGCCTGAAAGACTATTCAGAAGGAAGCCAACTATTCTGCTTGGCCTCAGAGAACAGAACAAAGAGCAATGGGGGTAAATTAGAGGGAAGAGGACGGCAGCTCACTCAGAAGAAGAACTACATAATAAACAGAGCTTTCCACCAACTGACTGAGCTGCCTCGAGAGCTTCCCATCCCTGGGGACCTTCACACAGAGACTAGAAGAACACGGATTGGAACCACTATAAAAGAGAGTCCTTTGGGGGTATGAGTTGGACTAGACACTCTCTGGGACCCTTTCCAGCTCTGAGATTCTAGGATTCTATGCTATGTAGTTAGAGGCCTTGCTGGTAAATGATTAACAACTGAGTCTGCAGGGGGAAAACGTAAGCACCATAAACTTTTAAGTTAAATTTGTTTCATTAACATTTTCTCCATCACTTTCTTAACTCTGGGCAATTAGAAACAAACAAACAAATAAATAAATAAAGAGCCCTGATTTGTAGCTTTTTCCAATTTCCAAGGTATAAATGCTCACGGCAAAAATTTACCAGTCAGGCCTCACGAACCAGGACAATTACACTGCTCCTGCATGCAATGGCCTGGTGCTCGTGCCAGATGCTGGCAATCACAGGAGTCTGAGACAGTTCTTTTGTCCACCCAAAGTGTAGGATGCCTACTTTGGACTTCACAAGCCCTATCATGGCTCCCTCCATGAAGCAGATTGGGATGGATGGGAGGACTTTGAGTAGGTAGAAAGGCAGAAGTGGCTTGATTTTGGCTGTGTTGGGTAAACAGAGGAACAGAGAACTCTAATCATGTTTCCCTTGTATCAGTTGGAATTACCTCAGGGTTACCTGAGTTACCTGGAGTTACCTTATACCATTTGCTCCTATAATTCATTCATTTAATACTCCATCCACTTGGAAAGCCATGCACCCTTCCTAAGCCTTCTGGTTTAAGTATAACTCTGAGGAATTTGTTCTGTGGGTGCATAAATACTTGGTCACGCAAATAAGAGTAAAGATGAATTTATTCTTCAATTCTGCATTCCTTTCTCCAAATGACCAGTTTGCAAACATAAGATTCAGACTAAAAGTTCTAGACATCCACAAAGGCAGTGATGTGTACTAGACTTGGAATCAGGTGACCTGTCTGGCTTTTGCTGTTGTTACCTTTCTGACCTTGGTCTGGTTACTTCCCGGTCTTTTATTTCAACCTCTGTAAAATGCAGAGGTTGGACTAAGTGGTCACCTTGTTCTCACCCAGCTTTACATCCCATGGTGCATCACTTTTGGGTCAACCACCTCCTGAGTGCTTGCAGTCACTATTTCCATTAACTTTGCAAGATTTCCCTAAATGCAGGGAACCTACAGGGGAAAAGCATAGGGTTTTCTTTTCCTTCTTCTTTTGTTTTGTTTCATATTTTTAAAAGGAATAGACCACAAGCATTATAAGGTGATCGTGGTATGGAGATGGCAGGTAAAAATAGGGTAAAGCTTATGAAGCATGAAGAGGTTCACATACCTAGGTATAAAGCACAAGGAAAGGGACACTTGGTTTTCTTCACTCAACTCTAGTTCTCTTGCCAAGGACTATGATCCAAGTCACTGCATTTCAGCCCTTTGGATACTATTTCTCCAACCCTCAGATATAAATACAGAACCTCTCTAGCCTCTGCAGAAATGGGGGACCATAGAGTAGGATATTACACATATTGTCAGATGGGATTACAGTATTGATGGGTTTTGCTGATTTTCTTTTTCTTTTTTTTTTTTTAAATCCTTCTTACAAGGAATGCCTTACTGGATAGAGTAGGGGAGGAATATTCAAGAATGAAGTAAAGTTAAAAAATAAAAAATAACAAAAAGCTTAGATTAATTAAAAAAATAAAAATAGCAGCATTAAAATATTGTTTCTTCCTGCCATACTCTTGATTCCCTATTTGAAACATTTCTCTGCTTGGACCCCAAAATCTTCACATCTCTTCAGATCCCAGCACTCACATGGCATCTCAGAGCCAGAAGGACCTCAGCCTCTAGTCCTATCCTGTGCCTGAACCAAAACTCCCCCTAAAACATCCCCAACAAGGTGCCATCCAGCCTCCACTCAAAGACCTTCACTTATGTAGAACTTGACTGCCTCTTCCCCTGGTCTTTTGTACCTCATTCTATGTTCATATACTAGTCCATGGGGGCTTCTTCCTCTTTCACCTGTACCCATCTTCCTGAGACAGCTTCCTTAGATAGGTAGCTTTAGGGCAATGATTCTTACTTTTTCTTCTCCCTCCTCCCCTCTCTTCTTCCAAGAACTGGGCAATCAAACCTACCATAAGCAGTGAGAACATGGTCTGTCCCACGTTGAATCCATGGCGCCAATTGTGGTAGGTAATTCTTCGATACCCTTTGCTGAGAGAGTACATGAACCGTACGAGGGCCTGGGCATGGACATGTGGAAAGATCACAGAGTCAAAAGAGGGAGATGCATAGGAGTGACATGATATAAATGTGAGGAATTGACATCATACCATCTCCTAGAAGGCATAGACTTGTTCATTTTTCCTATATATTCAATTCCCCAACAAGTAGCACCTTATACACTTAAAAATAATCTCTAGAGCTGCAATTTTACTACTGTAGGAAATTCCCTACAATGAAGCCATTTCCATTATAAGATCATAGATTAAGATCAGGAAGGAACATTCCTTCCAGAGACTGTTCAATCCAAACCCCACATTTTATAGATGAGAAAACTGAGGAGAAAAGAGTTTAAGTGACTTGTGCAGGATCACACAGCTGGTAAATATCTAAAACAGACTTTGAAGTATATCTATTACTTCATCCAATCTATTGCCGTGTACATACCACAGGCTTAATCCATGTTTATTGAGGTGAGTGGAATTGAATTTTAATAACACCAGGCCATGCAGTGGAGGGAAATCTGACTCAGAAAAACTAACGCCATCAACAGGAAACATCTTCCTGCTGAAGAAGGAGTAGCACTTCACCAGGCAGTTCAAGGAGTCTTGAACTAGACAGTCAAAGCCCTGGCTTCCAGCCTAATTCTGGCAAGGACTGATTGTATGACCATGAACAAGGCTTTTCCCTTTTGGAGACCTGAGAAGAATGATGCTCCAACAGCATCCTATTATGTGCAGGTATTTGGACTCATCCTTTTGTACACAGAAGCAGATCAGTGGTGCAGTGGTTAGAGTGCTGCCCGTAGAGTAAGAAAGACCTGAGTCCAAATTCTGCTTCAGAGAATTCCTATCTGTGTGACTTTGGACAATTCACTTAATCTCTCTCATCTTCAGTCTCCCCATCTGCAGAGAAATGGGCTTCCACTGCATTTATGATGAACAAGGCAGGCCTCCACAATTCTCATTCCTGAGGCTTTCACAGAGCCTCAGTGATCATTATACATATGATAAGAATAACACAAAGTGAATTGGAGGTCACTCTCAGGATTACATGCAGAACATTTTGAAAAAGAAAAGGAAATCAGAGGTCTGGGGTGCGAGCCTCACCTCCTGGGGTATGTGAAACTTATCCACCACTTTCAGTTCATAATACATCTGGATTCCACATTTCACTAGCTCCAGCTCTGTCAGGGGCAGGTCACTGAAGTGGAATTTATTAATTTCATATGCCTCTGCATCTGGGAGTTCACCTTGCTGAAGAAAGGAAAGAAGGAAGGAAGGAAGAAAGGAAAGAAGGAAGGAAGGAAGAAAAGAAGGAAGGAAGGAAGAAAGGAAGGAAGGAAGGAAGGAGGGAGGGAGGGAGGGAGGGAGGGAAGGAAGGAAGGAGGGACAGAGAGAGGGAGGGAGGGAGGGAAGGAAGGAAGGAGGGACAGAGGGAGGGAGGGAGGGAAGGAAGGAGGGAGGGAAGGAAGGAAGGAAGGAAGGAAGGAAGGAAGGAAGGGAGGGAGGAAGGAAGGAAGGAAGGAAGAAAAAGGAAAGAAAGAAAAGAGGAAAAGAAAGAAAAGAGGAAAGAAAGGTTATTCTTGGTGAGTTAGCACAAGACTCAGGGAGCACAAAGCTCTCCTCCCTTGCCTTCCCTTTGGCGCAGAGTAGAGGATAGCTCATTACTCCGCCTGCCAGAGTAAGGACAGTCCAGCAAATATCTGGATTCAGCTCTGTTCTCTCCTTGGATTTCACACGAAGGGGAGAAGATGGGTCAGGATGGGTGTGAGGGAAGGCCCAAAGCAAGCTGTAACTTGAGAAGGACAACTGAGAGGTTTCTCAACCCACTATAAAGAGTGGTTCCCCAATCTCAATAATTAATAATCTCATCATCAACTTGAATACAATTAAACTCCAGTCAGGGGAAGGAGCAGGGGAATAAAGTCACCAGTGAGGAGCCACAGTGTGGTGGTACAGTGTACGAAGAAGATGACCAGGAGACCTGGTTTCAAATCCCAGCTCTGCTAGAGACTTGCTATGGGACTCTGGGAAAGTCACATATCCTCTTGGTCAGACTGGGAAGGCAACTTAGTCTGGCCTTATGAGTGAGGGGAAAGATGCACATTAATATTCACTGGCTGCTATAACAGCCACTGGGAAAGATCTTCCTCCTTCCAAATATCTCATCCATTACCTGTCCCCAAGCCAAAATTTCCACCATTAAGTTTATGACTTTGAATCCCACAGTCTCTTTGGGTCTTCCAGAATCTCCTGAAAATCCTTCTGTCCTGGATACCGCCTCAAGCCCTCAACAATTCCTTACATCACTGGGACAGGAAGAGAAGGGGGTAGGGACCAGGACATTAGCCAGTCTTTGCCTTGTCTCAGGCTACAGAATTACCAATATTAGATCACAGCAAACGTTGAACTAATTGCACTCACTAGAATTTCAGCTAACTCCTCTTCTTCACAGTCCCAGGGCTCCTTCCCATATACTTCTCTAGTTTTCTGGAAAGAAATAAAGGTGGAGGGAGGGAGGGGGAGAGAGAGAGAGAGAGAGAGAGAGAGCAAGGTGAAAAGGAATGAAGACACCAGCCTGTATGTACCACAATGCTACCACTTGTCTCTTTCTTTCATAACACAAAGTCATACTTCTAGTACTTTTGGGTTTACAAAGTACTGTTCCTCACAATCCTATTTTACAAGCATTATTATCCCTGTTTTCCAGAAGGGGAAACTGAGACTCAAAGATAGAAAGTGACTTGAACCCAGTCTTACAATGGCAGAGCCAGGACTTCTGATGCCCAGGCTGGTATTCTCACCACTAAATGATGCTGCCACCAGATAACCCACAAAGTCCTAGGAAAATTAAAGAAGTTGTCCATGGAGTGGAAAGGGTACCGGCTTTGGACCAAGAGGGCCTAGATTCAGGTTCTGGCTTTCTCCCTTACTATCTGTGTGACCTTAGACAAGTCCCACCCTTAGAAGTTTTTCCTAGTTCAATTTAATGTTAATGCCTTCCCTCTGACATTGTCTCCCATCTGTCCTGTCCATATCCTGTTGAGGCTTAGTTGTTTGCCTTCTCTACCCCATTTGAGTTTGAGTGTCTTGAAGACAGGGACCATTTTTTGCCTTTCTTTGCATCCCCAGCTCTTAGCACAGTGCTTGGCACCCAGGAGTCAATTTGGCAACAACCTCACTCAGCCCCAGTTTTCCAATCTGAAAAAAGAGGGATGGGATAAGGTCATCTCTAATGTCCCATCTCTAAATCTCTTCTCCTGAAGGTCTGTATTCATCTAAGATTTTCAATTTAAGAGTTAAATATTGAGGTCTTTTCTCTTTTCTATTGTGTCTCAGTTCAGATAACCAGACAGCCAGTTTGGTCAAACTCATTGAGCGGGTTTTCACTGATTATACCAGTCAGGTGGACAATGAGCGTTTATTAAGTGCTTATACATACCAGGCCTTGTGCTAAGCATTAGGGATACAAAAAAAAAGGGTAAAAATGGCCCCTACCTTGAAGGGAGTGGAGCCACTTGTTAACTTATGAAAAGTCTCTCATCTGGGAGAGGCAGGGAGGGTGGCACAACGGGCAGAACACTAGGCCTGGAGTCCAAAAGACCTGAGTTCAATTGTGGCCTCACATAGATACGAGCTAGCTGCGTGATCCTGCGTAAGTCACTTAACTTTTATCTGTCTCAGTTTCCTCAGTTATAAAAGGGGAATAATAATAACACCTGCCTCTCGGGGTTGTTATGAGACAATATCTGTAAAGCGCTAAAGTTCCCTTTTTTTTAGGGGCTAGCCTAGTGTTTTCTGCACATAGTCAGTGGTGAATAAGTATTTCCTTATTTGCAATCAGTTCTGAAAGAGAACAAAGGCAGGATCCCAACCCACATGGAGCGCAAAGACACAGATTGCCTAATGCAGAGGAGGCCCTAATGAGCAAGGAGCAATAGGAAAAGTCTGAATTTAGAGTTCAAAGGGTTTGATTCCAGCCTCTATGTGCCCTTGGCTGACCTATTCTGCTCTTGGCTTCAGTTTCTTCACCTGTAAAATTCACAGGGTTGGACTAGATGCCCCTTTTCAGCCCTAAGATCTCATGATCCTAAGTGCACAAGAAAGAAACGAAGCATCCAGAGTTCAGGTGACACCCCAACTTGGGGAGGAGGCATTTCAAGGAAGACTGCATGGAGGGAAGGTGCCTCATGGGACATTGGTACCAAACAGGGGGAGGGCAGGGTTCCCTGAGCCCGGTGTCACTGCCAGGTTATCAAACACAAGTCTTCTGCAGATTTCAGATGCCCAGGGGGAAAAAATGGCCCAGGACAGAAAGGTATGTGGCAAGACTGGATAAGACATCAGGAAAAAAAAAAGGGACACTGACCAGTATTTCCTGTATCTCTTCATTGTCACATTTCACGTGATATTTGACCATGTCCTGGAATACATCCTTCCTATTTTCCAGTTTGTTCATTGACTCATACGTGTCAGGGTTTAAGACAGACCAGCCAAGGAACTGGGTTAGAGACTGAAAAGAAAGAGAAAGAATGGACAGGTTAAGAAATATTTTTTCTTCTCCCTGAGTTAAAAGAGAATAGGAATTCGAAGAAGTTAAATTTTAAAAGCTATTTTGAAAAAAAAAAAATAAGAGTATAGTGGGGATAAGTATTTTATTATTATTTTTAACAATTTATTTTAAAAAATGTTTAAACACTTTTAACTTTCACCTTCAGCTTCCCTACTAATCGTATGTGAGATTTTTATTTTTCCCCCAATTATATGCTAAAACAATTTTTAGCATTTAAAAAAAAAGTTTTGAGTTCCAAATTCTATCCCTTCCCTCCCTTCCTCTCCTTCTCCCTCCTTGAAACAGTGAACAATCAGATATAATTTATATATGTGCAATGATGTGATATTTCTTAAAGTTGAGCTTGGGTCTAATGTCCCCAAATAATCACCATCTACCTGTGGATGCAGTGTGGAGTCAACGTGACCCCTCATGCACGTGTGGTATAATAAAAGTCCTAATGGTCTGAGCTCAGAGCAAGTAGAAATGAGGTGACCTCTGGTCTAGTCCTGGCTGCCTCAGAATGTCAGAGCTTTGCAAAAGAACCTGAAACTACCTCTAAGTTATTTCAACTATCCTTCTTCTTCTTTTTTTTTTTTTTGGTCAGATCTTCTCCTATTCCAGCTTGGCTTCTTACCCTTTCTATTTCTTTCCTGTTCCCATTTCTGTCTCACATATGTATATATATTTTTTTCCACAGAAGGTAATGTAAACAGTAAATATTTTTGTAAAACAAAACAAAAGCTTCCTAAATGTCAGCAAGTTCATCGCCTTATTTTACATAGGGGTAAACTGACATCTAGACAGCTCAAATCACCTATCAAAGGACCTACAGTGAATTAGGAGCAGAGCAGTGACTAGGATCTGGGTCTTGACTGCCAAACCTGTGTACTTCCTACAGTACTTTCTACTTTAAAAAAAAATTTGGGGGGGGGGGAAGGCAATTGGGGTTAAGTGACTTGCCCAAGGTCACACGGCTAGTTTTTGGGTAGAATGTCTGAGACCAGATTTGAACTCAGGTCCTTCTGACTCCAAGGCCAGTGCTCTATTGACTGCGCCACCTAGCCACCCCAGTACTTTCTACTTAAAATCCCTTTTTTTAAAATTAACCTTTTTCCCAATTAATGGAGATCAATCTTGTTTTCCTACTTTCCTACATAACCCCTCATTGGAAAAAA
>CM053595.1:24851641-24885427 GCA_028646575.1 Pseudocheirus occidentalis | reverse complement strand
TATGCTCAGTTCTTGGCTGCTGCCATGGCCAAGAAAAGCCCCATCAGGGGACCCCCTGGGAGGAAGCCCAGTCACTTGGGCGAAGGGAAAACCTGCTTTTGATACCAAAAGGAGGGTCACTGGTCCAAGGAGTGCCCCTCCAGGGTGCCCCCCCAGAGGGAGCCCCAGCAACCAATGCCTCTAGCACCATGCCCATCTGACCAGGAGGGACATTGGAAGAAGGATTGTCCCTGAGATTGGAAAAGTGGTAGAGCCACCTCCCAGTAATCTGTCCTCCAGTTTCTCAAGACTCAGAATGACAGGGAAGCCTGGAGCTTGGCAGTGCTCTCACCTTCTCCATTTCCCTTGCTGAGCCCTGGGCAAGCATCAAGGTCAAAGGTATGGTTATCTAATTTCTGATTGATATGGGCACTACATTTCCTATTTTAATTAGTTACTCTAGCCCTAAGGCCCTTGAACCATTGGGTCATGGGCATCAAAGGGAAAACTAAGGGATGTCTCAAGACATACCCCCTCCTCCCCTGCTTATTTGAGGATCTGTTGTTTGAACACTCCTTCCTTATTATCTCCTCTTGCCCTGGCCCCTTGTTGGGAAGGGATCTGATGGTGAAATTGAGGAGTCAATTTTCTCTAGTTAAACCTCCCATCTCCCTTTGTCCTCTGTCCCCCAGACCCCCTTCATGTTTCCCCAGAAGTGTAGGAGACAGTTGAGACCATTTTCTGGGACCAGGGAATTCCTGGGAGAGCCACTCATGCCACTCCAATTACTATTAGCCTCCAGGATCCTAATGTGTTCCCCCATCACTGTCCATATTCAGTCAAGCCCAAGGGCTGGGAAGGACTACAACCATTAGTTGAAAAATTCCTAAAATATAAAATCCTTGTCCCTTGCCAATCTCCATGTAACACTTCAATTCTTCCTGTGAAAAAGCCTAATGAAGAATACCAGATGGTTCAGGATCTCAGGGCTGTTCACAAAGCTGTCATCCCCATACACCCCATAGTCCCCAATCCATATACAGTGTTTACTCAAATCCCTGGGGGCACCCAATGGTTTTCCACCCTATATCTCTAAGATGCCTTTTTCTGTATACCTCTGCACACAGACTCACAATTTATTTTTGCATTTGAATGGATACTTCCTGGGGAAATAAGTGCATGTCAGCTAACGTGGACTGTCCTGCCCCAAGGGTTTTGGGATAGCCCACCTTTATTTGGCCTAGCTTTGGGAAGGGATTTAAGAGATCTGAAATTAACTGATAGTAGCTTAATCCAGTATGTGGACAATATTTGTAGCCCCACCTGGGAGGAATCTTTGGCTGCTGCTGCAGAAGCCCTTAATTTCTTGGGTAGTCGAGGATATAGGGTCTCTTTGGACAAAGACCACATAGCACAGCAGTCTGTAAAGTATCTGGGAGACGAATTAACTCCTACCTCTCACTCCTTAACCTCTGAGAGGAAAAGGACAATCTTGTCTATACCTATTCCAGCCATTAAAAAACAGCTTTGAACTTTTCTGGGTATGGCTGGGTTTCATAGGCTCTGGATCTCAAATTTCAGCCTTATTGCTAAGACTCTCTATGCTTCTAGTCAGGGCCCTGACTCACTCCCTCTAGAGTGGGGTCCCGATCAGACCAAAGCTTTTGAGACTCTGAAAGCTAAATTGACCACCACGCCAGCATTAGCCCTACCTGATCTAGAAAAACTCTTCACTCTGTATGTAGATGAAAGGGGAGGACAGGTTCTGGGAGTCCTAACTCAGTTCTTAGGACCTGACCCCAGACCAGTTGCCTATTTTTCAAAACAATTGGACTCTCTGGCTGCAGGATGGCCTGCATGCCTCCAGCTGTAGCTGCTACAGCCACTCTAATTGAGGAAACCTCTAAACTTACACTTGGTCAGCCCCTGGAAGTTCTAACTCCCTACCGAGTTCAGAGCATTCTGGAAGCAAAGTGGCTCACCAAATATCAAGCCTTGCTCTTAGATACCCCTGACCTAACCCTTCGGGTGTGCCGCACACTTACCCCAGCAACCCTCCTCCCAGACAGTGCCCACTCAGATGTCCTGGTTCATGATTGTGAGGAGACCTTGGACTGTGTTTATACCAGTCCAGCTAATTTGAAAAATTCTCCTCTCCAGAACGCTGATACAATCTGGTACACAGATGGTTCAAGCTTCATTGAACAAGGGGTCAGGAAAAGTGGATATTTGGCGGTCAGCCTCTACCAAAACATAGAGGCCAAATCCCTGCCCCCTGGGACCTCTGTCCAGAAGGCTGAATTGATAGCACTCACCAGAGTCCTAGAGCTAGGGGAAAATAAATGAGTAAACATTTTTACAGACTCAAAATATGCTTTCCATGTTCTACGTGCCCATGGAGCAATTTGGAAAGAAAGGGGATATCTGACAGCAAAAAATTCCCCTATTAAACACACACAGAAGATTTCACATCTCCTCTAAGCTGTTCAAAAGCCCTCTGAGGTAGCTGTTATCTTTTGCAAAGGCTACCAGAAAGGCAAAACCAATGAAGCTGTGGGAAATTGCAGACACTCCAGCAAAGAAAGCTGCCCGCCAGTTGGCTATCTATACTGGCTCCTTTACTATCACAGCTCCCCATTTCCTTCACATCTTTGTACAGCCCTCAGGAACAGGCCCTTGCTAAGGAAAGGGGATACTCTCTGTCCTCCCGGGTGGTTTCAAACACTCTCAGGACAACTTCTTATCCCAGAGGAAAGTCAGTGGAAGCTTCTTTTTGGCTTATACCAGGCTACGCATCTAGGGAATAATGCCCTCCAGTCTCTGATAAAGCCCATTTTTACTGGCAGTAAGCTAGAAGAAACCATCAGACAAGTATGTTGGGCCTGCCCAAACTATGCTCAAGTGAATCCCGAAGGAGCAGTCAAACCTCCTATCCTTTTAAAACCTGTTCAGAGGAGGGGTACCTACCCAGGTGAAGACTGGCAGATAGATTTTACACATATGTCCCCATGTAGGAGCTTCAGATTTCTTTTGGCTTTTGTTGACACCTTTACTAATTAGGTAGAAGCTTTCCCCTTGCAGAACTGAAAAGGCTCAGGAAGATATCAAAGTTCCAATTAAAGGAAATTATACCTCGTTTTGGCTTTCCTGTCTCCTTACAGAGTGACAATGGCCCAGCTTTTATTTCTCAGATAACCCAGGCAGTGGCAAAGACACTTAAAATCACTTAGCATCTCCACTCAGCCTGAAATCCAAAATCCTCTGGGAAAGTAGAGAAAATGAATCATACCCTCAAGTGGGTCCTTACTAAGCTATGCATAGAAACCTGAGAAGATTGGGTTAAGAATCTCCCCGTTGGGCTACTCAAGAGTCCGAATCACACCTCAGGAAAATATCAAGCTTAGTCCCTTTGAACTCACTTATGGGAAGCCCTTCCTAACTTCTGATATCCTGGTGGATCCAGAACAGCATTTAATTACCCAATTCGCTACTCAGTTAGAAGCTGTCAGGAATGCTCTGACAGAATATGCAAATAAGTATCTCCCCAAACCTCTTGGCAATGAAAAGCAGCATCCTGCTTCAGTACAACCTGGAGATCGGGTCTACTTAAAGTCATGGAAAACCCCAAAGGGAGAACAGTTAGATGTTAAATGGAAGGGACCCTACCGAGTCATACTAACCAACCCAACGGCAGTAAAACTTGAAGGTCTCCCCAGCTGGACTCATAATTGTAGGATTAAACCAATTGCTTCTCCCTAAGAGACAACAGAATATACCTGTGAGCCCTTGCAGGACCTCAAGCTACTGTTTAGAAAGGCCCCAGGACCCTCCAGCTAAAAGAATAAAAAGAGGTGAAGTTATACCAGCCCTTTTCCTTTTGTCCTTGCCATAGTCATCCTCTATTCCTACCAGGGAAATTTTTCTTGTGCCTGTTTTGGTCTTCGTTTGCTTAACCGCTTTGCCAAGTTTGTCTCCTCCAGGGTTTAAGCTCCAAGTTCTCCAGTCCACTGGACCTGTCATCAAGCATGTTCCAGAGTCTGACCCCTTGGATGTGAAGTCTGATCCCCTTGAGGCAGGGACAGATCTATGCCCCTTGCCAGCAGGAAGCACTTTCAGAAGCTGAGACCTTCGCCTGTTACCCCATAAGAATTTGGGTCCCATTTGTTTGAGGGCGGAATGATGAGGTGTAGGCTCTTGGGAGCCCCCTTGAGCTCCTTGAATCTTTGAGGTACAGTCTCTGGGAAAGTAGATCTTCCCAGGGAAGGCATTTGCCTGAGGTTATGGGCCTTAAATTGTGGCTCTGCCCAAGTCTTTAACCCTCCTTTGTTCCAGTGATTTCCCAGCCTTGATGCTCCTGTTCCCACCCTTGAACTGGCCTGGTCTGTGGTCTCCAGGTAGCCTCCAGCAACTTCCCACCCTTGATCACTCATCACTGGAGTTCTACCCCATCTTGACCCCTGAAGACCCTCCCCAAACTCATTACTAGAGTATGATTTCATCTAACTACTCCTGTAGACCCTCCCCAAACTCCTCCTTTAGACCACCCCTTGATTCCTCCCACAACCTTTCTGTATATAGAATCCCATCTCCCCTCCATGTGGTGTGAAAGCGCCATAGAATGACTTAACATAGACTGGCTTCTTAAGAGTCTACCCCATATGGTGAACTTCTAATGAACTTTCAATAAACTTTACTTTTCTTTGGCTGGGAAGACTTGAGTACAATTCTTTTAGCAGGACCCGGCATTTCGGTATTTTCGGGTCTCAGGCAACCCTCACTCTCTTTGTGGGTTAACGTCTTCAGTTTTATGAAGGGAAAAATTTCCTTTACAATAGATTGTTATTGATCTTTTGTCTTCATATCTCCTAGATTTTCCCATTCCCTCACACTCTCAGAAAGTCATCTCTTATAGGAACAATAACAACAAAGTTTAAAAAAGGAAAAAATCTTTCAAAACCAATTATTATGTTAAAAAAAACTTACATGAAATTTAATATTCCACACCCAAGGAATCTTTGTTTTGGAGTAAAAGGAAGCATCTTTTCGTATCTTCTTTTGGACCAAAATTTATTCTTTTATTAATTAAATTAATTAAAACATTGAGTTCTGATTGCTTTCTGGCTATTTTTCATTTACATTGTTGTAGGTATTGTGCATGCATGTGAATGTATTTATGCATATAAAGCTATATCTGCACACATACCACATACACAAATACATATGCACACATGTGCAAACATGTGTATGTAGGTTTACTTGTTCATTCATTCATACATATATTTATTTTTTTGTTTATAGTCTTCCTGTCTCTGCTTACTTACTTCATTTTGCATCAATTTATTTAAGTCCTTTCATGCTTTTCTGTGTAATGGTTGCTCAAAACCATCTCTTTTGACTCTACTGCCTTGATAAGGTGTGCAAACGTATTTTGATTGAAGCAATCTGAACTGACCATGAATAGGGCCTACACCTGTAGATAGATCTTCCTTGGATGAATCAAAGCTATTGTATGAGAGACTGGGCCATACCCTAATCAATTAGCACAAAAGGGAGAGGTTTCTCCAGAAGTGGGGAGGAAAAAAACAACTGAGGAGTGCCTAGAATGCAGAGGTTGGAGCAAGTTTACAACAAACTTAAGACAGTACTGACAAACATGACGCATTAAGAAAAGTCATTGACTTCACAGACTTCTCAGAATGGATAGCCGAAGCCAAGGAAAACTCCAGGTAAGAGTAAACTCTTTCTCTAACTTTCCTTCCAATGCCAGTTGATTCAGAGACAATATAATATCATTTGTTTTGCTACCCAAATGTTTCCAGGAAATAGAATTCTGTTTTGGCAGTAAAGAGGCCTGCAGTTGGACCTGACGTCAAGCATGTTCCAGAGTCTGACCCCTCGGATGTGAAGTTTGACCCCCTTGAGGCAGGCATAGATCTATGCCCCTTGCCAGAAGGAAGCACTTTCAGAAGCTGAGACCTTCGCCTGTTACCCCAAAGAAATTTGGATCCCATTTGTTTGAGGTGGGAATGATAAAGTGTAGGCTCTGGGAGCCCCCTTGAGCTCCTTGAATCTTTGAGGTACAGGCTCTGGGAAAGTAGATCTTCCCAGGGAAGGCATGGGAAGCTATATACTTAAATCTAGTTAAACTAGATATAATTATATAACTAGGAGGAGAGTCCAACTTTGCCTAGATATTAGCAACTGTACTAACTGAGGGCTCAGAATAACTGTGAGCAAACTCAGAACTTTTCCTCTAAAATAAACTCCCTAAAGCTGAAGAGGAGAGCCAAGTAGAGCTTAGGGGCCATTTTACTGCCCCAGTGTGTTAAATAAGCTAATGATTGTGATATAATGCTATATCTGTATTCTTGTTCATCATTTAAGTCTGCACATAAAAATGATTGTCTTTACTTTTGTCCTGCCACTGAACTTTGATGACTTAGGAAGAAAGTGAGGCTGAGGACTTTGTACAACCCTGCCTCACTTAAATCCAATCCTGTCTCACTTAAATCTAATTCACTCGCAAGTTAAGACTTCACCCATGATGTTACTGGTCTTCTTCAAAAATGAAGGGTGAACTTCAATGCAACATGCTCATCATTTCTTAATTAAAAGTAATTACATTTATATACCATGATTTGTTTAACCGTTCCCCAATCAATGGGCATTGTTTCTAGTTCTTTGTTACCACAAAAAAGTGCTACTATAAATATTTTCATGTATTTAGAGCTTTTCTTTTTGTCAGTGACCTCTTTAGGATAAATGTCTAGCAGTCAGATCTCTGGGTCAAATGGCACAGACATTTAAACAACTTTATTTGATAATTCAAATTGCTTTCTGTAATGCTTATATTAATTCCCAGCTCTATCAATAATACATTAGTGTGCCTGTGTTTCTAAAACCCTTCCAACATTAACTTTAGTAAATCCTGTCATCTTTGCCAATTTCCTGAAGGCAAAACTTCAGGGTTGTTTTGATAAGCATTTCTGTTCAGTTTTAATAATTTGGAACATTGCTGCATGTGGCTGATAATAGTTTGCAATTCTGAAAATTGTATCCTTTGACCATATGTATATTGAAGACATGGCTTTAGGCCTTATATTATCTAGAAAATTTAATACAAAGGGTTTTTTTTTTTTTTACCCCTTATCAACTGTCTTATACTATATGGGCAACTTTATTTATTCAAGAGTTTTTCAATTTGAGGAAAATTTTTTCCAACAATTAGAGCTATTCCAAACTAGAGTTTTCTTTTTTTGTTTTTTTTTTGGTTTTTTTGGAGGGGGAAGGACAGGGCAATTGGGGTTAAGAGACTTGCCCATGGTCACACAGCTAGTAAGTGTTAAGTGTCTGAGGTCAGATTTGAACCTGGCTCCTTCTGACTCCAGGGCCGCTGCACCACTCAGCTGTCCCACAAACTAGAGTTTTCTGCTTTCAGAAGTAATGAGTTCCCTTATTACCAGGTGATTTCAAGTGGAATTTTATGATCACTTATCTGTGATGTTGTAGAGGAGATAATTGTTCTGCCACTAGATGACCTTTAACTTCTTGACAAACGCTGAACAACTATGCTTTTTAAGTTTTTCCATAGGAACAGGGAGTTTCTCAATTGGGGACAAACTTTAGAGAGGAGGGGAAACAATTTCTCTAATAACTGTTTTGGTATCAAAGAAACTGCCTTGATTCTCACCTGTCACTCTTTTGTGGGGGTGGGTGGGGTAAAGTAGGAAGGGAGATTGGGAGGGACTTAGAGGGGGAGTACCTCAGAACTGTGACCAATGTAGTTGGTTCTTAACAACCTTTCTTATTTAACCCAGCACACCATCATGGCAAACCACCCCTAACTTCCCAAAGCTTTATGATGTCTCCTATCCTTTCCTCCCTCAGGACCCCCAGCCCTGACCCCCTCTGAGTCCTAAGGCACCTCTCTGTCCACCATACAGACTAATACTAACTCCTAGTACCCCAAGTATACGTATGAATTAGTTGAATTAGCTGTATAAAGAGCTGCTTCTTAGCCCCACTGAATCACTGATTGGTGGTGGTGAAACAGGCAGTATAAGGGGGTGAGGATGTATAGGGACAGAGAATCTATTTTGGGACAGGGACCTCTCCTGAAATCGGCAACACAGGCTATTCCTGGTAAAGACACCACAATCCTTTCCTCTCTTCCTTCTCTGGCACCCTTCTCACCTTCATTTCTGAGTACCTTTTCCTTTAATACACTCTCAGGAGCTCCTTCTGATCAGCAAATTTCAGGAAACACATTATTAAGATGTTCCCCAAGAGCAGGATGGGCCATATCTCAAGCTGGCCAGTCATGTTCAGGACATTAGATCTTCCTAATGTGAATGTCTCTCTACAGCCCAGAGATCAAACAAAGGCTCCTGCCTGCGCAAAAATCATCACTGTTCTCTCCATTTCAGTATAATGTGTTCCAACCCTCTTCCTTGCCCCCAGGTAGATGTGGGATCATTCTTTAGGGTCACATGGCCTGCTTTCCTGAGCCTGTTTTGCTTCCAACCACTGTCTTCCTGGCCATTTACAGGAAAAGCACAGAAGGGGTGAAGAGGGGACAGTATCAGCAGAGAAACATACCTCCATAAGAGTCTCATCCATTTCATCAAAGGGTTTGCCATCTTTTCGATTGTAAAACGTAGCCACTCCAACAATTTCTTCCTTCTTATTGACTATGGGCATTGAGAGGACATTTTTAATCATCCATCCAGATTCATCCAGAGGTTCTTTCTACATAAAGCAAGGAAATAATGTTATGATTTTCCCATACTTGTTTGCAGAGGTCATTAGACCAATGTCAGGAGTTGCTCAGCTGACTTCAAGAATTACCCAATTGCTCTGGATCAGATTAGGTTGAATTTTGTTCATTTTATTCCCTACTCAAAGTCTGTGACTATGTATTCAACACAAGACAATAGGAAATCTCTCTATAAGTCAGATGTGGATAGTGATGTATTCCAAAGTCTATCAGAGAAGTGAAAGGGCTGATGTCAATACCTGGAGAAGCAGGTTCATTGGAATGCCTAGCAGTTAAATTATGGAGTTTAATCAAAGAGGTTCATATTTTCAGAAATTTAGAACCTTAAAGGCTAGGTAGTCCAACTCTCTCATTTTACAGATAAGGAAACCAAAACCAGTGTGCCCAAGATCCAAAGGTAGTTAGTAGGGAGCTAGAATTTGAACCTAAGTCTCAGGTCTGCTGGCTCTAAATCAAGGGCTCTTTACCTGTACCAAATGATCAAAAGACTCTTTACTTGCCGGACCACCCCCAACCTTCCAAACTTCTCCCCCCTCCTCCACATATGTACATCCCCACATATATCACTACCCAAGTCCTCAGAGTTGTCCATGTAATATAATGAGTTAAGAATGTGAGTCAGGACTCACTGTATACTCTGGTCAGTTATTCCAACCAGGAAGAAGAGGAAAAAAGGAAAGCTTTTAAAAAATTCTTTTATAGTAATCAATCCTAGCCTGCATTGTCAGTTATATATTCAAAAACCCCTTCAAGATGTAGCATTTTTCAGGTTATACATTTTTATTGTCATCCATGGAATTTATAAATGCCTGCTTTGTTATGCATCATCACGGGCATTGAGGTGGTACAGTGGACACAGTGGTAGACCGGGAGTCAGGAAGACTCCTCTTCCTGAGTTCCAATCGGGTCTCAGACATTTACTACCTGGATAGTCAATTTGTACCTGAAATTTACTGCATGTCCCTGGGTAAGTCACTTAACCCTGTTAGCCTCAATTTCTTCATCTGTAAAATGAGTTGGAGAAGGAAATAACAAACCACTCCAGGATCTTTGCCAAGAAAATCCCCAAAGAAGATCACAAAGAGTCAGAAACAACCAAAAAAAAAAGATTCATCATCATACCAAAACTTTCTCTTCCTCTTCTTCCTCGTTTTCCTCCTCTCCTCCCCTTACCACCAATGCTAAAATCTGATTACTGAAAACCAGTAGAGTCTGTGGTAGGTTAAAGGCCAAGTTTGCATGTTGTGGATTAGCTCCTCAGTATTTCTCAATTACAAAGTGCTTGGTGATTGTTCGGGCGTCACAGCTACAGTCAATTTGCAACCTAAATAAACGGTTGATTTTCTAAGGTCCTTCCCAACTCAAGGAGAGTTGGTTCTTTAGATATAATTTAATAGTATACTGACAATTCAGCAGAAAATAAATGGCCTTAGGAACTGATTCAGAGAGAAAAGGACAATATATACATGCTGTCCAGGAAATCAAGATGTACTCCCCTGTCCAATCATGTAGTCAAAAACATGCCTGCCTCTGCCATGTGCTTAGGCAGAAACTTTTTGTGTTAGATGAAAGAGCTCAGAGTCTGAACATGAGGTCAGAAAAGATCTTTATTCTTTCTCATGAGAAAGGACTCTGCCCCTGTCACCCACATGGCATCTGAAGGGAGAAAACAACAGGTAGAAGCCCGCCCATGGTTATATAATCTTCTAATGCAGAAACCCAACTCCCCTTCCCCCAACCGGCCTTCACTCTCATTGGTAGATGGGCTGACCCACAACCTAAGTGGGGGAATCTCTCTCTGAGACAAAGGACCCAGAAACATGTGGATGTCCAGTGAAAGCAGTCTTAATCTTATTTGGCATGTCTTGTGCCAAGGTAGCACTGGGGAGGATCTCCATTGCTCTAAGCTCCAGATTGCTGGAAGGTCAGATGACCTAGGTCTAGTGAATACCGATGCCATTCTAGATTTGATTTTTCAAAATGGGGAAACTTCACTATAAATTATCCCTCACAAATTTAATCTCTATCACAGCCCCAACTGCTACCATCTCTTGGGCTTGGAGAATTCATGATTACATCTTGAGTCTCTGAACTGTGCTTGGAAAAAACTGGTTATCATGAGTAACTCCCATGTGCTTTTCCCCCACGGTACATTGTACAGTATGCAACTTTCCCCTTCACTATACTCTGGCCTGTTGTTCCAAAAAAGAAGAGAAGGAAAAAAAGAAGAGAGTTCTCTCTTAATTCTTTTTATAGACCAGTATAGAGAAAGACCAAGGTAAAGAGGGCATTCTCTGCCTCATTTCTAACCTATGAATGAGTGTTGTCTTAGTCAAATTTAGGCCTGTTAAAGATCTTAGCTTAAAAAGACCAAGGTCTCCTACTCCATCCTGAGCTATCTCCAGTGCTTCTGATCTACATCTTGCCACTGGATCCAGATGGCTCTAGAGGTGAAAGTGAGGCTGGTGCCTGCACAGCCCTGCCTCACTTAAATCCAATTCACTTGCAAGTCATGACATCACCTTTCTGGTGTCATGGTACTTACTGTTCGAGAACAAAGGACAAACAACAACAATGTGCCAGAAATTTGTCCAAAATCTTTCATCTCTGGAGCACTGGGGAAGCCCTCTAGCTCTCCTCTTGTTTTCCATCCCCAGTGCCTTGCACCTAGAGTCCCTTAATGTTCATGATGTGCAGCTTTAAGACACTCCTTAAATTAAGTCTTTCATGAGAGTCCAGACTTTCCACAGGTTAATGGATCAGAAACTCACACTCATTCCCACCATATAATTATACAAATTCCACAAAGTTTTACAAAATTCTTTCAGGCTTACTCCTGCCTTGCTGCTTATAAAGATCTCTCCCAAACCTAAAATATAATAAACAAAGAAAAAAAAAATCAGGCACACTTCCCTCTCCAAAGAAGAAAGTACTCAGGTGAGCCCTAAAAAAGCTCAGTACAATCTTGAGGTGATTGTCGTTAGCCATCCTCATTCACAAGGACAAGCATTTCTGATTTTTAATAAATGTATGAACTGTATTCACCTACCCCATGCTATGGTAAGTCATCAATTTCCCCCTTTCCAATTTTGTTTTAAATAAAGTAATCTCAGACAGACCCCAAAGGTGTGAAAGGATTTGGTAATTAGGATTGACTGGAAGTCAACACAAATACAATAATAACATATTTATGTAATAATGGGAGTGCATTGTGTCAGACACTGCACCAAGTGCTGTACAGTCATGATCTCATTTGATACAACAACCTGGGAGGTAGGTGCCGTTATTATCCCCATTTTACAGATGAGGAAGCAAAAAAATCGAGGTCACATAACTAGTACTTAGTTCTATCTGCTGCACCACCTAGCTGAGTCCAGATTAATGGGATTCACTGACTTGTAGTCCAGGACACACAGCAAACCCAGTGTTTCAAAGGGCAAAAGGGTGGGGTGCATTACCTGAGTCTTGGGATTCCTCTCCTACCCCTCCTCTTTCTCTTTTTCCTTACCTAAGTCAGGACCCAGAAGGCTCTGTACCTCCAAAGACAGAGCTGTTATTATGACATTCACAGCAGGTCACAGACAGCAGCTGGGGGAGGAAGGGGAGTGTAGAAACCTTAGGAGTGTGGGAAGAGCTTTCAAGGCGTACCTAATGAAACTTGGGCCACACCCTTAGAGGGCCCTGGAACAGGTGATGAAGCATACTTATCCTGTCTCACTTGAGACTGCAGGACCCTTCAGTGTGGAAAGCTACATAAACTAGTAATGATTCGATCAACAAAACATCTATTAACCTATTAGATAAGAAGACTTGAATGGTTGAGTTTTGCTTAACATTTTCTTTGTCACATGGGAAGATTCAACTGGAAGATGGGCAGGGTTTATTGGAACATCATTACAGTATAAAACAAAACTTTTAAAATCCATAAAAATTAAAATTTAGAAAGTCACCATTGGTCTGTTGTATTCTCTATTTGTTCTTTATTATTTTCTACAGATTTTTATCTGCTGATCTAGGAAAGTCCCTATACTGTCCATGTATCACTGAATTTTAGAGCTGGAAGTATAGGGCTTTGTAGACATTTCAACCCACACTATTCTTTTCAGAGAATCAAATTCAATTAATTTTCCTTCTTTCTTTCTCCCTTCTTTCCTTCCTTCTTTTCCTCCTTCCTTCCTTCCTTCCTTCTTTCCTTTTTTCCTTCCTCCTTTTCTCATTCCTTCCTTCCTTTCTTTTTCAGTAAGGGCAAAATAATAACAACTGAGGGAGTCAGAAAACAACTCTTATAGGAGGTACATTTGAACTAAGCTTTGGCAGGGATAAGAAGGGAAGGCATGGAGGCATGGAAGGCATGGAGGCTAAGGCAAAGATGGGCAGCTAGGCAGTGCAGGGGATAGTGTATAAGCCTGGAGTTAGAAACGCTTATTTTCAAATCCTTTCTCAGACACTTACTAGCTGTGTGACTCTGGGCAAGTCATTTAACTCAATTTCCTCATCTGCAAATGAGCTGGAGAAGGAAACAGCAAACCAGTCCAGTATCTTTGCCAAGAAAACCCCAAATAGGGTCATGAAAAGTCAGACATGACTGAACAATAACAAAGGCAAAGAGAGAGAAGATAGAATGTCATGTACAAAGAACAGAAAATAGACCAATTTGAAATGGGGAATGAATGGGAGGAGGGGGGGGAAGGGAGGGAAGAGTAATATGAAGTCATTCTGGAAGGATACGTTGGAGCCATACTACAAAGTGCTTTGACTACCAGAGAGGAGACTGCATTTTATCCTCCAAGTGATAGGAAGTCAGTGAAGTTTCTTGAGTAAAAGAGAGGTATGTGGTTGAGAGAGCAATCGAAAGTCAGACTGGGTCAAATAAGTTGTCTATATATTTGTTGTACCAAGGATATATACCCAGATCTCTGGATTCCCAATCCAGGATTCTTTGTGCCACGTCACACAAGAGTCATTCCGTACCATCAGATTCACAACAAGCTGAAAGTAGAATAATAACGACACTGACGGTAATGATAGCTGCTAGGAACTTTAGGAGGCCTGATGCGCTGGCCAGCTCCCACCATTATTCTTCCCAGCTCTGTTGACATGATCTCTCAATAGTGCTGTCTTCAGGTGATGAAGCATCCTTTTCCTGTCTCACTTGAGACTGCAGGACCATTCGGTGTGGAAAACTACATAACCTAGCAATCTATTTAGGCCTATTAGGCCTACTTCTCACAAAGATCTTCCTGACTTTCCTGTTAGAAAGAAATCATTACATAGTTCTCTCCTAGAGAAGAGAAAAGGAGCATACCTGGAAATCGAAGAAGTCTTCTGAAGCAGCGTTCATGATATTGCAAATCTGTAAACCACAAAGAGGAACAAGATGAACGTGGATGGCCATTGGAAGAGGACTGGTGGGGTGGGGGAGTGAGGACAACCACATCCTTGCCCACCTCCCACATTCAATTGCAGTTCTTAGATACTACAAAGCCACTAAGGAGATACTGGGACATCTGTGGGAGAGGGAGAAATTCTTCCCATCACTTTGCCTGCTCTGATCCCAAATCATCTTGCTTTTAGAAAGTGATGTCTCTTCATCTTAACCCCACACTCACCAGGCCATTCTGGGCAACATATGTCGGGAGACCACTAACCAAAGCCCAGTGGTCAGGAGCAGGATTCCTGTAAAAGAAAAAGCAGACACTGACTTCTCTGTTGGTTTGGAGTTCAGATAAAAAATGTTAGTACAGTACTTTTCCTTCCTCTTTTGCCCTTTTTTCCCCTTATAGCTGAAAATACCTCTATTCTCTTAACTAGAAGAGGCTATTTTCCAACTGATTTTTTTTTTATGGTGGCTCATCATCTCGAATGCTACAGGCTTCCCCTTAAATATCTCAGTAATGTGATACTGAAAGAGTTGTATGTGATAGACAACATGCACCCTAAATCCCTTTTCTAAATATTTTGTACAGCATATCCGTGTTTGTCTTGGAAATAGCTTTAACTACAACCAGGTATAGTCACAGCACATAGCCAGGCTTAGCAATTTGGCCCAGATTCTGAGTCTTCCACATTTATTTAGTGGTGGAATTAACAGTACTGCTACTGAAAGACAGCATAGAGTAATGAAAAGAGAGCCAGGCCTGAAATCAGAGAAGGTGTTAACCTGCTTTGGTAGAGGAAGCCCCTTACCAGGAGCCCCTCAAGTGGATGAAGTCACAGGTCTGGTTTCATACATGTGTGTGTATGTATATGCACACATATTGGTGTATACACATATATACACATTATATATATTGTTGTGGCTGCTCCCCTTGCTGGCCAGCTGCTGTGGCCACTCCCCTTGCAGACTCAAGGGCCAGCCTTAGGTTGAGTCTTAGGGAAGGATTGAGTGAAGAGACCAGAGACCAGAGTCCAGAAATGTGTGCAGCTTGTAGTTTATTCCAACATGGCCACTACCAGTAAGCAAGCAAGCTCATACTATAAGGTAAGCATGATTCATGCATGACCACCTCGTGCACAGGGGGTGAAGGCCTATGAGAAGACTCCAAACCAGCCATGTCAGCAGCTGTCCAACAAGTGAGTGGTTTCTTTTCAAAACATCCTTGAGGACAACAACTGCCCTGTGGGTCTTGGAGCCTCCTTATCTCCAAGGAGTACACAGAGCGGCTTTGGGACTGAGAGACCCAGAGACAGCTCTTAGATTATCATGAGAAAGAAGGTGCCTTTTACTCATACCAACCCCTGCATCTCCCCCTTTATGTTATGGATAGTGCCAGGTGAGTATCAGCCTGAATCATTGCTAAGCTATTATAAAGCAATCTGAACAGTAAGGCAATCAGAGGTGGACCACAACATAATAATATACCCACTGCTATTACTAATGCTAGCCAACTATGGGGCTGCAGCCACCACGGAGAAGTAGAGTTATCAGACTATTTTAGTATATCTTCCACTGTTTTGTCTGGATTAAGGTCAGTTTGTGCTGCTCAATTAATTTCATGAGCTAAATTCCACAAATCATCAATATCTGAAGTTATGGTACTATTTAGGCACAACCCATTCAGGTGGTTCCTAATTGTAGTCCAATTATACTTTGCAGTAGCATTGTCCCATTGCAAAGGTGTAACACATATCATCTGGTACTGATAGTCACACTGCAGTGCAGATACAAAGAAATAATACAATAATTAATACAGGCAAAATATGTAAAATCATAGACATCAAATTAAAAGGGAATAACTTAAACAATGTTAACAGTATCGTGTTGGCAATGTTCCTGGATCAGTTCCAAAGCAATGATGATTTTGGATGTTTACTGATATAACTTGTAACATTTGAATCATCCCAAGCCCCGAGAAGTTGGGCAGAGTTGGGCATGTATTCTGTCCCCAAAACATTAGAATCAAAGCTAATGTATGGTAAAGGAGATACATAACTATATGTATATGCATAATCATATCTAAGTAACAGTTGAGCGTTAAAATTTTTGACTCATAACCTAAAATAGAATACTACTAGCTCTAATACATTGATCTTATACAAGAAGTCCTTATCTAATATCATGTAGTGTCTTAATGGCTATAGAAACATGTTATGAAAGTCCATTAACATATTGTGCAGTTTCTTGGATTTTTCGAAGTAGAGAAATTGTAGACACAGTGGTTGAAATTATGGTAAGAGTACAATAATAGTAAGGCAGTGAGTCTAGGAACAAGGAATCTGACAAGGATAACAAGTCTAACAATAAGTTTGACAATAAAATAAGTTTGAAAATAAGTTTGACAATAATAGGACCATATCCCTGCCTTTTTTAAAAAAGCAGAAATCTCAGGTAGTGTATATCCCTCTGATAGATGATACTAAACATGAGTTAAAAATTAGTTAGAAAAGGCAAAAAATATACGTTAAATAAGAGCATAATTAATACAAGTAATATTCCATCCGTAGGGATAAGTGTAGGCATAATTACATAGGTTCCAAGCTAACACTCTTTGCCAATTCATTTACAAATTGAACAGTTCGTATTTCACTCAGTAAGGAAACAGAAGAAATGGTTGTTGATATTAAGAGGGAAGCTGTGGCAATCAGTCCCATGATTAAAAGTCCAGAAATCACTTTGTTCTAAAGAGGGTGGTTCTGCTAATACATCACGTAAGGGTAAGTTAAACAGGTAATAGCCCATTGGACGGTAGTATCTTGTGAAAATGTGAGACTCTAAGTCATTTCTTCTTGGGTTGTCTTTATGCAAGGGCTCTTCTGATTCTTTTTCTCTGAATTCTCTGTATCTGCAAGATGGGTCATGGAATTCCATGCTTGTATTCTCATAGCAACATCTGATAAAAGAAAATAAACAAAGCCTCTCCCCGCAATAGTTACTCAGTTCTTGTTTGGGGAATTCTCCACAGAGAGTGTGTACGTTTTCAAACTGTTTCTCCTGGTGAATACTCATTTTTAGTGATGCTTTAAAATTTTAAAGTATCTAAGGCAGTAGTTAATTGGCTTTGTGGTGTATTGGTTTGTTTATTTTTGTAAACAGTTTTTATTTGTATAAAAGCTGGGGATAGGGAGCGGAGTGTCAAGTTCGAGTAATGGCAATGTCAGTTTGTGTAAAATGAAAAGGAGTAGGGTTTAAAGGGTGTAAGGGCCCTCCCAATTACCTGCATGTGTTTTCCACATAACTTGTCTTTGTTTTTCATTGTTGTACCATCACCCCATTCCGAGCTTATGTTACTGATTCCCTCCGAGCTGTATCATAGCCAGGGTCAGATCAGTTGCATCAAATTTCAAATAATTTGAAGTGTACGATTTGTTATCAGTATGCAATTGCCTGATAGGTCCGCCTCCCCCTTTCTGTTTTTGGAAATATTCCTTTGTAGTGTGATCGGCCCGTTCAACCATTGCTTCCCTAGTAGGTTCTAGGGAATGCCAAAAATGTGTGTAATGCCATGTTCAGTTATGATGATGTATAGGCTGGACCATTATCAGTTTTAATGGTTTGAGGTATTCCTAAAGAGGAGAAACAATGGTAAAAGTGATTGAAAACATGCTTTGCTGCAAGGTATCTAAGTACAGCATGGTAAGTTTGAACTAGAATGGATAAAGTTTTAAAGACTGGACTTAGGATCTTTATTTTATCTGGCAAGTATAACTTGATTAGTGGGATTGTAAGGGTTATGGCTGTAATTAATTTTATAAGAAAACGATCACAGAAAGATTGAAATGAATTGCTAGTGTAGATAAGAGCATTATCAGTTTTCAATAGTTTTAGAACATCCATAGAAACAAAAGACTAACAGCTGGCTAATTACATTATTTTCACCACTTCCTCATTCTGAAGAGAAGCTGGAAGAGCAATTTAGAGAACACACCCAGGGCAGGTTCTAATGATCTGTCCAGCTTGTTTCTGAGTAACATGAAATTGTTTACATAAGAGTATATGCATTTTGATAAAAAAAAAAATAAGAGTAAGCGAACGTAATACCAAGAATATTTGAGGAAAAAGTTGGAAAAACGTGAACTTCTGATTAATAATCACATTGTTTCATTATAGAGGCCTAGGAAGTGAAAAATAAACTGCATAGAGGTAGTGACCTATATCTTATAAAAGCTTGTAAGTTTTGTAAAAGGTTAAAAAGAAAAAGATCTGTACTCTGAGCCTGTTTAAGTTCAGCAGTATCAAATATAGTAGCATATGTCCTTTGAATATCTGCTATCTGATTCAATATTAAAGGGAAAAGAAAAAGTCATTTAGCAATAAAAATCATAGCGAAAATCCTCATAGTAAGAGCAGAGGTAAAGTGAGTAATAATAATTTTATAATGATGAGAATCAATGTAGTAAGCTATATTTCTAGTTTTTAAGAATCTGGATATCTCTGTGAATTCTTTAGAGCAAAAGAAACCTCTTTAATCAAGATGATTAAGACTAAGTTGGTATAAAAATGTTCTTAAGTAACATCAATTCTCAAAGTATGATAAAAAACAGAATTTCTACATAATTGTGAAATTCTTGCATATTAAAAAATGTTTTAGCCAGAAAAGGCTTGGTAAATGAATCTGATCACAGTACTTTAAAAGATAGTAATATTAGAATCTTCTTGCCTTAAGCAGTTTAAAATATTCTTTCATCAAATCATGGTTCATAGCCAATTACAATTAAGAAAAAAATGGTTTATTCTCATGGAGATGCAATAAACAAACTAAGTTTCTCTTATGAAAAGAATTTCATTTAACATTTTTCTTTCTCAATATTAAACTTAGAAATCTTAGAGCTCTTTTTAAATATTTTGCAGACTTCTTGGCAAGTTTTTAATAGAACAAGTTCCCTTCTCAGACTGAATGATCTTCCCTCTACAGATAGTTTCCATTGGGCTTTTGAACATAGGAATAACTGAGAAGGACTTTAGGGAGGGGCTGGTGGAGATGCCCCTGCTTATTCAAAATCCCATACATGCAGGAGGAATGGTCTGATTGGGCAGAATTAATCTGACTAAAGTTTTCACCTAATCTCCTCCTTTCCACGTACAATAATTAATTAACAACTTCAGGTTTTAGCATTAGAACAATAAAGTAACTTTGATAATAATTTCCATAAGTGATAGACAAATGGTTTTTGCCAAAACTTCCTTTTTAACTATAGGTGAAGGTATGAATACCTGGCTTTCTATAGGGCATATATACATTATAAAACATAAGTGACCTAATTGTTTTTAAACAAGTTCTTTATCTTTGGTTCCAATAAAATTCAGCTTAAAACTTTGCTGATAAAATACTATTTCTGGCTTACAATGATCCCTTAATGTTTACTACACTTGAATTTCACTATAGTTTAGAAAACCACAATGACATTAATTTCATTTCCAAATCATTACTTACCAAAACTATTAATAAAAATTGGGCTTCTCTCCTCACAGTTGCAGAGCCTGATTGTGGATTTAGGGGTTTGCATGGAGAGGTTCATCTGTTTGTCTAAAAAATGTGTGGGCTTCAGGGTGCCTCAGGGCTATAGCTAGTGGGCTCCTTGATAGAATTAATATGCTTTCTCCCTTTGGTCTGATTGAGAGGGCAACTTAAGTTCCCTATTATTTCTTTTTTTTTTCACTCTCTTAATCTGATCTAGGATGATAGACCTTAATAAGTTTTTGTAAAAATGTTTTCAGCTAATTTTACCTTGTACTTCATTGCCCTGTTTAGTCCTCAAATTTCTTAGAGTGAAATGCTCTCAGCCTACCACTTCAAGGGAGTGGAACTTTGGAAAAATCTCAGAGGCGCACCTTGTTCCACTTCCCCAAAATTGGGGAACTTGAAGCTTTCACCTTTTAAATGTTTCTTTATCAGATCTTAGCGAAATTCCAATTTGCCTAAACGCCAATTAGTATAATAAATTCTGACTTATCTAAGGCATCAAGTTAGGAATGACACTCATTGGCTTTTTCGCATTCCCTTAAAATAACCAGAATAAGTTCAGATTGATTTTTACTAGCATTGCAATATGCAAACCCTTTTCTCTAATAGATGAGGCATGACATGGTTAAATGACTGTTTGCCTGCCTCTTTGATCTACGGGGAAAAGATTCCTCCCCTTTCTTATTGCCTTTTCCTCACTCCACTTGGCCAGAGTGGAATGAAAGGAAGGATCAATTTTCAAACCTTTAAAATCTTAAAACTTCTGTTCACACTTTTCAATAGCAAATAATTTGCCATCTTAAACTTTCTACCCATGCTCCTCTCATTGCTATATACTTAAACTTTATTTCTTTATAAATCTAACCTGACACTTCTACACCTTTGCCATAATCATCATGTATAAAAATACTTATTCCCTTCTCATACTCCCTCATCTCCTGCCAGGTGTTTGTGAATTCTGGCAGGCAATAAGGGAGGAGAGAGGGTACAAGGGTACAAGATAACAACATTTCCACGCAGTCCAGCTGCATATTAAATCTTACAGAATGACAACTTACTCTCTACTCTCACACACTCATTTTCACAGAGACACATAAACAAAGCAGAGAGACACAGAAAATAACAGAATGGATTCAAAAGCTTACATAGAAATTGTAGGAGATCTCCTGAAGAAATTAAACAGTTACTGGCTCTCCACATAGTAACGGAAGCCAGGTAGGACTTACTTGATGATCTTAGAGGCATTTGCATCACACTGAAGTCTTTGGGCCACCTATGGCACTTTCATTTCTAATGTTAAACATATCATTAATATTTTCCATAGAAAAAAGGCAGAAACTGGGAAATACTGGAGTCCCTCTTCCATTAGTCCCTTACTCCTCTCTCTCCTGGCTGGATCCCTGCTTGGGCCACCTTTACTAGATAGGGATGGACCCGTTTGAATGCGGGCAGGAAAAGTACAAACCTCCCTTCTCTCACCTCCAAATGCATTCTTTACTAGGTATCATGAAGTCTATGTGCAGGTCTTACCAAAAGATGTCAGTTGCTCCCCCAAGACCTTCCACTTACTATGTTCATAACATTCTACTTCAGGGAGCCATGGTGAAGCCTTATGGACCAAGTCAATGAATTTCCTAATGTCCTTAAGCTGCATAGTTGCTCCTTGTTTCTGTATGCACTTATATATAACCCTGACATAAGTTTCTCTAGCCCCTGGTCTCTGTGCTTATGTTTTGTCCCATGTTTACTCATGATCTCCAAGTGGTGCCAGTAGAGGTAAGCTGTGCATCCTCACTTGGGAATCTACTCCTGGAGCCTCTGGAAACAGAGGTGTTTATACCCCAAGTATCTCGGGGCATGCTGGGGTCTTCTTCTGCTCCCCCTTGTCCCTGTTCGAAAGCCAGCTGTTGCGGCAGCTCCTCTTGCAGACCCAAGGACCAGCCTTGGGTTGCATCTCAGGAGGGACTGAGTGAAGAGACCAGAGACCAGAAATGTGTGCAGCTTGTGGTTTATTCCAACATGGACACTACCAGTAAGCAAGCAAGCTCCTATATTACTATAAGGTAAGCATGATTCATGTGTGACTGCTTTGTGCATAGGGGGGAAAGCCAATGAGGAGATTCCAAACCAGCCATGTCAGCAGCTGTCCAACAAGTGAGCGGTTTCTTTCAAAACATCCTTGAGAGCAACAACTGCCCTGTGGGTCTTGGCGCCTCCTTATCTCCAAGGAGTACACAGAGCAGCCTTGGGACTGAGAGGCCCAGAGACAGCTCTTAGATTACTGTGAGAAAGAAGGTGCCTTTTACTCATAACGACCCCTGCAATATATATATGACACAATATATATGTGTTTATGTGTGTATACACACAAAACCATATGCACACGTACATATACACACATACCCACAGCGGAACTAAGCAATGTATTGACGTTCTACTTTAGGCCATAGTGATTCAGGGCTTTTGTAGTGTAATGAGGAATTCTCTGATTGGTTCTGGGCTAGAACTGAGTGGACTCAATTTTTAAAAAATATCAACCTATCCCAAACTCATCCTCTTCTTTTAAGACATCAAAGTTTGAGAACTATTGGGACCTGTATCCAGAGGGTCAAGCAGAGGCAGTGACAAATGCTTTATCCTTGACACAGCCACATACAGCTGTTGACACATGCCCAACTGTATTAATACTTTTTTTTTTTTAACATTCTCATTCCCATTTACAACCTGCTAAGTTTCAGAGAACTATGAGTCCAAGGAGGCCAGTGAACCAGTGGCTACAGTGTTCACCTGAATGGTCAGTTGTGTTTGTGGTCACTCAGGCGGTAACAGTACCTGACTGACAGCAAGTGAAAATCCAGGAGAGAGACCACTAGAAAGATCACATTTGGCTCATTGTTGTAATAATACCCAGTGCCAAGTGAGCTATAAAATGCCTAATTAGCAATACTGCACAACTGTTGTTTATGTTCTGATGAGGCTAACAGACTGCAATTAGAAATACATTAAGATATTGAATCTCAGAGGCAGCTAGGTGGCACAATGAATAGAGCACTGGACCTGGTGTCGGGAGGATTTGAGTTCAAATCCAGAAACGGTTACTGGCTGTATGACCTTGGGCAAGTCATTTAGCCCCAACTGCCTTGCCTTCTCACTCCAAAAAAAAAAAAAAAAGAGATACTGAATCTTGTTTGAATCATTCTATTAATGTATACTCTGATTCTTTTATGCTTAACTTTGCTTTTGGTGTGAGAATAAAAATGAGTTGCCCTATGCCTGATTCATTTTGAGTACTTTTCAGGTTCAGGCTTCATTGAGTACCTTTTGGACTTTCTCCTCTTTTCAGGAAGTCCTAGATTATAGCCAAAAGCAGAATTGAGCCCAGAGTAGGGGTGATCAATCAATTCATGCGAGAATGGGAAACTCAATCTGCTATTGAGCGGTCTGGCTCTGCCTAATATTAAACTAGGTACATGAGCCCATGGCAAGGTTACAAATCATGGAGAGAAGGGTCCTTACCCTGGCTCAGCGTTCTGACCTCTAATTTAAATATACAGGGTGTTTCAAAAATTTTAGTGCAGTTCTAATATTATAAACGTGTAGCTTAGCACAGGAAAGCCCTTTGGAAATAATCTCGTCTAATCCTTTAATTTTATAGGGGAAACAACTGAACACAGTAAGTTAATGTCAAAGCAATTATTAAACTCTGTATATATAGATGCATATATTTATACATATACATATATTTATAAATGTGAGTGTATTTGTACATATATGTATATATTTATACATCTATACATATTTCTACATATATGTAAATATATATGGAGATGGGAAAAGAGAAACAGTGTGAGAAACTTTCATCAGACATTTTTCAGAAAAAATGCTGTCTGTTTATGCTTCCTTCATCTTGTACTTATGAAGTTGCACCCCAAATGAGAAGCTTCATATTTATCCCTGTTGAATTTCATCTTATTAGACTTAAATCCAATGCTCTAGCCTAGCAGTATCAAATTCAAATAGAAACAAGGTCCACTAAACCATACACAAGAATCCCTGCAGGCTGCATATTGACCTAGAAAACTACATGTTGACATTATCTATGTTCTATTGTATTTATGTGTATTTTGTTAAACATTTCCCAACTACATGTCAGTCTGGTCCATGCCGCATTCCCCAGCATTGTAGGCCATGTGGCCTACTGCCTTATGTGACACCTAAATTCTAGCCTGTTAGGATCCATTTGTATCCTGACTCTATCATCCAGTGGGTTAGTTATCCTTTTCAGCTTTCTGTCATATGCAAATTTGATGGACATGCCATCCAAGAAACTGATCTATCCAAGTCATTGATAAAAAATGTTGAGCAGTATTGGATCAAGCCCAGATCCCTGGGGCACTCCACTGGATACCCCTTTGAACCATTAACAATGGTTGCCATTGAACCCTTGGAGTTTTATCATCCGACTAGTTCTGACTCCTTCTCATTGGTTGTTTCATCCATCTCTCTCTATTTTCTCCTCAAGGCATATATGAGATACTTCATCAAAAACTTTACTAAGATCCAGGTAAACTCTATCCATAGAATTTCCATCATCTACTAGTTTAGTACATCTGTCCAATCAAAAAAAAAAAGGAAATGAGGTTAATCTGACATGATAGATTTGTTCCTTACAAAGCTACTCTGACTCTTAGGAATCATTGCTTCCCTTCAAGATGTTTGACAATCTTTTCTATAATGATGTATTCTAGAATGTTCCCAGGACTGAAAATCATTCCCTGCTCTATAGTTTGTAGATAGTTCTATTCTCTTTTTTGAAAATCAAGACATTTGTCCTTCTGAAGTCTTGTAACAATTCATTCTTTTCCCATAATCTTTAAAATGTCACCGATAGGATCTCAGAGAAAAGAAAATTCCTAATTCTTTGAGAATCAAGGGCTTAGGGACTGCTGGTATGGAAATGCATAAACCATCAGACTTGTTTGTTGTGTTGGTTATTTTTGTTGAACTAACTTCTTTCTCTTATGTTCTTTGTTATAAGGACTCTCTGGTCAGAGGAGTAGATGAACTTATTTAGAAATGAAGGTGATATGAAAAGAAACCCTGTCAATAAATATTTTAAAACAAACTAAAAACAATGCTGCCCCTAATGTGCCATTTTTCAAGTGACCCAATGGGTTTGAAAATGCATAGGAAGAACCCTTTGGGAATCAATTCAGGAGGTAAGACAACATGGTCTAAGGCCTACCCTGCTTGGCTTGTCCCTAAGAAAAGTCACAAGCTCTTGAAAACTCTTATGTCCTGATGTGTCTAATAGCTACTTGCATTTCTAGAGCAATTTTTCTCCCCAAATGCTTCTAACATCAGTCATTCCAATGAATGCTCACATCACATAGGCGAGGAAAGGTAAAGCAAGGTGTCCTTTGCTTTCCTGATAGGAAAATTGGTTGGAATGACTGATATGAAAAAATTTTGGCTAAAAAAGAGCTCTAGACATGCAAGTAATTATTATTCAATTTGATTAAATTCAATTTCAGTCATAGAACCTTAGCACTAGAAGACTCTTTGGAAATAACCTAGTTCAACCCTTTAATTTTACAGAGAAGGCAGCTGAGGCCCCAAGTCACACAGCAAGTTAATGTCAAGACAGTTATTGAATTCATTTCTCTGCCTTTGGATCCTGCACTCAGCATAGTATAAAGGTGTTCTCTGGGGTGAGACAGAAAGGGCAAAGAGACAGGATACCTCCTTTTCTTTCTGGAGGGAAAGAAATCTGAGTAATGGTCACAGGTTGGTGTTGGGATGCTGAGCCAAAGTCTGATCATAGGCAGAGGGAATTATAGCTAGGTGAGGGGTCAGGCTCAGGAGCAGGGTTGGTGCCATCAGTAAGGGAAGGGAGAGAACCACACAAATGAGATGGACCAGCTGACTATGTACCCTGAGCCCTAAAAGTGTGAAGAAATTACAGGCAAATGACCTCCCTAGGGTTTGTGAGGACAGAAGAGGTTTCTTACAGACAAGTGCTAGATAATGGATGGACTTTGAAAGCAATGATATCATTAACCTGTGCTCATAGAGACACTTCCCTTCCTTACCCTGCACTTGGTTGTTGCTCTTCAGTTATTACAGTAATGTCTGATTCTTCATGATCCCATTAGGGGATTTCTTGGGAAAGATACTACAGTGGTTTACTATTCCCTTATCCAGATCATTTTACAGATAAGGAAATGAGGCAGACAGGAGCACAAGCTGACACTGCTAGGAAGCATCTAAGGCCGTATTTGAACTCAGGTCTTCCTGACTCCAGGCTGGGCACTGTACCACTTAGCTGCTCCCTCATTCTGCACACCTGACTTCTTTTCATTAGGGAGGTGGGGGGGGGGGGAGCAATAGTTCTTTTGAGTGCCCTGTCGAACTGCTGACTCATTTTGAGTTTGTACCACTAAACCTCCAGGGCCATTTTTTTACACATGAATTATTTTTTAGGCCTATCTTCCCTTCCTTGTACTTTCGCAATTTTGTTTTTGGAGGAAGGTAGGGCAATTGGGGTTAAGTGATTTGCCCAAGGTCACACGGCTAGTCAGTGAGGTCACATTTGAACTCAAGTCCTTCTGATTCCAGGGGTGGTACTCTACTCACTGTGCCACTTAGCCACCCCCTGTAATTGATTTTCAAAAATTTTATTTTTAATATTCAATTCCAAATCTATAATTGATTTAAACAACAACAATGTTTAAAACTCAAGGATATGGACAAGAGCAACACAGGATAGACTGTCATGACTGGACTAGAAGCAGCATCATCAGAGAAAATGCCCACATCCATGAGATCACAGCTCTCAAAGTGCACAATGTTATATTTCACTCTATTCAGTTCCATTTGATTAGTTAGTGTGGGCCCATCAGTAGTGTTCTGATTTGGATCAGGATTCTATCATCCCATATGGTAGCAGAGCTTCCCTGCTTTCTGTCATTTGAAAACTGGTGAGCTTGCCACCTATGCCTTTTGGCTACTAAATGACTGAAAATGTTAAACTTTGGGCCAGTTCCTTCCCTGGGCCTCAGTTTTCCAACTTGTAAAATGAGGGAGGTTAACCTAGGTCCTAGGTGATATCCTTCCAGCTGATGGTCTCTGCCTGGCTTAAATAATTAATATTAATAAAATAATTAAAGTGCTTTGAAGCAATAGTGATAGCTGACATTTATAGAGCTCTTTAAACTTTGCAAGAAAGGCAGCCTGTGGGAGCTAGGTGGTAGATCTAGAACTGGGCCTGCAGTCGGGAAGACTTGAGTTCAAATCCAGCCTCAGTCACTTACTAACTGTAACCTTGGGCAAGTCACTTTACCTCTGCTTCAGTTCTCTCAGCTGCAAAATGGTGATGAGTATAATAGTAACTACCTCCCAGGGTTTTGATAATCAAATGAAAGAATAATTTTAAAGTGCTTAGCACATAATAGATGTTATGTAAATGCTAGCTAGCTAGTTGGTGGTAGTAGTAGTAGTGGTGGTGGTAGAGAGGGTGTGGCCTTAAGGTGTCAGAAAGATCTAGGTTTAGGTCATTCGTCTGACACATACAGACTGTGTGACCTAATGTTTCAGTGGCCTCAGTGGCTCTCAGTGGCCCAACTCTCTAAGACTGTACATTAAGATGCAGATCTCCATGCTATTGAAGTAAAAACTCTGAACACCAACATTCCCCCCCCCCACACGCTGTAGCTTCCCCCTACTCCTAATCAAGGGGGAAAACAAAAGGCTTGCACATATTTTGCCCAATCATTAAAGCAACCCTGTGAGGAGAGTACTAAAGATAATATTGACTTCATTTTACAAGTCAGGAAACTGAGTCCAGATGCTGAGTGATTTGCCCGTGGTCACACAGTTAATAAATAGCAGAGGTCAGATTCAAACCTGATTACCAAGTCCAGAATTCTATGTCCAGAGATTCTTACCCTGGGGTCTGTGAGCTTGTTTTAAAAAAATATTTTGATAACTATATTTCAGCATAATTGGTCTCTGTAACATTATGTTTTTATATGCTTTGCCAGATTGCTACAAGGGATCACGACACCAAACAAGACTATGAACCCTTGCAATGTACACACTGTGTCTTGATTTTCCCCACACCCTTGTAGGATGCTGCCATCAATAACCCCTCCCCTCTTTGTGTTCTCTTTTGTTGACGTGGCTTGTAGGTGGCAGCATTTGCAGCCTGCCTCTTTTGACCCTGGAGAGCTCCCTTCTATGGCTCCTGTGCTCTGCTATTAGAAACTTACGGTATTACTTTGATGTCCTCTTTTCCATGAAGGATATAGTCGATGACCTTATAAAAGTTGATTTCCTGGGCAAAGGAGAGAAAAATGTACATCAATAGTCATGAGCTTAAGCACTGCTTTTAAACAGACAGGAACAATTATCTGCCTGTAGAACTAGTGTGGTCATTATTTAATCTGTGGCTTACAAAAACTGACTTGATGAAAGTCAAGCGTGCCAAAACAAATGACTGGCTGTGGACCGTGGATCTGCCAGCCAGCCAAGTAACAAGGGAGCAGAAGACATGGTAGTTGTCAACAGGGATCGGGCCAAAAAAGTCTACTATACTCCCTTTTGGGGTGAGACAGGAGAGTACTGAGAGCGGGCATGGCAGAGGAAAGAACAGTAACAGCTAACATTCATAGAGTACTGACTGTGTGCCAGGCATTGCACTAAGCATCTTATAATTATTATCTCCTCTATCTGATATTCACAGTAATTCTGCCAGGGGGAGGTAGTATTATCTCTGTTTTACAGATGAGGAAACTGAGGCAGACAGGTTAAATGACTCACCCAGGATCACACAGTTAGTAGGTGTCTGTGTTCAGATTTGAACTCAGGCATATTCTTTTGGGGACTAGATAGAGAAATTGGCTTTAAACTTTCTTGTTTGGGGACTGAAAAAGAAATGGTCTCCCATTGCCAGTATCCAAGTTTAGAAGCTTATGGCCAAATCAAAATGGCCTGTTGGCATCTCAAATACAACACGTCCAAATCTGAGCTCGTTGTCTTTTCCCTTCAAACACCGCCTGGTTATGAACACCCCCATTGCTAACAAGAGCGCCACCAACCCCCCAACTCATCGAGGCCGGCCACCTAAGTGTTGTTTTTGACTCCTCCCTCTGACTCAGCCTATATCTGCTGCCCAATCCTGTCATTTCCACCTTTTCCATCTCTAGTATAAGCCCCTTCTTTTCTATTTGTAGATAGATCCACACTCCTAAGTCAGGCCATCATCACATCTTGCTGGGATTTCAATGCTAGCTTTCTAAGTTGTCACCTGCTTCAAGTTTCTTCCCATTCCAATTCATCCTCCATTCAGCTCCTAAGGTAATTTTTTTAAAGCGTAGGTCTGTCATTCTCCTCACCCTCTTCAAGGAGTACAGGACTATAATATCCAGGGAGCCTAGTGGTCAGCGAGTCCATCCGCCCCTTCCCCCTATTTTACAGATGAGGAACTGAGACTTGAGAAGGTTAAGGAGCTTACCCAGTGTCACCTGGCTAATAAGCGTCAGAGGTGAGCTTTGAACCTAAGTGTTTGATGTGCATCCGCAGCTGTTTAGAAATGTATTGAAAGGCTGTGAGGATGATCAACTTTGAAAGCCTTAGCTACTCTGACCAAGACAATGATCGCAGACAATTCCAAAGGACCCACAGTGAAAAATGCTATCTACCTCCAGGGAGAGAACTGATGAATTCTGCGTGCAGATTGAAGAATATATTCTTGTTTGGGTGTGTATTTTTCTTTTGCAACAGGGCTAATTCGGAAACGTTTCTTATGACTTCACATACACAATCAATAACATTGCCTTCTTAAGGATTGGGGGAAGGCCAGGAAGAAGGGAAAAAATTTCAAAATTTTTTGAGGGAAAAACTCAAAATTTTAGGAAACAAATGTTAAAAGGTTTTTTTTAAACATATAGTTAGGACATATTTTTAAAATATATTTTTAAAAAGAAATGTATTGAATGAAGGAATATTTGGAAGTCTGTGGTGGAGAGGCCTGCTGTAGACATCTTAGGTGGCTCAGAGAGGAGCATTGGTAGTTAGAGTCACACCGATTTTCAATCAGGATAGAATGCTCATTCCTTTAGGGTGAGTTTGACTTGTCCTCCAGTGGGAAGCCCTTAGGGGGAACAACTAAAGGCATTTAGGTAACAGATAGTCCTTATTCTCTGAGACTCAGGAATCCTCACCCTTTGCAGAAATGCTGGCAAAACTTTCCTAACTGGGCTTGGAACCCGGCAATGTTTGAGCAAACAGAAGAAGTTGCTTTCATAGAAGAAGACAAGGAGAGCAGTGTGTCAGATGTAAACATTTCTCTTGGTCCAGGGCTTAGCAGACTCATACACTGTTATTAAGCCAAGGTTCCACCCAAGTCAAACATGTAGAAATGGCTTGGGATTTTAAGGCTGAGGCTGAGTAGTCAAGGAGCACTCCTGTTAACTGTCAAGAGGCTAGTTTACAAGAATCTTTAAATCAGACACAAATGCAGCTCATGACAAACTCCCTCATGTAGAAGTATATGAACTTAAAAATAAGATGTGACTCTGGTGGGGCAGGGAGAAAAGAGGATATGGCTACATTTGCTATTTAAGATCTCTCTAACCATTGATATCAACAAACATTAAGAACCCTGTAAGACCCTGTACTACATACAAGATGAAATCTGACAAAACCCTTGTCCTCAAGGAGCTTACAGTCTGAGGGAGGGTATACAATATCTCACAAATGCTCATAAAGTACATTAGACAATAAGAACAAAGAAAAATTCATATAAAGCGCTATGAGAGATTCAAGCAGGAAAAAAGTACATTTCCAGCTTGGGAAGGGGTGTGTGTGAAGGTTCAGAGATGACTAATTGGTTGGGTAATTTACAGTACAGTTGAGAGGGCCATTTTTTGTTGAAGTTTAGAAAATAGAATAAGGCAAAGAGCACAGGATCTGGTAACATGTAATAAATCATATAAATGATTTTTCAGATACCTTCCAACTCTAAATTCTATTATCCTGAATGAGGGAAAGAGATTAGGAAGCAAAGGAAGAGAGAGGGGGATACAAGGGAAAGAGGAAGAGGGAGCTACAAAGGGTCAGTTTGAGAACAGGACCAGGTAAGGACTGTGGTCACAGCTGAAGGCAAACTGACTTCTCAGTATGAGCAGGAGACAAAGACTCCCAGTGTGTTAGAGCTGGGAGGGATCTTAGAGAAGGTTTAATTTAATTCAGTCCTAGACACACACACGTTAGAAAACATGGAATTTAATCTTATACACAGAATCTCTCTCTCACACACATATACACTCTCATACATGAGAGAACATTTTGTCCAATCCTTCCCCCCCCAAATATTAGAAAACATTGAGTCTAATCCTACACACACACACACACACATACATACACACACACACACAGAGTCTGTCTCTTCCTTCTCTCTTTCTCTTTCTCTCTCTCTCTCTCCTTTTTCTCTCTTTCCTCCTCTCTCTGTCTGTCTCTGTCTCTGTCTCTCTCTCACATACACACACACAGACATATACATTTTCCCACATTAGAGGATAGTTTCTTTAATCTTACACACACACAACCAAACACACACACACATCAGAAAACATTGAGTCTAATCCTACACATACGTACACATATACACACACAGTCTCTCTTTCTCTCTCACACACAGTCTCACACACACATACACTTTCACACATTAGAGGACATTTTGTCCAATCCTACACACACACACACACACACACACACACACACACACACAGAAAATATTGTGTCTAATCCTACATACATACAGTCACACATAGTCTCTCTCACAGTCTCACATACATACACATGTGTGCACACATATACACACAGAGAGCACCCCTTGCCCTCACTATTCCCTTTTCTCCCTTGCAGGCAGTGTGGTGTTCTGAATAAAGCTCCAGACTTGAGAACTGCCTGAAAACTAGAGTTGACACTTTCTAGCTCCTTGACCCTAAACAAATCACTTAACTTTGTCCCTGGACAGATCTGTGATTAAGCTCCCTCTCCCAATACAGGTTAGCTACTCCTCTGCAATTGATCCTTTTGGAGATTTTCCTGGAGCTCTGAGAGGTGAAGCACTTTACCTAGGGGTCACACAGACACTGCAGCACTTGTCAGAGGAAGACTTGAAGTCTTGGTCTTCATGATTCCTAGGCAGGCCCTCTGTCCAGTACACTAGTCCTCACTGTGAAAGGGGGATAATAACATACTGCTTACCTCACAGAGATGTTGTGAGCAAAGTATTTTGTAAGCCTCAAAATATTTCAGTGACTGATCATGTTTCCCAGATGATGAAACAGACAGAGATGGGGAAAGAGCTTTGTCCAAGGACTCAGAGCTTTTTTGTTATCTGTCCAAGGACCCACAGCTTCAATTGCCTGACTCCTGATGCTCAGGACATTGTTCTTTCCATTGTACTGACTTGCCTCAGATATTTACAGGGTGTTTATTTCTCATCCATTAGCCTAAAAAGAAATCTAATAAAGAGGGGCATGTGGGCAGTGAAAGCTATAGCTATCTCACTTAAACCACTCTTATGAATGGTCCAGGGGAAAGAACCCTGGCATTGGATTCAGAAGGGCTGGGTTCACATCCCCTCTCTATTACTTACTGTAACAGCTAGCATACCCAGGAGGGCTGCTAGCATAGGTTCTTTGATCTGCTTTACTAAAGGAAAGAAACTTTAAAGGGGTCAACAATCTTTAATTAAACATATATTGATGTTTATTATATAATATATTGTCAATAATATATTAAATATATGCAAATATATAAACATATATGGGATATATAAAGTGTGTATGTGTGTGTGTGTTATTCACTTAGTTCAGGGGGAAAAGTCAGCACCCTGAACCTCAGAAAATACAAACAGAAATTACAAGCAGACAAAAAAAATGATACAACTCACCAGATCAACAGACAGGGCTTCTAACTGTCTGACCATTATATACATGCATAATTAGTTATCAGAGAGAGAAGCACCAGCATCTGTTTTTTCAAAGCTGGGGGGCTCAATGGCTACTCAGAGTCTTATCTGACCAGATCACAAACTCTCCCTATATGTGAGCCCCAAAGCAAAAGCTCACCTCAGAGTATACATACCCTTCTTCAGGGTCAGAAGACATCACTGTTTGTGACCCACTGCCTAATTACAAAATAACGAAAGGTGTAGGCCTTCCTGAAAAACAAGCTTCCTCCCAGTCAAGCTCCTCCTGTTGGGTTCCACTTGAGGTTTATTAAGGGGCAGGGAAGATCTTCAAATTCCCTTACCATTATACTTACTTAACCCATGGGACCCTGGGTAAGTCATCTGACCCCCTTGGGTCTCAGTTTCCTCATCTATTTAAGTAGAAGGATTGAAATAGGTGGTGTTGGGGTCCCTTCCATCTCTAGAGCTATGATTCTTTGTAATCTATCCATGCCTTAACCGCTGTCAGCTCTCAGGTAAGACTGAAACCCAAGCTATAGGTTAACTGCTGACTCGGGCCATTACTGTGTGTAGTTCTCTTGTTCCAGAGCACATGAGCTGAACATAGAATGTGTGTATCAGTGCAATGAGGCCAGAAAACAAAGAGATTTTTAAGATAACACAGTGAACTAGAAAGAGCACTTGAAACGAGGTCACATTTAACCACCCTTAGTTTAATTTCTATATTTGCATAATTGGGATAATACTACTTGGATTCCTTGATTCCTTTCTTCCTCCACCATATCTTACATCTGGCTCCTTCTCACTCAGCCCACCCACCCTGAGGCACAACTTTGCTCTCTCCCACCCCAGCAGTAACAATAGCCTCCTAATCAGGCTCTCACCATCTCTTCCTCAATCCAGTCTAATCCCCTCCTTCCCTGCCCCCACCCCATAGAGTTGCCAATTGACGTCCCTAAAGCAGATGCTACTTGCTTGCTCTAATAGTGGGTCCCTCTTGCCTCTATGGTAAAAATCAGGCTCGGGGGCGGAGCCAAGATGGCGGCTTAGAAGCAGCAAAGCACCACAGCTCCCACACAAACACACTAAAAAACTCAGAAAATGGGACGCTAAACAGATTTTCAAGCTCCAAAACTCTCCACAAG
>CM053595.1:24831081-24851141 GCA_028646575.1 Pseudocheirus occidentalis | reverse complement strand
AATTTTGGTGTATAGTACCTCCGATAGAAATAAAAAAGGGGGAGTTGTTAGGGGCGGCACTAGAGGGTGGGTACTGTCATGGAGCGATAGGAGGGGCGGCAATTGAGGGAGGAGCGAAGGGGATAAAAGGGAAGGGACACGGAAGGGCTCTCTCTCTGTCGGGATGTGAAGAATAAAGGTTGACTCCCACCTCGGGTGCTCTGTCTGGTTTGTTCTCCCATCCCCCACCTCGGACGGGAGCCAGAGACGTCTGAAGACCCTGGATAGGGGTAAGTAGAGGGCGGTGGTCGGGGTAGGAGACCCCAACAGAGTAGGGGTTCTATCAGACATAATGTTCAACATAAATAATGAACTGAAATTATTGAAAAAAGGTAATTCAACCTTAGGTCACATTAATAGAAACAAAGCATCCAGAATAAGGTCAAGAAACCTGAGTTCTACCAATATTGGATCTTTGGCAAATTACTTGCCTTTTCAAGTTCTCAAGATTGAAGTTTCACGAAACTTAAGATTGTACAGGGCCTCAATGGTCATCAAATCCAACTCATATTTGAAAAGAAATTCCCTCTACAATGTACAGGATGAGTTGTTATCATTTACTTGTAGATGTTCAGTGGAGGAGATACCAGAATCTTCAGAAACAGCCCATTCCACTTGGGGAAAGCTCAAAATGTTAGGAAGTTGGGGTTTTTTTTCTCTTTTATCAAGGTTACCCCTTTTGAACTTTATCCCATGATTGCTCTGACCTTTGGTGCCAAATAAAACAAGTCGAATTTTTTTCTTAATTGGAGTGATAGGAGAAGACTTCAAAGATTTAAAGGCAAGCTATCACATTTGCCCATGACACTTTTATTCTCAAGGCTAAATATGAACATTTTCTTCAAGTGATATTAATATGGCATGAACTTGAGTCCCTGAACCATCTTTGTTGCTTTTAACTGGATGCCTTCTAGCTTATCAACATGTCCTAAAATGTAATGACCTAAGCAGAACACAATTGCATATTCAATATGCATCCTCACTTGTAACCTGGTAGGAAAGATTTTAAAATCATTTTTAATTTAATTTTTAAATTAAATTTACTTAATTTAAATTTAAATTATTAATTTAGTTGATTAACAGATAAATTATTTTACAGACAATTATTTAATAATATGATAATAATCACTCAATAAATAATTGAATAAGTTAAGTAAAACAAGCTAATTTAAATTTAATTTTAAAATTTAACTCTTTTAAATTTTGATTTAATTGTTTATTTTAATCTTTTTCTGTTTTTACATAAATGTCATCTCTGAATGCACACCTCTCCTTTCTTTTCCATTGAGCCATCCTTTGTGACAAAGAATTTTTTTTTAAAAGAAAGAGGGGAAAAAGTAAATCAGAAAAACTGATGAACACATAACCATTTGAAGAAATTAGATCTTATGTAGGACATTTAAGGGATTTCTAAGGGGAAAAAAATTCACATATATTTGATCAGGGAGTATCAGGATAAGATTATTTTTACCAGATCAGTGCCAGTAAGGGTGTTCTCAGCAACCATCTGGGACTCTGGCAACATCTACTGCTGTCTCCGGTTCTCCAAACAGAATATGTTTAAATGACTTTCTAGTGCAATGTTGTAGGCCAAGACTTTCAGGGGCCTTGGCCACATTAGCTCCCCAGTTCTACAAAGGTCATTAGGCAGCTATGCAAGGAAAGTATAATCTTGTAGGGTGGATGCTCTCATTGGTTTCATGAATATCTAAAGAAAGTACTGAGTTAATTTGCAAGTCTTTATTGTAACACCCTGTTTGTGCCTCTGGACGTGGTCCTAGGATAAAGAGCTTAACCAGTGATTGGCTTTGGGCTGGGGTAGAGAAAGATCAAGACCAAGGTTGGTTCCTAGAATTCTGCTAAGGGTATATAAACATTGTATCTTCCATGTGCCTTTGGCTCTGTATGAAACAGTTCTGCAATAAGCAGACTACGGAATACATACCTGTCTCTCTCCCTCTTTCTTATTCAGCTAGAAGCTCTCTCTCCCATTATTTCACTCAGCTGGTAGCTAGGCCCAGACTTGTTAGCCAAGGCAGTGTACCTCTACTGAGATATAATCCCATTAAGTACCTGGGAAGAATTAATGCCCTAATCTGTGTCCCCTCCTTCTAATTTCCTGCCCTAGAGCCCCACTTCAAGGGGACTTACAGCTGAGACCAGCAGTGCTAAGCTTGTCAGAAAGAAAGCTATTTGGTTCCTTATAGACTAATTTTGTCTCTAAAACTGCTCTCTGAAAGTGAGCCTCAGTTTCTCTAAAACAGGACAGATTGCTAACCTCCAAGATGGGGGAAGTGACAGCAGCAGAGGTGGAGAAGTTCCTGGATGCTAATGTTGGCTTTGCTAAGAACTACTATAACCACCAGTTCAGGGCCAAAGTCATCTCTGACTTATTGGGTGCCAAGGAAGCAGCTGTGGATTTCAGCCACTTTCACTCCTTGACTAGTGTGGAAGAGAGTGAGATTGTCTTTGACCTCCTCCGAGATTTCCAGGACAACCTGCAACTTGAGAAATCTATGCTCAATGTCATGAAGAGGTTATGCTTTCTCCTTCATGCAGACAGAATGAGTCTGTTCATGTACCGGGCACGGAATGGAATTGCAGAGCTTGCCACCAGGCTCTTCAACGTCCATAAAGATGCAGTCTTGGAGGAGTGCTTGGTGGTGCCTGACTCAGAAATTGTCTTCCCTCTGGATATAGGTGTGGTGGGCCATGTCGCACATTCAAAAAAACTTGTGAACGTCTCCAATGCAGAAGAGGTATTTTATGTCTCATGTGTGTGTTTCGATGGGTATGGGGATAGAGTGAGAATGGGACATTTCTTATTTCTTATACTCCCAAAGGGGAGTTCTTAACCAGGGGTAAGTTGTCCAGTTGGCTTCCTCTGTGAAGAGTGGTTACATGAGGTGGGAACTGTTTCTGGAGACTGGGGTACTCTTTCTACAGGACAAGGGCTGCTGGCTGGATGGACAGTTACCAGAGTGCCAAAGTGGCCCATGGTGGAAAAAAATTAAGAAGCCATAACTTGGTGCGATGTATGGAAGTGAGGCGAATAGATATATCTAACATTTATGGCACTACTAGGGGGCTAGAAGAATGAGAACATGTGACTATTTTCTATTCAGGAAATATATAAATTCTTCAGATATATGATGCTTATCAGCTTCTATGACCGTATCCGACCCTTTGCTATCATCAGAAAATGACTTATTTTCAAAACTCAAAATGTAAAGTTTTGCCTTCCCTGTTGTCTGTCTCTATTGACCTGAGAATGAGAGAAGTGTATTTAGAGTCAGAAGGCCTAGATTTAAAGTTCAGCTCCTCTTCTCACTACTGTGTGTCCTTGAGCAAATTACTGGCCCTCTCTGGTCTTCAGTCTGCTCCTCTGTAAAAATGAGGTATTGAACTAAATGAACTAACTTTATAATCCTTTGAAGCACTACTATTCCATTTCCATATCCTCAGGTTGAGGCATCTTCCCTAGACCAAGAAAATAGAGAGCTAATGTGTATGACAGTCTCCACATGAGGGTTCTGGTTATAGAGGTGCTGAATTATAAAGGGACATGTTTGCCTGGCTTCAGGCAGATTTACAACTTCTATTGCAGACAGGGTTTCCTGGGTAAACTGGGAGCTGGGTTTGGGTACCAGGAATGAGGGGGGATGAGTAAGTAAAGTTGAAATTGCTCCCTAATAATTGTTGTTTATCATGCGTTCTTGAAGAGGACCATGACATCAGGAAATTGATGTCCTGACTTACAAGGGAATTAGATTTAGGTGAGGCAGGGCTGTGCAGTGTCACCACCCTCACTTCTAGAGTTATCTGTGGCAAGATATAAATTAGGACAACTGAAGATGGCCCTGGATATAGTGGGAGATCTTGGCCTTTTTAAGTTAAAGTCTTTCCCAGGTCTCTGACTGAGGCAATTGCCCTTGCAATGATTAAGGGTAGGTAAAAAATGAGCCAGAGAATATCCTCTTTTATCTAGTAAAAAAAAAATCAATCTGGGAGAAGAACTTCACAGTTTCTGGCCAAAACAGAAACAATTACTATTTACATTCACTCTTAGCCATCTGGGTCCAAATAATGACCACTAACTAAGTGGGGCTTGGACTTGGACCTACTGTTGGCCAATCAGTGAGAGCCAGAGTGATCTGGATTTAAGGCATGGTTCTTAAGAGAGAAAGCTTGCCAATAAACCCCAAGATACCTTGCTAGGCTTTAACCATCAAAATTTATAATCCTCTGTACAGAGCACCTGCAGTTGGAGAGGAAGGAGGGAAGTGAAGAGAATGGAAGGGAAGGGAAGAAAAGGGAAGAAAGTAGGGAGGGAGGAAGAAAGGTGGTTGTTCTTGTTGTTTGTCCTTCATTTTTTTTTTTGCTTTTTGGAGGGCAGTTGGGGTTAAGTGACTTGCCCAAGGTCACACAGCTAGTTTTTCTTGTGTTAAGTGTCTGAGGCCAGATTTGAACTCAGGTACTCCTGACTCCAGGGCTGGTGCTCTATTCACTGCGCCACCTAGCCGCCCCTGTCCTTCATTTTCAAAGAAGACCATGACATTGGGAAGGTGATGCCATGATTTTTAAGTGGCTCCAGGGGAGAATGTGAGCCATCTGGGTCCAGTGGCAATAAATAGATCAGGATGACTGGGGATGCCCCTGGATTGCTCCCTAATAGTAACTTGTATGTAAAAGAGGAATCCTGTAAGAGTGGTTTTTAATTTCTCAAAGATGGCTCTCCTCATGCCAATGGGAAATATCCTTGTTGGGCTGGATTTGTTACATTTTCTGTATTGTATTGTTGGCACTGATTTTCAGTGGCACTGGCATTGTTGGCCAAAGACAGATTGTTTATTAATGAACTTTCTCTCCCTCTCCTTCTTGGCACATCTAGGACAAAAAAAAATGAGGAAATTGCTTTGAGTTGCATACAAGAGAGGTTTAGAAACCTGTTTTGTTGGAATTACAATAATAAAATCATAGCACCACAGAACGTGAGAACTGGAAAGAACTTTTAGGATCATTTAGTCCCACCTCTTATTTTGTAGAGAAGGAAGCTGAAGCCCAGAGAGATTTAAGTGAGTTCCCCATATCATATAGAAAACTGGTAGAACTAACTGTCCCCGCTTTATAGGTGAGGAAATTGAGATTCAGAAATACTAATGGTTATATAGCTAGTTGATAGCAAAACAGTAGAATGTAGTTTTAGAGATTAGATCTTTTGTTCCTTCAAATGAATTTTGTTATTACTCTATTGAACTCTCTAAAGTAGAGCCACACACTGTGCAAAACTCCTTAGTACAGCCAAGCAGATTGAAATTTAATCGGGAAATTTATAATAAAATAAATTTGAAAATACAATATAGATAATGTTAATTTGTGGTTTTCTAAGTCAATTTACTACCAGCAGGGATCTCTTTCTATGTGAGTTTGATACCATTGTTCTAAAGTATCCTTTTGATAGTTTGATATAGCATTAAAACTGTAAATTAACTTAAGTAGTATTGTAATTTTTATTATATTAGAATCATCCAACCATGAGCATTGAAGATTCCTCCAACTATTTAGGTTTTTCTTTTTTAATTTAAAGAGTCTTTTGCAATTAAATCTATTTAAGTATCTTTGCATGCTTAGGGCATCAACAAAACCCTAATCTGAAATGCACAATGGGAATTCTTAGAGGGCTATAGAAAATAGCATAGCCACTGTGGAATGCAAGTTGTGGATAATACACTGTATTGTTGGAAATAGGTTTTTGTGGAGTGCTACAGGGCTTTGTTCTGCTTTTAATCAATGACTGGCCTTGGCATCAAATCTGAGTATGAAGAAAAGCTGGGAGGAATAGCTAATAGGTTGGATGATACAATTAGTATGTAAAGGATCTTGAAGAAATGGAATGTTTTGTCATCTCTAAGAAGAGCAAATTGAATACTAACAAGTGTGAAGCCCTAGGCTTAGGTTGAAAATATCAGGAGCACAAGATGGAGGGATGTGGCTAAAGCAGAATGCTCTTTCCCATTCCTGTACCCATAGCAAAGAGGAACAGAAATCTCTATATAATCCCTCTGGGCCACGACTTCCAAGTTTCCCATTCCTCTCTTGGAGTTCCACACTTGGCTTGTTAATGTTATCAGACGAGGAGGTGACTGGGTGGCCCAGTGGGTGGAACACTGGACTTAGGGTCAAGAAGACCTGAATTCAAGTCATCTCAGACACTACCTGTGTGACCATGGACAAGTAACTTAACTTCTCTCAACCTGTAAAGTAACACTAATAATAGCATCTAGCTCTCAGGGTTGTTGTCAGGATAAAATATTTGTAAAGCATTCCACAAACCTTAAAGGCTATGTAAATGTTAGCTATTACTAAGATTAGATAAGTAAGTGTAAGAGGGTGATTAATTATGGTAGTAGGAATGGGGATATAGTAGGGGAAAGGTAACCAATACAATAGAATGACAGAACTGGGAGGCCACAGGATCTCCATGCCTGCAGGGTTCTACTGGGTTAAAAGCAATTACTAGAGAGGTGAATGGGGTTAGAAAATAGCTCCTGTTAAACAGATGGTTCATATGACTGCAAACTTAGTATAATTCTGTTTCTTTTTTTTTAACTTAGTATAATTCAATAGAGTAATGTTGTAGCAAAAATATTAATATAACATTGGACTGTGTTCACAAAAGTACTCTGCAGAGGGCAAGAGGTTGATGGGGCTACTATCTTTGGCTCTGGTCAAGCCTCTCTTGAAATTTTGTGTCTAGATCTTGGCATCATATTTTAAAAGGGCAATTAACAGCATGGTGGTATAGTTCTAAGAAGATAAGTAGTATGGGGATGGAATTCTTGATGCTTATTTGGAAAAACTGGGGACACTAAGTCTGGAGATGAAGAGACACAGGCAGGCCATGCTTACTGTCTCCACATAATTACAGGATCACAGACTTTGCAAGAATCTGAGAGTTGGAAGGACATCAGCCACTAAGTGGTCTTGAAAGCCTCTGCTTAAAGACCTCCGAAGGGGTCTCCTCAGATGTCATTCTCGTTTTCAGCAGTTCTAATTGTCAGGAAGTTTTCTTCTGGCAAGTTTAAACTTGCCTCTTTGCATTTTTGGCTCATTTCTCCTGATTCTGCCACTAAGACCAGAGAGATGTCCTGTGGGAATGGCTGTTACCTGGAGGAAAAAATTAAATGTGTTCTGTGGGGCTCCACAGAGAGAAATTATTGACCAGAAGGTGGGTGCTGCAGAGAGAGATTTTCATTCACTATGAGAAAGAACTTTCCAACAAGAATTATCTAAAAATGAAATGGGCTTGCTTGAGAGGTAAACAAATTCTTCATCCTGAGAAGAGTTTGAGCAGAAGCGGCATGACTTCTTTTTGAGGATTTCATGGTGTATTGGTCTATCAGGTAGGGTCTAGATGTGATGCCCTGCAAGGTCCCATCCAACTCTTAGATTCTATGATTCTAGGTATGACAGCAAAAGAACAGAGAACCAGGAGTAAAAGATGAAGGTCTGAATGCTATTTGTCATGAATTCACTGAGTGACTGTCTGTTGAAAACTTCCCCATCATGCCTCAGTTTGCTTTTCTGTAAAATAAAGTTCAACTCCTTGATCTCTAAGATCTCTTATTGCTCTGACATTCTATGGTTGAGTTCATGAAATGATAAAATTCAACATGTTAAATGCAAACATGAATCATTTGAAGGCGAAATTGGTTACATGAGATGTATTTTGAATACATGAAGCAGACCTATCTTTATGAACGTGTCATTACCTCTTTGAGCATCTCATATCACATGTTTATTAATATCCTATGAAGATGTTAGTTAAATCCCCAAATCCTAGTTTAATTATAGCAGGAGAGGCTTAACCTAATTTCCTTACCCTTCAACCAGTTTGAAAGCACACTATTTAAGACTAATCCTGAATGTTCATGTAATCACACCCCAATTAAAAGACATCCTAAGAATATTTTGATTCCTTGATAGCTCTGGAATGCCAAGTAGAAATGATCTCTCCCTTACAAAATTTCTTATCGCATTTCTTTGGGCAGCTCCTTTACACTTAATTCTGATCTATACTACAATTATGCACGCATAGTTTAATCTCTTTATTAGACTGTAAGATCCTTGAGGACTGGGACCAGGTTTTTTTTCATCTTTGTGTTCCCAGTGTCTAGCAATGTGACTTACCTTAATCATAGTAAACATGAGATCATGAGTTGAAAAAGACATTAGAAATAAGCCGTTAAATTTGACAAAAGAGAAAACTGAGGCTCAGAGAGGAAGCAACTTATTCATTGGGACAGCAAGGTAGGGTAGTGGAGAGAATGCTGAAACTAGAGTTAGAAAGATCTGAGTTCAAATGTGACCTCAGACATTTACTAGCAGTGTGACCCTGGCAAGTCACTTAACCTCTATTTGCCTCCATTTCCTCATCTGTAAAATGGAGATGATAATAGCACCTTCTTCCCAAAGTTGTTCGGAAGATCAAATAAAATATTTGTAAAGTGCTTACCACAGTTCCTGGCACATAGTAAGGACTATATGAATGTTTGTTACTATTATCAGCATCATTATTATTTTTCAAGGTCATAAAAGTCAAGCCGGAATTCAAAACCAGGTCTTCCAATTCCAAATTTAGTGTTCTTTCAACCATACTCCAAGTGGTATTAGTCTCTTCCAATTCACAATGACTAGAAATCTTATTAGTTGCTTAGCTCTTCAAATGGTTCTGAAGAGGGTCTCTGCCAGTGACCCTTTTTGACCTTGGGACAATCATTTCAAGTAGGTGGCTAACAAATATGTGTTTGTTTGAAGTGAATTGAATCGAATGTGGCAATTTTCAAGTGTCCAAAAAGCCGACTGTTGTACCTGTGCCCTTGATTCCCAACTCCTATAGTATTTTTCTGGCAGCTGATCCTGTAGATAGTCCCTTCTCTCTTTATAATCTCACTCTCTCTTTATCCATTGGCTCTTTTCCTGCTGACTACAAATGTGCCCGGATCACTCCCATCCTTCAAAAATCTTCACTTGACTTTCTCATCCTCTCAGTCTGATCATCCATTATCTCCCTTCCCTTTCACAAGCAAACTCCTAGGAAGCTATCTCTACTCCTTGCCACTCACCTCCCACCAAGGTTTCAATCCCTTGCAATGTGACTTTTGACCCCACCATCCAAGAAAACGGTTCTTTCCAAGGCTACCAATGATCTCCTAACTTCTTAATCCATTTCCTTTTCTTGTTCTTTACTTCTCTTTAGCTTTCACTGTTGACTGCTCTCTACTCCCAGATACTCTGTGTGCTCCCTAGGTTTTCATGACTCTGCACTATCCTATTCTCTTCCTACCTATCTGGTCACTCGTCAGTGACCAGATTTTTCTGGATGATCATTTATCTCTTGCCTCTCTTTTCCCAAATACACATTTTGCACAGTCTGTATATGTAAAAGAAAATAATAAATAGGATATAAGACTGGGTAATCTGCTTCCTTTTTGGAGGACAGATTTAGGACTTTCTGAGTTGGGAGGGGGTGAGTGGAATTCCAAAGATGGAATTCTTTGAAATTAGGTGATTTACAGGAAAATGAAACTTGTTTTTAAAATGTAGGTGGTTCACAAACTGGAGTCAGTTTGGTTTTCACAATTCCCCCCTTTGATCTCTACCTCCCCCTTTCCCCCCGCCATGGATCACTGTAAGCCAAATTTATAAAGTTTTAATATTCCCATATTTTATTTATATATATATATTCTATCCTGGGCTTCCTCCTCTCTCTCAGAGAGCTTATTAGTTTCCAGTTATTATCTCTTGGTAGATGATCCCCAAATCTACACATCCAGTCCCCATTTCTTTCCTGAACTGCAATTTCCCATTGTCAATTGACAGCTGAATGTTGCATTGACATTTCGAATGCTGGGTTCACATCCTAGTTCTATTACTTCTTGTACCTGACCTTTGTCAAGTCATTTAACCTCTCTGGGCCTCAGTTTTCTCATCTGTAAATGGGAAGATTGGATTAAGTGCCCTCTAAGGTCTCTTTCAGTTCTACATCTGTGATGATATCTTCTAATACCAGATCTGCCTCTCACTGACTGTGTGGTCTGGAGCAACTTCTCTCCTCTGGAAAAGAATTTTCCCTTCAACAAAATGAAGAGATTGTATTGAATGGTTTCTATGGTCCCTCATGAGTCTAACAGTCTCTGAATCTATACATTCTTTAATATGTGATTCCCTTTTTGCCTTTGCTTTCTTGTTACAAAGGAAACAGATGCCTGATCAACTGGTCACAAGAAATGAGTGGTATTAGCTCTTTTTTCTTTTAATGAACCCAATGACAGACTCGTGCATTTACTCCTTTGTTCCTTAGGATGAGCATTTCTGTGACTTTGTGGATGATCTCACAGAATACAAGACCAAAAACATCTTGGCTTGCCCATTAATGAATGGAAAAGATGTTGTAGCTGTAATCATGGCTGTCAATAAAGTGGATGGAGAATATTTTACCAAGAGGGATGAAGAGGTAAGGAAAAATGAGAACCAAGCAGCTTTCAGTACAGTCATCAATTTTAGCACTAGTAGCTTACATGTAAGAAGAATTCTAAATATAACACACATACTAACTACAATAGTGTAAATGGATGAACAATACCAAAATGAAATCAAAGTATAATTATAATAACTGAATAGTCCCAGAGAAGAGGTGAAAAAAATGCCTTTCTTTCTGCCTTTTTTTGTAGAGGTGGGAGTGGGGGGTCGTAGAGACTATGGGTATAAAACATTGCATATTCTAGCAAATGAGGTTAAAGTATTGGTAACCTTAAAGGAAAATTTTCTCCTTTTTGTGACACATGTCACAAGTTGATTTATAATTGAGGAAACAATTTGTTGCAATTTATTAGCCAAACATACATAATAAAGCGGGTCAAAGGTCTGTTAGTAGGTGCAAAGACCCCAAATACACATTTCGCACAGATCTGTATATGTTAAAAGAAAATAATAAATAGGATACATAATAGAATATAGGATTAGGTAAGCTGGCTTCTTATTGGAGGATAGATTTAGGACTTTCTGAGTTGGGAGGGGGCGAGTGAGCTGATGGAATTCTTTGAAATCAGGTAATTTATAGGAAAATGAAATTTAAGTTTTAAAATGTATGTGGTTCACAAACTGGAGTCAGTTTGTTTTTCACAATTGCCCCCTTTGATCTCTACTCACCCCATAGGTCACTATAAGCCAAATTTATAAAGTTTTTTTATATTCCCATATATATATGTACACATACACACATATGTATACATACACACATGTGTGTGTGTATATTCAACATCATAAACCAAGAAAAGTCTACTAGAAAGCATCCTTTTGCACAGCATTGTACAAGTAATACAGAGTGTCTAAGTATAATAATGAAGCATAAAGTGAAGAGAACCCATTTACCTATGGTGGCTTATAGGCCATTTCCCTGCATTCAAGTGAACCTGGAGGAAGGATTCCACCAGTGGTTTAGGCAATTGTGTTTCTGCTATAATCTGTTGGATTTCCTAAAGGATCATCATAACTTCTCCTGATTAATTAATGTATGAAAAACAAGATTGATCAATCATAGCCCAAACACCTCCTTATAAAGCTATAATAAAATTGAAAACCATTGTTTTCAGTGATAAGGAATACCACCCATCAATCAGGGTATCTCTGATGGGTATGATGACAAACCCTGAATCAATGGGACCTAATTTCTCTAAGATGAGAAGCACTCCCAACATCACCATGAAGTTTACTAATTTAAAATCTCAGTCTCTCTTTATCCATTGGCTCTTTCCTTATTGACTACAAATGTGCCCAGACCACTTCCAGCCTTCAAAAATCTTCAGTTGACTCGCATGATCTCAAGCCATTATCTCTCCTCCCTTTCACTAGCAAATGCCTAGGAAAAGCTATCTCCATCTCCACTCCTTAAGTCTTTCCCAATCCTCCTAAGAGGAGTGGAATCCGGAGAGAGCAATGAGTAATAATATTAGACTTAAGCAACAACAGAGAAATGAGCAAAATGTAAAACATATGATAGGTATCATTGTGAGGCATAAAGCAAATGGCATTGTGAAAATGTTTCCATTTTCCCATAGTTGATGATTTTTCATTTCCGTAATTACTGGGTTTTGTTTAGAGTTTATTTGTTATAAAGTTCTATTATGAGGAGCTAACTGGGGAAGGAGAAATACCAAGTAATAGTATTAAGACACAGCAAAACAAAAACACCTTACGTTTGTTCTGTCTCTTGGGCCTTCGGAACCAATACAGAGAACAAAAAGAGGGAGTTGCAAGGACGGAGATCCATTGGGGAAGCAAGAAATAGTGGCCCTAAGTTTACAAAGGGGATAGTAGCCCAACAGCTTAACAGGAGAATTGGATATAAAGAAAAAGGAATGCTCTCCCAGGAGAGGCCAATGGTAACCATAGGGGAGACAATTTGGGGATGCTTTAAGGCTTCCCTGAAATCTTAACATTTATAGATCCAATAGAAGTACATTCAGAATCTGGTTTGCACATCAAAATCAAATTAGAAGCTCTAGTACCTAGTATGCAATCATAAATTATGTTACCACCTTTAAGGGAGATTGGGGGTTTACTGGTGTGAGGAGAGAAAGATACTCAGATAGTTGGGGCAAGGACATCAGGACTGAGGAAAAAACCAAAAAGATCCTCATCAGAATCTATGGTTCCTCCCCCTTCCCCACACCCTTATACCCTTCTCTGAGTCCCTTCCAGGGTCCCCTCTATTTCTATCCTTACGTCCCACTTCTTTCTATATTCTCTGGCAATATGGCCTTTTTTTGGTGTGACAATAAAACACGCTTGCAGACCCTGGTTCCCTGACAGTTCTTGAATGAGAACCAAAGCTGCTTTGGCAGGGGCCGATGCTTGGAAGGGAGCCAGAGCTGCTTGGGCAGAGACCAGGACTGACAGAGGTTTTGGTGAGGGTTTATCTTTTTCTTTATTCTTTCCTCATAAACTTATTGAGTGATGCTTTCAAGCTTACTAATGCCTTTTTCATGACATCTAGGGCAACCGTTATTAAAATATTCTCATATTTCTGGAGGTGATTGACTCACAAAGCATGTATTAACGATTCATGCGGCTCATGGGTCCAGTGGGTCTAATCCCACATACCGCTTAGTACTTTTACACAGCTTTCAGAAAAGAAGTTAAGGGTTTATTTTCTTTCCAGACAGTCTCTTGGAACTTCCTCCAGTTTAGGGGGAGGACAGCACACATTTCCATGCCTCTGATCAAGGAAAGAAAGGACTTTTTTTTCTTCCATCCTTATATTCCAAGGACTAGAACAGTGTCATGTATGTAGTTAGCAATGAAATCTTGATGAAATTGAATTCAGACACTCTGCTCCATTCTCTTGATTAAAGTCCTCTAAGCCTGTCTTTCATTTCCTTGATATGTAACAATAAACTTGTTGGAGGGAAACTTTTAAAATGCATCTAAAGAGAAAAAAAATGATCTAATCTCTGTTCTTCCAAAGAGTCATAGTACTTCTCTTCTCTCTTATTCCGTTTGTATTTTAGATCCTAATGAAGTACCTTAATTTTGCAAATCTGCTCATGAAGGTGTTCCATCTAAGCTACCTGCACAACTGTGAAACCCGCAGGGGCCAGGTAAGAATGCAGACGTAACAAAACTCTACCCAGTTTGCTTGGTTCTTAAGCCATTTGTGTAGGAGATATTGGGAAAGAAACCCCTTCATCCTGGACTTCTTGGTCATATGGGTTGTGTCTCCCATTAGCCTTTGAATTCCTCAAGAACAGGGACTTTCTTTTGTGTTTCTTTCTATCCCCAGCACTTAGTACAGGCACTTCATGCTTAATCAGTGCTGGCTGGCTCGCTGACTGCTTGAATATTTGTTGCATTGAACTCCTGCTGCTAAGAAGGCTCCAAATTCTTTGTTTGTAGCTAGGGGAACTACTGCTGCTGTAGCTTTTCCTAAACCAGTTATACGTCTTCTTTGTGTTCATTTAGATACTCCTGTGGTCTGGGAGCAAAGTCTTTGAAGAACTTACAGACATTGAAAGACAGTTCCACAAAGCCCTGTACACAGTCCGTGCCTTTCTCAACTGTGACAGATACTCTGTGGGGCTCTTGGACATGACCAAGCAAAAGGTTAGGCAACCTATGAAGCAAACATAGTATGTCAAGGTTAAGCATGGTTTTAATGGAATCCATCTTCAGGGAAAGCCTGGGAGAATTGGGGTCATACTGTAAGCTCCATATAATGGCCATTCTTTTACAGCAGGGATGCTGCACCTATTTCCCCTTGATCACTAACCTATACCTAGGAAATGATCAATCCAGAAGCTAAGTAGGAGCAGAACATACTCTTGCTTGCCAGGGCCCTCTGAACTCACCTGGGTGGGAAAATGGTTATTATCTTCATTAAATTAGCAGTAACAAGAGAGGGGAAAAGCAGAATGAAGGGAATATTGGCTAAGACCAGGGAACCCTGTAATAGTATACTGAATAAATAAATAAATTATGGTGAATTTACTTCTAAGTTGCAGTCAATTAAAGGAGAAAAAGTCAACAAAAGAGGGTAAAAGAGAATTAACTTCTAGATTGTGGTCAATTAAAAGAGAGAAAGAAAGCAAAAGAAGGTAAAGAGAGAGAACAAGAAATGAGAAGAGAAGCCAAGGAGGAAGCAAAGAGACAGGAAAGGGTATGAAGAGACTTAGGGAAAGAACCAGTACTTGAGTGGGAAATGGATAACAGGAGGCAGGGAATTTTTTGAGTTGAAAGCACAATTGTAAAGAGTAGAAAACTTGAGTTCTTGGAAAATGACAAATGGAGAGAGTTGTATTCCTGGCATTTTTTTTTTCTCCAATCCACTTTCCTTTCTGCAACAAGGGATGGCTTCTTCATTCCCTATCAGCTAGTTTGCCTATCTCAAGGTGGAGCAGTGAGGTGGTGCAGAAGATAAATTTATGGGCCTAGAGTGAGGAAGGCTCCTCATCTTCCTGAATTCAAATCTGTCCTCAGACACTTATTGCTACGTGACCCTGGACAAATCAGTTACCTCTGTTTGCCTCAGTTCCTCATCTATCAAATGAGATGGACAAGGAAATGGCAAAGCACTCCGGGATCTTTGCCAGGAAAATCCCAAAATGGAGTCATGAAGAGTCAGATGTGTCTGAAATGACGGATCCATAATAACAAAATTCGGATGACTCCTAAGTATTGGCATAACAACAAATCTCAAGACAATTTAGAATTGAAGGGCTTAGAGCTGTATGAGACCTTTAAAGTTGTCTGGTACAACCTTCCTAATTTTCCAGAGGAGGAAACTGAGTCTCAGAGAAATTAAGTAATTCTCCAAAGGTCATACAGGTGGAAAGAAACAGAGCCCAGAGCTTCTGACTCCAAATCCAGCATTCTTTACACAAGCCACTAGGTTCACTTCCCTACCAAAAATCCATCTAAACTTAATCAGGTAGCATTTTCTCACTTTCATAATCTTCAGAAAGTTTCCATCTTTCTGAGAACTCAGGGATTAAAGCCTATAGATAACAAATCAATTGAAAAAAATACAACCACACAGACAGGGCTAGGCTAGAATGTTTCTCTAGCACTGACCTGACAGTAGTAACTGTATCTTAAATCAGACTCAGCCAAGATTCACAACATTCAAGCAACAGATCTTTCACTGTTCCTTCAGAAAAAGCAGTTGTTGACTTAGAGAATCCAACATTTAATTGCCTGAACATGGAAGATTCCTCATAATTCCAAAGAGTTATGGTGGCAGAATAATTTAACCCTAGGCTTAAGCTTGAAAAAAAAAATCTTTTTCTGAACTCTTTTCTGGGAAAGCAACATCTTGGGAGGATATTCCAATGGAGTCAGCCCCAGAGGGAACAACTGAACCCTTTGGGGAAGCATGTTTACGATGACTTTAAAAAGAATGCTCCAGCTAGCAGTATCTTTACAGAGGAAACTAAGCAAAAGCTACTGGGCCGTCATTCTCCGAAGGCTTGATAGATTCTCTAAATTAGTAGAGTTTCCTTGGATATCCAGTATAGTATGATCCAGAGTCCTGGCTCTGCTGTCATTATTCCTCGTAATTCTAGACAAATCATGGTACCTCTCTGGGTATCATTTTCCTGATGTGTAAAATGAAGGGATTGGGGAGGCCTGAGGATTCTCAAGGTTTAAATTCTGTGGTGCTTCAGAACCTTTGAAGGGACAGGAGACCTCAGACTTTTCCTTTCGATTTTCCTTCTGCAGAAGGAAGCTACCAATTACATCAGCATTTATCTAAGTGACTTGGAACCAATGAGCAGCCAGTGAAATAGATGACATTTCTATTACTTCATGGTTTGCAAAATATCACCCCTATAAGTACCCAGGGAGGTGTGTACTACAAGTATCAAGGTCCCTGTTTTTCAGATGAGAAAATTGAGACCCCCAGAGGTTATAAATTTGCTTCTGCTGTGGCCACACAGCTAGTATGTGACAAAGGCAGTATTCAAATCTGCCTCTCCCAAGTCCAAGTCCACTGCCTTTTCCCCTATATCACACACTCCCTGGAAGAAATTGGGTATTTGGCTGTACTTTCTGGTTTTTTCCCAAGGTGTATTAGTACAGCACAGCATAACAGTCGGGATGGTGTCTAGTAGAATCTGTCTGAAGTCAACAAGGAAGACACTCATGGTAAGATTACCAGAAATGATGGGGAGAATTCCCTCCAATTTAAACAGTGACTGGACACTTATAACTCTGTGGGAACAATTACTTGCTTTGGTTTCCAGAGGATTCATAGGCCCTTTGAAAACTTTGTCAGAAGAGCCCCAGTGAACCATCAAAAGAGGTCTCTAGTGAAGCTTACATAGAGACTTAAATAAATGTTGTTGTTGTTTTAAATTTTATCTCATCACCTCCCCCTTACTGCTATCCAATGATTGTGTGGTTTGATAGCCTGATTATATAGGCCTAGAAATCAATACCTCAGTGGAAATTTGTCTGCCCTTTGAGAGAGATAATAAATTATGAGGGAATGACAGCTACAAAATGAGCAGAGAATGAGGCAGAGGTGCTAAGGTCAAGGCAGCCTCTTAATAGCCCAGCTCCCAGTCATCCAAGATTGCCCATGAACTAAGTTCAGTCAAGAGGCCTTTAGGGTAGGATATGTTATGGGACTCTAGCCTTTGCTTATCACAACAAGCTATCACTAACTGTTCTTTATTTCAACTTATTCTTTTGATTCAGTCACTTACCGATTCAATTCATTCATTTATGCATGTAGCATTTCTTATGGGTAAGGTACTATGTGGACTAGAAGTGAACATGCTAACATTATAGGAAGAAGTATAACCTTTAAAGTCCTTTAATGGATCTAAATTTATAACCCCATGAGCCTATGAACAATGAAATGTTTATCCCTTTCATTACCTGCCCGACTTTGGACAAATCACTTTCTCTGGGTCTCAGAATACTCATCTATAAATTGAAATTGTAATTCTGTAAGAAAAATCTCCCAAATGTTCAGAAATAAATAATACTTTGTCCTGTTCACCACTATTGAGCGTACGAATATTGCCTTTAGAGTTAATCAGTGCACCTGAATTAAAATCCTGACTCTACCACCACCTACTCATGTGACAGACAAGTCACTTAAGAGACTAATCACTTAACCCCTTTGGGGCTCAATTTCTTCAAGGATAAATATGTGCTTCGACTAAATGATCCCTAAGAAACTTTGAGGTCTTTTCATATGATCTATATATGTGAAGGTGAAATGGATCAAAATATTTGTAACAGAATAGAATTATTAACAAATACCACAGAATTTGTGGTAACAAAATAAATAAAAAGAAAGAAAATATGTGTCCACCAGTTGGGAAAAGGCTAAACAAATTGAGGTATACTTATTAACCAAAGGCTTAAGATGGGAGAGGGAGGAGAGTATAGCCAATGCATGAAGTGGTGACCTGGGGAAGACCTGAGGCAGGGAGAGATTGGGGGTCACAGTGAGGACAAAGAACAGGGTTTGGGGTTTCAAGGCAAAGAGAAAGCTGAAATGACTACAGATTGTGATCAGATAAGGGAATTTCTGAGTTCATTAACACGGAAGTGGTGCCTTTGTGGTATGTGACAAGACCAAGCGTATAATCATAGTTATGTATAGGTGTGGAGTAGGGTGGAGGAGTAAGTTATATGAAATGAGAAAGTTAAGAAACTGAGCTTAGGTCATTTGAAGGAATACCAGCCTGTATGTTGAAGGGGTTGAGAGGGAGAGAAAGACTATAAATAAGCTAGGCATTAAATTCACTGGGAGGGGGGACGGGAATTTCCTGATGGTTGGTAGATAACAGCTACCAGAATTTTGATTGGGTGGTAAATATGAATTGAGTGAACTTCCAAGAAGGGGAGGTTACGAGTGATGAGAACTTGGAAGATGCAATAGGAAGCAAGGAGTATTCCAACACCTCTACCTCAACCAGGGAGTTGAGGGAATGAATAAAATTGCATTTAGAGCTAGAAAAGATGTCTGGGGAGCCCATATCATTAGCAGGGAGCTAGGTCTCAAATGAGAACCAGAAGATTGAAGGATAAGGAAAGGAAGATTTTAAATGAAAGCAATTTTGTTACATATGGAGTAGGTATTCCAGAGAGCACAATGAAAGGGATAAGGATAGACTGATAGTGCAGCATTGGTAGGGGAAGGTGAAAGGGAGGGACTGAGTTAAGTAAATGAGAATAAGAGATTGGGCAGTGAGGAAGGAAGAGTGGATTTGAATGAGGAAGGTGAGGGGTTCCGAATCACTAGGCTAGGGCTAAGTGTGACACTGTAGGAATTTGTTAATAACTGAGGAATAAGGCAGGATAGGTTATCAACATTTCCAGGGGTTTGACCTCAGGTGGAATCCTATTGAGGCCTTCAACAGTTCATGCAATGGGGTTTTTCTGCTTCCCCCAAGGCAGGAGATTGGGCAGGACCCCAAAAGTCTCTTCCAACTCTAAATCTATGAATAAAACACAGTTTTTGCTCTTTAGAAAAATGGGAAGTTTAAAATTAAATTTAAATTTACATAAAATAAATTTAAATGTAAATAAAATAAAATTAAAATTAGTTTAAAATGGGAAATTAACTACAAACATAATATAAAACTCCCAATGTCTCTTCCATAACTTCCTCTCTGTTTTGGTATATTTTAAAGTCCCTTTTAATGCTGTAATGATGGCTTTTTTCTTTCTAGGAATTTTTTGATGTGTGGCCAGTGTTGATGGGAGAAGCCCCACCTTACTCAGGACCCAGGACACCAGATGGAAGGGTAAGCCACTACAATTTTCAAACTGTCCTTTGTCCTGGGAAAGAGATTCATATTCATATAACTATTCCTAATACTTTACATGTTAACTCATTCCACCCACATTCATTTAGCAAGCATTTATAAGGTGCCTACTGTGTGCCATGTACAAAGCAAGATTCTGCAACTACCAAGATCAAAAATAAAATAATCTCTGGCCCCCCAGAGCTTACATTCTATCCGGGGAGATGGCATGTACATATGTAAGTTTATATGGAATAAATACAGAGCATTTGAGGAAGAGAGGGCATGGACAACTGAAGAGATTATGTGGGGTGTGTGGCATTTGCTCTGAACTGTGAGGGAAAATAGAGATGGAAAATAGATCCAAGGGATGGCGATGAGGAAGGATGTGTTCCAGGCAAGGAACTAGTGGGTGAAAGGCACAGAAATGGGAGATGACTAGGTTGCCTAGCATGCAAATTTCATGAAGGAAAGTAATATGTAGTAAGCCTAGAGAAGTAGGCTGGAGGCATGTTGTGAAGGGTTTTAAAGGTCAAACGGTAGAGCCTGATTTTTTTTTTAAAATTTTAATTTATTTTCTTGGTTACATCATTCATTTCCACAAGGTTTTGAGTTCCAAATTTTCTCCCCTTTTTGCCCCTACCCCCCAGCCTAGAACATTGATCCCAGTGTAAGACCCCTCCCACAATCTGTTCC
>CM053595.1:24794949-24830581 GCA_028646575.1 Pseudocheirus occidentalis | reverse complement strand
TGTCTCCTCCTCATCGGAGGTCCCTTTTAGAGACGATCCTATCTGGGTCTCTCTTTCTTTGATTTGTACTAGCGCCGGGGGTGGGGGGGGTGGGGGGGTGAAACGCTGCATCCACGGCCCCATAAATGGCAAAGTCCATTTCAGTTAAAATCCCCGGATTAGTCTCCTGAAAGGAGGCCATCTGCTGTCCTACCACCTTCCATCTTTTTGGGTCTATGCCAGAATATTGAAGCCATGGGCATATTTCCCAGACTTGATCTATGAAGTTCCGGCACGCTTTTATGGATATTTTTATGCCATGCCGCTTACAAGTCTTATATAGCTGGTATGCCACTGTTCCCTCATCCTTGGGTTCAATTTGGGGAATACTTCCTCCGCTTCCCATCGTCTCAAACGCTGTAGCGTTGAGGCTATCTGGTGGGTTCCCTAAACCCGCTTAGGGAACTAGGTGGTCCAACCTAACTCGGGTCCCTGTTCGGGCGCCAATTGTTGGGGTCTCCTACCCCGACCACCACCCTCTACTTACCCCTATCCAGGGTCTTCAGACGTCTCTGGCTCCCGTCCAAGGTGGGGGATGGGAGAACAAACCAGACAGAGCACCCGAGGTGGGAGTCAACCTTTATTCTTCACATCCTGACAGAGAGAGAGCCCTTCCGTGTCCCTTCCCTTTTATCCCCTTCGCTCCTCCCTCAATTGCCGCCCCTCCTATCGCTCCACGACAGTACCTGCCCTCTAGTGCTGCCCCTAACACTACTCCTTTTCCTGTAATTTTTATCCTGAAAATCAATCACCACTCAATCCAATTCAGTATTTCTGCAACTGATTTTTTTTAACAGAAATCTAAGATTTTCCATTTATCCCTCTAAAATTTCATCTTAGTATCTTTGACCTATTGCTCTGATATGTCAAGATCTTTTCAGATCTTGATTTGGTCGTGCTTGTTATGACATCTACTTGGATTGTTTTGTGGTTGCTCTTTCCAGTTTACATGCTTAGAGTTGTATTTATTGTTTTCTTGACTCTGCATGTTTCACTCTGTGCCAGATTGTATAAATCTTTCCATATTTGTCATTTCTTACAGCACAATAATATTCTATTACCTTCACATACCACAGCATATTTGTTCATTTCCCAATCTATAGGAATATGATTTGTTTCCAAAGTTTGTTTTTGCTATTACAAAAAGTGCTGCTATAAATATTTGGATATAGCTGGAGACTTCCTTCTTATCAATGACTTCCTTATATAAACCTAGCAGTTGGTCAACAATTATCAACATTTTAATCACTTTATTTGCATAATTCCAAATTGATTTCCAAAATGGTTGTTTGGATTAATAGCTCCACCAACAATGAACTATCAAGCCCATGTTCCCATAACTCCTCCAACATTGCCTATTCCCATCTTTTGTTATTTTTGTCAATTTAAAGAATATGAGGTGGAACTTCAGGACTGTTTTGATTTGCATTTCTAGTGCATTCACATTGTGCATGATGCTTGCTTTTTATTTTAGGTAGATACTTTTACGATATTCAGAAAGGTACTCTGTGCCTATACTTTGTAGGGCCTTTAGGGAAATATTTTATTATATTGTTCAGAAAACCTAATTTATTAATATTGTCAAACCTAGCTTTAAGTGGATAGAAAAGTATAGGCATAGAGTACCTTTTGGGATATCATAAAAGCATCAACCAGGCTGGCTAGGTGGTGCAGAGAATATAACACTGACCCTGGAGTCAGGAGGATTTGGGTTCAACTACAGCCTCAGACACTTAACACTTACTGGCTGTGTGACCTTGGGTAAGTCACTTAATCCCTCCAAAAAAAAAAGCATCTACCTAAAGTAAAAAGTAAGCATCATGTACAATGTGAATACTCTAGAAGCTTTCTCAATAAATATGGGAGTAAAGCAAGGATATTCATGTTGGGGAGGAAACAAAGGCACTATGTTTTTCATACTCCCTCTTCCCAGGGATTTTAGGACTCTGCTTTCTCCTCATTTTCTTCCTTCCTAGATACATGACTGCTCCTTCTCTTTCTACTTTGTTGTATCATTGTCTGTGCCCCACTCTATGTGTGGGTGAATCTGAGGGCTCTTCTCCCTCCCCACCCTCTGTCTCTGTCTCTTTCTACTGGACTACTGCAATAGCATCCTAATTGACCTCCCTGTTTCTACACTTTCACCTCTCCAAATCAGCCCATATACATTTGCTAAATTGTTAATCTGAAAGCACTGATCTGATCATGTCATTCTCCTGCTCACAATTCTTCAGTAACTCCTTATTGCTGCTAGGAAAAAATACAACTTCTTCTATTGGCACTAAAAAACCCATCACTACTTAGTTCCAACCTATCTTTCTAACTTCTTTCCCATCACTCTTCACTATGTGCTCTGTGTTCCAGCCAAACTGGATTAATTGTTATTCCCTGTGAATGACATTTTATCTGTGTCCATGCCTTTGCACAGGCTGCCCTCCGGTCCTTCATGCCTGGAATACTCTCCATCCTCTCTCTCTTTTGGTATCTCCACCTCAACTGAAAGCTCAGCTTAAACACCACCTATTAATCAGGTCTTTCTTGATTCCCTGGTTTTAATGATTCCTTCCTCCCAAATGATTTTGTGTTTCCTCTTCATAGATTTTGCATTCATCTAGCTGTATATGATTTCTTGTCTCCCAGTATAAAGTAATTTCCTTGAGGAGAAGAATAAAGGTATAGATAAACTTTTGTATTTGTTTTTGTATCCCTAGTGCTTAGGACATTACTGGCACGCAGTAGGCACTAATAGAATGGGATGGGATAGGTTTAGATAGACTAGAATAGGACAGGACAGAATATCAACCAATAAACACTAATTAAACACCTACTATGTGCTACTTTCTATACTAAACACTGGGTATATAAAAAGAGGCAAAAGACAGTACCTTCCTTCAAGGAGCTCACAGTATAATGAGGGAGACAACATGCAAACAAATATATACAAAGCAAGCTATATACAGGATAAATAAATAATAAAGGGAAGGTGCTGGAGTTAAGAGGGGCTGGAGAAGGCTTCCTGTTGAAGTAGAAGCTGGAATTTTAATTAAAACTTAAAGGAAGTTGGAAGCTATGTAAAGGAGGGAGAGCATTATAAGCATGGAGGACAACCAGAGAAAATTCTACCAGATTTGAGAGATGGAGTGTCTTGTTTGTGGAATGATCAGGAAGTCAGCATCATTGGATCAAAGAGTACCTTTGGGGGAGCAAGGTGAAAGAAGACTGGAAAGGTGGAGGGGGCTAGGTTATGGACTTTGGATGCCAAACAGAGAATTTTGTATTTATTTCTGGAGTTAATAAGGAACCACGGGAGCATATTGAGTAGGGGGTATGAATGACATGATCACACCTATGCTTTAGGAAAATCATTTTAGTGGCTGAATAGAGAATGGATTGTATTGCAGCAGGGAGACCCACCAGCAGGCTACTGCAATAATCTAGGTGTGAGGTGGTAAGGGCCTAACACTGGCAGCATCAGAGGAGAGAAGAGGGGATATTCAAGAGACATGGCAAAGGTGAAGTTGACAGGCCTTGGCAACAGCTTGGATAAGGGGAATAAGGGGGGCAGGAATCCAAAATGATTCTTAGGTTGCAAGCCTGGAGGACTGGGAGGATGGTGCTGCCCTCTAAAGAAACAGGCAAGCTAGGGAGTGGGGTAGGGCTTAAGGGGAAAGGTAATGAGTTCCATTTTGGACATACTGAATTTAAGGTATCTACTGGTTTGAGATGTCTTAAAGGTTAGATTGGAGGTCAGCAGAGATCTGGGGAGAAGGTAGGTAAATTTGAAAATCATCAATAGGGAGATGGCAATTAAATCCATGGGAACTGACAAGATCACCAAGTGAAATAGAGAAAAGTGTCCAAAACAGAACCTGAGGGACACCTATGGTAAGAGGGCATGATATGGAGGAGAATTTAGCAAAGGAAATAGAGGAGTGGTCAGATAGGTAGGAGAAAGACCAGGAGAGTGGTATCCTGCAAACCTAGAGAGAAAAGAATGTCGAGGAGGAGAGAGTGATCAACAGTGTCAAAGGTTTCAGAGAGGTCAAGTAGAATGAGAATTGAGAAAAAGGCCTTTGGATTTGGCAACTAAGAGATAATTAGTAAATGAAGAGACTCTTTTTGATTAAATGATAAGGTCAGAAGCCAGATTATAAGGGGTTAAAAAGAGATTAAGAGGAGAGAAAGTGGAAGCTTCTATTATAGAAAGATTTTTCAAGAAGTTTAGCTACAAAGGGCAATAGGAAATGAACCAGCAGAGGAGAGGAAAAGACAGGAGAGGAGAGGAGAGAATAGGGTAGAGTAGGATAAGATAGGATGGGATGGGATGGGATGGGATGGGATGGGATAAAATAGGATAGGATAGGACAGGACAGAATAGAATCTGAAAGGATAGAATAATATAGAAAACCAGGGATCAGTTTCCAGAGATATGAATTGGGATCACAGATGGGAGGCAGGGTCTCTAGTATCAAGAGCATTTGAGGAATGAGTGAAGAGAAAACACTTAGGTTCAGGTAAAATTTTCCCAGGTTGGCATTCTGGAGAGCAGTTTGGAACTATGCCCAAAGGGCTATAAATAATTGCATGCCCTTTGACCCAGTAATACCACTTCTGGGGTTATATCCTAGAGAGATCGTAGAAGTGGGAGGAGGACCCATATGTACAAAAATATTTATTGCAGCTCTCTTTGTGGTAGCAAAAAAATGGAAATTAAGGGGATGCCCATCAATTGGGGAATGACTAAACAAGCTGTGGTATATGAATGTAAGAGAATACTATTGTGCTATTTGAAATGAAGAGGAGATAGATTTCATAATTACCTGGAGAGGCTTATACGAACTGATGCTAAGTGAGAAGAGCAGAACCAGGAAAAAATTGTACACAATCATAGACACATCGTATGTGTGATGATCAACCCTGATAAACTGGATTATTCTTAGCAAGGAACAGGTATAAGACAACTCTACAAGTCTCAAGATGGAAGGCGATGTCTACATTCAGAGAAAGATCTAGAAAGACCAGAGTTTAAATGGAGACTGAAGCAATCTACATGCTAGCATTCTTTTCCATGTTTGGTTTTCTTTCTTTTTTTCCCATTGTTCGCTCCATCAATTACAACCCTTCTATACAACCAGACTAATGTCCAGTGTGAAAGTATCTGCAGATCCTGTACTTGATTGCGCACCACCATGGGGGGGAAGGAGGGGAGAAAATTTGAAACTCAAGGGATTGTGGAACTGAATCTTGTAAATTAAAAGTAAATAAACAAATAAATTTTTAAAAATTTTCCCAGGTTGGGAGCATGAAGAGGGTCCAGACTGAAAAGAGCCCAAGGTAATTTGCCATCCATCCTTACAAGCTAGAGTTTTTGTTATTTTTTGTTATTCTCCTGAATGAGGCTGAAGTTGGACAGCTCCCTGGCCATCACCAGCATTAGTGTGACATAATGAATATTGACTGTGAAGTCAGAAAGTCCCTGATTCAAATTCCACCCGAGATATTTATTAGGTTATGTGATCTTGTGTCACTTAGCTATTCTGTGTTTTGGTTTTTTCATTTATAAAATGAGAGGATTCAATGGACTCTAATGTTCCTTCCAGCTCTGTAACTATGATCCTGCAATATTGGGAGGAAGTCAACATTGTTTAACCCGCTAACATTCTTGTTTCCTCTTTTCTATGCATACAACCAGTCCTCTCCACTTTTCTTCCCCATATACAAAGAACACAGCACACAACAGAACACTTTTACTGTACAGAGGCTGACTGAGGTGTGTGGACCAGAGAAACTATTTGTTAAATGTTGTAACTAACTCTAGGATGGGACAACTTCTTTGTAATAGGGAACTTTTCTATATGAAATTCTATGCAGAATGTGCTTTTGGCCTCTATGCACATTCCTGCACATCCATTGATGCTGATCATCACCATCATTATACCTCAGAGACACTGTGGGTTTGGTTCCAGATCAAAAAAGCTAATATCACAACAAAGCAAGTCACATGATTTTTAGGGGGTTTCTCAGTGCATATAGAAGTTATATTTATACTATACTGTAGTCTATTAATTAAGCAATGATATTATGTCTAAAAAACCTTATATGCTTTAATTAAAAATGCATTATTGGCAACAATACTAAAGTCATCTGGGCCTTCAACAAGTCGTAATCTTTTTGGTTAGTGGAAGGTCTTGCCTTGATGTTGATGGCTGCTGACTGATTGGGGTAGTTTGGAGGTTCAGGTGGTTGTGGCAATTTCTTAAAATGAGACAGTTTTCCTACATCAGTTGACTCTTCCTTTCACCTGAAAACTTAGAGGTCCTCGGAGGATGATTAATTATCCTAATTTCAATATTGTATCTCAAGGAATGGGGAGGCCCAAAGAGACGGAGAGAGACTGAGAAAGGACCAATCAGCGGAGCATTCAGAACACACGCAATTTGTTAATTAAGTTTGTGGTCTTATATGGGCACAGTTTGTGGTGCCCCAAAGTAATTACAAAAGCAACATCAAAGATCACTGATCACAGAACACTATAACAGATATAATAGTAATGAAAAAAATTAAATAGTGTGAGAATTAGCAAAATGTGACACCGAGACACCATGTGAACACATGTTGTTGGAAAAATGGGACCCATAGAAAATGCAAAGCTGCCATTAACCTTCAATTTATTTTTTTAAAACACCCAATAATACAGTATCTGTGATATATATATTTATGATATATCTCTAATATATTGAAGAGCAATAAAATGAAGCATGCCTGTAAACAGTATGTATCATCATCAAAGCTCATATTTATACAGCGTGTGAGAATTTTTCAAGTGATTTGCATACATTATTTCATTTAGTCTTCCCAGTGATCCTGCGAGGTAGGCAGATCAGAGATCATTATCCTCGGTCTGTAGAGGAACTGAACTATTCATTTATCCAAAGTCATAGAACTACTAAGTAGCAGAGCCAAGGCACAAACCTAAGGGTTTAGGCTCTAAATTCAATGCTACTCCCATGGCATTATCCCTAGAATCTTGGGATCATAGCTTTAGAAATGCAAAGGATATTAGAGGGCATCTAGTCAACACCTTTTCCGTGTTAAAGATGAAGAAACAGAGGCCCAGAGAAGTTAAGTGACATAGCCAAAATATTTTGATCATTTCCAAACAACCAATTGGAATCATTTCTAAAGCAAGAAGTAAAGTCAGAATTTGAATCTACTATATTTCTTTTAACTAGGCTTAGGAAAAGGTTAAAAGCTTAAAAAACCCAATAAATATATGGCATGTGGATGGATTCCCCAAAATTTCTATTCTACTTTATTATATTTGATTTGATCGATATATTGATATAATGAATTACACTTATAATTTATTTTTATTGATTATTGACACTAACTAGTCATATTCAGTTTGTACATTCTATTAATGCTTTTTAAAAATAGATTTCATTTATACCTCAGAATTATAAAATGTTAGCACTCATAATGACCAATCCTTTATCTTAAAAAATGATAGGGCAGCTAGGTAGCACAATGAATAGAGCACTGGTCCTGGAGTCAGGAGGACCTGAGTTAAAATCCAGCCTCAGACACTTAACACTTACTAGCTGTGTGACCTTGAGCAAGTCACCTAACCCCATTTGTCCTGCCTTCCCCCTCCAAAAAGACAAAATAATAATTATAGTAGTAGTAATTAGTAATAATATATTTACATAATGCTTTAAAGTCTGCAAATCACTTTATGTATATTATATAACTTGTTTCTCAGAACAACCCTCTGATATAGGATATTTTAGTCCCATTTTATATGTGGGAAAAATTAGACCCAGAGAGGAGAAGAAACTTGCCCAAGGTCACACAGATATTTAATTGCTGAACCAGGACTTAAAACTGGGTTTGTTTGTTTGTTTTTTTTAACTCTCAGTGCAGTGCCCTTTAGACAGCACTGTTGTCCCCCTGATCTTAAATATTTGAAGAGTGGAGATTTTCCAATTTCCCATCAATTTTTAAAAAAGTAAATTTGTATTGTTCTTTTTTTGCTCTTACATAATCTACATTTCATATTCATCTCTACTATTTCCCTCTCCCAGAGAACCATCCTTTATAATAACGAATAAAAAAGAGCCAGGAGAAAAGTTCATCAGAACTAATCAACACATTGCAAACCTCCGACATTACATGTGATGCTGCACATCTGCAGTCCTCCATCTCTGCACAAACATCACAGAAGATGAGGGGGTGTCTTGTCCTGTCTTTTCCTTGGGGCCACCCTTGGTCATTATAATTTCACAGCCCTTGGTTTCAATTGGTTATTTTTCTTTCCATTTATATTATGGGAGTCATTATGTATATATTTATGTATTGTATTATGTATTATGTATATAGTCATAATGTTTAGCTTTACTTCATTGTGTTTTAATTTGTATGTCTTCCCATGCTTTCCTATAGTTCTCATGTTTCTTACTTCATATGGTATCCCATTACATCAGCGGTTCTCAACCTATAGGTCATGACTCCTTTGGGAGTCAAACGATCCTTTCACAGGGGTCACCTAAGACCATCAGAAAACACATATTTCCGATGGTCTTAGGAGCTGAGACACCGCTCCTCTATCCATCTCCAGGCGGGTCTGCCCACATGCAGATACTCCCACTTACGAGTATTAAAGGGTCACAGCATTAGGAAGGTTGAGAACCACTGTATTACATTCATGTACTACAGTTAGTTAGCCATTCCCTAATTCATGGCTATCTACTCCTCCCCCCGCCCCCAGTTCCGTGCTATTTTAGCTAGTACTGTTGTAATTATTTTGCTGTTCATTGGGTTTTTGCTTTTGTCATTGACCTTGGCATAAATATCCAGGCAATTTTTAATAGGACATCGATTAGCTTGGTGTAGTGAGGCTTTCAAAAGGACATCATTTGAGGAATGGTTCAAGGTATAGCATATATTTGACCTGGAAAAGAGAAGAGTTAGAGATGGAAGTGAATGACTGTTTTTTCCCAAATATCTTAAAGGCTAGAACCTTAAAGATCAGGAACTAGCAGAGAATGATTATCTAGTCCTTCAGATGAAGAAACTGAGATCTAGATAAGTTAAGGGACTTGCCTCAAATCATGAACTGAATCAACAATAGATCTAGGAATAGTATCTGGATCTCCTTATTCCTGGTTCAGAGTTCTTACCCTACGTCACTCTAGCTGTCAGAGGGAAAAGGGAACAGATTTTTTTCTGTGTGGCTTTCAGAAGACAGAATTAGGGTTAATGAGTGCAGATTATAGGGAAGCAAAATGCTACCCCAATTCTGGAGCTGTCCAAAAATGGGAATGCCTGGTTAGGTAGCTAGGAAAGAGCATTTATTGGGTGCCTACTAAGTAGCAGGCACTGTGCTAAGCACTTCATATATATCATCTCATCAGATCCTCACCATGACCCTGGGAGGTGGGTGCTATTATTATTGCCCATTTTACAGTTAAGGAAACTGAGGCAGTCAGTGGGTAAGTGTCTTCTTTAGGGTCACACAACTAATAAATATCTGAGAGTGGATTTGAACTCAGGTTTTCCTGCCTCCAGGCCCAGTGCACTATCCACCTAGCTGCATCTCTACATAGGGTTCCCTTCCCTGGTGGTGGCCACGTGGAAGTAGGTGACCACCTGTCAGGGATACTGCAGAGGGAATTTCTAGCACTGGGTCAAATATGAACTATGACTTCTGAGGTCCCTTCCAATTCTGGGAGTTTAGAATTCTCAGATTCCATTATTTTTTTCATCATTTTTTAATGATGCAAAACTCTTTCTGTCTTTCATCAGATGCCTTCTCATCACCTGGACCATTTCAGTTTCTTATCTCTGGAACGCCTACAATTCTTTTTTTTTTTTTAAGTGATCATTTAGAACTGCCTGCCTGCAGTAATCGAGGGGTTGAAAGTTTCAGTAACTTCTTTGGAAGATCTAGTTACTTATTAAATTGTGCCTCTGGCAGACAAGAAACTATAAGCAAGCTTTTTCTTTCACTGGAACAAAATTTATTTTTAGATGAATTTATTGACCCGTGTAAATTTGTAAACCCTCTCTAACTCCTCCCTCCCCCCAAAGGTAAAATATGCTGTGCCTAGAACTTTTGAACTCTACGTTGTTTTTCCATGGTAGAGGTAAATGACTTCCTTTACTGTAGAGTATGTGCCTTGCTCATATTTATTTAATGAATGAATGAACATATAGAAGAAATCCATAGTGGACTACACTCATTTGGCATACTCTGCAGAAGTTGTCAGGTTTGATGGAAGGTCTGCTTCTTGGAATCACGTTTGTCAAGATTGGGCATTGAGAGCATACCAGCATGTTGTATAAGCTCGTCAGAGCTTTCTTTACCTTGGATTTTGAAAAGGACGAACTGTGTAGTCATATGGAAAAAATGCTCTAAATTGTAGGGGGCCACATCCGTTCCACGAGAGAAAAGCAAAAGTCAAGCCCTCAGGATTGCCTCAGTAGAAAATTTACCCTGCACCCCTTTACAAGATGTTATCACAAACCTAGCCTCTGGAAATCCCGTTATCACAACCCTAGCAGAACATCCTATTGTTGAGTAACTCAGCCTCTGGAAATCTCCTGCTTCCTTCTATACTGTTATATATACTCATTGCCACCAACAATAAATGAGACTTGATCAGAAAGCCTGTCTTGTCTCCATTCTTCGCATCTCCTATCCCCCTTCCCTTCTTCTCTCCTAGGGTCTTGTCCTGCTGGACGGGACACTAAATAACCATTGATTAAAGAAATGCAAACTTAAAAATCTCTGAAGTACCACCTCATACCTATGGGACTGGATAATATGGTAGAAAGGGAAAATGATAAATGTTGGGGAAGATATTGGAAACTAGGAACACTAATGCATTGTTGGTAGAGTTGTGAACTGATCCAACCATTCTGGAGAGCAATTTGGAGCTATGCACAAAGGGCTATAAAACTGTGCATACCCTTTGATCTAGCAATACCATTACTAGGTCTGTATCCCAAAGAGATCATAGAAAAAGGAAAAGGACTCACATGCACAAAAATATTTACAGCAACTCTTTTTTGTGGTGGTGAGGAATTGGTAATTGTGGGGATGCCCATCAATTGGGGAATGGCTAAACAAACTGTGGTATATGAATGTAATGGAATATTATTGTTCTATAAAAAATATGAGCAGGCAGATTTCAGAAAAACCTGGAAAGACTTACCTGAACTGATGCTGAGTGAAGTAGATTTGATATTAAGTATCAGTAGTTACATAGACTTGTTTGGAAAATACGATATTTATGCTTAAAAGAATGAGGACAATATATCAAATATCATCCATTTCAGTCACTTGTTCTAACATTCATCAAAATTCTTGGTCTGTCCATTAATTCTTATTTATTTTTTCTCCAAGATGGTTTTAGTTAGGGCATACTCTATTTTATGGTTCTGCTTTTTTTTTTTTAACTTTTCATTATTTTGTAATGTTTTCCTTTTTCTGTGCATTCTTTACATTTAATCATAATTACATCATCATGAGGCAGTTAGGAGACTCAGCAGACATGAATGCTGGGATCTGGAGTCAGATAGACTCCACTTCCTGAGTTCAAATCTGGCCTTAGACATTAACTGTGTGACCCTGGATAAGTCACTTAACCCTGTTTGCTTGAGTTTCTCATCTGTAAAATGAGCTGGAGAAGGAAATGGAAAAGCACTTCAAAGAGTTGGATACCATTAAATGGGTAAACACACATCATCACGTTTTATTACATGAATTACTTCTTTGCCCTCTCTTTGGATACCTAGATTGCTTTTGGTTTTTTGCAGTTAGAAATACGGCTATTAGAAAAATCTTTGAAGAGTGCTGCTTTTGGTTCCCCTTGTCCTGAAGGAGGGAGGTGTCCCAAGTGAAGCTGTATAGTATAGTTTCTCTCAAGACAGGTCTTCAGGGGGTGACTTAATTATCTTTGTACTATAGGCCTCTGCAAACTTTAGTGATATGAGACCAGTGGGCCAAGAGTCAGCAAAATAAGGCAGAGGCCCAGAGGAAAGAGCACTAAATTTAACGTCAAAGGACACAGGTTCTAATCCAAGTTCTTGCATTTACTGCCTGTGTAAACCATAGGCAGGTCCCAGATGACTAAATGCTGGGTGAATATCTCCATCTATCTGGATGTCCATGGTACAGTGAAAAGCACACTGTCTCTAGAGTCAGAAGACAAGGGTTCAAATCTTACCTCTGAGGTTTATTATCTGCGTGACCTGGGGTAAGTCACTTAACCTTGTTGGGCTTTGGTTTACTTATCTGGAAAATGTATAGTCATCTGAGAGAATTTATTTTATTCTACTATGTGTATTTGTCACAATAATTTTTCTTTTCTTTCTTTTTCTTTTTCAATGGCTTGGAGTAGGAGCAAGAGAAAATAGATGACTATTTTTTTTAAAGGTGAGTGTTGATACAGATATGAAATGTTGCATTCACTTTCAAAAGTCTCTGTATTAGAAGTTTTATTTAACTGTTTTACTTTGTTATGTAATGAGAACTCTCCTGAGACAGGAATAATCTGTAAAAGCAATGAAAAATAAAATGTCAGCAAAACAAAGTATACAACAATAAACTAAATTAAGAGATTGGATTAGATGACCTTTGAGGTTCTTTCCCGTCCTATAGCTAGGATCCTAGAAACATCTCATTCAATATATCCCAAACAAACCTCATTATTTTATCCCGAATCTTTCCTTCCCTTGGAATGTCCCCATTTCTTTATAACCTCATGGCCATCCTTTACTTTTTCCTCTCGCTCAGCGCCAGTCCACCCCCCTCCTATCCTGCCATATCTAATCAATTGCCAAATATCTCTACTACCTCTACAAGATCTCTCATCCATCCCTTTCTCTCAGCTACTTCCATAGTTCAGTCCATCCCCCCCTTACATGGACAATTATAATAGTCTCATTAAACAACAGTCTCCCTGCTGTCTCTGTTCTCTCTTCACTCAGTTACCAAATTGATATTCCTAAAATACAAATATGAACATGTCACTCTTCTGTGCAAAAAGCTCTAATGGACCCCTGTGAACTCTAGGGGAAGCTACAAATTCCTCTGTTTGGCATTTCAGGTCTCTCAGTCTGGCTTAAATCTGTCTTTTTTTTTTTTTAATTGTTTTTTGGATTTTTTTAGTCACTTATGCCACGAATTCGCAGGGTTTTGGTTCCAACAGCTCAGGTTCCTTGCCATTGGTTTTTACAACGTGTGCTTCTCTGGGTGGAGCAGACTGGCATTTCAGTTGAACTCAAGTGTCTTTTTCTTTGGCTTCCTTCTTCTTATGATCATTTTTCTTTACCCACTTCAGGAAGCTATCTCTGTTCTTGGATTGCTTAATAATTATGCTCAATATGCACATTCATTCTCCTGGCTAGAATCTTGCCCTTAACCTCTTTGTTTATAACAATGCCCATAGCATGCTGAGTGACATTATGGACCCATCTGGTCTTGCCATGGTAACATTTGTGGGGCATTCCTGGGGGAACTGTGCCATACCCTTGATATCTACAGTATCACCTTTCTTGTGTATTTGCATATGTGTAGCCAAAGGGACAACACCATGTTTTCGAAAGGACCTAGAAAACATGTATCGTGGCCCTCTCCCTTTTCCTTTTGTGTCTGTCATTTTGGCAACTCGCTTAAATGCTGCTTCCAGAGCTTCCCAGGGAAGGAAATAACCAAGCTCCATATCTCTATAGTCTACCTTTCCAGGTCTAGTATTCCTTGCTTTCTTTACAAACTCCACCAGACTGGACAGCTACCTCATCCTTTTACACAACATTCCATTTTCTAGTTCCTTATCTTTGAACAGGTGGCTCCCCAAGCCTAGAATGCTCTTTTCACCTCAGCCTTTTAGAATCACTCCCTTTATAGCTCAATTCAAACCCGCCTCAGACATGAGGCCTCCTTTTATCTCCCCAGCTGCAAGTACCACCTCCCTCCCCCATGACTTTGTATTTACCTATATGCTAATATGTTGTTTTCACTAATAAGTTCATCAAGGGCCAAGACATACGTTTAGCTTTGTATTCCTTGGACCATAGCAGAATGTTTGTTGATTGAATGCCAAACCAAAGTATTTGCATATGGCACTCCTGCTCTGTTCCATCTACTTCCTATGCACAGGTTTTTGGGTCTGGTCCCCAGAGAAGTGACCACTTCTGGGCTGTGGGCATACTTTATGGATGTGAACTCTTAAGTCCATAACTCACAAGCCCCTAACAGTTCACTAATCTTTACCATCAGCCAGTAGAAACAATTAGCTCAAAGCAATGACTTTTACTTAGGTGGGATTAGTAGCTGAGTGGTGCAGTAGACAGAGCACTGGACCTGGAATCAGGAAGACTCATCTTTCAGAGTTCAAATTTGGCCCGAGACACTTCCTAGCTGTATGACCTTGGGCAAGTCAACTAACCTGTTTACCTCAGTTTCCTCATCTTCAAAATGAACTGGAGAAGGAAATAACAAACCACTCCAGTGTCTGCCAAGAAAATACCCAAACAGGGTCTCAGAGTCATGCATGACTGAAACAACTGAACAACGGCAGATAGAAAGAAAAGTAAACTGTATGTAAACTATAAGAGTACATAACGATATTCCAATGGATAAAACACAGTTTTGTGGAAGAGTGGGCACAAACTTAGAGTACAATGTTAGTGAGGTGATGTGTGGGGAGCACAGGTGGACAAGCAAGGGTAGCTTACAAGGTCTCCACGTGCTTCCTTTACTTTTAGACATGCCACACCGTAGGGACACCCCTCCCTCTCGCCTGGGCCCCTGCCCCCCCAACTGCAGCATCTCTCTCTGGGGAGGTCATTCAGCCAGGCTCCCAGGGTCTGCTCATCTCCATAGCCTGGGCTTGGTCTTTCTAGAGGCCATAGTTGGTTCTCTTCTTTGCTACCGGAAGTCCAACTCCAGAAGCTGCTTCCTGCCTTACTGGTTTATCCTCCTATATGTTTACATTTCCATAGAGAGTGTGTATCTCTTTTCCCTGCTGGCTTCATCTCAACAGTACCTTGAACTCCCCTGGACTGAGTCCTGCAGGATGTGGTCGCGTCTTGAATGAACTGAGTAGTTGGATTGAGTAACAAAACTAATATGGGAGGTGGGCAGGGAGAGGGAGGAAATCTCCTTCCTGTTTCTGTTGCCCTTCGGCCTTTGTACTAGGCACAAAGATTACTCCCCACAAAGCTATTCCTAGCCTTAACTGACTACAGTTTCAAAAGCTAGATGTTTAAAGGCATCTAAAGGGTGTGGTCAGTCTTCCTATAGTCAATCGATTTTACCCTCTGAACTTTCACTTCCGCCTTTTGCTCTGGGCACAGAGCTGTCTCTCTAGGCATACACACACACACACACACACACACACCCCTTAGCCTCCCTGATTCCAGGGACCTTTTCTTTCCCCTGAACTATTACTATCCTTTGCTTTTCTTCTTAAAAAAAATTACTGATGTCTTCTATTTTTACATTACCTTAATTTCCAGATGTAGCCTTTCCATATCCACTACCAAAAGGGCCATTCCCTATTTAAAAAAAAAATTAACTGGGGATGGGGTGGGAGGGTGGGAAAAGCAGCTCAGGAAAACCAACAAACACATCCATAAAGCGTGACAGTGATCTACGCTATTCCCCCCGTAGTTCTCAGTCTCTGCAAAGAATGGAGCTGAACTTTCTCAGAATTTATTTGAAGTACAGTCTAGGTCATTACAGTCACAGATCCTTCAGTCTAGGTTTGAGATTCTTCTTTCCATCTACATCATTGGAGACACTGGTTGTATTGTTTTCTTCTGCTTATTTCATTCTGCATCAATTTGTTGATCTCCCCATGCTTCTCTGTATTTTTCATATTTGTAATTTCTTATGGTAAAGTAGTATTCCATTGCATTCATGTACCACGTCTAATTTAGTCATTCCCCAAATTCATTTTATTCTTACTCTGAGGTTTAGGAAGGATTGCCAGGTTGAAAGTGTAGTGGGGGACCCCACATGGTGTTGGGGGAAGGGGAGTAGGAGTAGCACTTCAGACATCCCAGCCCCCTGCAGGAATCAGGTACCAGAAATGTCTAGAAATTATCTGGTGCCCTTCCAGGGTTTTATTCGTACTCATTTCATTTTATCCTCTCAAAACCCTGGGAGGAAGGTACTGCTATTACGCTCATTTTAGCGGGAGGAAGTGGAGACACTTGAGGAAAAAGGCAGGGGAGCAAGGGGATGCTGGAGTGAGTATATCAAGCTGACCCTCACCTCGATATAAGAAAATGCTATTTATTGGGACAGAGGGTGAGGAGACCTCTGCATCAGCATCCTGGCTTCCTGAAGTCACAGTCTTTCCCCAGAGCTAAGGGTACATTCTTGCTACAGCTACCCTGCTGGTCCCAGGAGAAACAGTACCCAAACACAAGTCTTACATTCTCTGAAGCCCCTTCAGGCTGTCACTCCTATGATACTTCGGTGCTGTGGCTAGCAAGTCTGGGCCTAGCTACCAGCTGAGTGAAATAAAGGGACAGAGAGAGAGAGAGCTTCTAGCTGAATAAGAAAGAGGGAGAGAGACGGGGATGTATTCCATAGTCTGTTTATTGCAGACCTATTTCATACAGAGCCAAAGATACATGGAAGATACAAGGTTTATGTACCCTTAGCAGAATGCAAGGAACCACCCTTGGTCTTGATCTTGACCTGGGCAACCTTAGACAATGGCCTATGTGTGCTGTTTGCTTATCTGCAAAACGAGGTAGATGTTGGGCTATTCGTTCTCCTCAGCTTCTTCTTTCTCTGAATCTGTGGTGTATGGTTTTGTTTTTTTAACTTACAAAAGGTAGTTTTGATTTTATAGTTTTATTTTACTTGGTTTCAAATTTTATTCCATATTCTTTTTGTCTGTGTATTTGACTTGTTGTAAGTATTAAGTTTGAAAGGAGAAAATTACTCTGCTGGACGAAGGGGGCAGGGGAGAAAGGATGCAGAGCCGGGCAGAAATAAATGACTGGCACGAGCCCCAAAGAGACCAATTCTGAGGAGGAGGGAGGAACGGGAAGGGGCTAGAAGGAGGGGGCGGGGGGCGGAACCCGAAGCAGCTTCATTGGCTGTCTCGGCTATCTGTCTTTCCGACGTCTCTGGGCAGCTCCCGCCCCCGGCCATCCAGGCTCTGCTGGGCTGCGGTAGCCAGACATGAAGGTGCCACTCTCTCCACCCACCCCGCCCCCGTCCCCGCCCCCGCCCCCTGCCACACACACAGGCTCCCTGCCAGGACAGTCCTGCTTGGAGGACTGGGCGGGGCCAGTGGTCTGGGGGCCGGGCCGGGCGAGCCGGGCGGGGCCTGGGCTGCTGTGCGAGAGCCGGACTGGCTGGCTGCCTGGCCGGGGCGAGCGAGGGGGCGGGCGCCTTTAAAAGGAAGTCTCCTGCGGGGCCGAGCCGGCGCGCTCGGTGCTTGTCCTTGTGCTGCGGTGCTTCTCCACGCTGTGCCGGCCGGCCGCGCGGGCTCCCCCCTCCTCCCTGCACCCCCCGGCACCGGCCCAGCAGGGGCAGCAGCTCCGGCCGCGCGGGCTCCCCCCTCCTCCCTGCACCCCCCGGCACCGGCCCAGCAGGGGCAGCAGCGCCGACCCTGAGCGGGACTGAGAGCCGGAGGAAAGGTGCGCACCCTGCGGGCTCCAGGAAGCCGGGGAAAGGAAGGAAGGGAGAGGGCGTCCGGGAAACTCGGCCGCTTTGGGGAATTGCGCGGATTGGGGTGGGGGCGCGCCGGGGGGCGTCTGTGGCTGACCTGTTAGGGTTAGAGCAGGCGGGCAGCCGTTGATTGGCTCGTCCCTCACCCCTGCTCCCGGGAGCTGGAGCGCTTCTCTTCATCCTCACAATAGCTGGCGTGTATTTAGAACCGGACCGTTTGTAAAGGGCTCTCATTTAGTAATAATAGCTAGCATTTATTAGAGCTTTAAGGTTCGCGAAGTGCTTTATTCGTGTTATTTTATATAATTACGTAGCACTTCCTGTGGGCCAGGTGGGGCAGCTAGATGGTTCCCTGGAAAGAGCGCTGGGCCGGGAGTCTGGGAGACCAGAGTTCAGATGCGACGTCAGACGCTTAAGAGTTGTGTGACCCTGGGCAAGTTGCTTAATCTCTGCTTGCCGGAGTCCGCGGGAGAAGGAAATGGCAAACCACCCCAGTATCTTTGCCAAGAGTACCCCATGGCCAGTATTGGTGTAATAGGGTCTTGAGTGGTCACTAACCTAAAGACACACAGGTAGTAGAGTCAGGATTTCAAAGCAGGTCCTAAGACTTCAAGTCCAGGACTTTTCCACTATTACACCCTTTCATTTTTAAAACGTGGAAAAACAAGCCCAGAGAAAAGGGACTTTCTTAGATTCTTGAGCTAGAATAAAGGCGGGTTATTAGAGCTTAGAGACCATCTAGGTAACAGGGAGTAAGCTGGATTAGATCTCCAGTTTCCTGACTCCTAAATCCAGTCTTCTTTCCACCACATCTAGATATCTTTCATTGAGAAACATCAGAATACATAATATCTAAGTGGAAGTGCTCCTTTAGAATTTGTTCTAATAAAAAGTGTAAGATCAAGAGAACTAAATAGAAAGTGTTATTTTCTCTACCAATGGAGGAATCTGCAACAAAATAAAGGTCTTGAGATAGGGTGAAGATTCATGCTGGGCTATTTATTAGATGATTTGGAATGAATAAACCCACTCCTCCCCTTTTGGGGAGTGCTGATTCGGTGAATTGTCTGCTGTAACACATTCCTATACCACATGTAATGGTGTTAGAAGAGCTTCTTCAGTTGGATATGCAATAAAAAGCATTCCTTCTCTTTTCTCATGTCCCCTTCTGCCATAAGTATGATGAGCCTTCCCTTCTTAATGCCAGCTATCATAGGAGGTAGCCATTCAGGATGCCAGCAAAGGGTACTGGCATTGTCACTCATATATCATGAGATAGTTATGGTTTCCTTCCTCCGGGCCTTATAGTGTTTGGCATGGAGATGGACTGTTTAGAATCCTAGCAGGAGTTAACTAGGGCAGTGATTCTAAAACTTTTTCCTTCTCAGGACCCTTTAAAGAATTCCTAAGAACCCTTCTTTCACCAAAGAACAGTTATGTGGGTTATATCTTGATATTTTGTTGGTGTTGTTCGATTGTACCTGACTCTTTGTGACCCCTTAGGGTTTGCGGTTTCCACCTCTAGCTCCTTTTACAGATCAGGAAACTGAAGCAAGTAGGGTTAAGTGACTTGCACAGGATCACAAAGCTAGCAGCCTGAGGTCAGATTTGAGTTTGGGTCTTCTTGAATTTGGACCTGGCACTCTAGCTGTCCCTTATTTATAGTTACCTTGTGAGAAATTAAAATATCTTATTATTATGCAAATAGTTTTGGGTTCCTAGAAAAGGTCTTAGAGACCATTAAGAGTCCCCAAGACCACACTTTGAAAATGGCTGAAACCAAGACTTGCTCATTTTCTTGCAACTTCATTTAGATGTATGAGAACTTAAGTCTAGGAGGGGCTGTCTTGCTCCTATTGATTTGTTATACATGGATGTTGTGGAGGAGGTGCTGATCTTCAGGCAGTTGTTAGCATTTTGTGATTTAGTTGTCAAGTGAGGGATCTGTGTGGTCTTGGTTAAAAGAGAAATGGATTTGGATTCGGGGACCTGGGTTCTACTCCCAACTGTGTAACTTGGTGCAAGTCATTTCACTTGCCTCAGTTTTATCATTTGTAAATAAGAAAGAGTTGGACTAGGTAATCTGAAGTCCTATCCAGATTCCGATATTGAGATCTGTGGTGGGGATTCTCTGTGAGGTAGAAGAAGGTTCTTAACCTGAGTGATGCTGAGGACACTCCCAAATGTGATGGAGGGCTCCTTTTAGATCTTCAGAGATAACTGTCTCAGAGATAACTGATGGGCCTCTCACCCATCAGTGAGTTAAGGAGGTGTCTACCCCAAGCACGGGAAGACTTCCCACAGCCTAATGCAAGGATAAGAACAGTTTGTTCCACTGGTCACGAAGGCAGCTGAAACCAGCACCATGGAGGGCTTCAGTCTTAGTCTGGTATGGAAGCAGCAAAGGTCATCCACTGCATCCCAGGGTATCCCCAGCTTTCTTGACTTTTGTCTTGCCCCTGGACTTCAGTGACTCTGAAAGAGAGAGTGAGGCTAACAGCTCTGTGTGTGCAGTTCTGCCTCACTTAAATCTAACTCACTCTCGAGTTAAGCTATCACTCCTTGATGTCATCAGTCCTCTTCAAAAACAGAGGAGGAGCAACAATTTCAGGGCTATAAACTGTTCATCTAAAGAAGCTGGTGAAAATGAAGACTCTTGAGTAAAGAAATGGAAAATCCCTCAGTTATTAACAAAATTTCTGAGTACAGCAGCATGATTTAGTGGATAGAGTATTGGACTTGGGATCTAAAGGAAAGACCCGATTCAAGTTCCACTTTTGACATACTTGCGTCTGTGAGCAAGAGAGGCTCTCTGAGTGTCAGTGTCCTCATCTCTAAAGTAAGGTGGTTGAAACTATGTCTTCTCCAAGGCCTCTTTCTAAGTCTGTGATTCTATGGCAATCCGTTTGGTTATTTAAAATATTGGACCCGTGATTTAAAAACAAAAGGAATCCCACTCTTACTCTGTTTTTCCTTGATATTTTATTAAGATTGTCTTTAGGTTAATTGTAGTTTATCTCAACCATGGAATGGCTTATTTGGATAGAAAAGATCTGTGATGTTAGATAATATGGATCCCAGAAAATAGTTTTTCCCATAAACCTTTTTTCCTCTGCTTAGAAACCCCCTTGAGAGATTTTTGTTTACTGTTTTTTGTAGGTTCATAGGATCTTGGTTCAGAACTGGAAGGGACCCTAAAGGTCATCTAGTCCACTTGCTCCATTTTACAGATGAAGAAACTGTGGCTCAGGATGGGGAAGTGATTTGCCCAGGGGAACACAGATAGAAGGCTGCAGAGGTGGCACAATTCGAACCCAGGTCTTCTGATTCCAAGACCAGCATTCTTTCCGTTGCACCAGTATCTTGTGCACATGTGGTACAAAGAGAAGCACAGAAATTGTAAGTACGCCTCTAAAGGTCTCTTTTAATATAGAAATTGCTGGAAACATTGAATTGCAAGGCTGGAAAACAAAACACATAAAAATTATTTTCCAAACTACATGCGCTACATCTTTTCCAATCCGGTTTCACTCTGATTCTTCCATATAAGGGAAGAGTCTAGCTTTGAGATAGTTTCCTTGCTTCTTCTGTTAGTTCAGTCAGAAGGATGTATAAAAGAAGAGCAGAGACTGTAGCTTTAATTCAGTGCCTCTTGGGTGAATGATCCTTTTTTTTTTATTTTTGCTTTTTGCAGGGCAGTTGGGGTTCAGTGACTTGCCTAAGCTCCCTCGGCTAGTTTTTTGTGTTAAGTGCCTGAGGCCGGATTTGAACTCAGGTACTCCTGACTCCAGGACCGGTGCTCCATTCACTGCGCCACCTAGCTGCCCCAAATGATACTTTTAGGATAAATAAAGAAGACAGTTGTAAGCTGTACATACAGAGGTCTAGTGTCTGTCTTTAAAATGTCCAGAAATCTTGAAAGCAAAAGTCTTAAAAGAGAAAATAGTCTGCTTTAATGGGCATTCAGGATCTCTAGTGCTTTCTGTGGTTATGGATAACATTTTCCATCATGAGTCTTTTGGAATTGTTGTAGAATAGACGATTGTATTGCTTAGAAGACCAAGTCTATCAAAGTTGGTCATAGCACAATGTGGCTGTTACTGTGTATGATTTTCTCCTGGTTCTGTTCATTTCACAGTATTGGTTCAGGTAAGTCTTTCCAGTTTTTCCTGAAATCCCACCTTCTCATCATTTCTTATGGCTCAGTATTCCATTACTGTTATGCACTACAACTTGTTCAGCCATTCCCCATTTGATGGACATCCCCTCAATTAATAATTCTTTGCCACTGCATCTTTGTGAAGCTTTTTGGAGAACTGGAGCAGTTCTATAACAAGGTGCGCTTAGAACCAGAGGATCATAGATTTAGATATGAAAGGGTCCTTGGATACTGTTGGATCTAGTCCAGCCTCCTCATTTCACAGACTAGAAAGCTAAGGTCCAGGGAAAGGAAGTGATTTACCCAAGGTCACACAATTCTCACATCAAAACTGGGAATTCAAGATGTGTTTTTATGCCAAATCCATCATTCTTGAAATCAGTGGTTTTTTTTAACCTCCCAAAATCAAATTAGAAACTTCTAAATTGTTTTAGTTAAAATGTTAAAACCAGTATACAAAATACTCTTCAATCAGATACATGATTTAAAAACCTATTATTCTGGGGGATCCGAAGTATAAGATAAAGTCTTATTATGATAAATGTTTGTAGAATTTAATGGTTCTTATAATATAGTTGAGAAGGCAAGACATAAATGTATGGAAAATTGAGTAATAGTATAAAAAATGTTGGCAGCTAGGTGGCACAGTGGATAGAACGATGGGCTTGGAATCAGGAAGACTCATCTTTCAGAGTTCAAATCTTGTCTCAGACACTATGTGATCCTGGGCAAGTCATTTAACCTTGTTTGCCTCAGTTTCCTCATCTGTAAAATGAGCTGGGGAAGGAAATAGCAAACCATTCTAGTATCTTTGCTCTGAAAATCCCAAATGGAATCACAAAGAGACAAGACCAAAAAGATGGAAAGAAGAACAACAAATGTTAAAAGACAGTGCATGATTAATTCTTAAATTACTGGTATGGGTTGCAACCTGCACAAAAATTGCAATGGACTGGTATTGCATAGCGGTTTAAGTTTAGTGAGTCTCAGCTTGAGGCTGTGGAAAGAGCAGCAGCTTTGGAGACAGGAACTAGATTCAAATCCTGCTTCCTGATATTTAGTACCTGGTGACCTTGGGCAAGTCAACATAACCTCTCTGGGTCTTATTTTTGTCCATTTGTAAAAAGGAGGAGTTGGATGAGATGGCCTTTTAGTTCTAGATTTATGATTCTCATTTCTCAACAATTCACACTATTTACTTGGATCAGGGTAATTGTTTTGGAAATTCCTTTACTGTACCTCAGCCATACTGTGCTTCTCACATCCATTTCCACATCTTTGGTTCTCATTTAATTTCCCCCACCTTCCTTCCTCTCTCGACAATTCAAAGCCAATGAATCTTGCTAGGCTTACTTTCTCCTCCAGGGCTTGCTGGTCTGCTCTGTCTCACACAGAGTGTCCTTTCTCTCTCTTATTGATTCAGATGTCCCAGGGTCACCGTTTATCATAAGACTTTAGAAGACAGAGCAAAGAGCAGAGAAAGAATCAAAACAGCTTTATAAATGTTAGCAATAAAAATATCAACTACTATTAATTTTTTTTTTTTTTTGTAAAACTGATTGTTGGCTATACAGAAAAAGGGGCCTTGGAATACTTAACCTCCCAAACTCTTTCTCTGAAAATAGTTTTGAAGAAGTTTCAGTTTTTTGAATAGTCACTTAATTTCATAATCTTGTAAAATTAAGTACATGGTGAATCAACACTGTTGCTTTTGCAGTCATGACTTGTGGTAGCTTGCCAGAGTACTTGATGGAATTACCAAAATGACATGGCTCATGTGTTCTTGAATTTTAATGTGTTTTTTTTTTTTAAAGAATAAATTTATGGATATCTTTTTTTCTTTTCTTTTTTTTTTTTTTTGCTTTTTGGAGGGGGGGAAGTAGAGCAGTTGGGGTTAAGTGACTTGCCCAAGGACATGGCTAGTTTTGTGTTAAGTGTCTGAGGTCGGATTTGAACTCAAGTCCTCCTGATTCCACTAGCTGCCCCCAGCATCTTTTGTTTTTATGCCATCAGGATTTTTTCCAGTATCCCTCCCTTGTATCCCTTCTAGAGAGCCACTCTATATAACAAAAAAGCAAAAACAGAAAAAGAAGGGGAAAAAAATCAGTAACATGGGGGGGGGCGGAGGGAAAGGCTGAAAATATAAGTAGTGTTCTATACCAGTGAACTTCCCACTTCTGCAAATGAATGAGGTGAGGGTGTCTTCTTTCATCTCTTCCTTGGCCAGGCCTGATCTTTGTAATTTTGCAGATTCACTTTCATTGTTCCATGGTTGTCCTTTTCATTGTTGTATGGCTGTACCTCTCATTGTCTTGGCTCTGCTTTTGGCTCTGTTTCCTTACAACACTGTAATACTCCATTACATTTGTGTATCTTATGTTGTTTTTGTCATTACCAGATGTTTTAGAAACAAATCTGGCATAAACACTTGCTGTCTTTTCCATGAAAAAGTTTTCCTTTTTTAACGATAATGTGACATGGCATTATATGAGATACTGAGGATATAGATTTAGCTGTTCTGTGACCTAAGAGAATGTGATCAGTGCAAGGGGCAGGTTTGGGCAAAATGATAAAGCAAAAGTTTAAAAAATACAAACCTTTGTAGATTGCAGTTTAAAATTTTTTTTTTTTGCTTTTTTTGGAGAGGGAAGGTAGGGCAGTTGGGGTTAAGTGACTTGCCCAAGGTCACATGGCTAGTTTTGTAAGTGTCTGAGGCCGGATTTGAACTCGGGTCCTCCTGACTGCAGAGCCAGTGCTCTATTCACTGTGCCACCTAGCCTCCCCTAGATTGCAGTTTTGACCAACTTTATAAGAAATCCAGGAATGTGTACTTTCAAAACACTTACTGAAAATAACATGGGTAGAATGGGAAAACATAGGCAGGCCATATCAGGGCTAGTGACCATCTGCTTGTTGTCGGCAGGGTGAAATTTTTTACAATTGAATGTCACCTCCAAAGACCCTGAATTCCAAGATCTCTACTGTTTATAGTCAACATTACAAGAGTTCAAGTTAAGAAATACTTTTAGAAATATGATCCCACACTTAATTAGTATCCACTATTAGAATCAGAGTCTGTATCAATAACTTGTATTCTTTGGAACTTCAGACTCTATTTCCTCATAGAAACAATATGAGCTGTTAGGTTCCGAGCAGTTGTCTATATTTCCATGCTTAGGATCACGTTTTGGCTCACAGGTTTAGAGTCAGAGGGAACTGTAGGTGTCAGCTAATCCAACCTCCCTCCTTCTCCCTTGTTTTCCTGATGTGGAAACTAAAGCCTTGGGGAGGGAAATGATTCTTCTTCTCCAGGTGACCAAAAGTGAGCTGAAATTTGAACCCAGGCTACCTGATTACAAATTCAGTGGTCTTCCCATCTCATCACACTGTCTGCTCATAAAAGACAATTTTAGTCCAGAGTGTTTATTGTAGCTATATAGCTGCTGCTTTGGCAGGGGCTCCTCCATTCACCATTGGTTGGGCAGTGAGAGAGGGGACTGGATCCTCAGACCATTGCTGATGACCCCTGCTGCTTGGGACCTGGGCTCAAGTAGAATAGAGGATGGGGAAGTTTGAATGGTGCCAGGTGGGAAGATGCAAGGACCAGGGCCTCCTCTGAGTGTAGATTCCAAGCTTGCTTTTTGGTCCTGTTTAACTCAGTTCCCTGTCTCCTCCACTCCCCCTTCACTTTTTTCCCTCAGGCTTCACAGGTATTGACCACCCAGCTCCTTTTCCCACTGCTGCCACCTGTTGTTTCTCACAAAGATTTCTTTTCCAGCACCACTCTGGAAGAGAACAGCCTTCTAGCCTTTTTCCCTAGCCATCTATTTCAGAAGAAAACAGTCTTTTTCAGGATTTCCACTGCTGGTAATGACAGATAGTCAGGTTTGACATCTCCTTCCTCTGCCTCTTCCTTTTCCCTCACTCAGACCTTAGAAGAATGTGTACACAGATGGTAGTGGATTGGTCTTTGCTTCTTTCATAAACTCTTTTTTTCTCCTCCAATCTAACAAGGAATTATTGTGTGCTTATTATCTGTAAGATATTGTGTTAGGCACTGAAGGAGATTTAGGAATTAATAAGAAAGCCTTTCTCTTTAAAGAGATTATAGTCTAGCAAGTGGAGAAATAAGATATAGACACTCGAACACATAATACAAAATAAGTTGTGAAAATACAAGGGAGGCACATAGAAGTTAAAACTTATGAGTCTTTTGAGCATTTATGATTATCAGGAGGGCAGGGATTGAGGTTGAGATGATGGGTGAGCAAGGAGCAGGCTTTTTATTTATTTATTATATATTACCTACAAAACCAGGACTAGGATTACAGCCGTGAGGTTTCTTTTATTGGGTTGGTTCCTTGGTTACATTGCCACTGCAACAGCCTTGCCACTGCAGCTTCTGTCTTGGATGGACTTGAGAGTGAAGGGAGAAGCTGAAACTCAGACTGGGGGCCCCCTGTAGTAGTTATGGCTGCATCAATAAGGAAAAGAAAAAGATGGAAGAGAAAGAAGTCCCACATGGTGGCAGTTCGAAGGCACAGAGATGGAAATGACACTCGAGGATGGACAGTTTGGTTGAAACAGAAAATATGGGAAAGAGATTACTGAGATAAGCTTAGAAAAACACACTGAAACCAAAATGTGGAAAGTCTTGGCTTGTTCTTTATTTTGTGGGCAATGGAGCACTACTGAAGTTGTCTTTTTTAGAGAAGTGATATCAGCATGGTGCACTAGGATGTTGATGTGGGCTCTGTAGTGAACCATGGGCTGGAGGCGTGATACAACGGCAGTAGGAAGACCAGTAAGGAGACTGTCCCAGCAGTCCTGGTGAGAGATGATGAAAGCCTGAAGTAGGCTGGTCAGCAAGGGAATGGGAAGATGGGAACATAGTCAAGAGGTATTATGGAAGTTTAATTTTTTTAAAATTCAAAGCAAAAGCTATTTAATGTAAACATAAAATAAGGCCAGTATCAAGGAACTGAAATTAAGTAGCCAACCTATTTAGCACCCATACTCAGATGGCTGCCTTTCTCATGTATCCAAGGGAGATTGAGTCCAACTGTGGAAGTATAATTGACAGGACTGGGAAAGTGATTGAATGTAAGGGTTGAGGGAGAGAGAAAAATCAATTCAGAGGTGACTCCAAAGTTTCAAGTTTGGTGACTGTAACGATGGTGATGGCATCAACAGACATTTTTTAAAAGATGGAGATTTTAGAGAAAATAGGAGTTTTGGACATGTTGAGTTTGAGGTTTGTATACAGGGTCACTGAGCTAGAGATATCCAGGAAATAGCTGGAAATGGGGCTCTAGTGCTCAGGAGAGAAATTGCATCTAGATATGTAAATTTAGGGGTTACCTGCAGAGGTGATAGAGGAGATTGTGAGATTGAATGAAGTCCAGAGAGAGAATGCCGAACTAATAAGAGTAGAGACTGGGGATGACCCTTAGGGATATAATACTTAAGGATAGGGGAGAGAGACAAAGAAAGAGTGGTTAGAGTTCAACATTATGGAAGCCAAGGGAGTAGAGAGGACTGAGAAAAGGAAGGTTGCTTTGGAGAAAGTGTAAGGTTATCATTTGTCAGTTTCTCTATAAGTTATGGTTCTCCAGGCATTGTTAAACCTATTTGTGCAAATGTGTTTAAACAAACTTCTCAAATATTAAATGAAATTGTAGTGGCTTTGCATGAGGTCAGTTCATAGTATCGTTCATAATGGAATAATCTCAAGTTTATGGTTTGTCACAGACAAAACTAGAAGCTTATTGAAAGGAGAGAAATCTGGAATAATTTTTAAAAGAGTGTTGTAATAGAAATGCTATAATCAATGGAGAGTTGAGACAAGTCAGCCCTAAAAACTGCAAGGCTTGTGTTAATTTGTTAAAACATTTATAAAACATTATAATAAGCCTCCAAGGACCATCCTAATTCTTTTTTGTTGTTGTTTTTTTGTTTTTTGGGGTTTTTTTTTTTGGTGCTTTTTGGAGGGGGGAGATAGGGCTATTGAAGTTAAGTGATTTGCCCAAGGTCACACAGCTAGTAAGTGTTAAGTGTCTGGGGCCACTTTTGAACTCGGGTCCTCCTGACTCCAGGGCCAGTGCTCTATTCGCTATGCCACTTAGCTGCCCCGATCCTAATTCTTTTGTTGAAATGTAACTTTGTTTTATTGAATAGTACTTGAAATAAGGTAGAAGATTTGTAATAATCTCTCTGTTCTATGGAGATTTGGGGTGTTTTGTTCTAAGAAAGGTTATCAAGTCTCCTTCTGTATATTTTTTTCTTAAAGAATGCAAGCAGCATTCTTTTTAGAATCATTTGAAGTTAGCCCTACCTATAAATAAGGTGATAAAATGAAAATTTTCAAGGCCTAACATGTAAAATCCATGATCTTCATACAGAACGCACATTAGTTAATACGAGATGAGTAATAACCTATTACTACTTCCACCATTGCCATGTTTAGTCTGGCCAAAAGACTGAACTTTAAATGGAAGGATGACCAGGATTGTGAAGGAACTGGTACGGTAATCATGCACTGCAAGGATCATTTAAAGGGACTGGGATTGTTTAGCATGGAGAAGATTTAGAGGGTAGGAGCATGTTGGCTATCTTCAGCTATCTGAAGGGCCCTCATGTAGAAAGTAGACTAGATTTGATTCTACTTGGCCCCCCAGAGCAGAAGTGGGAGCAGTGTATAGAAAGTGCAAAGGCATATGTAGGCTGAATGTACAGAAAAATTAACAGAGCCAACTAAAAGTAAAATGGGCTATCTCTGGTGATAGTAATAGGTACCATGTCACTGGAGATTTTCAAATGAAACCAAGTGTCCACATGCCAATGTTATAGTAGAGAAAATTCTTATTAAGATGTAAGTTGGACTAGATGGTCTCTGGGGTTGCTTCTAATTCCATGATTCTTCTATGTCAAGATTTATGACTTTATCACTGTGAATCCTCAATGCCTATGTGCTTCAAGGGACCAAAAAAACCCCATTGATTTGTGACCCACTTTCTGATGATAAACCGCTCCTAATATTGGACCTACTTAGAAAATGTTGGAGCCCAGGATCCTGACTCAGGTCTCCAGTACCTTCTCCATCATATGCCATAGTACCTCTAGACTAGAAGTTTTCCCAGCGTGGTAGATCATTGCTGAAGAAAAATTATAGATGCTATATTCTGCATTTTAGGCACAAGTCTGTCATCAACAATTTTTACGCATTTGATTTTATTCTCAATCCAGGCATGTTTCTTCTTTGGAGAGAAGTGTCTGAACTGGAAGAGTCCTCTCATGCCCTTGGCTATCTCTCTAACACAAGACATTTTGTAGTAATATTTATAGGAATCTTGGAGGAAAATGTCATCATGATAAAAAAAAAATATATATATATATATATATATATATATATATATATATATAGTTTTGAATTAACATTCTACTGTACATAATAGAACTAGAGTCACTCAATCTTTACAGAATGAACACCCCTGGAAAATCATCCTCCTAAAACTACTTGTCTCTTTGACTATGCCCTTCAAGAGCTTTCTTCTAGCTGGTTACCAGGTCCCATATAATCGACATCTTCCTCTGCACTGCAAAATAACTTAAGAATCCAGAGTAATTAAAGTACAGTTTCTAAAGATTTCTATCAAAGAAATTAAAATAAAAAAGCTTCTGCTAGCCTTCAGCTATCCAGAATGACTCATTCTGAACTGTTGGTGGAGTTTTGTACTGATCCAGCCATTCAGGAGAGCAATTTGGAACTATGTCTCAAGGGCTATAAAACTATGCTTCCCCTTTGGCCTAGCAATACCACCACTAGGTCTTGATCCCAAAAGGATCAAAAGACAAGGACTTATACATACAAAAATATTTATAGTAGCTCTTTTTTTGGTGGCAAAGAATTAGAAATAGAGGGGATGCCCTCAAAGGGACCTCCTCCCTTTGATCAATCCCAAATCTCTTCAGGGAAATTGGAGGGATAAAAATCCAGGGGCCTGGCTTTAAGTTAGTCACAATTAATCCCTTCATAGGAAAGGGGGGAGGGCAAGGATCTTAACTACACAGGGAGATTTCTCATTATAAATTTGGTATCTTTGTTTTCCAAGTGCTTAGCTTTTGTTCTTGATCTTTTATACACTTTTATCAAAGAAAGAGATTTGCTATAAAGTAAGGGAAAACATCTGCAAAGGATTTAAGATTGGAAAAATATTTCTTTCTTAACATTTTCAGTTGAAATAAAAGGTTTATTATAATATGCTTCCACATAATAATTTTTACTTAGCTATAGCATTTCTTTCTCTCAACAGTCCTGTGAGGCATTTAATACAAATATGATTATTACTTTTACAGATTAGTAAACTGACATTCAGAAAGGTAACATACTTAGAAAATGTTAGAACCCAGGATCCTGACTCAGGTCTCCAGTACCTTCTCCATCATATGCCATGGTACCTCTAGACTAAAAGTTTTCCCAGCGTGGTAGAACTTGCCAAGTCTTGTTCTCTAGAAGCTTTAATTCAGGTAAATAGGTTTCACTCTATTTAATGATTATATTTTTCTCACAGCTATTTTACCTGATTCCTAATGTAACTTGAGTACTATGCAATTACATGTCTTTACTAGTTCTAAATCCTTTATTTGAAGTGCTATGATGTAGTTATTTCTGCATAGATAGAGATTTTCTTAGTTTAAAGTATCAAGTTCCAGTTAAGATAAAACTTCAACAGCCTCACTCTTTAGGAGTGAATCATTTTGTTAAAAAATTTTTTTCCTTTTATTTTTTCTCAGTTACATGTAAAAAAAAATTAACAGTCATTTAAAAAAAATTTTGAGTTTCAGATTCTCTTCCTTCTTCCCTTTACCCTTCCTTGAGAAGAGAAGCAGTTTGATATGGATTATACATGTGCAGTCATGCATAACATTTTCATATTAGCCATGTTGCAAAAGAAAATGCAGCCACCCTCCAGCCCCTGAAAAATAAAGAAAATAAAAAAGTATGCTTCAATATACATTCAGACTCCATCAGTTCTTTCACTGGAGGTTTAGTATTTTTCATCATGAGTCCTTCAGAATTGTCTTGGGTCATTATATTGTTGAGAACAGCCAAGTCATTCACAGTTGATCATTGCTATTACTATGTATAGTGGTTTTATGACCCCTGGCTCTAGTTCACCCCTGTAATTACCCAAAGGAACACTCATCAACCATTTACCACCTTCCTACTACTCCCCCCAACCTTCATTTCACTTTGCATCAGTTCATATAAATCTTCCCGAGTTTTTCTGAAACCATCCTGCTTATCATTTCTTATGGCACAGTGCTATTCCATCACACTCATATACCAAAACTTGTTTAGCTATTGCCCAATTGAGGGGCATCCCTTCAATTTTCAAACCACAAAAAGAACTATTAAAAAGTATTTTTGTACATATAAGTCCTTTTCCTTTGATCTCTTTGGGATATAGATATTGTGATAGTATTGCTGGGTCAAAGGGTAGGCACAGTTTTATAGCCCTTTGGATATAGTTCCAAATTGCTCTCTGGAATTGTTGAATCAGTTCACAACTCCATCAGAATGAGTCATTCTGGATAGCAGAAGCTTTTTTATTTGAACTTCTTTGATAGAAATCTTTAGAAACTGTACTTTTAATTACTCTATATTCCTAAGTTATTGTTTTACAATGCAGAGGCAGGTATAGATTGTGTGGGATGTGGGCCAAATGTTTTTGTCATTGTACTGCTACTGTATTTACTGAATGCCTCTTCCCTTTCCTAGAGTGTTATGCAAATTTTCCATAAGTGCATTCCTACTCTCTACATGAACTTTGCTGGAACTAGCATGATGCACTCAGCATTTTCTCCACTGAGGTGCTGACTTCTAGAAAGGTATGCTTTCCTCTTTCCCCTTCTCTCCCATAGAGTACTGGTTTCCTTTCCCCTCTCTTTTCCCTCACCCAACTCTGAGGCTGCTACCTTCAGCATCCTGTGACCATCATACCTTTCTCTCTCATTTTCAAGGATTCTGCCTACCCTGATAAATTGCTTGGCCTAGGGATTTTCAACAGGACTTGAGTCTACCTAGCTGCCACCCATATTCTCTTCCCTCCCCTCTTTTGGCCTCTTCTGCCTTCCCTTTACACAGTCTCCTCTAAAACCCACCGTTAAACTTCCCTTCATCCCTAAATCTCTTTTCTCTATTATTCTTTTCATCTTCTGGTATTCAGTGAAACCTAACTTTTCCTGAAGATACCACATCTCCTGGCCCCTTCTCCAAGTTTGGCTGCTCTTTCTCTTATGCCCCCAACAAACAAGGCCAGAAGGTAGGGTTGGCATACCCTGCTTCTCCAATCCTACTTTCAGGTTCTTTCTCTGTCACAATCACTCAGGAATCCTGTATACTCCTTTAAAATTCTCTCCACCCTGTTGGGAATTAACAGAGGTATCTGTCTCCTTCTGAAAAGTTCAGTACCTCCCTAGCTCTGCTATCCATCTTCACGTTCTTCAGTTTTCCCAAATTCTATGAACCCTAATGTAAAGCCAAGCATGATCAGCTTTCCAGAGGACTGCTGCTGTGAACAGCTTTAATGTTCTGATTACATAGTAGAGCGAACTCTGTATTTATTCAGCAGTAAATTAAAGCAAAACATTCACAGAAACCAAAGTACAGCATTCACAATGTTGTAACAAAACAACTTATCACCAAAATGGACACATAGTTTTCACCAAAGTGGCCACATAGTTTTAAGCAAAAGATTATCATTCAGTAAGTCCACCACAAAGTTCCCCTTCTTAATTCTGCTCTTTCCCAACTTGGGCTTCTCCTTACCTATGGTTATTAGCTCCTCCCTGTTCCACCCCTTCCTGTTGCATCAGCAAGTTCCTCCCACTGTGGGGGTCACAAGTTCTGTTTCTTAACAAAGACTTGATATAATCATGGGCAAAAGCTTAAAATAAACTTGAGTTGAAACAAGGCTCTACATAATTAAATAGCTGAAACCAGGCGCTAAGTACTTCTTTGCTTGTCATTACACCTGGCTCCAGTCCACCTCAGTGGGAGCACTCATCAACCCTTTAACACCTCCCTACCACCCCCTACTAACCAGGCCAACCCTGCTTAGCTTCCAGCATCAGATGAGAGCAGGTGCTCAGGATAGTCTGGCTGCTGGACACTGCCTTAAACCCAAATCACTCTGGCTCTAGGTGATTGGCCAACAGTAGGTCCCAGGCCAAGCCCCACTCTGTCATTGTTTGGGCCCTAACTGGCTGAGAGTAAATGTAAATAGCAATTATTTCTCTTTTGTTCGGAAACCCTTAAGAGTCTTCCCCTCCCAGATTGATTTTCTTTTAGACTAGGTAAAAGAGGCCATTCTATTTTTTTTTAACCTAGCCTTAATCACTGAAAGGACATTCCTTTAGTCAAATCGAGACTTGTTAAGGAGCTTAGCTTAAAAAAAATGCATCCAGGGCTGTCTCCAGTTGTCCTGAGCTACATCTTGCCACTGGACCCAGATGGCTCAGGAGGAAAATGTAAGGCTAGTAACTTCGCACAGCCCTCCCTCACTTAAATCCAATTCACTTAAAAATCATGTCCTCACCTTCCTGATGTCTTGGTCCTCTTTGAGGATGAAGGACAAACAGCAACCATCCCCCACTCCTCGCTTAATTCCTCAGGTGCTCTGAGTACAGAGCAGTGACTCCTTCATATATCTCTTTGTGCTCATTGGTTTTCATCTGTACGGCTGTTTAATACTACACTTCAGACTTCTAATTTCCACACTTTGTTTTTTCTCCTGTCTTCAACTCTCCTCTCAGTTTTTGACCACTTTGACCACTTTCATTTACCCCTTTTACTTTTTGGAAATGAAAGATATCTCCATCGTCAAAAGTGATTCTTTACCTTCCTGCAGAAAACTGACCAGTCATACTATATAAGTGTCCTTTTTGACTCTTTAACTCTTTCAGGTTTTCCTGGGTGACAGATCACTACCAAATTCTAGCACCTCTCCTCCCAATACTTTTAATTATAGTTCTGTAAGCAGGACTTTAAAACTGTCTAGTCTAAATCCTTCTTTTTATAAATGAGAAGACTGAGGCCCAGGGGGAAAGAGATTTGCCCAAGGTCAGTAGGGTTAGTTAGAGTGGGTTGGAAGTCTGTTCTTTAGGTAGCTGAGGATTCACTGAGTTGTACTTATTTGAAGTTATCATTAGGAATCAACAGTGGAGCCAAGGTTAAGAACTACAAATCTTGATTGAGAATTTGAAGTTTAAGGATCCTGAACTTTTCTCTCTGGGTGTATTCAGACCAGATCAGTGGAACCAAGTAGCTTGTAATTCAAGTACTACCCATCCTTCTGTTTTCTAGATGAGACTCATGAAGGGTATTCAGATGAAATTAGTCCACTGAAAAATCAGTTGAAACAATATTAATTACCAAGTGATTTTGCAAGTTTATAGTAACAATATGATTATTCATAATTTTAATTACCAGGTAATAGATTCAAGTTATACCATTTCTCTTTGATTTAAAAAAATTAATTTGCAAGTTTATTATAGAAAATCCAGACCAATTTTAAGAATCAACCAGAAAAAAGGCAATAGTTTCTGTTATATAAATTAAATGAAAGTTTAAAATGAAAACCATCTTTAAAAAACCCCACAAAGTACACATCTTAATTCTAGATTTTTCGCTTTATCCTTGCAATAGGAAAGAGAAGTCAGCTATATATCCCTGAGCACAACTGAAAATTCTACACAAGAATCCCAAGAAGAAAAGTGAGATTTCTTCCTTATCCAATACATTTTATTTCTCAGGTAAGTGTAGAAAATGGGAAGAAAGAAGAGCCAGCCACATACAGTCAGAGCCCAGTCTAACTCCTTATCACCTTTGTATTTAGGAACTGTCTCAGAACTTTGTTCAGAATATTACTCAAATTATTATGATTATGCAGAATTTATCCATCTCCTTTCATATCACACGCCATTCAGAAGATCCTGGGGTTCTTGGAACTTTTTATTCAGTCAGCTACTCCAGTGATACTTTATAGATACTTCTGATAAATTATCTGAATTCTTGATAATTGAACCAAACTTTGATTATTTACTAGTTTCATTGCATTGTATTACAGAGAAAGATGACTACCTTAAAACTTTTTTTAAGCACATAGATATTGTATTTCCTTTTTTTTTTTTTAGAATTATTTTTTGCCTTTTTATTTTTAGAGGGCAATTGGGGTTAAGTGACTTGCCCAAGGTCACATGGCTAGTTTTTGTGTTAAGTGTCTGAGGCCGGATTTGAACTCAGGTCCTCCTGACTCCAGGGCCGGTGCTCTATTCACTGCACCACCTACCCACCCCGATACTGTATTTCTCTGATGGATATTAGGCAGTAAGAGAAAATTAGATGTTTTTATTCTTTATGTTTTATTTGTGTTCATTATTTAACAAACCGGCTTTGCGACTTTTCTTGCCAAGAAAACTACATCCTTGGCTAGTTGCTCTGTTTGGGGCTCTTTTTTTTTATTGACTTGTTTATTTACTTTTAGTTTACAAGATTCATTTACAGAATCACTTGAGTTTCAGATTTTCTCCCCTCCCTTCTCTCCCCCTCCCCCCACCATGGTGGCATACAATCATGTATGGGATCTGCACACTTTCACATTGTACAATAGTCTTGTTGTATAGAAGCGTTGTAACCAATGGAGCAAATAATGTGAAAAGAAAGAGAAAAA
>CM053595.1:24757487-24794849 GCA_028646575.1 Pseudocheirus occidentalis | reverse complement strand
TGAGACTTGTAGAGTTGTCTTTTAACTGTGTGATGCTGAGAAGAGTCCAGTTTTTCAAGATTGGTCGTCACACATATGATATATCTGTGACTGTATATAAATTTTTCCTGGTTCTGCTCTTCTCACTCAGTATCAATTCATATAAGCCTCTCCAGGTAAGTATGAAGTCCATCTCCTACCCATTTCTTATAGCACAATAGTATTCCATTACATTTATATACCATAACTTCTTCAGCCATTCCCCAATTGATGGGTGTCCCCTAAGTTTCCAGTTTTTTGCCACCACAAAGAGAGCTGCAATTGGGGCTCTTTTTAAACATTGTTTTTGTATTATAATGGTCCTAGCTATAGGTAACCCTCAGAACATTTAACCTCCTAGCAGTGTGTTTGTTAATCCAGGGTTTCATACACGGCAGGATATTTGCCTGCTTACCAGTTTAGAAAGGGCAAGAAGCTTGCTCGTTTTTATTTGTCATGTGCAGTTAGCTTGGTGTTTTTCCTGTTGAAGTGGAGGAGAGCTGGGAGTGAGCCAAAATAGTAGATAATCTGTTTTCCCTTTTAAGGCCCAGCTTAAACCCCATTTCATTCAGAAATCATTTCTCCTGATTTCCATTCATGTATATCTTCATCTTTTTATTTTCTCTCTTTATTGCACAGTTTTTAAAAAAATGACGTTTTATTATCTAATTGCTTCATACTAATGTCTTATCTGCCCAACTAAATAATAAGCTCCCTGTGGCCACCAAATAGGACTTAGAGAGTTGAACCTTTTAAAAACAGTTTATGCCCAGATAAAAAATATGGCTAACACTTTAGCTTACTTTGTGCCCCCAGTATAATGTTTATGCAGTAGACCAGGTGTGGTAACTGCCCTCTGACACATGATTTGCTAGGGGCACACCCACCAGAGTCCAAAACAGACTGCCAAGTAGAACAAAGTGTCTTTGGTGCCTTCCTTCTTACCAGCCCCCCTCTGCCCTTATGTTTCCTTTTGGGTATCCAGAGCCTTCTCTGTTCCCCTTACCCTATCCAACCTGTTGTACCTCAGATTTCCCACCTGCAGGTTAGCTTTCCCTCCCATCCCCCCAATCAAAATTTCAGCAAATCTCAGGTTTGAAGCAACGAAATTGTCTGATAACCAATTCATAATAAGATACACATGAGTGTTTGGGTTGTTCCTTACTTAGAGTAATTGGATTTTAAAACTTGTGTTTGTGTATAAGTTGACAGTTTTTTTCACACCAATCATGTAAGGTAGGTAATATAAGAATCATGATAATCCTTTTACAAATGATGAAACTGAGATTTTGAGAGGTTTTGTGACTTGCCCATGGACACATGAAACAGGATTAGAAACTACATCTCCTGACCATAAGTCCGGCATTCCATCTCCTATGTCTTGTTGCTTGTGTTAAAAGAAGACAAAGAAATGTGCTATGGAATTATTTTTCAGGATTGGGAATTTCTTCCAGTTTCTTGTCAACTCAGGGCCTCTCTTGGGGCCCTTTTGTACTCCCCAGGATATGAAGACTCCATATTAGGAAGGATCACAGAGTCCTAGCTCTAGAACAGGAAGAGACCTCAAAGGAACAGCATCATCTGTCCTTCAGGAAGATGGGAGAGGTCTGACCTTTGGTGCCCTTACATGGGCCTCTCTGTGTGTATAATCACAGAATTTCAGAGCAAGAAAGAATTCTTGTCCTCTCTTTCCCCCTCTTTTTATAGATGAAGAAGCCATGACCCAGGGGAGTTAACTTGCCCAACGTCATATAGCCAGTTATTGCTAGGGTTTTTAGTACTCTCACTCCCTAACCCCAGTGCTCTGCTTCCTCTATCATGTCCTGTGCCTCCTATTATTGAAATAGCTGTGCCTGTGACAGTATAACTGATTAGATCACTAGAGAGCCTGAGTGCTTGTCAGGAAATAAACTGAAAAGACTTTGTTTTAGTGCCTGCTTGCCCACTTGCAAGCCTGGTACTAGATAGGCAGGAGACCCACCTTGCATAAACATGGTTTGGGAGCTCCTGATCCCTAGAAAGGGAGGTCAGGGTGACTCTCATAAGAAGATTGTTCCAATAAATTAGTCAACAAGCATTTGTTAAATGCTTACTGGCAGATGATTTGCCAACTCACCAGAATCCAAAGCACACTGCCAAGGAGAACAAGGTGTCTTTGGTGTCCTACTTTATTGGCCCCCATATCCTTGTCCCCTGCACTTATATTTCCTTTTGGGTATCCTGAGTCTTCTCTGCTGCCCTCACCCCAACGTGGAGCCTGACTCTACTGTATCTCAAAGTTCCCACCCATACGTTAGCTTCCCCTCCCAAACATCCCCCAATCCAAACTCATTTCAGCAAATCTTGACTTGGAAGTAACAAGATAGGACTAGTCATGTTGGAGGACTTGAGAGAAGATAGATATACTAATACGTTGTTAGTGGAGTTGTGAATCTGTACAACCATTTTGGAGAGCAGTTTGGAATTTCGCAAATGAAGTGACTAAAATGTTCATACCCTTTGAATCAGATATTCATTACTAGGTTTGTAGCCTAAGGAGACCACTGATAAGAAGAAAGCCTCCATATACACCAAAATATTTAAAGCAGTACTTTTTGTTATGGCAAAGCCTTAGAAATAGAGTAGATGCTGGAAAATGGCTGACCAAATTGTAATACATGAACGTAATGGAATATTACTGTGCTGTGAGAAATAATGAATATGATGAATGAAAGAAACATGAAAAGACCTATATGAATTGAAGCAGAGAGAAGTAAGCAGAGTTAAGAACAATGACTCTAAGTGGAAATGGAAAAAACAGCCACAAAATAATCCAGAGTACTGGAAAATCAAAAAGAATGGTCTCAAAAAAGAGACATGAGAAGACACTTTTGCGCTGTTGTTTTGTAGAGGTGGTAGGTCCATGACTGTGCTATACTACATATGTTTTCAGATGTTTTTGGTAGTACTTTTCAATTTTGCTGATTTTTTTGTCTTTTAAAAAATACTTCTTGTATGTAACAGCTCTCTGGGGAGGAGACAGAGAGAGGAGAGATACTGGGAGAAGCTTTAACTAAGGGAAAAACAAGGCTTCAATAAATCTTTATTTTTTTATTTTAAGGGGGGTAGGGCACAGTAGCAGGTAAGGGCTGGTGGTCCTCTGCACAACCCTTAAGGAATAAAGTTGACTCTCACATCTCAGGCATGTCAAAGAAAATGGGTTGGGGATTGGAGAGAGAAGGGAGAAGGCACCCCTCTTGGGTTCTGTGAGGGGAGGGAGGTGAGGAGAGAACATGTAGGAGGAAGGACACCTCTGGGGACGGTGGATCTTCCTGTTAAATGGGTTCTGGGACAGTCCTGAGTAAAGGGAAGGGGCTGGTTCTGGTTTCTAATAATGACCAGGAAAAATAGGTGTATTTTGTATAAAATTTACCTTACAGCATTCATGAGAATTAAGATGAGAAATTCTCCCCTCCCCCATATCAACAGTTGCCAAGCTTGTTAATTCTACTTCTATAACATCTCTTACATCTTCTTCCCTCATCTCTTCACTTAATACAGCCATTATACCTCGCTTTGACTATTGAAATAGTCTCCTAATTGGCCTCACAGCTTCCAGTTTTCCCCTTCCCCAGTTTATCCTCCACACAGCTGCCACATTGGTATCTCTAAAACATGGATCTGAACATGCCATTGCCCCACTAAAAAAGCCCCAACGGGAGCTACATGAACTTGACTTTGGCATTTTAGTTCATGGGGGGTAGGAGGGAAGGAGCTGGAAGACCCGCCGCTACTGGGGGAAACCATTTTGTCCCTTCCGTTGGCCCAGAACTCATCCAGCACAAAGACCCCTTCTCACCAGAGACGGTCATTAACAGTCCGCAGTTTTCCTTTCTGTCTGCACTGCCTCTATTCCTTACAGTCTTCTAGTGGTAGTTTGGCCTAAGTAACCTAAAGATCCTTAGGCCTTGCCCATCGGCCCCTCTGATCTACCCTTAGAACTTGTGGACATCTCTGCCTGCCCAGCAGCTGACCTCTTTTATGTGATGTTTCTTCCAGTTAAGAGTGTGAGCACCTTGGGAAGAGAACTCTCTTGCTTTTTCTATTGATATCCCTGCTGTTCAGAACAGTTCTTAATATATAGTAAGTACTTAATAAATGCATTTTCATTCATTCATAATCTGGCCCAAATCTATCTTTTCAGGTTGATTTTTATATTATTCTTGCTGTGCTGAATTGGCCTATTTACTGTTCTCTGTATATAATAATATTCCATCTCTTCCTCTTCTCCTTGCTTTTGCGTAGGTGTAAATTCCATACTTGGAATTGCTGTCCTTCCTCATCTCCATCTCTCAGAATCCTTGTTGTTATTGAGTTGTTTGTATCATGTCCAATTCTTTGTGACATCTTCCTTCAAAGCATAGTTCAAATGCCATCTCTTATAAAGGATCTCTCTGGTTATTAACATTCCCTTCCACCTCCCAGTCTTTTTATATGTGTATGTTTGTGTATGTGTGTGTAATTATTGTGAACTAGAAAATCATTGACAAACTTGACTTTTCTTTTTTAAAAAATAAATTGGAATTTTTCAATTAACAAAAATATACCTTTTCTCTATTCTACCTCCTTCACACCCCACTGAAAAAGAAAGACAGAACCCTTGATACTATTATACATAGTGAGGCAAAACACATTCCTACATTAGATATATCTAGAAAATGTTTCAATCTGTTTCCCAAGTGTCTCCCTTTTCCTAAAGCACAATGGCTCTCTGTCATCTCCAAGATCAAATATAAAGTCCTTTGGTATTCAAAGCCCTTTATAACCTAGCACTCCTCCCTATAATTTTGTAGTCTTCTTATACCCCCTACAACATACTATTTGATCCAGGGACACTGGTCTCTTTAATGCTCCTTGAACGAGAGTTCTGTCTCCTACCTCTGGGCATTTTCACTAGCTGTCCCTCATATATGGAATGCTCTCCCTTCCCATCTCCACCTCCTGGCTTTCTTGGCTAAGTTCAGCTAATATCTCACCTATTACAGGAAGCTTTTCCCCAATCCCTTTTAATTCTAGTACTTTTCCTCTATTACTTCCTATTTATCCTGAAGTAACTTGTTTGTACATAGCTTTTTGCATGCTGCATCCCCCATCTGATTGTGAATTTGGACAGGATAGTCTTTTGTCCAGATAGTTTTTTGCATTGTTTTGTATGCCTGTCAAGAGGTGGGTATCATTTTTCAACATGAGCCCACTACAGTCATTGTTGTTCGTTGCATTGATCAGGGTTCTTTTATAATATTACTGTTATTGTATAAATTGTTGTACTGGTTCTGCTTATTGCACTCTCAATCAATTCAAAAGAGTCTTCCCAGGTGTCAGTGAAACTCGCCACTTCATTTCCAATAGCATAATCATATTGCATTACTTTTCACAAACCATAATTGTTTTCTTCACAGTTCCTCAATTGGGAAGCACCTCTTAGTTTCAGGTTCTTTGCCACTACAAAAAGAGCTGGTATAAACATTTTCAGAAATATCAACCCCTTTCCTCTTTCTCTGATTGCTTCAGGGTATAGAACTAGTAGTGGTATTGCTGGGTCAAAGGGTATCGACACAAACATGAACATTCCACACTTAAGTAAGTCCAGAAAATGGAACTTGTACATGAAACCACACATTCATTACATATAGCTTTACTATTTTAATATATATTAAATTTTATACAGCAATAACTCATTATTCCATATCTCGTATATCCTATTAATCTATGCCCTTCATTGAACCTCGTGCTCCTTCCTATACATTTTAAAAATGTTTATTAGTGTTCTCTTTTTCTTCCCCTTTTTCCAATCGGCATCACTACCCTGCCCCCAAATAAAAGCTCTCTCTTGTAAGAAAAGGATAGTTAAGCAAAATGAATTTAGGTTGTGGTCCTATCTGGAAAATCACATTCTGTTCTCCACCTGCAGATATCATTTGGAGACATCCATCATCAATCTTTTGGAGTAATTATGGGTCACGGTATTGTTCAGATTTCTTTGTTGTGTATACTTTATTTTTGTAGGTGTTCTCTCTACTCAATAGACTGTAAGCTCCCTTACTGCAGAGGCTGGCTTGGTTTTTTTTGTCTTCGTAGGCCCAGTACCTGGCTCAGTGCTTGCACATAATAAGTGCTGAATAAAAGCCTGTTGAATGGAATTGAAACGTCTAATTTGCATAAATGCTTTCTTGCTTATTATTATTATTATTGCTTTTGTATTAGGAACCTGAAGGACTCATCTCCAGAAATGTCAGACAAAGAAGAAGATCGCTATGTTAGCTCATCCAGTGATCTTACTAAAGGTGATGAGCATCATTATTGTAGAATTCTTCTGGAGCCTCAGGAGAAAAAGAGTATTGATTTGAAACAATATGTGGTCAGAAAGGTGAAGAAGAATTGCTGCTGTAGCCCAGCCAAGGCCAAAAAGTGGATTTTGGGGTTCATGCCAGTCTTACAATGGCTTCCTAAGTATGACCTGAAAAAACACCTCCTTGGAGATGTCATGTCTGGTTTGATTGTAGGCATCTTATTAGTCCCACAGTCCATTGCATATTCCCTTCTGGCAGGCCAAGAGCCTGTTTATGGTCTGTACACTTCTTTTTTTGCTGGAATAATTTATTTCTTATTTGGGACATCCAGACACATCTCAGTGGGCATTTTTGGAGTGTTGTGCCTCATGATTGGTGAAGTGGTAGAACGGGAGATACACAAAGCTGGCTATGGGATGGAACATTCGGCTAAACCTAGCCTTTTTAATCACATAAATGAAAGTGTCATCGCTCCAGTTGTGAACCAATCCTCAGGTCAAATCTGTGATAGAAGCTGCTATGCAATTACTATTGGCACAACAGTAACTTTCATAGCTGGAGTTTATCAGGTAAGAAGTGGTAGAACAAACATGTTCTTGGTAAAAATAATAATTTACTCTGAGTCATTATATTTAGAAAATTCTTTATAATTGTACATCTATAAGCTGCTGTCAATTTTTAAAAAATCTGTTGCTTTATGGTTTTGTGTTTGCCAGAATTTAACTTACTATTCATTTTAAGAGCCCTCTTGTGATTTCTAATTGATCATCTTGAAGAGATGCTGGTGTATCAAAAGCTCTGGAGATAGGAGAAATTATTGTTCCTGAAGTGGAAAGTTTTAGTGGGTTTGTAAATAGGTGTATTACCACTGATGATGACTTTGGGGCACAAAAAGCACCATTAAGTGTATAGACTAGAAAAGATGGTGGGCCTGTCTCATTTTGAGAATGACAGATGGGCAAGTTAAATGGTGCAGTGATATCCCTGAGATATTAAAAGAACAAGAAGGAGGCCTCTAGCACGTTGGATAAACTCAGTACGGTGAATGTATGGACAAGAATTGCATATGAAAGGTGTGAGAGGTTAGCAGTTTTGCACTGCTGAAGGGAGGGCCAACAGCAACAAAGTCACATAACCGCCAAAGCACCAGTTATCACACTTTCCTCCCCCCCCTTGAAACCACATTTTAAAAAGTCAATATCATAGGTGGCATAGTGAGAAAAATCACTTGATTTAGAATATGATTTAGCACACCGGAGCTGAGATTCCATCTCTGCAATCTGTCTGACCGTAGGCATGTTACTTCCCTTCTCTATGCCTTACTTTTCCTTATTTGGAAAGTGAGGCAGCTAGACTATATATATATATAAAAAATATATATATACATATATATATATTTTTTTAAGTCCCTTCCAGCTTTAAATTCTAAGATCTCATAAAACTCAGTTAATTCCACTTAATGGAATTGTAAAGTCTTATAGTTTTAAGGGAAACCAGGGGTCATTTAGTTCATTCTTTACCAGAATCTTGAATCCCTTCCACTAAATCCCTGATAAGTGGTCGTCCAAACCTTGGAAAGTCTAGTGACAGAGAATTCAGTTTCCTAAGATGGCTCATGCTGCTTTTGAACTTTTCTTTATATTGTACCAAAATCTGTGTTTCTGTTGGTCCTCACTTTGCCCTCCAAAACCAAACACAACACTTCAAATGTCTCTTTCACATGATTACCTTTTAATTATTTAAAGATGAATATAGGGAGTTTTTTAGGCCTCATGATATTATTTTATTGTATATGTGTTAAGCATAATTATAATTTTCCCACAAGATCTTCTTCTAAAACCAGTTGAAAATCACTGATTCTCTTTTGTTAATAATACTTAATTATTACAGATGAACTTTTAGCCAAAGATGACTAAGAGTTTTGAGGATGACTTTGTAATTTTAAAAAGTTAATTTCAATTCAAAATTTAATTTTAAACTGGCATTTATATTAATGTAGATTAACCTTTGTAGATGATATTTGGCAAAGAAACCATATGGGAACAAAGGAATTAGATGGGAATTAGAAGGACAGTTTTTGTGTGTGTGTGTGTGAGTGGAAGGCAATTGGGGTTAAGTGACTTGCCCAGGGTCACACAGCTAGTAAGTGATTTGAACTCAGGTCCTCCTGACTCCAGGGCCAGTGTGCCACCTAGCTGCCCCTAAAGGAAATTTTTTTCTTGGTGACATCTTAGAGCAGTGGTGCTCAACCTGTGGGTCATGACCCCTTTGTGGATCAAACAAGTCTTTCACAGGGGTCACCTAAGATCATTGGAAAACACATATTTCATACATCAGCAGATAGGTGACAGCCCATTTTTTCCCCTTTCTTTTCTTTTTTCTTTTTTCCTTAACTTTCAAGGACAATGTACTAAATTGCAATCTTTGTTGGTGGAGGAAGTACCCATACCAACAAAATTATAAATCCTCAAGCACTGAATAAGGATCTCTAAACAAATGATAGATAAGAAGGCAGAATAGGAACCGAGACACAGCTCCTGTCCATCTCCAGGCAGGTCTACCCACATGCAGATACACCCACTTTAATACGAGTATTAAAGGGTCACGGCATTAGGAAGGTTGAGAACCACTGTCTTAGGGTCTCCTGGATTCCCCTAATTTATCATAATGTCCTTGCCAGTTTATATCAAGGATTCTCTAAGTCGTGATTCTCTCTGAAGTATTTGGAGATGTTAGGGGAGAGAGATAGCATAACAAAATGAACAGTTGATTCTGAATTGAAAAGACCTAGTTTGAGTACCAGCTTTATTACTTTTACTAGCTCTCCTTGCTCTGGAATCAAGAAGACCTGAGTTCAGATCTGGCCCAGATGCTTACTTAGCTGTGTGACCCTGGGCAAGTCACTTAACTTCTGCATTTCCTCAACTGTAAAATAACAGCACCCGCCTTGCGGGGCTGTTGTGAGGATCAGATGAAATAGATTTACAAAGCCCTTAGCACAGCAACACAATGAGCACTTAGTAGACACTATGTAAATTCTTATTCCCCACCCGTACTACTCTGAGCTTCAGTTTCCTTATCTGCAAAATGGGAGCAGTAATGCTTGCACCACTTCCTTATAGAGAGTTATGAATAAATCACTTAAGAAGCTAAAAACAAAACCCAGCTATATAAATGTGAGCTATCAAAGATAAGAGTTAACAGTTCTAATAGAAGTAAAGGGTTTTGTTTGGTGCTGGGGAAGAACCAAAGTGGGGGGAGGATGGCAAGTCCTGGCGTCTCTTTCTGCCTTCCCTTGATGTCTCTCTCAACAGGGTTAATTCTATGAAGAGAAAAGATAAGGAAGAGAACAAAATTTGGAGAAGAAAAGAAAGAGAAAGAATAGATATAGGAAAATTTCAGAGGACATAGCCCAATTAATTTGGAAAATTAGTAGAACCTACTTAAATTCTGTGCTAATACCCTGTTTTGGCATATAGTTGATCCTGTGTTTCATAAACTATTCCAGCAGAGGAATACATACTCTGCCAGGCCATACCAAAGCTAGAAAAGTTTCTAGTCTGGGTCCTGCAATGGGCTGTTGTCTGTCTTGGAAGACCCACTTCAGTTCAGGAAAATACATCAGCAGATAGGTGATAGCCCATTTTTTTCCCTCTTTTTTCTTTTTTGCCTTAACTTTCAAGGACAATGTACTAAATTGTGATCTTTGTTGGTGGAGGAAGTACCCATACCAACAAAATTATAAATCCTCAAGCACTGAATAAGGATCTCTAGACAAATGATAGATAAGAAGGCAGAATTATAAGATTTACAAACATTCCTTTCCATTAGAGAAAGGTCGGCATGTGTTTTAATCTCTTATGTGATTCCTTTCAGATAGCGATGGGCCTGTTTCAAGTGGGCTTTGTCTCTGTCTACCTGTCTGATGCCTTGCTGAGTGGATTTGTCACTGGTACCTCCTTTACCATCCTTACTTCTCAGGCCAAATATCTTCTAGGACTAAACATCCCCCGAAGTAGTGGGGTGGGCTCTTTCATCACAACCTGGATATATATCTTCAAAAACATTCATAAAACCAATCTCTGTGACCTCATCACTAGCCTTTTGTGCCTTCTCGTCCTTGTGCCAACCAAAGAACTCAATGAACACTTCAAATCCAAGCTTAAGGCACCTGTTCCCACCGAACTGGTGGTCGTTGTGGCAGCTACTCTGGCGTCTCATTATGGAAAGCTGAATGAGAATTATGGTTCCAGTGTAGCTGGACACATACCTACTGGGTTCATGGCCCCCAAAGCACCAGACTGGACTTTGATTCCTAATGTAGCAGTCGACGCACTAGCTATTTCGATCATTGGTTTTGCTATCACAGTGTCACTGTCAGAGATGTTTGCCAAGAAGCACGGCTACATTGTCAGGGCCAATCAGGAAATGTATGCCATTGGCTTTTGTAATATCATCCCCGCCTTCTTTCACTGCTTCACAACCAGTGCGGCTCTTGCCAAGACCTTAGTCAAAGAGTCGACGGGCTGTCAGACTCAAGTTTCTAGTGTGATAACGGCTCTGGTTCTTTTATTGGTCCTCCTTGTAATAGCACCTTTATTCTACTCCCTCCAAAAATGTGTCCTTGCAGTGATAACCATCGTGAATCTTCGGGGAGCTCTTCGAAAGTTTAGTGATCTGCCCAAGATGTGGAGGCTGAGCAAAATGGATACAGTTATTTGGTTTGTTACTATGCTCTCCTCTGCACTGTTAAGTACTGAAATTGGTCTGCTTACTGGGGTCTGCTTTTCTATGTTTTGTGTCATCCTTCGTACTCAGAAGCCAGAAACTCCTATACTTGGTAATGTGGAAGAATCTGAAATCTATGAATCCACGTGTTCCTACAAGAACCTTCAGACTGAACCAGGAATTAAGATTTTCCGTTTTGTAGCTCCCCTCTATTACATCAACAAAGAATCTTTTAAATCGACCTTGTACAAGAAGACTGTCAGCCCAATCTTAGTGAAGGCAGCACGGAAGAAGGTGGCAAAGAGAAAGCTCAAAGAGAAAATGGTGACTTTCAGTGGCCGTCAGGATGAAATTTCCATGAACCTCTCTTCCGAGGCCCCAGAGCTCCATTCCATAGTGATAGACTGCAGTGCCTTGCAATTTTTAGATACAGCAGGAATCCAGACACTCAAAGAAGTCCGCAAAGATTATGCAGACATTGGTATCCAGGTTCTACTGGCTCAGTGCAATCGCTCTGTGAGGAGTTCTCTGTCCCGGGGAGAGTACTGCACAAAAGAAGAAGAAACCCTTCTCTTCTACAGCATACACCAAGCAGTATGCTTTGCCCTGGACTCACAGAAACAGAAAGCACTGGGTGCTTCCAATGGTTTAAGCACTTCTACTGACTGATTACTGGGGAAAAGCAGGGTGGATGGGAGGAAGGGAGGAAATGCAGGCAACAGGTTTATCCCCCCTGTGTACATTATTTCCTATTACTGTATAAAGTCGGTGAGATTTTCATATGTGACAGGGGAGAGGCATACGGGTATATCAGGGATTGTAGTTAGCTAGAATTAGGGGAAAATAAGAATTACATCCATTTGGTGCAGAGAAGGGTATAAAAACATTTGGGATATACTTATGAAGTAGGCTTTTTTTTTGTTTTAAATGTTTAACTATATTTGGACTTTTCCCCTTTTGGAAACAAGGGTGCTACACCAAGGGGAATTAAAAAAATACCAAAAGGGACAGTATTGTTACAGTAGAAAGAACTGACAGGCATCAAGGTCCAGGGCTCCAGTCCCACCACTGCCAACCTATGTGAACTACAAGTTACAACCTCCGTGAGTCTCCGTTTACTCATTTGCAAAGTTGGGGGGAAGAGTGGACCAGATGACCCGAGAGATCACTTCAGCTTTAAAATTCATTGACCTTATGGGTAACGAACTTGGAATTTACAGCAGAACCACCATTTTTGTGGTAATGTGGAAGAGCATGGTGTGAGGGAGGGTTTTGTAGAACAGTTGCTTTTACATGTATCTATATTTTTGCTTCCTACCAAAGAGCTGCGAGGCTTTGGGATTACCAGGGTCACCCAGAACCAGTTCTTTTTCTTGTGCCTTGCTTTCCTGTCTACCTCCCCAGAACCTGCAGTAGTAGGACCTCTAGCATTTTAAAAAGAAAGCAGTAGCACTCTTTTTTAGGTAAGCATTCTCAGGAAGTTGTATCTTGATCAGGACTCCTTGGAGCCCATGCTGGGACAAAAATGCCTCCCACTAAACTAAGTCATTTTCTGATAGGGCTGACAGACACATCACAGAAACTTAGGTTAATGCAAGACATTTTTGGAAAACCAGTGCATCCAAAGTGCTGAGCTAAATATAGACTCAACCTAGTGTGTGCTATGATTTGACATATCTTCATTTGTTTAGACTAAGTACACAGTATGTGAGTCTTCAAAATCAGCAAAAATGATTTGGGGGATCTGTTTTCTGCCTCTTCTTTTTTTGTGGGGCATGTCATCCATGCTCATTCTAAAGGATTTCATCACCACTGAAGATTTTTTTCACAATTTTTTGTCTATTTTACATTCCTAGGAATCTCTTCAGATGAGGATGATGTTGGGGAGAAGCACAAGATTCAGAGTTAGAGCTGGGTTTGTTTCTCATTTGCCCTACCTGCTGCTGCTACTACTACTACTACTACTACTACTACTACTACTACTACTGCTACTACTATTACTACTACTACCACCACTACCTATGCAGGCCAAATCACTAGACCATTCTGGACCTGAATGTTCGCCTCTTTAAAATGAAGGGTTGGCCTACAAGACCTCTAAGATCCCTCCTGGTCCTAAGTCCTATGATCTTCCTCTAGTTATCTGGTTACACACCTTTTAAAAAAAAAAAAGACTGCAGGGTACAATCCTGAGTCCTATTCCAACAAATATTTAAGTGCCTATCACACATAAGGTGGTGCTTGTTTACCTCCCCATCCCTCCCCACCCCTTCTAGAATATGATGCTGGCTTTGAATATGAATATGAAAGAATATGAAAGCCAGGCTTTGAGGAGAAAAACATAATCCTGAAGTTTTAGTTTTAAACATTTCTATAATGTTAATATTCTTCTGAAAAATAATCCTTCAATGTGTTAAATGAAGACAGCCTTAATGTTTTGATTTATTAGCTTAAATTGGCTTTGAGTAAGCAAGGTTTGCAGAAGGGAAGATTTTGGTGGTCTTCTTTGGAACTAATTTTCATAGTATTTCAGCAAAGCAGCCATACAGATTATGTTTCTTTGATAAAAGTCATACTCTCAAGTAGTAACTACTATATGGCAAACTGTGTTGTATGTTTTGGGGAAAATATGCAGCCCCCTAATAATGCCAGTAATGAACATAGAGGTAGTTGGGTATGAACTAATACAGTGCCTTGTGGGAACATCGATCTGCCTTGTGGATATCTCATAAATTAATGATGACCACAATGGTTCTTTATTGGCAAGATCTCTTCAATGTAGTTATGGTGCTGTATTAAACAACGTTATGTTAGTTTTGTTGCCAAGATGAGTAAAGGATATGATTTGAGGGTTTATTCCCTCTTGAAAGGCAAGAATGTTTATCTAATCATATATATATTTTTTTAAATAGCCAGTTCTTTCTTTTTAAGAGTGAAACCTTCTAATACAGGTACTTCTTAAACAGGTGAACATAGATAGAGGGAGCAGGTTTTGATAGGTTCCACTTTTGTGTGTGCAAAAGCCAAGTATTTCCTTACAAAGATTGGGATGATGTATTTTTTAAAAGCACCCTTAAAAAAAGAAAATATTCAATAGTTTTTTTGTTCTTGTTTTTTTTGCTTTTTGGAGGGCACTTGGGGTTAAGTGACTTGCCCAAGGTCACATGGCTAGTGTGTCATGTGTCTTTGAGGCTGGATTTGAACTCAGGTCCTCCTGATTTCAGGGCCGGTGCTCTACTCACTGTAGCACCTAGCCGCCCCTCAGTAATTTTTTTCAATGGAGTTTTGGAGCGGTAATTAGAAAATGTCCCAGATTACCTTGATATAAAGGAAATTTGGTATGACTTTCATCGAGGGGAGAAAAATACCTGTTCCATAGTGACCTCTTGTGCTTTCCCCAATATTACAGGTTAAATTTTAATTTAAAAAAAAAAAGTGAATGTCAGTGTTTTCAGGTCCACTGACTGATTCACATCATGACTTAGTTAACAGTATACTGAATTTTAATAGTAGTTATTTTTTAAAAAGTCTTCATTTAACATATTGAAGGATAACAGTTTTCAGAACAATATTAGCATAGAAAGGTTTAAAACTTCAGGGTATGTTTTTCTTCTCATAGCTTTTCTTTGTGACTTTTCTTAGACTATACCCAGTCATTTTTTTCCATAAGCAGTGTGCATGCACCATGAGTAGCAAAACACTTGAACACTTGTTTTGTTTCTAGTGGGAAAATAAAAAACATGTAAATGGCAAAGGGAGAAAAAGCGTGTCTTTACTGAATTATTCCTCTGATGGGTGTGAATGCAGTAGGATCCTGAAGTAGGTAGTCTAGAAAGAACACACTGTAACAAGTCCTTTTGAATCAAGAAAAATGGCAACAAAAATGTATTTTTAACTCAGCTCTTAATGTGAGGTTATGGGGTCCTGGATTTTAAAATTTAAATTTAAACACTTGCCTTAGCCCCTGCCAAGACTATAATATTGTACTTAGTTGCTTATACTTGTAGCACCAGGAATATAATCGGATACTGTGTATCCTGGGATTATAACATGGATTTATGTCTAATGAATGAATTTTAAATGCATTTATTGAGTGCTTTTTCTGTGTTAGTAATGAGAAAAAGTGAGTTTGGATCTTACATTTCTTAAAAGAGCTGTATGAATTAAATGGAGTCGATAGGACAAAGGTGTTTGAAAGAGATGCCAGGCATTACCACATATTAGCTCATAGCTCCTTTGCCCCACTCAGTTCTTATGTATTTGAATTTATATGCCCTTCAAAGTGAAAAAAGAATCAAGTTAGTTCATTTCTCCTTTACAAATTTAGGAAAACTTATCAAAATCTGCTCAAGCCTGTGATTTCATCAATACAGGGAATCCCTGTTGTGGCAGCTCCCTCACTTATGTAGACTGGAAGTTCATAGGTAATTTAAATCTTGGTTACACAGGGCATGGCTCCATTTATCGGTAAAGATTTTATAGAAGTGGATGTTTCAATGAATTCTCCACTTCACTGAAATGTGTTTGAATGTCATTGTTCAGAATATAGTAAACCCATTACCTATTCTAATACAATTTTAGTTTGTGTTGTTCATTGTTGCTAATATTTGTTGTGCTTCTTTCACCTTCTAAATACAAAGAAAATAAACCCGTGGCTCTTGGGTCCCTCAGACCCAGGTAAATAGTTACTTCCACCCATCACGCGCTGTCTGATTGGAGGTGGAACTGAGAGAATGGTTACAAAGAACTCTGGCTGATTTCTCAATCACAGCAATCTCAGAACAGTAGAATTCGATCTGTGTTTATGCACATATAGCAGCATGTCTAGTCAGTCAACAGTGATCTGGCTCTGAACTATATGCCGGGCAATATGCTAAATCCTGGAAATACACATGCTGGCAGAAAGAAAAGCAGTTCCTGACCTCAACGAACTTACATTCAGAAAGTACAAGTAATGTATGGGGATGAGGCAGGTGATTAAGACACCCAGCACAATAATGAATATCCAGAGAGTTTGGAGGAGAGTCTGGAGAGGAATGAAGATAGGACTGCCCTAGCGTCTTCCTTAAAATGGAGTTTCTGGGAAAAACTATCATCAGAGGGAAAGCCCATGAAGGGGAGTGTGTGAAATCTAGGGGCAGATTAAGCACTTCACAACCTAGCTCCTTCCTATTATTCCAGTCTTGCACCTCTCCTCTCCCCCCCTATACAATTCAGCACCATTGGATTGCTTGCTGTTCTAGGCACAAGTCACTCTGGCTTCCAATTCAGAATTCTCACTGGCTGTGTTTCATGTCTGGAACGCTCTTCCTCATCTTCATCTGGTTTTCCTAGCTTCCTTCAAGTCTCAGCTAAAATCCTACCTTTTTTTTTTTTTGGAGGGCAATTGGGGTTAAGTGACTTGCCCAAGGTCCCATGGCTAGTTTTTGTGTTAAGTGTCTGAGGCTGGATTTGAACTCAGGTCCTCCTGATTCCAGGGCCAGTGCTCTATTCACTGTGCCACCTAGCCGCCCCTAAAATCCTACCTTCTGAGAGAAGTCTTCCTAGGTCCCTACTGAATGCTGTTTTTTGAGGTTACCTTCTATTTACTCTAAATATCTAAGTCTGTAGTTGTTTGCATATTGTCTCCCCTATTAGAATGTGAGCTCCCTGAGGGAAGGGTCGGTTTGTGTCTTCCTTTGTATCCCTTTGGCTTATGTAGCACAGTGCTGGGCAAACAGTAAGCCTTTAATTAATGTTTAGCTTGATTGGTTATGATATTTCAAAAGGAGAGTTGTTACTATCAGCTGGAATAACACTAAACGAAATTTAATATCATTTTAGAAAGCAATGCATTGTTGACTAGTAACGTCTACTAAAATTCCTACTTCTTCCACTTGAACTGCTTTAAGGTCTCCTCTTCCTATCCTTGCACATTACACACAGTCTCTCTCTCTCTCTCTCTCTCTCTCTCTCTCTCTCTCTGACTTTTTATTCATCCCTGTTAAATTTCATCTTGTCAGTCTTTAATCTGTTTGGATCCCAGTTATGCTTTCCAAAGACTTAATCCCTTCTAGCTTTGTGACATCCATAGATCTGATAAATACGCTCTTCTGTCTTCATCTACATATAGAAACTTCTTTTCAATGTTGAACACTGATTATACTATCATAAACTTTCCATTGGATGTAAGAGGCATCGATCTAAAGCTCATTTTCCACAATTCATCCAGTTTCCCCTACAGTTTTTATTGAATAATACTTCCATTCCCCACCATTGCTTTTTAATTGGTCTCTCATACACTAACACTTGTACATTAGATTGCATCTCTGGGTTTTCTTCCGTGTGTGTGTGTGTGCGTGTGTGTGTGTGTGTGTGTGTGTGTGTGTGTGTGTGTGTGTGTGTGTGTGCAGGAACGTGTACCCACACACATTTTTTTTTCCAGCGCTAGTTTTTTTTATAAATAACTGGAGGGCTTTTTTTTTTTTTTTTAACTAAGCCTGTAATTTCATTGGAGCAGCTAGGTGGCACAGTGGATAAAGTCCCAGACGTGGAGTCAGGACGACTTATCTTCCTAAGCTCAAATCTGGCCCTAGACACTGTGTGACCCTGGGAAAGTCACTTAGCCCAATTTGCCTCAGTTTTCTCATCTGTAAAGTGAACTGGAGAAGGAAGTAGAAAACCATTCCAGTATCTTTGCTAAGAAAACTTCAAGTGGGGTCACGAAGTCTGACATGACTGAAAAAACAAGTCTTAAGAGTTGTGAGGGGTACTAAAGGTTAATTGATTTACCTGAGGGGTCACAACCAATGAGTCAGAGGTGGAACTTGAACCCATATCTTCCTAGATTGGCTTTCTATTTATCATGCCAAACTGCCTCATATAGTATGTACATTTTAAAATATGCTAGCCCTTCACCCACTTTATTTGCATTAGTTCCTGATATTATTTCATGTTATAACAGCAGAGTTTTATGAAGTAAATTCTATTGATCAATCAACTGTCAAAATAGTAATTATTGGTATTTTGATTGTCGAATGTATGATTTGAGAATGAATGATTTTTAAACTATATTTGCTCTGCTCGGTTTTTTTCTGTCAAAATCATTTTGAAGTTGTCCTTATGTGTCTTTTTTTTTATATGTTAGGTTAGTGCCCAAATATTTGGTATATTTTTGTCATTATAATAAATGGTATTTCTCTACAGTCTCATTCTTTGTTCATTTGTTGGTGGCATATAGAAATACAAATGATTTTTGCTAATTATTTCAGAGCTTTTTGGTTGAAGGTTTTTAGTTTTCTAGATGTCACTTGCAAATAGAGATATTTTAATTTATTGGCAATGCATATTTCTTTTTCATGCCTTATGACCATGGCTAATATTTCTAAGGTTTTATCATACAGGAGGGATGAAAGTAGATAGTCCTTGATTCTTGTTTTTAATGGGAATGCTTTTAATATTTTTGTTGTATACAATATTAGCTCATGATTTTAAATATATACTTATAGTAAGGAGAGTTTGATACTATATTTTTGGTGGGGTTTTTTTTTAGTATTTATTACTTGTGATATTGTCTTTGGTCTGTTTCTATTATGTTTTTATCTTAAAAATAAAATTTTATTATATTTTTAAGACTAAAACTCACAGCCAGACACATTAGGATGAGGTTAGTGTAAAAAAAAAAAAGCACTGCTTAGGTAAATCTTAGGTTGATATGGTAATACCACTTTTTTTTTTAATGGACAAGAACAATTATAGGAGGTTGGAGGCAGTGGAGAGAATCGATCAGTATAAGCAAATTTCTACAAGTTAAACAGTGAAAGGGAGAAGAGATTTAGGGCTAGGACTTGGAGTGGCACTGCCAAGTAAGCTCAACAGAGAGACAGACAGCAAGAATCAAGTAATGATGGATAGACTGATTGGAAAGATTAGCCTTCCCTGAAATGAGAGCCAATATGTTTTCCAAAAAAGAAGCAAAGGAGAAAATGGGAGAGATGTTGAGAAAGTTCAATATGTGGAAGTATACAGTTGACTCTGACAGCTGTACTCTTTATCTTTTTGGTAAAGTGGGGGTAAGAGAACAGGACAGTTGTTAGGAGTCAGAGGCTTAAGAGGCAAAGGTTTGAAACAGCTGCTAGAAGTAACAAGAACATTCCATTTTGAGTTTTTTTTCGGATTTTATCACGTGCTGGGTCCATCCCTTTCCCCACCTCTCCAATCCCCCAGTCTGCCATAAATGCTTTTGATGCTGATGATCCTGGCCATGTGCTTTCCACTCATGCCATCTGGTGGCTGTTAAACGTGTTTATTGTTTTCCAAGGGCTTAGTTTGAGGGCTCAGGGTCCACTGAAGTTGAGACTGGAAAACAAAAACACCTTGCTTCCTAGTTCAAGGGGGAAAAAAAGCAAATTGCCTGTACTACCATTAGATTTATTCGTGAGTGTCTAGCTCTCTTCCTGGGCTTTTATTCATGAAATGCCAATATCCCAGAGCATCTGAACCATCAGCAATCTAGATGGTTGGGGGGTGGGGAAGGATTGCCATTGTGAAATAAGGGTAGGCCAGATTATGATTCTCCCACCTGGAGAAATGTCCATTTAGTTCTGCCAAGTTTTGTTATCTCTAAATCAGTTCATTCTCAATGACAAAAACTGCTGTCTCCCTAATCTCCATCAAATAAATTTTAATTTTTTGTTTTTGGAACTATATAGGAGACATTTTGGAAATTCAAATGTATTACATTCATTTAATATTTAAAAAAACCCTAATAAACTTTGTTTTGTTAGTTCCCCTTCATCTACATATTTATTTATTCCCCTCAAATACCCTGGATTAATTAGACAGCCATGATTTCTATACTGTTTCCTTCCAGTTTGTAATGACTTCCTGTTCCCAGTCCAGTTTTAGAATATCATAGGCAGAAAATGATGATAACTGAAGACTGAGGTTTGAGGAAGGGACTCAGTCAGGGAATCCCTGTTCATGAAGGGTCTAGAATTATAATGGGAAAGTCAAAATCAGTACTTGGGATATAGAAAGGCTAGAGATAGGTTAAAAAAAAAAAAAGGATCCACAAACTCTAAGAGTGGAAGTCATTGGACAAAAATGTTCTTTTAATTCATTGTACTCAATATTCTGCAGGCGCATTTGGAAATATGGATAGGTCAAGATTATGAGCTGCCTTCAGGAATGTGAATGGCATTCCCGCCCCTGCCATCCCCTTTCCGCAATTACCTCATTTCACGGCAATGGTCAATTACATGGTGACCATAAATTCCCATCTGCAAAAATGCCTTTAAAAGACTGGTTTAATTTTCAGTCATCCTAGCATTCGTTAGATCTCACAAGCTTGCCTGATGGGGGAATAACTCATTAGCCAATAGCTGCTAGGACCCCTCACTGATGCAATTCATAAATTTTTTGGCACAAAGAATGCGTGTAAAGACAGATTACACACTTTGGTCAACAGCTTCCCAATTTTATCCTTCAAAATTCTTAAGTATCTGTGATTCAGTCCTGAGGATTTATCTAATGTCAAATATTTGCTCTATGGATTTGTCCTGACACTGAAATTCATTAGACAGGGCCTAGGTATACACATTTTTTAAATTTTTAATTTCTGGAGGGGCAATTGGGATTAAGTGGTATACACATTTAAAAGTGGATAGGGTTGGTAATCTTCAAGTGTACAATTTCAGGCATAGTTTGAATTACAAGCTTTATTTAAACCCACCCTCAATTTACTGTTCTTAGGCCAGTCTGTGAATTGTAATTCCTTCTCCTCCTTCTGGGTGCAGTCCACTGATTTTAAAGTAAGTTCTTCCATCTTCCCACAGAATACATAGTGTTTGACTTTTGATTCCTTATCTGCTTCCCCTTTGCAATGACTCGGATCCGTTTTGGAATTCTATTCATCCTAGAACTGCTCCCAAACTATAAGAGAAAAAGTAATGTTTTGGAAACCAAATCTACACGATGATTTTACTTTGATAGATCCTGGAACCACTATTTTGAGATTATAATTCCCTCAGTGTGTAGCAGTTTATAGGATATGTAACATTTTAGAAATGTTTTCTGAATGTATCACTATGTTCTAGCTATTATCTCAAACTAACTTTTTGCCATTACTATTATTATTTGGTACTAGGATCAAATCTTAACTGTTCAAAAAAGGATTTAGTTTGGACACGTTTCATCTATCAATTTATTAAGTGCCTGTGCTAGGCACTACTGACTATATAAAACAAATTATAATACACGGCCTCAATCCTTGAGGGACTACAAGATTTAGATGAAGACAGAACTAGAAAATATAGAACAATTAAGTGCTAAGTTGTACGGTAATGACAAGTATATAGGAAATCAGGAAGAGACAAATCAAGGTAGACTTGAAGCGGGTGAAAATTGAGGGTAAAAAGACTGAGCTAATTCTTTCAGATATGAATTCTTTAAAATATGAATAGGACAGAGACAGGGATAAAGCCTTCCAGCATAATTAAAGGCACAGAGGCAGGATTAAGAGTGGGATAGGAAAAGGGAAGGTCTGGCTTATCCAGAACTGGGGCATATTGAGATGAGCGGGTTAAATCAAATTACAGAGGGCCTTGGAAGTCAGGTTCAAGCATCTTATTTTATTCTGTAGGCAAAGAGAAATCACTATAACTTTTTGAGCAGAGAAAGTGACATGCTGTATGCAACATTTTGGAAAATTAATATGGTTAACAATGTACAGGATGGAATTGGAAGGGGGAAAGAGAATGGGGCCAGGAAGACCATCTAGGCCAGGGGTGGGGAAACTGGGGCCTTGAGGCCACATGTAGCCTTCTAGGTCCTCAAGTGCAGCCCTCTGACTGAATCCAAACTTCACAGACCAAATCCCATAGAAGAACTGCACTTATGGACCTAGAAGGCCACATGTGGCCTTGAGGCAGCAGGTTTCCCACCACTGATCTAGGCTACTGCAGGTATGAGGTGCTGAGGATCTTGAGTCAACTTGTGTATGTATGAAAATAGAAAGTAAGGGGTAAAACCCAGAGACTTTTCAGAAAAAGAAATGACAAGACTTGGTGTCATCTTGACTAGAAGAAGGAAGAAGCACATCACTTTGTTTTCTTGGCCTAAACTGGCTGAAAATTAAAAAATATGCATTCATTTTATTAATATAGTTATATTTGTGTTGAATAAAAATATCCAGAATACATAAATTTTGTATTTCTTAATTAAAACAATTTAAATATCTGTTGTTTTTGGTGATGGAGGTCCTCCTAATACATCATGGCAAAAATAGTCTCTGATATCTATGGCTAACCTGACCAATAGGAGACAGTTACCTCCCTACCTCCCCCGCCCCAACTTCACATGTTTTTTAGCTTTGGAAAATAACCAAACCAACCTGCAGCATTCTTGAAGTATCCAAAAATTTCATTTGAAAAAATATCAAAATTTACCACCACCTTAAAGTTAAGTACTTTTTGACTGATTTGCACCTAAAAATAAAACCTACATTTTCTGAATTGTGACTATTAGGTTAGGAATACAAAAAGATAAGGTGTTTTTTGTGGGAAAAAAATCTTATTGAGTTGAATTTTTCTAGTAACTGTTTTTTTTTTTAAGTCCTGAATTAAATCAAATCTAGCCTAACATTTCCATGAAGAACAATAACAGAGAAAGTAGGGGCAATTCATTATTTTAGTCTCTCCCCTGGTGAGTGGGCAATGCAGAATTATCTACAGTTATGGAGTGAATGGAGTGAGATCCCAAATCAGGAAAGATCCAACAAATTTCTTCCATTCACATGCACATTCTCACACCTGAATCTCTTTTAAACCTCCTCACTAATATTTCTATGGGTCTGCCCCCTATTCTCTCTGAACTGTGGTCCCTTACTATTGGATCACTTCAGAAACTTCAACTACCTCCCTATGCCTACTCTTCTAAGAAAATGTGTTCCAAATCCCTCCTATCTCATCTCCCTATTAGTGACAAACCCAAGTAGTTCATCTCCAAAAGGCTAGGAAACATGTTATCTGCTTCAGCAATTCCCACAGGAAGTACTTCCATCCAATTATTCTCTTATGGGGATAGGATGGGAAGGATTTGATTATAGACCATAAGAAAAGTAGGAAGCAGAAGAGAGCTGTGTCAGGACAATTTATCAGAATAGAGGAAGAATTGCAGTACTATGCAATGATAATTGGTCCTAAATGCAGTTAACTATGAGGGGGAATGTAACAAAGCTGGGCAATACTAGATGCCATCTTTCGAGTAAAGTGGTTTGTAAACTGGAGGGAAAATGCTGAGCTCCAGCTAGCTAGCTGTAGGTCTCATAGATAATCTATAATGTGGTTAATCTTTCCACAGTGAATTAAGAGATAATACAGGTAGCAACTGAATACATCACAGACCAAATCCTATTACAGCAACCTTCAAGCGTCCACATCATTTCACAGTATTGGAATGTCAATGCAATAATATTGCTTAAAATAAGTTCAAAATCAGAAAGGAATTTAGTCATGTTAACTATGCCTTCCAACATAAAGATGAAGAAATTTTCCCATTTTATTTTGTTTGGAGAAAGTCTGTAATTTTGGATTCCACAAGAGTATGTGTTACACTTGTCATTAAATATTCATCTATACCATTTAGCTGTCCAAAGACTGCATCAGGAACATCTGTACAAGTAGAAAGGAATTTCCTGAGTTTTTCTACACTTGAGATAGCTTCTGCAATGGTTAGTTTTGGCTGTTCCAGCAAAGAGACACCTTCATCATCTTCACTTTCACCTTCTTCAGGGCTCATACCAGTCACCATGTTTTCAACAATTTCCACATCTGTTAACTCATGAGATATAAGTAAATCATTGTCAGCAGTTACAAAGTCTTGAAAAGTAACCTCATTTGGAACACATGTGGCAATAGCAACTGAATTCCATAATTTTTCAATTGCAATATCTGGATCATCATCTTCTTCTGGATCAGTATCGGCAAATTCCATTGGAATTATACCCGCTTTTTGCCAGCACTTCACTACCGTGGATTGTTTAACGGACCACCAGGCCCCAGCTATCATGTCAATAGCTTGCTTAATGCTGATCTTTTCTCTTTCCTCATTATTACTGAGGTTGAGAAGAATCTGCTTCAAGAGTCGGCTCCTGTATAAAACTTTCATGGTGTGAATTACACCAAGATTCAGTGGCTGTAAAACAGCTGTACAGTTTGATGGGAGGTAGCCAACTTGAATTCTTTCTAGACGTGGGAGCATGTTGTGTGCAGAACAGTTGTCGATCAGCATGAGAATTCTGCGTTCCGCCCGTTTCATCTTTGCATCAACTTTCATTAGCCACTCATTAAACAGATCTCGAGTCATCCATGCCCGCTGGTTGGCACGGTAATCACAAGGAAGTGAATGCACATTCTTAAAGCATTGTGGGGTAGCTGATTTACCAACAATCAATGGTCTCATTTTTTCAGTTCCTGATGCATTGCAACAAAAAAGTGCAGTTAATCGTTGTCTAGCCTTCTTACCTCCTCTGCAGCAATCACCTTTAGCAGCAAGTGTATGTTGTGGCAACAACTGGAAAAACATGCCCGTTTCATCAGCATTAAAAATATCATCTGGGCTGTAGTCAGCAATCAGCTTTATAATTTCACCAGCATGCCATTCATTAACCTTATCTATTCCTATTCCATTCATTAATTTGTCATTATCCTCTCTGCAGATTGCTTTTAAAGCAATCCCGTGTCGATCACGAAATCTATTAAGCCAGCCAACACTTGCTTGAAAATTGTCATAGCCTAGCATATTTGCCAAATTCAACGCTTTTTTTCGAATCACTGATCCACTTACAAGAATGTTTTTTGCATGAACTTCCTGAAACCAAGCAAACACAGCCTTGTCGATGTCATCATAGAGTGCATTACGCATTCTTTTTCGTTGCGGTCCCACTGATGCTTCCCTTACCTTTTCTTCAAATTTAGCACGATCTTTTAAGAACGTGGACAATGTAGAAGGAGTGATGCCAAATTCCTTTGCCACATCTCCTTTTCGCTTGCCGGAATCCACTGCTTCTACTACTTTCATTTTTTCCTCCAAAGAAAACTGCCGGCGTTTTTTGTTTCCTTTATTAGCCATGTTCGCGGGATGAGGTTTAGGCCACAACTAACCACTGCTGTGTCCGTTCCTCCTCGCGTTTGCACTATGTCACAAGTATAGGAAACTGAGAAGAAAAAAGGAGGGGGCTGTCATGAACCAAAAAAATATGGTTTCTATCTAAATAACCCTAGTCAGATTTTTTTAATGAAGCTAACCAATGATAAAGAAGGTAAAGTGTATGTTTATGCATGAGTGTATGGGTGTAGGGGACAAGAAATTACAATAATTTCTCAAAGTACAGTGATGAGATATTCATTACCTAGGCTTGGAATATTTTCATTTCAGTTCTTCCAAGAAAGCTGTTGGCATAATCTATGAGAAGCAAGACCAAATAGTGTAAATGCTAAGGAAATAAATCACTGGCCTGGGAATCAACAGACCAGGGTTTTGTGTTGGCTTTGCTACTTATCAGGACTGTGATTTTGAGTAAGTCACTTCAGCTCTGTAAGCCCCTTTCCTCATCTGTAAAATAGATCTAAGTATTTAAAGTTCTTTTCTTATGCTTTTAGTGGTGTGACAGGGAAGTGTCCATTTCCTCAAAAGTTTTGCCAGAAGAATAGAAGACCAAGCAGGTCTTACTAAGCTGGACAAGTTTTTGAACGTTAATCTGAAGATAAGCAATCCAAATTATGTCTATTGTCCAAGAACCAGTCTAGGAGTTGGCTCTGTGCCTGTGTGTGAGGTGGTGTTTGAAGACAATGTACTAAAATGTGAGAGGGATTGTGATCTATGTTGCTAGGAGGTGTATACGAACCAAAGAAACAATGGTTCCTGGAGACATAAAATATGAGACAGAATCCTCCTATCACCTGCCTCACTGGGATGCTGTTACTGAACAAAGTGAAATCTGGGATTATAAAAAGATTGGCCTAAGAGGTAGGAGAGGCATCAGAAACACTTCTGAAGGGATTTGTGGTCTGTATTTTTTTTCCTACTTTTAGGTGTTTTCAAACATTAAATATTAAAATAACTTTAATTATGGAAAAAGGAAAGAATGTGGGAACAAGAAGTAGATGCCATAAACCAGTTATGGGTTTGTTCACCTCACAGATGATAAATACTTGTCAAACTGAAGAAGGGTTAGACTTGTCTGGCTTTTAATGGGTGGAAGTTGCAGAAAGGTGTATGTGTTGATACCTTTGGGATTTTGCTGCATAGAGATAATTGACCCCATGTGAGCTAATGGAGACTACCAAAAGAATGAACACATGGCACATACCCAGCTCGGGTATGCAGAGACAGCCTCGTATAGTGGAGAGAGCAGAAAACTGGGAGCCAGGAGATCTGAGTTCAAGTACCAGTCCTGGAGCTGGCTTGTTCTCTGAAAGTCACTCCTAGTCTCTGGACCTCTCTTTCCAGCTCCGACCTTCTGATTCAGTCCCCCGAGGCGCAGGGGCCTGGGCTACCCTTCCTCCCCGGCCGAGATCTAGCTGTCCCGGATCTCCCCAATCCCTGATCCCGTGCTAGACTAGGGAGCTTCTGGCAGAGAAAGGCGCTAACCGAGGCCGGTCCTGAGCCTCTCCCGACGTTCACCTCCCCGGCTCCGCCCCGGCCCGGTTACCTCAGTGCCGCGGGAGTGCCGGGGAAACCGCCAGAGCCGCTGGGGAGGAAAAGTGGCCCCCGGCACAGCCGCCCTCCCCACCACTGGTACCCGCAGCTTCCTCCGGCCCGCTTAGTCCGGTGGCCCGGAAGTGGTCCATCTCGATTGGCGTCCTCCCTCCTTTCTGGGGAACAGGCATTTTCAGAACCTCTGAGGGGAGAGGGTGGTGGCGGGGGAGATTAATGCTTTCGTTCTGCGCATGCTCCTTCCCCTCCCTCCAACCCGGGAACTTTCCCTGTGATTGGCGGAAGAGAGACCTTTCTGCGCTTGCACCAGCCCTTAGCATCACGTGCAGAGTGGCCTTCTTAGCGCGCCGGCTACTGCTTCCGGTGCGTCGCGGGGGCCGCCGGGATCGATTTCCTTGGTGATTTGGGTAGCTGGTGTTTGTCCCGGCTCCTACGGCCGTCCGGCTTCCCCACCTCCTCCCCTGACCCCCATTCTACCTCACGGCAGTCCGATCTGAGGGGCGGCCCGGGGTTAGTTGGAGACACCCCCCTCCCCTCTTCTGCTTTTCCTCTCTTTGTCGCGGCACTCCCTCGGGGAGGGAGGAAAGGGGTGTCGTGACTTCGGCGGAGGCGCGGGGCCGGGGGAGAAGTCCAGGAGCCCCCGGGATGCGGGGGCGACCCGGCGTCTCCCCCTCCCCGCCGCCACTGCTCCTGCACCTGCTGCTGCTGCGACCGGACGCTGTCCCGCGCGCTGACCGCGGGAAGTGCTTATGCCCCTGTCTGGGCAGCTCGCCGGGGACTCTGCCCGCCCCGGGGCCCGGCGCCTCCGGGGATGTGACCCACGCCTGCCGCCTGCCTAGCGCCACCCCCGGGCGCTGCCAAGTAAGTAAGCCCACGGGCGCGGAGCTCGGGCCCCTAGTCCCGAGTGACCGCCGCACCGGAAGCCCTACCGGGAATGCCGGAGCCAGAGTCCCAGGAACCCACCGGGGTCTACGTTCAGGAGCTTAGATCTTGTCGGTGGTCGAATTAAGAGATCCTTGGTTCACATGTCGGCCCTGCCACCCTGTGACCTTGGGTGAAGAATCAGTTAGCCACCCGTGCCAAGCTTTGACAATTAGGAGATTGAGCCTCTTGGGCCGGTGCCATGGGTTAATTCCTGAGGAAACGAAAGAAAAATGAAATAATTCCTTCCCTAAAGGAGCTTAGGTTCTGGGAGGGACGCGACATGTTTACATGTAAGAGAAAGTCGTTTCCAGGGAAAGAAACTGCTAGATGGGTGGACCAGGAAAGGCTTTCACTAGGAGGAGGGAAGGGAGCTGGGGGTTTTATGAAGCAGAGATGAGGGAGTGCATTGTAGATGTGGGGACTATTTATACAGTGGCATGAAGAAGAGAGCTGGAACTTTCTGTACAGGGATTAACTAACTTAACAGACCAAATTGACCGGAATTCATTAAGAAATATAATACGAAATATAAACAAGAATAGGAAAATATGTGTAGGCTTCTAAATGCTAAACTGAGATTTTGTATACATTACAGATGAAATAGTGACTCACCAAAGATTTTTAAGTAGAGGAGTGAATGTGAATTTGGCAACTGTGGATATTGGATTGTCTAGGGGAGAGACTTGGGAGTAGGGTTATTAATTAGGAGGTGATTGCAGTTGTTGAGGCAGAAGATGAAGAGGGCCTGAACTAGGGGAGAAGTTGTGTGAATGAGTGGAAAGGAGAAGCCTGGGAGATGTTTGAAGGAGGGGTACAGTTGACAAGATCTGGCAACGTTTTGTACATAAAGATGAAACAGAAGGAAAGATCAAGGATGATGCCAGAAAGTGGGTGACTAGAGGTATGGTAATGCACTCAACAGAAATAGAGGTACATATTTGTGGGAGGGATTTAAAATTTTTTTGCAGGGGGTGTATTATAATAAGTTCCATTTTGGAAATGTTGCATTTGCAGTACACATGGGCTATCCATGTGGAACTGTCCAGGAACTAAGGAGGTGTATGTGTTGATATCTTTGGGATTTTGCTGCATAGAGATAATTGACCCCATGTGAGCTAATGGAGATCACCAAAAGAATGAACATAGAGAATAAGAGACCAAAAGAAAAAACCTTAGGGAATCCCTGCGCTTCTGGAGGGGAGGATCTGGTATAGAGACTGAGAAAGAATGGTTGGACATGTAAGAGGAAAACCAAGTGAAAGTAGGATTCTGGAAGCCAAAGGAGAAGAGTGTTTAGTGTTAAAGGCTGCAGAAAAATCAAGAAAAATGAAAACTGAAAAGACTTTTGGTTTTGAAGTCAGGGAGTCTCAAGTTTGTATCCTACCTCAGGCATTCATTCATTAACTTTGTAAGTCATTTAATGTCAAGTCACTTAAACTACCTGACCTTCAGTTTTCTCATCTGTGAAAAGAAGTAAATGGATAAGATGGACTCTAAGGTTCCTTCCAGTAAATCTGTGATCTGTGATCTAGCAATTAAGAGATCATTGCTACCTTGGAGAAAACAGTTGCACCTGAGAGGTGAGTCAGAAACCAGATTGAAACCAAACAATTGAGGAGTGGGAGGTGATGAATTGGAGTCAGCAATTGTAAACTAGTGTCACCTGAGCCTAGAAATCTGTCTCTTAATTCTGAATTAATTTCTCTGTACACTACAGAATACCACACCATTCTTGGACAGCTTTTCTATTACGGTTTTTCTTGTTTAAGCCAAACTCTCCCTTTCTGCAGCTTCCACCCATTAGTTCTAGTGCCGTCCTGTGGGACCAAGCCAGACAAGTCTGACCCCTCTTCAGTTTGACAAGTATTTATCATCTGTAAGGTGAACAAAGAGGCTCTGTCTTCAAGGGGCTTGTATTTTGTTGAGAAGAAACAAAATTTATTTATGCAGATGAGTAGAAGATAGTTTGTGGAGGGAGAGAACAGAAATAATGATGCAAATTAAGAAAGACTGCCCATAGAAGGGGGAGCCTGAATCAATGAGGCTGTGGATGCTAAGAAGCTGAAGGAGCACATTTCAGAAATCAGGGACAGTACCTGAGATAGAATGCAGAACTCTAGGGATAGTATGTATTCTTGCTTGACCAAAATGTAGCATGTAGAAAGGGGTGGAGGATGAAAGCCTTCAGAAAGGTAAGTCAACTAGATTGTGCAAGACTTTAAATGCCAAGCTGACAAGTTTATACTTTATCCTAGAGGCAATTAATGGGGAGCCATTGAACATTTTTGAGCAAGGGGACCTGACCTGTAGGAGATGACATCTAGGCTGAGTTACAAGCATGAGGGACATTAATCAGTTCTCAGAAAGCGTTTGTTAAGCACTATGTATGTGCCAGGGACAGTGCTAACGATAAAAGGTCAAAAATGAGACCATCCCTGCCTTTGATGGGTATATGATCAATTTGTAGAAATTAATGTGAGGAGGCATTGTTTTGTTCTTTCCATATGTATCCTCAGTGCTTAGCACAGAGCCTACAAATTGTAGGCGCTTAATAATTGCTTGTTGATTAATATATACAAAAAGATGGAGGTGAGATTCCAACACCTGATGTAATGGGGTAGGTCTTTTGAAAGAGGTAGCTTTTGAAGTCTTGGAAGGAGCTAGTGGTTCCAAGAGGGGGAGATGTAGTATGAGCATCCCTGAAATGGGGGACAGCCTGTACAAAGGTGTAGAGGGGGGGGGAAATGAAATGTCAAGTACTAGGAACTGACAAGTATGCAGGTTTTTCTGGAATGTAGACTGCTTGAGGGGAGCTGAGGTGTAAGTATAAGTAAAGACCAGCTGGAGCCAAATTGTAAAGGGCTTTAATTGCCAAAAAAAAGAGGAGTTTGCATATTACCTTAGAGCAGTGGTTCTCAACCTTCCTAATGCCACAACCATTTAATGTAGTTCCTCATGTTGTGGTGACCCCCGACCATAAAATGATTTTCATTGCTACTTCATAACTGCAATTTTGCTACTTTTATGAATCGAATGTAAATATCTGATATGCAGGATGTATTTTCATTGTTACAAATTGAACATACGAGAACTGCTGCCTTAGAGCCATTAGGAAGTAACTTGATCCAAAGCCCTGGAGCTTCCCTACCTGATAAGTGACTCAGTTAGACCTCTTCTTTTGGAAGATGAAGTTGACAGCTGAGTGGGGAGTGGAGTGGTGTGGGGGTGATCATTCAGGCAGCTATTAAAGTAATCTCGGTGAGAGTTGGTGGCCATTTAAGTCAGTCAGAGATGACAGCAATTAGTGAGCAAGTGCTTGGCACTGAGCATTCAAATACAAGAAAGAAAACCTCTGACCTCAAAAAGAGAAGAGAACAGGTGCAGTGGTTTGTGGAGGTTGGACATCAGGACTTAACCCATGATGGATGTGGAGAGCAGGGGAGTCAGATGATGGCTTTGTTGCTTTGAACAGAAGAATGAGTATCGACAGAATGGGCCAAATTTGAGGAAGGGACAATTTTGAGGAAAAGATAATGAGTTATATTTGGATATATTGAGACCTTTTGCTCTTGAGGGTTCTTTAATTACTTGATACAGTAATTGTGTTCTTCTCCTCTTCCCCCCCCTTCCCTACTTTCTTTAGTCTGCTGCTTCCTTATCTGTTCTATTTGTCGAGTATTTAAGCTTCTACTACCTAGAGGGATACTAAGATAAAAAAGGAAGCAGTTCCTTCCCTAAGGACTTACTTGGGAAACAACCAGTACACAGAAAAAGAAATACAAAATATATACAAGGTAATTTCCAGAAAGTCTGGGAAAGTACTCACCATAGGTGGGATCTGCAAAGATCTCATAGGAAGCAGCCCTTGATCTGAGCTTTGAAGGGAAGCAAGGAATTCTAAGAGAAATAGGTGAGGAGAAAGCATTTCAGCATTAAGGGTAATACCTGTGTAAAGCCATGGAGACAGAATAGTCTGTGCTGGGAACAACAAACCAGTTTGTCAGGACTAGAGTTTTTAAGGAGTAGTAATGTGAATTATTTGGAGAGGCTGGTACTGACAGATTGTGTAGAGGATTTGATTACAGGAGTGTAATCTTCTTAAGCAAGAAGTAACATGGTCACACCTATGCTTTAGAATAGTGGTTCTCAACCTTCTTTACCACGACCCTTTAATACAGTTCCTCAGGACCCCAACCATAAAATTATTTTCATTGCTACTTCATAACTGTAATTTTGCTACTGTTATTAATCTATCTGGCATACAGGATGTATTTTTATTGTTACAAATTGAACATAACCCACAGGTTGAGAACCGCTGCTTTAGAGTTTCACTTTAGAACTTTCTGGATGATTAGGGGGACACACTTAAGGTAGAAGGACCCATGAGGAGGCTATAACAGTAGTCCTGATGAGAGCTGGCAGTGGAAAGAAAGGGACAGATGCAAGAGAGCTTCTAGAGGTAGACTCAAAAGGCTTGGCTCCTAATACAGGAGGTGAGAGAGGGTGACAAGGTCCAGATGAGTGCAAGGTTGAAAACCTAGGTGACTAGAAATGGCCCTAGTTGGAAAGAGGAATTTAGAAAGAAGACTGGCTTTAGAGGGCATAATGATCTCAATTTTGTACACATTGACTTTGAGATACCTATGGAGATGCCTAATAGGTAGGTGGGGATACAGAATTGAAACTCAGCAGAAAGGTCCTAATTATGAAGATGTGGAAGTTGTCCGCATAGAGGTCATTGACCCTGTAGAAGCTAATGAGATCACCAACATAGTGTAGATTGAGAAGAGGATCCAGAATAGAGGTTTAGGGTATGCATATACTTAGGAGAAAAGAGATGAATGATGATCAGTTGAAGAAGACTGAGATAGAGTAGTCACAGATAGATTGGACAAGAAAGAGGAAAAGGGAGTGTCACAAAAACTCTGGAAGGGGATAGGTGGTCCACATTGTCACATGCTGTTGAGAGGTCAAGAAGGATGAGCATTAAGAAAAGGATTTAGTAACCCAGATCTTTAGTAACCTTGGAGAAGGCAGATTCAGTAACCATCCTGCTTAGTTGCTTTCCTCCAAGATGCACTCCAGTTGGTCATTTCTTTTTTTTTTTTTGGAGGGCAGTTGGGGTTAAGTGACTTGCCCAAGGTCACATAGCTAGTTAGTGTTAAGTGTCTGGGGCTGGATTTGAACTCAGGACCTCCTGACTCCAGGGCTGGTGCTCTTTTCACTGCGCCACCTAGCCGCCCCCAGTTGGTCATTTCTTAAAATGCTGTGTCCATAATGGAACGCAGTATTCCAGATCCAGTTTGAGCAGATGCCTTAGTAGTTGTAAACTTCTTTAAGAAGGATTACATTTTTTCATCTCTATTATCTAGTATAGTGCTTTGATTGTTGATACTTAATTGGTGTTGTTGAATTTGATGTGATTGAGTCTCTTGACCAATTCAGTGAACATTTATGCTAGATGCTTCAAAGGACAAGGGGGCAACTAATTGGCACAATATGGATAGTGAGCCAGCTTGGAGTCAGGAAAACTCATCTTCCTGAGTTCAAATCTAGCCTCATACTTATCCACTGTGTGACCTTGGGCAAGTCACTTAACCCTGTTTGCCTCAGTTTCCTCATCTGTAAAATGAGCAGAAGGAAATGGCAAGCCATTTCAATATATTGCCAAGAAAACCTCAAATGGAGTCATGAAGAGTGAATGTAACTGAAATGACAAAATCACCAAAAATAAGGGACTAGTCATCTGCTTTGCTATGATGCAGTTTTATATCATCAGGTGATAACGTTCTGTCGAACTGGAGTTTGTCTTCCTTCTTTATATTATATTGTTTAGCATGTTTGTATTTTACTTTCTGACTTTTTAGGGATGGATGCTCCATATGATGGTACTGAGGTAACTGTCCTTATGGAGGAAATTGATGATACTTACTCTTATTCTTCTTCTGGACCACCCAAGAAAAAGAAGAAATATAAAATACATGGAGAAAAAGCCAAGAAGCCTAGGTAAGGCTAATTTTCAAAGCTTTTCAGTTTCTTGACAGCAGTTCTGTTTCTGGGTTCCTATACATTCCTTGTTTGGTAGAATTCACTAGTAAAGCCATCTATCTGGCCCTGAAGATTTTTTCCTAGGGAGTTCAATTTCTTTTTCTGAGATGGGGTTATTTAAGTAGTTTACTTCCTCCTCAATTAGTCTAGGCAACTTGTATTTTTGTAAATATTCATCCATTTCACTAAGATTGTCCTAAGCTACCCACTTGGTTTGGGGTTTGTGCAGTTCAAGCCTTATCACAAATCTTTAGTGATTATCAGATGACAGAATTCTGTGACTTCAGAGGTCACCTAGGCTAACCACAACAATCGCTGTTTCTGTAACTCTGTAGAAGTTATAGGGCACTTTCCTCACAAAAATCCTTGAGAATTTGGAGTCAGGAAACCTACATTTGAATCTTAGCTCTGATGACTTTTAGCTTTGTTAAAACTTAGACAAATCACTTAATCGTTCTGAACCTGTTCCCTTGTTTCCAAAGTAGGAAGAGTAATGGTAAAGCTGCCCGATTGACAAAGTTGACTTGAATGTCAAAAGAGATGGTTTGTAGAGCTCTTCTAACAATAAAGAGCTTTAGAAGTTTAAGCTGCTGTTACTGCTAATACTACTGTTAGACATCTTTTTTTTACACCTGCCTGACAAATCTAGCAGTCATTTTGGTTAATGCTAATGATTCCCTCACCAGTCTCTTCCTGCTTATTTTGAATTATCCATAGTATCAGAATACTATAATGGTTCACATTTATAGAACATTTTCCACTTGCAAAGTATTTTACAGATATCATCTCAACTTGCTTTTCACAGAAACTCTGTGGGGTAGGTTGTGCATCTTATCCCTATTTACAGGTGAAGAAACTGCCATTCAGAAAAGCTAAGTGACTTCTCCAAGACCACACAACGTATAAGTAGGAGATCTAGGGCTCAAATTCAGTCTGACTCCACATCTGGGAGTCCAGGGCCTTTCCACTTTATCAGTGTTGTCCAACAGACCAGTCAGATTTTATTAGTCAGTAATAAAACGTGAAGTGTGACTCTTAACCCAGTTGCTTGTCATCATACACACCTCCCCTGTGGTTCAAGAGAATTTCCAGTATAAAGCAGAATGTGACTGGCAGGTACCTAGTCAACAACTTGTACTCTTCAACAGTATTTTCTTCCAGCAAAAAATAAAAACATAAAATAAAATAGCTCATTAGGAAAAAGTTAGGCCCCTTCTCTATATCTCTAATTTATATGAAATTACTTTGGAAAATATAAAGTACAATTAATTTTTTTTTGGCTTTTTGGAGGGGGGAGGGCAGGCAGGGCAGTTGGGGTTAAGTGACTTGTCCAAGGTCACACAGCTAGTAAATGTTAAGTGTCTGAGGCCGGATTTGAACTCAAGTTCTCCTGACTCTAGGGCTGGTGCTCTATTCACTGCGCCACCTAGCCACCCCTATAAAATGCGATATTAACACAAGGTTGGTTTTTAAAAAATAAGTAATGTAAGTTATTGATGTTAATGATATCCACAGAGCATACATAGTTTTTTTTCTCTTCCCCTTAAACCTTTTGCCAAAGCCATTGAGAAGGGTTTTTTCACATCCTTTCCTTTAATTTGGAGGGGAGGGGAGGGGTAATGCCCTATAGGCAGAATACAGAATGATAGAGGAATCAAAGGTGTGGATGACGTATAATTTGGATAATTGATGCCCGAGTCATCTGTCCCTGAGCATTGCCTATGTGTCTAAGCACCTCCACCTGTACATATGAGAAATTGATCCTGGGCTCTGAAAGCTAGCTAACCTACATTACTATATTTAATGTGGTCTTTAGAAAACTATACCAGATTTCAAAAAGAAGTGACAAGGGGCATTTCTGTCTTATTGGTTCTACTGATCACTTTGGCATTTAATCATACACCGCCATGTATTATGTATGTTATAGGTCTGTATGTCTCTCTCCCCATATACAATAGAAGGAAGTCTGAACGTGGGAGTTGAGAGAACAGGTGTTTAATCCTGCCTACATCATTGGTAGGTTTCAGTTCTGGCTCTGGTGTAAAGATTCTTTATGATTTTAGGCAAATCCTTTCTTTCTAAGCTTGTTTTTCCTCCCCTGGAAATCTATGGATCAAGAAGAGTCATAAAACTAGTGTCTTGAAAATAGACTACATTTTAAATTTGTATGTATCTTTTACAATATTACAAATATAGTTACATAGAGGAAGAGGTGTGGCATAATGCATAGTTAGGAAGACTTTGGTTCAAATTTCATATCTGACACTGGCTTTGTGACTCTGGGCAAGTCAACTAATCTCTCTTGCCTCAGCTGTGTCATTTGTAAAATGGGAGCATTAGCTGTAGCACTTAGCCTAAAGAGTTTTTGTGAGAATCAGATGGGATATGAATGTAAAGCACTTTGTAAACCTTAAAGTACTATGTAGTTATGTTACTTATTACTACTGTTAGGTGCATTCTACATAATGGTTTACTGAGTAAATGAAAACTTTAAGGACTTGTTTGTGTTTCAGATCTGCTTACCTCTTGTACTATTATGACATTTACCTGAAAGTGCAGCAGGAACTTCCCCACCTTCCCCAGTCTGAGATCAATAAGAAGATCAGTGAAAGTTGGAGGCTTCTTAGTGTGGCTGAGAAGAGCTACTACTTGGAGAAGGCCAAATTAGAGAAAGAAGGTTTGGATCCTGTAAGTTACTTTCCCTGCCAGGGCTTTGAAACCCTTAAAATAGAGTATTAATGTAAGCTGCTACTATTAACCTCATGTTCTTGTCCCAGGACTTTGGAGAGAATAAACTCCTGGTTTTCCTTTGTAGTCTTTGCTTTCTTCAAAGGTAATCTGAGTGGCTATGATATGAGTCATTAAATATTTTTAAGGGTCATATTTCTCCAGAATCCTTTCTGATTCTGTCTCAATATTTTATCAGGGTTTTTTTTTTTTGTTTTTTTTTTTTTGGTGGCGAAAAGATGTTGGGTTAATGATTTTTAGAGGATGTCTACGACGACTTCCAGTTCGTTTTCCTTGATCATGGCTGATAGATTGGAGTTCATAAACTTTTCACACATGCACAGAATTTTAGAGCTAGAAGGAATCTCACAACTTATCTAGTCCAGCTGATAAATGAAAGGACTCCACATTGTAACATATGGGAAAGGTGGTGTAATCCAGTCTCTCTCCTTCTCAAATCTTCTACTTCTTTTTTTTTTAATTAAAAAAATTTTTTTAATGGAATAAGTTTTGTTTTCTTGTTTACATTTTTCATTTTCATGAGATTTTTGAGTTACAAATTTTCTCCCTGTCTTTCCCCTACCCCACCCCCAAAACAGCAGTCTCACTGTGGAATCCCTCCCCTGGTCTGCTCTCTAACTTTCTGGTAGGGCAGGGAGGGTCTCCCTATCCCAGCCCCTGTATATCTTGATTCCTCGTTGCAGTTGTTGCAGAACTTTAAATTCTAGATTCTTTCAGTTCCTCCCTTGTCACCGACCCCTGCTGGAAGGACAACCAATTCAATACAAGCTGTGTAGGTGTGATTATACAGGACATCTTCATAGTGGACATATTGTGACAGTGATCATATGTCCCTCCTTCCTATCCCTCCCCACCTTGTTCTGTTCTCTAC
>CM053595.1:24737901-24750995 GCA_028646575.1 Pseudocheirus occidentalis | reverse complement strand
AAAAAAAAAAAGGAGTGTTTGATGTGATGTAATTACTGGCAAGATCCTTTATATAGCATATTTTACATCAGAGTGGTAACAACCCAGTGCAGGAGAACCAGGCTGCATTGCAAGCTGGATGCACCCCGTGGGTCCTGGATTTCACCCTTATCTTGAAAAATACTGATTGAACTGGGAGGAGTGGAGGGACGGTGGAATACTGATTTGGTTGTCATACTTTGTCTTACGTGTAAACAGTATCATTGTTAACAGTGGAAAAAATATATATATAAAAACAACTATGGTGTGTTGTAAGTTTTCAGACACAAGGGGGAGCCCAATGCAAAGAATCTGGTGCCTATGTAAATGATAGTGTCTATTCCCAACACCTTTGGGGTCTCCTGCAGAGAGAACTTGAGTGGGCCTTTGTCAATAATATGATTCTCTCCCACAAAAATCTGACCCAAAGTCAAATCATTTAAAAGAAACTAAGGAAAGAAAAGTAGCAATAAACCACTTCCCCTGTAAACCTAGCGCAGATTTTCCCATTCACTGACATGCCAAGAGTGGGAAAAGTGGATGCAAAAGGGATCACACAGGGTGGTCGTGCACATAAGAACATGCATGGTCAGGGCACACAGCAGAGGAGTCCAAAGGTATAGAACATATGGAAGAGTGACTCACTCTGAGGTTGCTGCAGGGCCACTGTTATCTTCGGACGATATCCTGCGAAGCAAGCCGGAGTACAGTTCTCGGTGTTGATTTCAAGTCTAGGATTCCTAGCTCATTTGACAGTTCTAACTGCCCTGCACTCTCTGGGGAGAAGGCTCCCATATTTAAAGCCCCTGTTTGTCTTCTCTCAGCCTGGCCAGACAAAGTCCAAATGAAAGGCCTGTAAGGGGCTTGGGAACACAGAATATTAGAGGCAGAAGGGCACTTGGAACACAGAAATGTTAGAGCTAGAGATCATTTAAGCCCAAGTCTCATTTTACAAATAAGGCAACCCAAGCTGAATAACCTACTCAAGGTCACCTAGCTGGTGAGTGATAAAGGAGAGCTAAAACCCAGACCTCCTACCTTGAAGGCAGAGCTCCTCCTTCTGCACCCCACCCCCCAGCTGAGTCCTTCAGGGATGACTGAGTTAGACAGCGGTCAGGTAGGTGTGTGCCCTATGGCTTGCATAGTGTCATATACACAGAATATGTAGGTGGCTTACCTGGTAGGCTTCTTGATCTGTATTGGGACCGGGGCCCCACACACGGACTGCACCAACAGCTTCACCTACTCTGGCCCCTAGCCTCAGGATCCCAACTCAGTGACCGCCAGGGCTAATAAAGAAAGGTCTTGACCAGCACACGTCCATGTGTTTTGTATTGTTTTTAACACGGTAGTGTATTTGTTACAGTTTATTTATAGGCGATCACGTCACTATTTACAGTACATGAGCATAGAGATTCTACAGTCTTTGTGATGTAAACAATTAGCTCCACAGCTGGAGTTTGAAAAAAAGAAGCCCGTTCTGAAGTATTTACAGAAGTTAAAATAGAACTTTATACTCACAGGATAATAATACACAGAGCAATTTGGTTAAATTATCTACGAAACTATAGAATCTGACAATGTAAAAATACAAGGAAACGTTTTCTCATTTAGAAGGTAGACAGGTAAATCACACTAGAAATAAAATAACAACAACAATAATAAAAGGCATAGGAACCCCTTGCCTTTGAAGGTTAAAGTATATTATATAAATAAGGACACATCCCAACGTAAGCGGGAAAATATATAAAAACCTCTACCAATTAAAAAAAATAGCAAAACTAAAAACTTGATTCTCAATCATTAGCAGTGTCTTTTACAAAATTAAAATTGAGCTTTCTATTATAAATAACAAAGCAGATGTGTCCCTCTGTAGGTGAAATTCTTGCACCTTTCTCAAGAAATGCATCAACTGAATTCCTCTCTCTCTCTCTCTCTCTCTCTCTCTCTCTCTCTCTCTCTCTCTCTCTCGCACATACACACACGCACACCCATGCATGGGCACTCTTTGCTGCATTTATCTTGCCTAGCTTCCTGATCAATAATGCCCCAAACTGTGCCCTTTTGGGGGGGATGGGGATCTGAACTCATGGAACCATCCCCAGGTTCTAGCCCATGATGGAAAGATAAAGGCTTCCCTTGGCTCAATATTGCTGAGGTTGTCAAGGTTGGGCTGGCCTAGGCTGCCACCTGACCCCCTAGAGCCAGGGATTAAGGCTCACCTACAGACAGAGAGCATCATTCCATCAGTCAGAGTTCCTGGGGGGGGCCTAGAAGGCCCCAGTGAAGATTTCAAAGCTAACCTTAGAATACAAGGCTGGTTGGGAGGGGCGGGAAGGGTTGGTGAGCAGAACTCCCTAAGGATTTAGGAAGACTGCCCTAAACTGGGTCACTACAAGACCCTTTTCCCCTAGGATAAGCTAGCTGCCCAGAAAACTAAGTGGACCATCTCCTTTTCTACCAAATGCCCTTATCAAGACACTCTCTGGGATTCCCAAAGTCTTCTTGGTAGGCTATTTTATGACTTTTTATTCCTAACCTGAAAAGCTTCTGGAAAGCTATTTAAATACAAAAACTCCTTCTCCTCCATTATAACCGAATATTCATTCAGCACCTACTATGTTCTCAAGTGCTTTCCAGGATGTGAGAAAGAGCAGGCCTGGCCCTGCTTAGTTTTGGAGAAGCCTTAAGCTCTCACTGCGTCCCTCATTTCTTTCCCTCTTTTGGGAAAAACAGAAAAAAGAGTGGTTACCCCAAAGATACCAGGAGTCAGATTTGCTGGCATTGCACTTTTGGGGAAAGCTGGTTCACATGCCATGGACTCACTCTATGGAGTGAAGTTCAGGCTAGGTCTCCCATGTCCATAGTAGCGTTTAGTGCAATTGAAAACATGGCGAAATCCATGGCAAGTCTACGAAGGGGATGATTTCTGTGTCCCTTGATAACTAGTGCTATAATGGGCTCTGCCATCCTCAGCTGGATTCCTGCCTTCCCCCAGCCCCTCCACCAAATGCATTACATACCCTGCATTTATCCACTTTTGGCCGCATCAGTCAATAAACATTTATTAAGCGCCTACTATGTGCCCAGCACTTTAGTAAGGCAAAAATGTTAGCAAATTCTAAGAGGCAGCCCCGAAGGAAAATGCCCATGAACTGATCATGACTTTAGTAAAAGTGAAACATGAGTGGTTTCTAGGCCTCCTCAGATGAGTGGAGAGTTGAGAATTAAGGTCTGCCTGTGTTATAAAGTCAAGGGGCCAAAGGATTTTAAAAGCTGGGACCTAGGAGTTTTTGTTTTGTTTTCTTTTTGGTCTGGACCTATAAATTCATCAATGCCAGAGTCTCCTGACTAATGTGGATCGGCAATTTATCTGTAACTCAGGGCCTCAGTGAGCTTCCTGGGGGCATCGTATATGGAGACTTGCCCATGGTCACACAACTACCATATGTGAGGCAGGTGCGATCACTGGTTTTCCTGATTCCAAGGCTAGCCCTCTATCCACTATGCTGCATTGTCTCTTGAGGGGAAAATCTAGTCTAATGAAAAGAGCACCTGTTCTCTGGTCCAAAGGGCCAGGGTTTAAATCCTGATTCTGCTCCTTAACACCTCTATGTCCTGGGACGAGTCACTTAAGCTCTCTAGACCTTTGGTTCTGCATCTGTAAAATAAACGGGTTGGGCTAGATCTCTAAGGCCCCTTCCACCTCTACATCACATGTTCTGGTCTAACCCAGTCCCCCTTGCCCCTTAATTTACAGAAAATGGTCTATGTACAATGGTGAAGTGGAAGGAAGCCCATATCTAGGTCTGCACCAGACAAATGTTTCATCCTTACAAAACCTACCAACACATGCAGCATCAGTGATGAACATTTTACCTATGACTTTTCTGTACGTTTTCTAACCATCTGAAAAATCTTGCTAAATTATGCAGCTTTTTCAAACAAACAGATTCCTAATGGGGAAAATTTCCCAAGGTGCATGCAGTGTGAGGAGAGAATAAAAGCTCTCTAGACATACCCTTCCCATGAAAGCACACACTGCAGAGAAGCCCTGATTTCAGGCAGGCATCTCTGAATGTCATCCTTGAAGGGTCTATGGCTTAAGCTCTGAGGAGGCCTCCTCCATACAGGAGTAAAAATAGCTGGTTCCCTGCATCTCGGCTGACTGACTCAGAGTATTCACTCCGAGGCTTGGAAATGGCCCAGTGGCTGAAAACTAGATTAAGAAAAGCAGGTAGGAGCCTCTCCTACCTCACTATGGCTTGGCCTACCAACAGCTGCAGAAGGTAGTGGAGAACATGATAACAGGATAGAATAACAGGATAGAATCTTAGGGTTCATCTCCATCTAAACTCCTCCCTCCCCATCCCCACCACCCAGTCCCCTGCTGCAACCATTTTACAGAGGGCTTACACGGAGGCCCACAGAGGAGAAGTCACTTGTTTAAGGTCACCCAGCTATATAGTGAAACCAGCAGTTTCACAAAAGAGTGGTTTCTCACTAAGAGGTTGGTTTTATGTGAAATACTTTTTAAACTCCTTAACCTGTTCTAATTCACTGGGCTTGTGATGAGACTTTTCTTTCTGGATTTTGTTATTGGAGACTCTTGCAAAGAGATCTGACAAAGTGCTCAAACAGGAAGGGGTTTCCTTTCATATACCTTCTAAGTGAGATGGTTTCTAGCCCTGCTACTCCCTCCTTCCACTGGCACTCAAGGTTACCAGGTAGCATCTCTCCTCATTCCAAGTTACCTCCTTGTATTACCAGAGAGACAGATAAGGCCTTCCTTATTTTAGTGTTTTCATTAAAGTGACCTACTGGCTTAATATAAAGTCATCCCATGTCTCTGCCCCAAAGCTTGAAGCGATTGGGCTCCAGAATGGAGTTATTAGACAAATCGTACTTGAGTGGCATGCTTCAGGCCCCTGCTGTTTTCTCTTTAGCTCTCCAGGGCAGTGGTGCTAAGGGAAGAACATGAAACCAGAGTCAGGAAACCTGGGCTTGAATCTTAGCTCTGCCAGTGACCTTGGGCAAATCGCTTAACCTCTATGAGCCTCAATGACTTCTGTAAAATGGCGGATAGTATTTGCACTTCCTGCTTTACAGGGTCCATGAGAAATATGCTTCATAAATTGTAAAGTGCTATAGAAACTGGAGGTCTTCGTTATCCTCTTTACAATATCATTCCAGACTCAGCAAGGACTACTTGAGTCGATTTTTCCTTTGAAATGCAAAAGGAGTTTGGGGGACAGGATCCAACATATTGCACAATGTAATTGATTTCCCCTCCTTGGTTAGCATAGTGCAGAGAGGAACCCTACTCCTTTGGCCAAGAAAATAAGGAAGTTGACCTTCCCTATACATGCAATCCCTTCCCCTGAGGGTTCTGGCTTTCCAAGCTTAGGAAAGCTTCTCCATCTCTATAAGAGCAACTATCAGGGGAACCCTTGGTCTAGCACCCAACACTATTAACAAAGTATGTGGGGATTGCTATGCTTTAATTCATCATTATCGTCATTTTAAAAAAATATTCAGTCTTTCAAAGTCTCCAGGACAAGCTTCAAGTACAATAGTGGCAGCAACCAAAGAAATACTCTGTCCATGGTCAACCCCAGATAGGCAGGTTCATCCAACTAGCTGCTGACCTTCAGGCATCTGGGCCCCCAGTGCCCACCCTCCCCACGGGCACCAGTGTGCGTATTGCATAAGTCTTGGAGAAATCTCTCAAAACTTTTTTTATAGGCTCTAGGCATTAAAAAGACCACTTATTGCATTTCTTCCTGTATTAGGACTTGAATATTGATGAGTCTTTGAATCATGGGACCTTCTTTCCTCTTGCACAGATGATGGCACTGTTGCTTTCCTAAGCCTGAACTATACCCTAACTCCAGCTGCATTACAGTGCTATGAGATTCTAAAGCAGATGCAGATACCCTGGATGGACCCTTAGCTGCACTCAATCCATTCACAAGCTTCACATTTTTGATGCATTTTCCTTCTGTAACCAGAGCCCAGGTGTGAGCTTTGATTCAGCCTTGTGCTGAGGAAGGAGATGGAAGAATTCCACTTAGCGGTTTGACTGACTTTTGATTTGTTTTTTTAAACATCAGCACAGCACAGAGACGGATAGCACTGCCCATTCCTAGATGGGGGTGAGGGAGGCTATCAGACACAGTCCACACAAAGCGATGTCATGGCAATCACATGTAAACATCATTGTGGGGAAGGAGAAAATACGAGGACGGGAAAAAGGCAAAGCTACAATGAGGTGGCGGCCAAAGGCAGCAAGAGGCTCGCTCGCTCTGGGTTCCAGCTGGAGCTTTGGGGAGAGGAGGATGGAAGGGTTGACCACAAAGAGAGAAATAACCAGGTACCAGGCTCTGGCCTTTTGTGAGAAGCACATAAACTTAGGATATTTGGGGACAGGATGGAGTCACAATGATGAGCAGGGAGCCCAGAGGATTATACTTTGGCAGGCAGAAATGACTTAAGAATTAATCTTTGACCACAGAGAAGCAAGTAACTTAATTACTAAATTAAAAAAAAAAAAAAGAAAAAGATCTGGAGGTCAGGGGCTTCCCCTTCACTACTCACAGGTTTCTCTTTTTTTTTTTTCTTTCACTCTCTACAAACCCGTTCTAAGTAATTTCTTTCACACTGAGGTCAGAAGGGGACTCTCCCCAGGAATATGTACATGTCCACAAGAATTACAGCCTTAAACTACTGGGGGATGGGTAGGGATTGCATCTTAAATGATAGAATTAGAGCATGTGAAAGCTAGAAGGGACTTTAGAAGAGAGAACAGAGAATATTGGTCCTGGAAGGGGCCATGGGGATCACCTAGTCCAATCTTCTCACTTAATAGATGGGGAAGTTGAGGCTGACTGGTAGATTAGGGTAAGGTTTTTCCACTGGAACAAGTAGTTTCCTCCTTAATTGCTGAACATCTCAGGCAGTGGCATCAGAGGGCTGTCCCTGGAGTGAATGCCTGTAGTCCCATGGAAAAGTGAATGACTCTGACTCAAGGAACATCATCAGCCTATGACAGAATGTCATGTGTTCTAGTCTTTAGCATTCAAGTAGCTCAGTCTCAGAAAGTGCTACCTGGTACCAGTTGGAATAAAGGGGAATTGTGATGGTGATTCAGAACGGCCTGCCAGCTATGGGTTTCCTACCTTCTCTATGGATGAGTTAATATTGTAACGTTTCCTCTAAGGATCCCAGTTGTCACACCTCAGATGAGAAATGAGACTCGTCCTATTTTTTTCTAGATCATGTTACAACAGAATACAGGAATCCTTTGCCTAATGTTCAGTTGATAGGTTCTCTCAACCATTTTCCAGGTTTTGGGTGAAATGCCATCCCAAAAGGCAGTTGGTGCCAGGAGAACAATGTTTTAAATTGTTAGATTACAATAATCAATGTCATAGGAGATTTTCATTAATATATTAAAAATACATAATTATGAAATGACACTGGTCAGGGCAAACTTATATAGGACACTCCAGTAATAAGAACTGAGTGCTAGCTAGCAATTTTCCTGCGTAACACTTAGACAAAACCTGCCATGAGAGCTATAGTCGCCCCGGAACTGTGATAACTGGGCTTGAACATGATTGGTTTTATATTTTGGGAACCCTCCTTCCCCAGGCTGGCTACTGGCCCAGTAGAAGAGGTAGTTAATGTGGGCAGTGCTGAGCTGATGCTGTAATTTCTGGCCTGGTAAAACTCTCAACTTCTGGCTGCCTGATGGATGGTAGATGAAAGAGGGCTGAGAACACAGGGCCTCTGCAGAGACCATTCCCCACGGTACTTGGGTTTCTGACATTTACTTGAACATGGCCACTTGGAATCCAGACAACAGCCTAGGACCTCATGGCTAGACCCACACTGTGACTAAAGATGTTGGGAGAGTACGGCAGTGCTGTCTCAACTGGGGGAAACTTCCTCCAAGATGCTCTTCCCACTTGACTCTTTTGTGATTAGGATCTTCTCAAGATATTCACCAAACATGTTCTTATAGCCAGGCTCCTTGATCTGGGCCTTTTGACAATATTTACAAAATTAGCTCTCAATTCCCAAGCGATTCTTTCTGCCACCTGTGAATAAATTTCCATGTCTCATGGTTGGGGATGGAGCATGGCTTGTTTTTACTTCAGGGCCACAGAGATTGATATCAGCTCTTAACAAAACCCAGTATCTACAGTGCCAGTGGAGAGGATAGGGGTACGGACTGGACCTGAAATTCTCTTAGTGTAAGGAACTCCTGGGTAAGGAGGTTACCAATGACAATGTGCAGGCCATCACTTTCTCTGAAACTTATAACTTTAGAGATTTGCCTAAAGCCAAGAAGTCAAGTTACTTGTCTAGGCTCACACAGCTAGTATGTGTCCAAAGTAGACTTGAGTCTTCCTGGCTTTGAGGCCAGCTTTCTTACCTACTATCATACCATCACTCATTGCTTTGTGGGCAGTTTCAATAAGTACAATAATTTGTGGCAGCTTAAAGTTTGTAAGTGCTCTGAAACTGTCTGGGTTTACTAGGTTGGTAGCTATTGGGAGTTTGGCATAGTTCCTTGTCTGGTAGCCAAACAGGAGGGCGAATGAGAATCAGAGTGGATTGTTATACTGCGGGCATGTATAATATTGCCAAGAAAACCCCATGGACAGTATCGGCATGGTATGTAGGCCACGGGGTCACGAAGAATTAGACACAACTGACCAACAACAACAAATGTATAGCACGAGCTAACCCAGTCCAATTGTGATTTAAATTGTGCAACTTCCAGCAGGAATACCGCCGGTCTCAGCCTGGACCTTTGGCCATTGCTCTGGAGGCTATGGTTCTACAAAGTAGCCAGTGCAAAGTCGTGGGCTGGGATGATGTTGGGCAGAGAGATGGAGAGGACTGGGATGAGGAAGGACGAGGGTTGGAAGATGGGCTGGTGACAGATGGAGGCTTCACACAAATGTCCATCCGGCCTCCTGCTCCAGGGAGGAGATGAAGTCCAGTGGGGTCTCAACCCCTCCCTGCTTTTCCTCCTTCCTTCTTTTCTTCCCTCCCTCCCAGGGCCAGCCGGGAGTCCATCAGCACAGTGGCGAGCACCTCATTACAGTGCATAGTTAGAGATCCAGGAAGCGGCACAATGAATTAGTTCCAAGTACAGTACATCTGAGCCATAAATATGGTATTTTAAGTATATACTTTTTTTCTGCAATTAAAAATTAGTTTATAGTCCTGATTCTATTCACAAGTAACGATTTTATCATCACACACTACAGACAGAAAATGTGATGGAAACACAGCTGCAACTTCACAATGGGAAAGGGGATGGGTAAGGGATTAGGAGGATTGGGGCTGGGTGACAGAATGCTTACAGACGCACCAAAACAACCGATCTGAAGGAAGGGTACTAAAGTGTGGCAGTGGAACATCAACACCACGGAAACTCACAAACAGAAGCAGCTTTGTTCAATGTAAACATTGATTTAAAGGGACAGCAGTCTCAGTCTCTCTTTCTCTCGCTCTCTCTCGCTCTCTCTTTCGCTCTCTTTTTTCATATACTTAATTTCTTTGAAAACGTAAACATATTGGAAGGGCCTTGACTGAGGTATTGAGGTATTCCTCTAGGATTAAGGCTGTTATCGATGTAGGCTTCTCTGGGCCTCCTTCAGCAAGCTGTCAAAATCCATGGCTTCATACTTGTTTTTCACCGAAGCCGGGGAGGCCTCTTCTATATTGGAATCTGAGGAGGGCAGGGACAAGAGGAGGAGTGAGAGACTGAACCGAGTCTAAGTGGCATCGTGCATACCACCTTGGATTGGCCCATGGCTGACTGCGGTCAGCCACAGACCAATGGGAGCAATGAGGGGCAGGATGTGGGGGAAGCCTGGGATTGGCTTTTCTGAGGTCAGCCTCTATGCTTAGAGAGGGTCGCCAAATAGTGTTCCCTGAGTAACTCTAATAATACACTTAAAGAAAGTCAGAACTAGAAGGAAGCTGTGAGAACACTTAGTCTAACACTCATTTTACAAATGGGAAAACTTAGTTCCAGATAGATTAAAGGATTTGATTGAGGTTACTGAGGCAGAGCCAGGATTAGAATCCAGGTCTTATGACTTGTAAGATAGTGCCCTTTCCACTGCACTAAGTTGGTTACCCTTAAATGCATAGGGATCCTTGGGAGTTCATATGTTTGTATGTTTAAATGTATATGAACCCTTGAGGGAAGCAGTTCAAATTTGAAGGGGCATCATTTTGGAAGGGATGGGGTCATGAGTTCTATAAATGGAATGTTTCATGTTGTTGTTAGAATTTTTGCTGTTGCCCCTAATTATGAGTGAACATGGAAAATATGAGCTCTTCTTGAGCTCTGAGGACAGCATTCATGCTAGGAACTGGCTAATTCTATTCTTTTTTACCCTTACAGACTCAGTTACTAGAAGGACCAGGAGAGTACAAAGACCCTTTGAAGGGGCTGTGAAATCAGCCTCCATCTGGAGAGAGAAGTCTAGTCTCTCTAAATCTTAAGGTAATAGATAGTTCTTCAAACATTGTTTTCCCCTCTGAACACAGCCCGGGGAATGGTAGTAGAAGAGAGGGCAAAAGGAGAAATTGGGTAAGCCTTGCAACCCAAGGATAAGGGACTGACTTTGCAGTCTTACCAAAGTTAGTGCATCTGGTCCAGAAGAACTGCCCACGTCCCCCACAGCTCAGCTGGAAGAAGGGCTCGTTGCGCTTCCTCAGGGCTGCACCATTTCTCAGGGACAAGGCTGCATGCTCTGAGCAACGATAGGTAATAAAACCATCTTTCTCTCCCCTGGAGAATAGAGCAATGGAGAGTCACAGGTTACCCAGGAGAATTCTGCAGTTGCCACTGGCCAGTGCTGGCCTTTGGGAAACTTATCATAATAAGCACAACATAACACTTGACATTCATATAGTACTTTAAGGTTTGAAAAGCAATTCATGTCTATTATCTCATTTAATGACCCTCACAACAACCCTGTGAGGTAAGTACTCTAACTATTATTCCCATTTTACAGATAAGAAAATAGCTTCAGACAAGGTTATGTAACTTAACCCTAGGCATACAACTAATAGGTTCAGATGAGACTTGAACCCTGGTTCCAAGTCCAGCTGTTCACTACAATTTAGACCTATGGTGGAAGCAAGAGAAGTGTCTTAAGGGGCACCAGAGGAAAAATCTGATTTCTTCTCAGTCAATAAAATGGAAGAACCAATTCTTTTCTAGTTCTTATTCTAAGAAGGTTCCCTAGGTGCCAGGGGTCCAGGACACTGTGTAGATAAATCCCACAAGGGTCTTCACCTCTAGTCATCATAATGGGAAAAACGTTTTCCATTGACACAGTCCCTTCCTTTACAGAGCTTGTCTCCTTACTTTTAAGACTCTATTTTCTAAGACGACATGAACTTTGTACTAAGGTTATGGACAGAAAAGGGCAATCAGGACAATAAGAAAGAGGACTGAAGACCATGTTACATCAGTGTAGTATAGGACATGAAACATGACTCCCCTTTTCTCTCTGGATTGGCTCACTCACTTCAAACTGAATGTGTATGCTGATAGACTGGAGGTTCCCAGAGTGGAACTCAAACAGGATTCTAGGGGTAACACTTCTGTTTTGTTTTGGCTTTTTGGAGGGGGGAAGGCAGAGAAATTAGGGTTAAGTGACTTGCCCAAGGTCACGTGTTAAGTGTCTGGGGCCAGATTTGAACTCAGGTCCTCCTGACTCCAGGGCCAGTGCTCTATTCACTGTGCCACCTAGCCACCCCTGAGAAATATACTTTCGTCACTGTGACTCCTGCTTCTATGGAACAAATAAATGTTGTCTAATTATGGTGTAGAGGGCAGGAATGTGAATTTTGATGCATCATCATGAGATAGAGGTGGGTCATTGAAGAAATGCTGCTTTGGACAGTGAAGTAGAACTGAGCTGGGAGACTCTGGTCTCTTGAATTACTTTAGGGACTATAGAACAAATATATGTTGCCCAGCTGTGGTATAGATGACAGGAATGTGAATTTTGGTTTAACATCATGACATAGAGGTAAATCCCTGAAGAGACACTGCTTTGGACAGTAAAGTAAATCTTAGCTGGCCTCAGGAAGACACTGTAGCAGGGCTGGGAAGAGACCTCAGAGCTTGCACTATCACCTACTGTTGGGCAGAGAGGGGTCAGAAGAGGTAAGCTGAGCTGAGCTGGGAGCTCCTAGGAGATCTGAGAGCTGATTTCAGAACCCTACTGTGCCTTCCACTTAACAAATCAGCTCACTAAACTCTATGAACTGTTTTTAAATTTTTTTAATTTTACTTAACTGTTTTATTGTATTACAAAAGACCTATCACAAAGTGGAAGTAATCTATAACTGTATGTAATGTAAAAATAAAGCATCAAATGTAAAAAATAAAATAAAATAAAAATAAAGCATCAGTAAAACTTTAAAAAATAGACATAGATGATGCTACATAAACTATGCTTGTGACAACTGTAAATACATCTTAGATATGTGTGGCCAGCTCTTATTTCTTTTTTTTTCTTTTTGGAGGGGGGATAGCAGAGCAAATGGGGTTAAGCGACCCACCCAAAATCACATGGCCAGTAAGTGTTAAGTGTCTGTGGTCACATTCGAACTCAGGTCCTCCCGACTCCAGGACCAGTGCTCCACTCACTGCACCACTTAGCCTCCCCAAGCCAGCTCTTATTTCAAGAAAAGAACATTTACTTTTAAGGAAATTTCAAAAAGGCACATTTCTGGCTACATCTTCCATCTTCATTTTGAGATTAGAAGACATGATTCCAGCACCTGTGCCCAACTTCAGCTCCGCTGTCCTCCGCTGTCTCTCAGAAGAACATGTCCTCTCCTTCCTAAAGAGCCACACTTCAGCTTTGCCTCTCATTTTCCTCCTTCTCATGCTTCTTGTGTTTGATTGTCAAATTTTCTGTTCAGTTCTGGTTTTTTCAGCAAGAATGCTTGAAAGTCCTCCACCTCATTGAATGACCATATTTTCCCCTGGAATAATATGCTCAATTTTGCCGGGCAGTTGATTC
>CM053595.1:24672085-24737401 GCA_028646575.1 Pseudocheirus occidentalis | reverse complement strand
ATTCTTTTTCCACCTGGGAAATTCGACTTTTTAAGGCATTCTTCTCCTCATTGGCTTTCTGGGCCTCTTTTGCCATTTGAGTTAATCTATTTTTTAGTGTTGTTTTCTTCAGTCAGGTTGTGGACTCTCTTTTCATGATTTTCTTGCATCATTCTCATTTCTCTTCCCAATTTTTCCTCCACTTCTCTAATTTTCTTTTCAAAGTCCTTTTTCAGACGATCTATCACCTGTAGGCATACTTCAAGTGTCTTGGAAGCATTTGGTGTGGGAGTTCTGACTGTGTTGTCTTCCTCCCGTTCCATACTTTGATCCTTTTTGTCCACAAAAAAGGATTCTAGAGTTTTATTGCTGTTCTTATTTTGCTTCCTTTTCCTCATGTTGGCCAGTCAATTAATTGGTTGGGGTTTTTTTTTTTTTAAGCTTTATGGAATTCTGCTTCCAGGGGGGAAAGCTCTGTTCCAAATCACTGGGGTTTTCACCGCTGCCAGAGCTATTAGGGAAGGTGTTGCAGCCCTCCCCAGCTTTGGCTTGCTGAGAGCGCACCCCAGGACCACCACCCAAGACCACAATCCAGATCCAGGCCACTCAATGCAAAAGCACTTGGCCCTGATCAATCGACTCAGCCCTCCTGTGGGTGCCAGTGAGGACAGCCACTGGTTACAGCAGTTCCTGCCCTTCCCCTCCCCCCCTGCTTCTTTGCCCTGGGGGCAGGTTGGCTGAACTGCTTTTTCTCCCCCAAATTAAGTTTCAAAGTTCCATTTTCACTGACCTTCTGTAATCCTGGCTTGCTAGATGTGAAAATCCCTTCAGGTGCTGTAGATCTGCTCCCGGGGGAGACTCACGCTGCGGCTTGGGAGGCTCAGCTCCTCCTGACTGCCCTGAGGCCTGGCCGCGGTTTCGGGCTGGTCTGGTCTCGGCTCCCGGCCTGCCAGCCTGCGAGATGAGCCCCTGCTGCCCAGCTGCCTTTCTCTAGTCCTTGCCTTTCATGCCTTGGTAGATGTGGCATTGCTCTAGGTGTTGTAGATCTTCTCTCTTGTAGACTGGCTGCGGCTCAGCTCCTCCGGCTGCCCTGGAGCCTGGCCGCATTTCCATTTAAGGCTGGGCTGGCCTCGGCTCCCGGCCTGCCTCAGTGAGCCACTCTTGCCGAGCTGCCTTCAGCAAGTGATGTGTTTTCTGTATTTTTGTGAGTTTGAGAGTCCTAGACTTTGTTGAGAGTCATCTTTTATGGGTATTTTGGTTGGTTGTGTGGGAGCTGCGGGACCTTGCTGCTTCTACGCCACCATCTTGGTTCCGCCCCCCCGCAACAGTCACTCTATGAACTCTTAACCAGAAATATTTACTAAGCAGAAAGTGAAGCAAAAATAATGATCACATAATAAATATCCCGCTTACAAATTTAGAACACTCCCATTGATACAGTGTTGGGGTTAGGGATGATGATAAAATTACAGAATCAGAGAAAAAAGGTACCTCTTTTGTACAGAACACAGTGCCCAGGATGCCTCACAAACTCTGGCTTGTATACTTTTATATCCTTAATTTCTTTCAGAAACAGCCTGAAGAACAATTCACTGATGGACAAGATTGCTTCCTCAATGGCTCCTCTGCTCAAGCCATTCCTGGGCCTTTCTATTAACTCACTGAGTAGGGCTGCTTCTCTGCTGGCTGGTCCAGTTGAGTTGCTCCTTTTCTGGGTTGCTGAGCTATGGTTAGGACCTTTCAATTAAAGCAAAAAACCGTAATCCTGAGATCTTCCTAGCTTTTCTAGTTTGACTTCCTTGGTTTGGCTCTGACTTTTCAGGCAACAGGTGGCAAGGCAAAAGCTTGTCTCTCATGAGTCTTTTTTTTCCAAGCAAAAAAAATGGTAGCACAGACCCCTCTACCTCCAGCCCTGAGGTCTCTTTCCTAAGCCAATGAGAGGTTTCTCCTGATATCAGCTTTTGACTCTGAGAGCTTCTAGGAGTACCCAGCTCATCTCAGCTCACCTCTTCTGATCCTTCTCTTCCAAACAGTAGGTGACAATGTAAACTTGGAGGTCTCTTCTCAGACCTACTCCAAGGTCTTTTTGAGGTCAGCTCAGTTCTGCTTTACTGTCCAAAGTAGCATCTCTTCAGTGAGTCTCATGACATTAAACCAAAATTCACATTCCTGCCATCCATACCATAATTAAGCAATATATATTTGTTCTATGTCCCTAAAGCAGTTCAAGATACCAGGGTCTCCCAGCTCAGTTTTATTTTATAGTGACTCATCTCTATTTCAAGACTGTAAACCAAAACTCATGTCTCCCATCTATACTATAATTAGGTAATAAATATTTGTCCCATAGGCCCCAAAGCAGCTCAAGGGAGCAGAACTTCCCAGCTACTACCTTTAAAATCCTCAATTATGTCATATGCAAATTAATGCAGAGAAATAGTAGACTTAAGTCAACTTTACCACAGTTTGTGCCTTTCCTCCCATGTTTCTTTCACAACTCTCCCTATTTCTCTACCTTTCCATCAGTCAAACTTTCCATACTTGAGAAGGGCATCCTTCACATAAAGATCAGCTGAGAAAACTGAAGTTGTTTAGATTACAGAAATAAAGACTTATTTATATAGTCATGAAAACCCTTTAGTTACTTGAAGACAGATGTCAAGTGGAAGAGGAATTTTTCTTGTCCTCTTTGTCAGAACTGAGCAGTGGGGAAAAGACTGAAAGGTGCAGCTGTTGGCTCTTATAAATAACTTCCTAACAATTAGAGCCATTCAAAAAATGGAATAGACTGCCTTAGAACCAAGGAGTTCCTCTTTGGGGAGGTCTATGAAGGCTGGATGACCACTTTGGGGAGATGATGTAGAAGAGATTCTCTGTCAGGGAAAAGATAGACTAGATTTTCTTCATGGTCCCATCTAACACTGAAATGACAATGATTCTCTGGAAATTCAACTCTTTTTGTCCAGTTACCCAGGCAAGATTACTATGAAATGAAGAAAGGCACCTTCCGAAACTCAAGTTTGGGTCTTGAATGCTCTATCCATCATAAGCTAGTGCATGATTGTCCATTTCCAGGGTCTGCTCATCTTAGGGTGGGACTTCTCTACATGAGCATGTGTCTGTGTCTCTTCCCTCATTTGGGCTGCCTCTACTGGACTGCAGAAACCCAACAGACTCACCTCTTGTTCCTTCTCAGCACTTGACACTCCACAATCTCACCAAACACTTCAAAACGCTTCTTCAGTTCACTGGAACTCATGGTACTGGAGAGGTTCCTAATGTGTACGACTCGGCCTTCTCCCTGCTCAGAAAAAGGACAGACACGCGTCAGCGGCTTTCTCGCCTCGGCCTGAAGATGTGGGTTTGACCCTTGTGGATGCTCAGGAAGCTCAGGAATCAAAATGTCAAAGAGCTCCCATTTCCTCTTCCCCAGACTGAGTGGGGCAATCCTCTGATGATAATGGATCTCCCTAGGAAAAAGTAAGTTCCTTCAGGGCAGGTACTGTTTTGTCTTTGCACATCAAGAGTTTTTTTCCTGGGTTTTACATAGAATAGGCATGTAATAAATATATAAGGGATTGTTGGATTGGATGGTCAACTAGGTCCCTGGATGAGAAGCCAGCCTCCATCTTGAAAACCAGACTTCCTCCAGCCTAAAAAAATGAACATTTCCCATCCCCAATATATTTGTAGTCAGTAAATCAACAAGCATTTATTAAGACCATACTCTATATCCACTACTGTACTCAGCACCAGGGATATAATGAAAGGTAGAGCGAGCCCTTGCTAATAAGGCTTACATTCTAAAGGGGAAGACAATATGGAAATAGCCAGGTACTTATAAGATATATACAGGACACATGGAAATTTGTGAGAGCATGCTGAGAACAACAAGCAGTGATAAAGCTTTGAAAAAGACCCTCCTTCCCCTTAGCTTCTCCCTTACCTACCTCACACACGCCTCAGCCTGAGCCTTTCTCCCAAGGGGCATCTGCAGCAACCTATCCAAGTCACATCACTCTACTCCTTGCTCTGTTATTCATAGAATGGAGGAAAATTAAGAGCTGGAAGGGACCTCTGAGACCATCTGGTTCTACCTTCTCACTGTCCATGGATAGTTCTAGGACATGGGGATGTTTAACATCTGGACCTAGATGCCTAGAGCTGAGAAAACTTTACTAGGAATCTTCAAGTGCTGAGGGCTTGCCATGTGGAAAAAGAATTAGATTTATTTTGCTTAAGCCCAGGGGGCAAAACTACTATCAAAAAGGTAGAGAATTCTAGGTAAGCAGACTTTAGTTGAATGAGCAAAGCTGTTCAACAATGGAATGAGCTATCTAAGGCAGTGAAATTTGTTACCAACAATGGAATGAGCTATCTCAGGTAGTGAAACTTCTGTCACTAGCACTGTCCAGGAAGATGCTGCATGACAGCCTGTCAGAGAGGCTGTAGCGATGTGGAATGGACCAGACAATCTCTTATATATCTGTTCTGGTTCTGAAATCCTATGGTTATAGATGCTGATCTGCACATTTGTCCGTTTCTGTATATGTGCATTCATACCTCATAAGGCTTATCAGTTCTTAGCATGCCAGAGAAGACATATTTTCTACATGTCTAAGCACCAAACAACTCTGGTATGTGCCTGGAAGAGACAACTTCCAGGATGTTTACACTATACGTGTTTACCTCAGCCAAAGGTCTCCAAAGACCGACTCCAGCCTAGGTTTCCAGACTTTTTTTTCCATGCTGCTCTCCTATTCATGACTTGAGCTCCAGTTATACTGGTCCCTCAAGGATACTCTCCATACTCTCACCTCTTTAGAGTCTACCTCCACCACAGATAATGTGCTCCCTGTTTAACCTTTACTTAGCCAGGAAGGTTTATCTCAAGTCCCATTTCTTCAACTGAGTCTTGTCTGACTGCCTATCTCTCAGTGACCACTCCCTCTTGCATTGTTATAGTCTCTCCTTCTCATTTTATCCTTATCACATGCCTGGTATTATTAGCTTTCTGTGAGGTTGTTTTTTTCTTAAATAGAATGTGATCTGTGAAAGAGGAACCCATCTTTGTTGATCTTCATAGCCCTTGCATCACCGAGTTCAAAGATGGAGACCGTGTAGGCTTCAATACATTTTTGCTAATGGATAGTTTGAGCCTTGAGAAGTTAGGGTCATAGCCAGGTGGTTCAGGAATTGGGAAGGAGGAATTTTCACACTCAGGAAGTTATGTTCTTTATACTAGGGAGTTCTAATGGGAGAATGGAATGGATGGACAGATAGGACAAAAGGCTTTACAGTAGGGTGACAGGGGGCAGAAAACTCTGTAGGACAATGAGTGCCCATCCCTACAAAGATACATCTTGGCAATGTAATATGAAGGTTCAAGATACAATATCACAAAGATCTGTGGAATGGGTATTTGTGTGTGTTGGTAGAGTTGCTTATGCCTACCTGTGGGATGGGGGAGAGGGTGTTAAGGAGGGTCGTGAATCACCTCTGTAAGCTATACCCAGTCCCAAGATTGAGATCTCACAGTGGACCTAGAAACCTCATTTGGAAGATCTTGAAGCCAGCTGCTGGAGCCATATGCTTCCCTCTTCAGGCTGCTGGGACTTGGAGGGACTCAAAAAGAAGAGTTTTGTTGGCAGTAGTAACCTCTGATCATACCCTTCCCTATTGTGGGATTTAACTGTCTGAATATTCCTTCTCTTTCTTTTAGTTACATTCCACTATGAACTTAGGAGAATGAGAAGTAGATTTTTTTCATTCAAAGCTGTGGACTTTTGCTCTTTTGGACCAAGTAGTACAGTTCTGCTTCTCTGGTTCCTGAGCACATCTGTATGGAGAAGAGTAGTCCTGTCTCCAGAGGAAAGTCCACTAGATCAGTCTACTCTTCTGGCCCTTGCAAGATTCTACCATACTCCTGGCACCACTGGCTGAGAGGGAGCCTGGGACTTTGGAAACTCCTTCCTTTTGAACTCTGGTTATTTTTTGGTGGGATGAAATATTATTGCATAAAGTTGGCCTTAGGTCAGCTGAAGTGGAAAGGAACATCCCCTGATCTCTCAAAGGGTTTTTAAGTCCCATCCTCTCCCAGGAGCCCAGGCTATTTCCCATTCCTTCACTGGTCAGCCCTCCCCAGCTCCTGGGGCACTTACAATGGCCTTTTCTCTCCTCTTCTCAATATGCTGGACACTTGGGTTTCCTTCTCCACAATGTTCCTTGCTTCCACATCTGTTTGTAAACAAGAAAACATAGGCTCTTGGTCTGGGTAGATCAAAGGAAGTTTCAGAACTTCCCCTGTGAACAATGTGATGCTGGTAGTCAAGTGAAAAACTGCCTTCTGCCAGCTAGATTCCTCTTAAACTGGATTTGGTACCTGGGACAAATGTCCTTCTTTACCTTTACAAAAATGTCTCTGAATTCCTCCTCACTCAATTCCCTGAGTGAGGAGACTGGCAAGCCTCCTGGGGCTTCTCCTCAAGAGAGATCCTTGATCACCCATCCTTGGTCAAGCAGTTCCAACCTGCCATGAAATTCTTTGCAAAGGCTAGCGTGTTATAATGGAAACAGGACAGGATCTGGAGCCAGGATACCTGGGTTCAAATCTTGGCCCTGTCACTTGGTAGCCAAGTCAAGGCCACCTCCCTGAATCTCAGTTTCCTAATCTATAAAACAGCACTACTTAGCTCACAGAGTTACTATAAATGTTTTATAAATTGCAAATTTACAAAATTTCTATAAACATAAATTGTAAAGCACCATACATGGGAATTCTGAACAGGTGCCACTTTGCTCTCATTGGGCTAAACGGTAGTCATAATCCCAAGCATACAGCTATCTTTTCCCCACAGGTACAATAGTCTTTGTCCTTCCAAGATCTTCTCAGATCAAGCAGGGCTTGATCTGTAGCCAACCCTCCCCAAAAGCAGGAGGGGCTTGCTACCGCAGAAAAGCTCATTCCTACAGAAGGCTGTTGTGGATAAGCTCCATTGTTTAAATGGTTCAAAATGTGTCGTTCATTTACCTATATCTGGGGGTAGGAATCAGGTGAAGAGATTCCTGTCTACAGAAAGCCAACATGGATTATATGAAGCAAAGTGGCCAACTTTTAAAAATGGTCAGGAGAATTAAAATGCACACATTGTTCTTGGTACCACTGAGGCAGTCTGTGGCTTCAAGGCATTCAGTCTGCAAGTAGCAGCTTTAATTTAATTTGCCGGTGGCTGAAGATCTCTCTCCCACCTCACCAACCCTCCCCCCTCCAAGATACAGTCAAAGCCTCAGATAACAGAGGTCACTTATCTACCAACTTCAGCTACTCAAATCCAGTCCAGGGCCAGAGAAAGAACAAACAAAATAGGACAATTACAATGGAGAGTGAGGAAGGGTCTTTGAGATCAACTAATTAGACCTCCCTCACTTTACTGATGAGAAACTGAAATCCAAAGAAATGGTTGGATTGGACCCCAAGTCACACAGGTATTAAGTATCATAATCCAAACCCAGGGCCCCCAATTCTTTCTTTTTCCATGAAAATCAATCAACAAGCAATTGAGCACCTACTATATGCTGAACACGGTGCTAGGCAATGGGGCTACAGATGAAAGAATAATCCATTACTCCTCAAGGAACTTAAAATTCTTCTGTTGAACAGCTGATCATTCAGAGAAGACAGCAAAGTTCTTTAGCTCATGCACATTGTTTATAGGAGATTCCCACCTGGGACCTCCCCCATGGCTTATTTACTCTGATTTTCTATGCAGTTCACACATACCAGGGCTATCTGTTTTTACCAGCCCATGGTAAATAAGTACCCACAGTAAAGAAGGAGATAAGAGAACAAAACAAACAAACAAAAAACCTTAGAGGAATAAGTCTAGGAAGGCTGCCTGGGACAAATATCTATGTGCGCACATGCATCTATGGTCCCCAGTTCACAGCCCAGAACAATCATGGATGATGACATGTCCTTAAGGCATCAATAAAAGGCTAAACCAGGGGTGGAGAACCGGCCTTGAGGTCACATGTAGCCCTCTAGGTCCTCAAGCGCTGCCCTTTGACTGAACCCAGACTTCATAGAACAAATCCTTTTAATAAAAATTGGACTTGTTTTGTAAAATTTGGACTCAGTCAAAAGGCTGCACCCAAGGACCTAGAAGACCACATGTAGCCTAGAGGTCACAGTCCTTGCCCTCCCTCCTTCTCCCCTTTCCCCTCCTTAGGCTAAACTCTGTTAGGGTCCTTTGCATTGCAAGGCAAGGAAGTTGCCTACCACCAGTCTTACTCCCCTCCAAGTACTCTTTTGATGCAGTGTCCCTGGCCTCATGGCTGTTCCCTACACATTCCCATCACCTGACATTCACTTTCATTGGTTGTCCCACCATGGTGGAATTCTTTCCCACCAAGCTTCCTTCAAGTCCTAGCTAAAATCTCACCTTCTATAAGCCTTTTTCTTGGGCTTCTGGGAAAGAGATGTCATAACTTGCAAGTGAATTGGATTTAAGTGAGGCAGGGCTGGGCAAAGTTGCCAACCTCACTCTCCTCCTGAGTCAACTTCATCCAGTGGCAAGGCCTGAAGTGGTCCTGATCTATATTTTACTACTGGACCCTGATGGCTCTAGAAGGAAAAGTGAGACTGGTAACTTTGCACAGCCCTGCCTCACTTATATCCAATCCACTTGCAGGTCATGACATCACCTTCCCAATGTCATGATCCTCTTCAATGTCGGGATCATCTTTGAGAAAGAAGGACAAATAACAATTCAGGTTTCCTTAATCTTAGTGCCTTCCCTCTCTTTATCCTGTATATATCTTGTTTGTATATAGTTTACAAGTTGTCTCCCCCATTAGACTGTGAGCTCCTTGAGGACAGAGACTGCCTTTTGCTTTTCTTTTCATCCCTAGAGCTTAACACAGTGATGGGCACATAGTAGGTGCTTAAAAAATGTTTGTTGACTTTTTGGCCTAACCAAGGAAAGGTCAGCTATGGCCTTTAAAATCTTCAGTTAAACAGCTTTCAGGGAGCTTCCTTAGGAGATGGGGGACTACCAGGTACTAGGCTTTATGATATTCCTTTTCTTTCCTTATGAACAACAGATTCTTGGGTTATCTGGTATTCCTTAGCCTTGGTAGGGAATTAGCTTCCAAAGAAAGTTGCAAAGTTGTTCCAAAGTTGATGTAAGGATATTTTCTAATTTCATCAGGGTGATCAGAGAACGAGGAATGGCAGAGCTGGAAGAGAACTCAGGTTCAGTCTAAATTTCCCACCTTACAGAGGGAAAAACTGAGGCATGGAAAAGAGGAGGTGATTTACACACACATACACACACACACACACACACACACACTCTTGTTTACTCTGAGTAAACCAAATGACCCAGGTATGTGTGAATTGTGTATAAAATCGGAGTAAATAATATGGGGGGAAGTGGTGGGGCACCTCAGGTGGGAGAATTTCCTATAAATTACATGTATGATACAGCTAAAGTGTACGGAGTTCCAGAGGCCTCTGAATGGCCAACTTTGGGGTCCATTGCTCAATAGAACTTCAAGTTCCTTGAGAGTAAAGAACCATTTTATTCTTTTTAGCTATTATCTCCAAGTGCCTGGCATGATGCTCAGCACAGAATAGTACTTAATAACTGTTTGTTGATTTTAGTGGAAAAAGGAAGAATTAGGAAGTCCTGGGTTTTGGTCCTGGCTGTGCCTCTTATTACCTTAGGTCATGTCAAACCACCTCTTTGAATCTCAGTTTCTCATCAGTAAAATAAGGGAGGTTGGATTAATTGATCTCAAAAGCACCTTTTGGCTCTAAATTGTATTGTCTTATTTTTCCCAAGAATCATAATGTGCCTCTAGGATGGTTCTTTGCCCTGGGTTTCCATGGCTGAGTTGCTGTTTCTCTCCAGGCATGCAGTTATTACAATGGTCCAGGAGTGAAACTGGTGAGCAAGGTAGGCCTGGGTAAGAGAGGACTCATGGCATAGTGGAGAGGGCCCTGAACTTGGGAATCAGTAAGTACTGGATTCAAATCCCACCTCAGATACTTAATAACCTGCCAAATCATTTAACTTTGGTTTTGTCATCTACAAAATGAGGCAGGGTTGAACTTGCAGGGCCTCCAAGAATCCTTCTAGTTATAAATATATGATCCTCTCATAAGAACCAGCTCAAGTCCAAGGACATAATAAGTTCTGATAATGCACCTGGCAGAGAATCTATGAAGACTATTCTTCTTTTCCCTCCTGAACATTCTAAAGATCGATGATGGCCTATTCTGGGAATTAGAATGCATTAGAAAAGGAATAGAGAGGGAAAGGAGAAACGTGTGAGATGGAAGAATTATCACTGCCACTAAGAGACAGACTCCAGAGCAAATAGAGCTGGCTTCCAACGGTATCAGAGTAACCACAAATTTCATCTGTGTCTCCCTTGGATCAATGCAGCCATTTGCTCACAGTAACATAGATGCACTGTAATTCTTGCCCTGAATTAGCTAATACAATTCCTAGCATGAAGGTTATAGGTTAACATCTTAAAGTGAACGGGTTTTCCCTACTTTGCATAGCTAGTACAGATTTTCTTCAGCAAGGTGGGCAGAAATACTCCCCAGTTAATTATGCCATCCCAGAACATGACCCCCAAAGATATTTCCCATTCCATGCCCATCCAGAGAGCAGGCTTCTAACAGCAGATAGAGTCTGGCTAGGGGCAGCAAAGTGGGCTTCCAAGCCCCCTTCTTGGAAGGAAGCATGAGGCTCAGGGCTTAGGGCTCTGGGTCCCCCAGTGGACAAGATATATTTTTATTTTTTCCAGCAGAAGAAAAGATCTACTCTTCTTGCTCATTTCACAGATGAGGCTACAATTGGGGCTGCCATGTTGCCTCAGTGGCCACTGGGGAAGAACCAGGAAGAGGGAGCTACTCACTCAAGCCAAATCCCACCCCAGTGCAGAAAGTCAGATAAGGGATGTATTCAATACTGCCTCCTGGGCAGACTTGTGTGGCCTTTATCATCTGGCCCACAGTGCATATCCCCTGCAGCTTCTGTTCTTCTCCTCCTCCCCAATCCCATCACAGGAGAGAGACATGGTACTAGACAAAATGCTAGACCCAGAGTGAGGCAAATCCTTCCATCACTCCACAGCTTTCTGATCCTGGGGCAAATCACAACCTCTCTAGACTTCAGTCTTCTCACCTGTAAAATGGGGATAATAATAGTATATACCTCAGAGTTATTGGGAGGATCAATTGAGATGATGTACTTAAAACTCTTATATAAATGTGAGTTGTTATTGGTAAGGAACAGAGTAGTGCAGTGGATAGAGAACTAGCTTCACAGCCAGGAAGACCTGGGGTTAGTGTCAACCTAAGACACTGCCTGGGTGATGCTAGAGAAATCACCTAACCTCTTGGTGCTCTAGGAAACTCTATGGGTCTAGACTTACAGAGAAGGGGCTGACTTGGATTGGTGGAAGAACTCTCCTCATCTGGGAGGTTCCTTATGCTGATCATTGATCCAAGTTCTATTCTAATGCTACCTGAAAAGAACTTGAGAAGCATACATCAGCTAGGTACGGCAGGTCCTGATTTCCCCCATGGTATCCAGCACAGGTCATGAAGTAAGGACTCTGGTGGGACACATGGGGAAGGGACAGAGTCCCAGCTCCATGTTGAACAATCATTTATAGCAAGTGCTCCCTTAATGCTGCTGCCTTCCCTCTAAGAGGGTCTCTAATTTGTCCTGTCTAGCTTGTCTGTACAGCTCTTTGCCGGCAGTCTCTCTTCCTCCCTTCTCCCCACCCCATTAGACTCTGAACTCGTTAAGAGCAGTATTCAAAGGGCTTAGTACAGTGCCTGGCACAATAGGTGTTTCATAAATGCTTGTTGACTTGATTTGATCAACTTGTTGGCTGACTGATTGATCCAAAAGCTGAACTGAGGCAGCCACCAGAGAAATGCTGCCCCAGTCAGTACCTGTAATAGGAAAGCCTCCAGCCCAGACTGAACAGCAATTAGTGAGGGGCAAAGGTGATGACAGTACAATGTTCAGCCACTAGATGGCAGACGCTGAATTGTTCATCTTGGGGCCAAGAGCCATCTCTTAAGAAAGATAAGCAGGGAGTGGCAGTGTCACAGTGGTCATGATGCTACTACCTGTGCAATCCACCTTCACCCTTTACACCGCAGCCTCTAGTTCATTCTCTGACCTACCTGAAGGTCCTCCGGTTTGCTGGCGACCTGGATCTGTGACACGAAGAGCCTGAACTTGATCGGCTCCGAGAGCAGTGATGCAAACTGGCCTTGCTGAAGGGTCTTGGGTGGAGGCAGTGCTGACATGGAAGTGAATGGACACAGAGGTCCTCATCCTCATCATCCTCTTCTTCCTCCAAGAGGAAACCACTGTCACTGCTGCTGTCCTCAAAAACAGTGTCATATTCTGGGCTCTTGCACAAGGCAAGATCTTCTTCCTCCAAGGTACCATCCAATAACCCAAAGTGCTTCGTTAAGCTGGCTCGGATCTCATGGTCTCTTAGGGGCTTGCTGTCATTATTGGGAGTTCTGCAGCTCCCACCTTCCTTGCTCAGTCCTTGTGCATTGGCCCTGGAAACTCTGGACTGGGATCTGTCCTCTGTATGGGTTGAGGAGGGCTCCCAGGACCTCAGCACCTTTCTCTGGAAGGATCCTTCTGGCTTGAGGACCTGGCAATAGTCATGGTCTCCAAAGGATCGGGAAAAGGGACGCTTCTGGCCTACTTGGGATGGCTGAACTGTGGCTCGGCTCAGGTGGGCCAAGAGCTCACTCCGCTCAGGATATTTCTTCCGGGACTTATGGGACCCTCTAGTAGTTGCCACAGGTCGGGGACCCTCAGGGGAGGGGATGGATGGAGCTGCCTCTTTGTTTGGCCTATGGTTCACATCTGGCTTGAATGGGTCTTCCTCAATAGGTTTGTAGGGTGGTGTGGTTGGTGGTGTGAGACCTTCTCCCCAGTACCAAGAAAAAACAGACAGTATGAGTTTGATGCTGGGCCCTTTCACCATAGGCTCTAATTAAGACCTTGGCTGCCTTTGTCTAATAAGACCCAAGGGTCTCATCCATCCTCATGACCCACCTGGATAGGATTCTTAACCTTAGTCAATAAGAATCCAACCCTCATTTTCTTTCTACCAAAGTAATGTTCCTCAATCCACAACTCATAGGCCCAGCTCCCCAGTAACCTGATGGTAGGTTCCAAGAGGCCGTCAGGGAACTGCTGATATTCCCAGGGGTCTAGGGGTTATTTTTCCTTTCAATTAACATGCAAAACTCAGGTCTCTATCTGCTAGAAAAAGACTGAACCTGCCAAACTCATGTCTATACGCCTAGAGCTAGAAAGGGGACTTAGAAGAAGACCAAATGGTCTGACCCATACTTGACTGAGAATCTCTCCTACAGCATTTTTGGCATGTAAGCATCCAGCCTCCACTTGGAGACATAAATAGCTATATCATGAAGCAGCCTCCTCCCTCCCCCTCCCCTTCCCCATCCCAGTTCCTTCATTCAGACAACACAGAGAGTGAGGGGGCAGGGTTAACATCCAGAGTGTGAACTCAGAGTTGCCTGACTAGGTTCCTGATGGGGTACCATGTTTGTCTGAGCTCATGTTTCCCAAAAGCAGCCCAGGCAGATCTGGGATAAGAAGTCTCATCAGATTTTGCTGCTGGCCCACACTGACCAGTCGCCCAACTACAAGCAGGGTCATCAAAGAGGTGCAATTGCTAGGATCCTACCAGAGGTGTAGCTGTGAATGCCTAGGAAGGAACAAGGGCCCTCTCACCTGCTGTCCCACAGAGCTCCACTGTCAGCACCTGGTCAAAGTTCCGTTTTCCCAGTGAAGAGTCACTGGTGAGAAAGAAAAAAGGAGCTCAGAGATGCTGTGATCATTACACCATCACACAGAAAAAAGGGTGGAGAAAAAGAAGCATAAAGATTCCAGTGTGAATTGCAATAAGACGGTGGTCCCCAAGTCTAATTTGCCAGAGTGGCCTCTGATCCTCAGTGTTTACAGGACAGAAAGTAGCATGATTTTTGGAAAGATTGGGTGACATCTGTCTGGAGGTTTGGGTGGGGACTGCTGGGGGAGGGCAGGGGAAAAAGAAAGCAGAAGAGAAGGAAGACCTCTTCCTATGGGCTGGCCATATCTGCTGAGATCATGCAGCTGGACCTCACGGCTTTAGCATTTCTCCCCAGGCCTCCAGAGACTAGCTTCTAGACTGAAGTTGATTTTTTAAAATGATCTGAGACAACAGTTTCCTCCCTAAGATCCCTGTAGCGTGCCTACATGCATGCATGCACATGTGCACACACGCACACACACACACACACACAATACCATGTCATACCAGACCACATCACAGTACACCATACCATGGCAAACATGCTTCATCATACTCTATCATGCCACACTGCACCTCCCTACATCTCGTTATGCCACGCTATGCCTGGCTGTGCCATGAGGGCTTTGGACAGTAGAGGGAGTTAGAGTGAGAGCCAAGTTCAAGTGCTAGAGACCCCACCTCCATCCCCAGCTCCATGTGAATTCTCTTGAAAAAATCCAGTATGATATTGTAAACTTACTTCTGTGACAAAGCCAGCGTGAAGCACCTGGGAGTTTCTGAAAAGGAAGAAACAAGACAGATTTACATGGCAAAGTCATCAAGCCAGCTCCAAGACATCTATGCCAAAGCTGATCTCATCTGATTCCCCCATTAGAATGTACTCTTGTTGAGGATAGCCGCTGTCTTGGTCTCCCCAAGTGCTCAGGACATGATATACGCTCAATACATTGCTATTAACTGACTGATCCCTCAGAAGCTGAGCAATGCCAGCCAAGAGAGGTCCATCGGTGTCTGGGAATGGAGATGAGAGTTGCAAGGGCTCTTAGGAGAGACAGAGAGCTGAGGATGTCAGTGCTGGAAATGGCCGTCAGAGGTCATCCAGCACAACCCCCTTGTTTTTCAGGTCTGGGCCCTGAGGCTCAGAGAAAAGAAACCACAGTACCCGAAGTCACACAGTGAGCTCGCAGTGGAGCTGAGTCTAGAGCCTCTTGACGACCGAGTCCACAGCACCCTGTTTCTCACCTCATCCTCTGTCCTCCCTTGTGACCCTGCCCTCCACGCCCCTCTCTCTACCTCTCGAGCATAGCCGAGGGCAGCTGTGGTCCTCGTCCGTCTCACCACTGCCGCTCTCACTGGGGCTCTCCAGGGCAGGGAGCTGGGCTGCTCTCTGCTGGGGCTGGTCACAGACACTCTGTCCTTCCTCCAGGCTGCCCACCTCCACTTCCACCTCAGCATCATAGGTCTCTGGGTCCAGGCACAGGGAGGAGGGAGGGCCTGCCCTCTCCTCTGGTGGCATCTCATCTACAAATGAAAGCCACGGGCCTAGTTCAGGGTTCAGCCTCTTGGAGCGTCGAACAGCATAAACAGTGCTCTCTGGCTTCCGTCCGGCCTTGGCCCAGGCCGACAGAGATAGACTCTGTGCACACGTTCTTGCTTCCCCTTGCCCTTCCCCCTCTTCCTCCTTTGCCACTGGTAGAGCGCTGATTTCTTCCTTCACTTCCAGTTTCAGGGGCCTGAAGCTGGGCCTGGGCTCTGTGGTCCCAGGGGAGGCCTTGATCCATATCTCACAGGCCTTCTCTGATGAGGGTCTTTGGCTTTCCTCAGAGGGCCTGGGGCTGGGCTTGGTGCTCGGTGATAAGGAAGCGTAGATTGGCACGGCCAGCCGGTAGGGCTTGCTCACATCACAGAAGAGATCTTGAGCCAAAAGCTCTCTCAGAATAGAGAATTTGGACCAGGAAGTTTTGGGAGGTTGGAGGGTTGTTGGCCTCTGCACCAGGTTGTCTGGTGGCTTCCCCTCCTCACTCTTGCAGGATGCAGCCTTTTGTACCATGCAGTCGGCCTTGGCTCTCTTGAAAGGGTTGCTGCAGGGCTGAGGGGGGGTTGCCAAGCCTTGGACAGGCAACTTTCTCTGGGGAAGGCAGTAGGTATGCATATAACGGATCAGCTCCACCATGGCACGCATGTCCTCTGCACAGGCAAACTGGTCTCCTGCAGTTGCTTCGGATGGCGTAGGGGAGGCCAGTGATGAGGTCTGGGTGAGCCTGGGGCTTGAGCAATCCTCGCCTGAGTCACTTTCTTCTTTGATGGGGGGTCGAGGGCTCTGGGCTGGTGGGGAGGGAGGCAGCTGCTGCCATCCCCTGTTTGGAGCCTGAGGGCTAATGTGAGGATGGCAAGGAGCTGAGGTGAGATGCCTGTGCAGTTCAGTGTAGCTTCGACTCTGAGTCTGGGGAGGCAAAGGCTTCTTGTCCTGGGGGGTTTCCATCTAAAGAAAGACAGACAGAAGTAGTGGTAAGGAGGAAAAGCCCGTATTTCTCACCTTGTGATTGCAGAGAAGGAGAAGCTAACACCCCATGGAGACAGCATGATGGTGTGATGTGGGAGAAAAGATACAGAATTCAGGATACCTACGTTTAAATCTCCAGTCTATTGTTACTAGCGGTGTGAACTTGGCTAAGTCAACTGTGAATCATTGGGTCATAATTTCCTCATCTATAAAATGAGGCTATTGGATTAGATGATCTCAAAGATACCCTCTAGTGCTAAATTCTATAATCCTATTACTTAGTAGCTAAGTGACCGTGGGGTGGGTGAGGTCCTATCTAGGGCCTCAGTTTTCTTAACTATAATATGCACATCATTTACCTTGCAGGATTATAATGAGGAAATCTTGTAAAACTGTAAAATATATAAACATGAATTGTTATTGTTTGTGAGTCTCTAGTTTGGTTGTGTGTACTGCTCACACGCCCCCAGATAAGCCCTCAGCCTTTACTTTTACTCTCTGCCTACCTTTACCAAGGTCCTGTTCCTCCTACTTTTTGTGGGTTTGTTCTAATCCTGCTGATGTCTCCAGTGATGGGCCTAAACTTGTCTCAAAGGTCTCATGTTAACAGCCCAGAGCATTCCTGAGAGGCAGAAGAACTGGGGGTGGGGATGTCATTTGGTGGATCGTTAGGAGAAACCAAGCACAAGGGGCAAAGTTTTAACTCAAGTGATTATTTAACCTTTTTGTTAGTCCTTAGTGCTGTCCTGGGCAATTTACTCCAAGGAGTTCTTTGCTGGGCCTTGCCAACACTGCCTTTCTACAAGAATGTGATGCTAGCCAACATTGCATCACTTACAGTATTGTCCACTCCAAAGGCAGGATGGGCATTGCTGGCATATCCCACCAAGACATCCATTCACATAGCAATGACCAACAGAATTTGCTATGTCATTATGATAATCAAGGCTCTGACATTAACTGACTCTTGTAATACTGGTACCAGTGATCTTAGGCTCTGAGGGTAACAGAGGCTGGATGTCTGTGGAAACCCAGGAATCCTCAGGTTGCCTATATAATAGTCTGGAAGACTGCAGAGACCAAAGAGTTCAAAGCAATGCCCAAATACCAAGTTGCAATCAGGATTAGAACCCAGGACCTCTATTGCCAAATTCAGGACTCTTTTTCCTGCACCACATGAGATGATTATGTCAGAAGCAGGAAGGTTCCTTAAACATCACACCAGAAGGTATTCCTGATATCTGCAAGACCATATACATTCATCTACTGCTTCAACTGGTCTGAGGCTCCTTCTTCCTCCCCAGTGCCTTTCCCTGAGATGCTAAGATATCAGAACTACAATAGACTCACTTTACAAAGGAGGCAAAGGAAACTTACAGAAACAGGGTGACTTTGACCCAAGGTTACCCAGAGAATCAGCAGTGGAATTGGGACTAGAGCCCAAGGCTCCTGACTCTCACTCAATAAAATATTTGTTGAAAAATGAATGAAGGAAGGAAACAAGGAACCCTTCTATTTTTCTGTTTCTGAAACCAGCTTCTGATAGTGCAGAATGTACCCATTATCATGTAATTCCCTAAAACGGACCATTTCTCAGCAAGGGACCATGGTCAGGCTCCTCTCCTCCCTCCATATTTTCCCTGTCCAGAAGGCTCCTCCCTACTCCTTCCTCTTAAGAGAGTCACAGTGTTTGTGGCATGACCCTTGATATTCAACTACCAGATATACTGCTGACCACAGGACTCTGATGATTCTACTGTGGGGCTCAGTCTGGGAAAGTTTTAGAAGGGACCCTGGGCAGCCCTCAGGCAGAGAAAGCATTTATATGCAGCAAGGTTTATGTCGATTTGCATGGGGAAGCGGGAAAAGACAGCATCTGTGTTAACTATGAAAACGGACAGGAAGCCATTTCATGCCCAGAGAAGGTACAGTTTCATGTCTTCCCACAGAGCCTTCACCCAGCCTAGGAATACCTTGAGGTAAGGTCGCTGGCTTTTGGACTTGGATGCTCCTTGCCGCCGGATGGCCCCTTCCTTCTGGGCCTCCATGCTTGGAGAAGTGTGGGATGGCGAGAGGAGTAGCTTCTGCAACTGGTGGGAAAAGCACAGCACAAAAAGAGGCACGACTTTTACCCCAGATGCCACCATTTCTAAAGCTAGCGGGAGTTCCTGAGACCATAGACAGAGAGATGGAATGGTCCTTAGACATCATTGAATCCATCCCTCTCCTCTTACAGATGAAAAAAATGAGCCCCAAAGAGGTGAAACAATGTGACCAAGGTCACACAGGTAGTAAGTGGTAGAGCAGACCTGGGATCTGAACCCAAATCAAGAATGAAATAACCCAGCCTGGAAACGACCATCAAGGAATCGGATCAAATTCTTTGGTGGGACCATTTCCATACAAGCCCTCCCTGTATGAGTCAGAAGAGACTCGGAGGTTGTCTGACCCAATACCCTCTTTAAAAGATTTTTTATACAGGAGAGGAAACTGAGACCCAGGAAAAGAAGTGACATGATCAAAGATTTAGAGCTGGAAGGGACCTTAGAGGTCTAGCCCAACCCCCTCATTTTCTAGATAAAGAAAAATTAAGGGGCTGGCAAGGTGAATAGAGCACTGGCCCTGGAGTCAGGAGGACCTGAGTTCAAATCCAGCCTCAGATGCTTGACACTTACTAGCCGTGTGACCTTGGGCAAGTCACTTAACCCCCGTTGCCCTGCCTTCCCCCTCCAAAAAAAAAAAAAGAAAGAAAAAAAAGTTAAGGAATTTGCCCAAAGTGGGAAGTAGGAGGGGTGGGATCAAACCATGGTGCTTGGATGCCAAGTTCAGTGCTTTTTCCACTAGACTAGGCTTCCTCCAGTTGGAGAGAAGGTAATAGAGAGTCCTTCTTCAAGCCTGAGGTGGACTAAGATGCCTTCCAGATTTCTAAGTCTGGACTCCTGCGATCCTAAGTAATGCCTTACAGGGAAGGTTTTTGAGCCTCTCATAGACAGTGCCACAGAGGTGACACAGGGAAACATCTGACATTTGCTGGTTCTTATAAGGAAGACCCCAGTTGTGCATTGCCAAGCTCTGATGGGCACAGAGCCTGAACCAATACTAAGATGAGGGTGCCCAAAACTCAGAAGCCAGAGCTGAAATCTGGAAATAAAAAGGCCTCCATTTTCACATTGCTTGGAAGGTATAAAAAAAAAGCTTTGTCCAGCTTCTGCTCCACAAGCCAGTGAGCATGTGTGTGAGGGATACATCAAGAACTATTGCTGAAATGAGAAATATCTATTTCTACCAGAGGGGGCTGCTCTTAGCTTGCTGTATGCAAGGCCTTCCCTCACTTCCTGCAGAGAAACAGCTCGGTTCCCTCCCTTGCCCCCAGGCCCAAGGTGGGGAAAACTTTCTTTGGCCGGTCATCTAGATATCTGGTACCAAAAGAAGGAATGTACTTCTCTCTCAGGTGTGGCAAGTGATCCCTGTATGAGATCAAGGACTCATAGGCCTCAAAGATTTGGAACAGAGTGACAGAGTGGTCTAGTCCAACCCTCCCATTTTAAAAAACCCGGAAAGGGAAAGTAAGTCACCCAGAAAGTCAGTGGCGCCCAATCCCACAAAAGTGGATGTCACAAGGTGTCGCTGAGAGCCTTATCACTACTAGAACTGCTAGGGGGTAGGACAGAGGATCATAAGATTCAAAGCTGGAAGGATCCTTCAAGATAATCTCAGTCCAATCACTCCTTTATTTTACAGATAAACAAACTCAGGCTGTATGGTAGAGTGATTTACCCAATGGTTATATAAGTAGTAAAGAGCAGAGCCAGGATGTGAACTCAGGACCTCTTACTTTTAAATCTAGCGCTTTACAGTCTAGCAGTGGTTCTCAGGCTTTTTGTCTTGGGGCTTATGGATACTCTTAAAAAATACTAAGGGCCCCTCGAAGAGCTATTGCTTAGATGGGTCATATCTGTTGATATTTACTGTATTTGAAATGAAAATGGCTTAGTTTTATTAGGATAATAGTTTTGACTTTGAAGACCCCTTTCAAGACCCCCAGGAGTCTCCAGAACATACATTTAGAGCCACTGCACTGTGGCTGCCTCATGAGAATAAGGAGAAAGAGACCATTAATAAATTGCATGCATAAGGAAACGTTTCTCTTTGACTCATAAACCCAATCCTACATCTACTCTTTCAATTTACAGATGGGGAAAGTGAGTGCATTATGTGGAAGGGACTTGTCCACAGTCACACCGTCAGTAAGGAGCACAGACAGGATAAGAATCCAAGTCATCTAACTCTCAGACAAGCTCTCTTTTCTCTTTGCTAATTGTCAGCTCTTATTATATCTCCCAGAGAGGTTTTGACTCCCTATCAGGCAGGGTCCAGAGCCTATCCACAATGTTAGGGAGTGACACAAAACAGTCCCTTGAGCAGGGAATAAAGGGTATGAGGTTTAGGAAACAGAAACAGAAGCACAAGCTTCCAAGACTTGGAATCTAGACATAGGGATCATAGGAGCACAGGACATAAAGCTGGGAGAAAGCTTAGACATCATTCAGTCCTAACTCCTTCATTTTACAGATGATAGAACTGAGCCCAGGAGCTTCAACAACTTGCTCATGAACACACAATGACACTGAGTGGTAAAGTCAGGATTGGAATGCCATCCCTCTAAGTTCAGTGTTTCTTCTATTATACCACACACACACACACACACACACGCACACACGCACCCACTCAAACCTCACAAGAACTGGATTTCATCCTGTCCTGTCTCCCCCCCCCCCAAAAAAAAACTGACCTAGGGATAAGTCTAAAGTGGAAAATAAGCACATACTTTTGGCCCATCATGTCCATGTAGCAAGATTATCATGAGTCATGCAATTCCCTTTAAATAGGACCAAGAAATGGATTCCTGAGGTGGCTAGGTGGCGCAGTGAGCAGAGCACCAGCCCTGGAGTCAGGAGGACCTGAGTTCAAATCCTGCCTCAGACACTTGATACACTTACTAGCTGTGTGACCTTGGGCAAGTCACTTAACCCTAATTGCCCTCCAAAAAGCAAAATGAATTTAAAAAAATAAAAAATACATGGATTCTTACCAGAGAAAGTTCATCAACCTCAGACCCAAGGGCCTGCAGCCCATCCAGGGCATCAGGATTGGCTTTGGGTGAGGGGATGGGGGAGGTAGGGCCCGGGGTGGGCACATCTTCATCTTCCAGAGTGTGGAAGGCAGCCAGACCCATGTCCTCTTCCTGGATATCATCCAGTGTTTCAGTGAGGGCAGCCAACAGGGCCTCATTTTCTCCACTTATGATCTAAAATAGGGAAGAAAGAGTTATGTGATTAACAGATGATGACACCACAGAAGCATGCTTACTCCTTGGGCTGGGGGACCATGGGCCTTTGTCTTTGCTCTGCTTACCATCACTCTGCCCACATAGCTCGATTCTCTGTAGAACACAGAGCAGGTGTTCCATAACTATTTCACAGGCTTACATAATGTTAGAGCTGGAAGGAACCTCAGGGATGATCCGGCTCAAACTCCCCGCTTTATAGCTGAGGAAAATGAGAACCACAGAAAGGAAATGGTTTTCTTACGGTCATGAATCTGTCTGCAGCAGAGCCAGGATCAAAAGACCTGTGGGTCTTCCGACTGAACCCAGTGTTCTATGAAAGAAAGGAAAGAGAGAAAAGAAAAGAAATGCAAGGAGGAAGAGAGAGAGGTAAGAAAGGAGAAAGAAGGGGAGGAGGAAGAGAAAGGGGGGGAGAAGGAAGAAGAAGGAAAATAGATAGATGGATAGATGGAGATGGGTACCACCTAAGCTCATTTCAAAAAGTTCCTGGATCTTGGTGAAGACATATTTAGAGTTTTGAGTGAAATGTTTACAAAAGAAGAGAAAATAAAAGTAGCCAAACTCATTATGCAAAATGCACTTGTTGGAAATATTTTCTGGATACCTGTCACTTCTGTTTTCTCTTATGAGGCACTAAGTAGATCCTATCTAAACTGTGTCTCATTGAGTTCCTAGTATTGCATGGAGCAGGAGAGCATCAATATTTGTGGCTAAATAAGAGAAAGCTCAGCAGCTCATTAAAGGGGGAGGACATCACCATCACCACAAGCACTAAATGATGCTTCAGTCTGCTGAGAGGGAGAATGGGCCCTGCCTCTGAAAAATGAAAGAGGAAACCTCAGAGGGTGTCTTCAGGCAGCAGCTGGAAGACCACTTGAAGGTACTGGAAGAGAGGAGACTTTTAGTCAAGAATTGGTTGGATGAGATCATCTCTGAGGTTCATCTCAATTTTGAAGATTCTCAAATTCTTTGTTTCCCCCCCCCATTTATATCTGATCTATTTGATACGCTCCTTGAGGGAAGGGACCATTTCATTTTTATCTGACATCTCTACTACCTGGAAATTCTTGATATGAGTAGTCATCGAAAAATCAAATGTAGTCATCAAAAGAAATCAAAGTTGGGCTTAATAAATGTTTAATGAATCTGGGGGTGGGGGAAAAGGGGGAATTAGTTTTCATTTCCAGGTAAATTTTACCATCTTCTCTTGATCATTTCCAAAACAACTGAACTCAATAAAGCAGAGATGGGCAGAGCATAGGCTGTGGTGGAAAAAGTTCTGGCTTGGAGGTCAGAAGACCTGGATTCTAATCCCAGCTCTATCACTTACTAATTGTGATCTTTATCAGGCAAGTCACTTCACATTTCTAGGACTCAGTTTCCTCATATGTTAAGTGAAGTTCGAATAGGTCATCTCAAAGGTCACTTTTAGCTTTAAGACTCTGATGCTAGGCATTTTCCAATTGATAAATGAGTATCTCAAGTCTTAGTCAAGGCTTAATGCTGGGCCAGCGTGACCCCAAAGAAGGGCAGGCTATCCAGGAGCTGAGCTGGACACCTCCAATGTACCTACCTGCCCTGGCTGTTGGTCATTGATGGAAATTCCATTTCTTATTCACCTGATGCCCTGGACTCTGACACTATATTCCCTAAATCACCTTTGGATCTGGACCTAGACTCAGAAATATTAGAATTTCATTCTTTTGGCTATAAAAGTTGAATTCCTTTCAAATACAAGTCTCCTTGGAAGGATTTACATTATTTTGGTCTCTGTCATTTATATCTCAGGAAGAATGCATTTCAGATTCTTACCTAAAAAACAATTTTGAGAGAGAGATGGAAGTGAAAGCCAGAGGCATCTAGTCTACATCTTGCCTAGGTCTTCTGACTCCAAATGCAGTGATCTTTCTTCTTCCCCACAGATATCTGACTATTTTATTTATTTCTGACTCTGCTACAGCATAGAGCCTTGCAGGTGACCTTGGAACATCCATGTCTAATGAGGATGATGGTCACAGTGTGGTCCAGGCTACCTTCCAAGCCTGCAAGAGTATAGGTCTATGGAGTTTGCACAGTCGAGGGAAATCATTGGCCACTTTCCAGGAAACCTCAGAGGGCTGGTTTTCTTTTGTCACCTGATTAAGACAAGGAGAAATGAGGAGAAGGTATAGATTCCACCAAAGCAGGAGATCTCTTTGTTTCAAGGTGAAAGATAATTTGCAATTGTCCTCACTTGCTCTCTGACAACCCAGCTTTGGTCATTAGCTCTGCAAGCAACCAATGAAGTGCCAGTGAGTCAAGCTGGACAGACAGTGTATTGGGGAACAGTGTTGGAAAAAATCACTCTGGGGGGATGACATGAATTCGCCTAAATGTGAGGGGGCCTCTTCCCCCAAAGAATCTACCCTGAGAGATGCCGCATAAATCTGCTGGTGATTATGTTAAGGTGGCTCCCTATAACTGCACCAGGGAGACACCAATCTAAATTTAACGAATGTGCAGCTGTATGAGTGACACATGAGCAAAGAGAAAGGGGGCGTTTCTTTCTGCTTGGAATCCAGATGAGCCACATATCAGCACTGCAGAGGAAGGAGAGTGGAAGGTACCCAAGAGCAAGAGCACACAGGGGGCTCAGACTGTTGTGACCATGGCATTATTTCTTATTCACCTGATGCCCCGGACTCTGACACCACACTCCCTAAATCACCTTTGGATCTGGACCTAGACTCAGAAAAACTTTCTGAGTTTAAATCCTACTTCAGATACTCACAAGCTTGTGACTCTGGGTGTAGGCATAAACATCCTCATCTGTAAAATGGGGCAACTGGACTTGAAGGCCTAGGCCGCTAAGCTCTAAATCAGGCAGCTAGGTGGCACAGTAGACAGAGGGCTGGGATCAGGGAGACTCATCTTTCTGAGTTAACATCCAGCCTCAGGCACTTACTAGCTGTGTGACCCTGGGCAAGTCACTTTTTGCCTCAGTTTCCTCATTTGTAAAATGAGCTAGATAAGGAAACTGCAAACCACTACAGTATCTTTGTCAAGAAAATCCCAAATGGGGTCACAAAAAGTTAGGCACAACTAAACAACAATTCAGCAATAAGCTCTAAATCTATGATCCTGAGATCCTAATGTGATGTCTCAAGTTGGTCTGACCATTGGGAAGAGAAGGAGCATTTGGATCCGCTGAGCTGTTCTGTTTCTCAGTATAAATTAATAAACAAGTAGATTTGTATACAGGCAGCTGGACTGTTGGAACTTGAGGCAGGAGGACTTGGGTGAAAATCTGGCCTAGAATCCCAGGGTTTTTGTGAGGATAAAAGGAACTAATATTCATGAAGTGTTTTGCAAACTCTAAAAGTTATATAAATGCTAGTTGTTATAAATTGTCATTATTTATTATTTTTGTTGTGACTGACCAGTGAAAGTCAGCCCCCCCGAGGCCTAGACACACTACTTAGAGGGACCTAACAAAACTGAGGGTCTAAGCCTGGAGGCCTGAGCACCAGAACATGCAATGATAGCGTTGCTACCATAGGGAAGACAGCGGGTGACTCCAGCCTAGCTACCAGGGGACTTTTCTCACAGTCATCTTTCCATGAACACCCAGGGCCTCACTGAGCTGAATTTGCAATCTATCCCACTAAGCAATGGCCATGGGCTTGGCCCCTCTTTGCAGCCCTTGCACAGGGCAGATTCTCCCAACTTGATTTAGGCAACTGTGGTACAAATGAAAACAAAGAAACAAACAAACACTGGATTTTGCAGCAGAATACCAAAGCTTGTGTTTTGGCCCTATTCTGCTACTCAGACATCTATAATATTAAGTAAGTCACTTTCCCTTCCCCTGGGTCTCAGGATCCTCATCTGTAAAGTGGGGATAGTAATACTACCTAATACTACCACCTCACAGAGGGTGTTTGTGGGGAAACTCTGTTGAGGTGAAATCACTATATTAACAAGACCTTGAAGGGTTCTAGCTGCCGCTATCCATGGTCCAAATGCTAATCCACAGTCCAGGATCCTTTTTGTCTCGTATGGGCTAAGATCACTGAACTTGATTGCTTCACAGAAGAATCCAATTCAATGCAACTTTATTAGGCACCTACTATACACAAGGCACTGTAGTCCTGGCCAGAGAAGTTAGAGGGGTGGGAGAGGGGTGCTTGTGTCCCAAGCCCCCATGGGTTCGATGTGACTAGCATGGATTCAGGAGAGTGGGGGAGGGAGGGGTGTGTGACAGGAGAAGACAAGCGGCAGATAAGAACAGAGGAAAAATGAATATCTGTCATCTCTTCTTAGAAGGGAACGGACCCTGAGATTCCTTGATAGAGAAACGTCAAAAGAATTGGCTACTGTGTGACCTTAGTGGACTTACCTCTCTTTTCTATATAAAATAAGGGAGCTTGATTTAATGATGTCTAAATCCATTCCAAGACTAAAAGCCTATGGTCTTGCAATCCTGTGAAATATTCCACTGGTTTAGAATCACTCTCTCATTCCCCAAGTATCCAGGAAACTTATTATAAGTAGTATTGCTTGGTGGTACAGTGAATGGAGCTCTGGACATGGAATTAGGAAGTCCTGAGTTCAAATCTGCCCGCAGATACTAACTGTGTGATCCTAGGCAAGTCAGTTAGCCTCTTTTCCTCGACTGTAAAATGGGGGTGATAATACCTACCTCCCAAAGCTTTTGTGGGGATCAGATGAGATAATATTTGTATAGGACTCGGCACAGGGTTTAGCACATAGTAGGTATAAATGCTTATTCCCTCCCCCTCTTACTCCCTTAAAACAATTTTTTTTGAACACCAATACTGCCCCATGTGGTCTCTCCCACCCATCTCCACACAAAGATCCTCATTCTTGGGATCCCTATGTTGTTGGATGACTTTCCCACTCCTTCTCTTGTTCAGTTCTGGCTCTGGATTCCCCAGCCCTGAGAGAACTGGCAGAAATGCTATTTCATCACATGAATACTGCCCTCCCTCCCTTCTACCCCCATGGCCTTTTTCTTCCAATCCAGTCCAATCCAATCCAGGCCTGTCTGTCTTTTCTTGAAGAAGTTTATCTGAAATAGGGATCTCGTGATGGTTTCTTGGCTGTCCTGGCTCCATTTCAAGGACAGAAGCAATAGCTGAGAGGGTGGGGGTTGGGGGAGATGGGGGTGGGGAGAGGTTGGAAAGATGGAACCAAAGGGTTTGTTATTTTTGTAACCAAATCTAAAAAAGGAAAGGGCACAGTGAGTTTCTCTGTTGACTTGGACAGAAGTAACCTGCAGCTCAGTGGCCCTGGGAACATAGGACTGAAGCAGGAGAATTGAGGAGAATGAGACAAGGTTAGGCTGGTGAAAGCACAGAATGCCAGAGACAGAGAAGCTCTTAAAACACAAACCCCATCTATCTCACATTTTGTATTCTATGGACTGAGGCCTCTACTAACTCTGAAGAGCATATGGTCCTAATTTAAGGTTTATCAAGCTTTTTACATATGTCACATCTCATTCAAGCTTTGCCAAAATCTGGTAGAGTAAATGCAATTATTACCCCCATTTTACAGTTAAGGAAACTGAGTCTGGGAGAATTTAGCAGATTTGTCTAGGGTCACATAACTAGTAAGAGGGTCAAGGCTTCCTCTTTATCCACTGTACCACTTAGCTTCTGTTTGCAGCTCTATTATTTTATATTCTATTTGGAGATGAATCAATTAATGCTTATTAAGACCTACTATGTGCTAGTCTCTGTGCTAAGAATCCTTCTGGCTTTAGTATGAATGACAAAAATTTACCAAGCATTTACTATGTGCAGAACACTTGGAGATACAAAGTCACTCAAGAAGGCTGTAACTAGAATTCAATTATCTTACAGTGATGGTGGCTAAAATAGGAATTCAACAGGCCTGGAAAAGACCCTTAAAGATCCCCTAGTACAGGGATTCCCGACCTACATGCCTCCCTCCTGAGGGTTCAAGAAGCTTGTGGCCAGGAAGTACAGGGAATATTTGGTAAATTACTATATTATTTTACTGAAATGTTCTAAAAGTGGTCCAATAAAGCTTTTTGCATGAAAAGTGAATCTCTTTATTTTATTTGACAGAGCACATATTCTATATCTAGGATTTATTTTTATTCCTATTGGATAGGGTATATAGAAAGGTTTACAAAAAGTCATGGAATTCAGGGATAGAAGGATTGACGATAAATGACAGGGTAGCTAGGTGGTGCAGTGGATCAAACATGGGCCCTGAAGTAACAAGGACCTGAGTTCAAATGTGACCTCAGATACTTACTAGCCCTGTGACCCTAGACAACTCACTTAACACCAACTGCCTCCAAGAAAAGAAAAACAACTTGAGCCCCAGGGAAGCTACTTAACTAAATTAGACTAGACTAGACTGATTTCCAGGCTGGGGGTCTTTCTACCTCTTTAGATCCTCCCAACAATCTTGGGAGGTGACCAGGGCAGGCATTTGGCTTTCATAGAGGCAGAAAAAGACACAGAAGGAAATCTTCCCCAGCTTTTTGACCTAACAAGCTAGTGAGAAGGTGAAGGTGGGGACTCCAGGCTCCCTCCCTGGCCAGGCTGGACTAGCATGCCCCAGACCCCGAAAATAGCTCCCTTTGCTCCTACATGGTCATCACTGACAACAGGACAGAGGGCTCACTAGTCCTTTCCCTGTAATAGTAGAAACTAAGAAGCAGGAACTACTCAGCAGCATGAGTCTCCCTCCTCCCTCCCTTTACTCCACTCACTCCCTCTGGAAACTGAGTGCAAATTAACCAAAGCTTTGTCAGCTGAGAGAGGGATATTTATTAATAGATGCAGAGATGCAAAGCTTCTTGCTCCACCCCCACCCCTCCTCTGATCCTCCTCTTTGGGCTAATCTAAAGCTTGGAGAAAATGAATCTTGATGTAATCTGAGGAGAAATACCCTGGAAAAACTAGGAGGCAGCTTGGTTTTAGGGAAAGGGCATTGGCCTGGGAGTCTTGGGACTTGGGTCCCCATCCTGACTAGGTCATTACATTACAAGTGGGTCTCAGTTTCCCCTTTGCAAAATAAGGAGGATAATATCTTTTGAACATCAAAGGAAATAATGGAGTTAAAAGTACTTTGTAAAGCACAAAGCTCCATGTAAATTCAAGTTAATTGTTAAGTGCAGAATTCCATTCCAAACTTATTCTAGCCTGCCTTTCCCTTAGCTCCAATGCCCCTCTTCCAAAAAGCCTTTCAGATACCTCCAAGTCAAAACCAATCTTTTTTTTTCCGGGGGTGGGGGGGAAGCTTAGTTATGAATCTACCACTTTTCTGAATTATGGCTATCTGTGGTCATGCATGTCTTACCTTCACTACTAGAGACAGAGCTCCTTTAGAGTGCGGATCAGCCTTATTTATCAGGATATTTCCTTCAGCACTAAGTATGCAGCTCTGTAAGTTCTCAATAAATATTTAGTGGAATTGGAATGACTTGATTCACTGTTAAAGAAAATTATTTAGGCAAAAAGTTGGTGACAACAGCTTCATAGAGGAGGACAAGCGGGGGAGGTTGGAGAAAATCCAAATAATTTGAGAGAATGGGATGAGGTAGCAGAAATAAAGATGAGAAGTAATATGGTATCCATGATACTGGTAACTTGAGTATGTGATCCTTAGACTAAGCTATTCAATATCACCTGTACTTCCCTCATTTCCTCTGGAGAGCCTTATAATAAAGTATGAAGAAAGGGAAGGGGAAAAAAATTACACTATATATACACATATCTCATAACCCATGATGCCCTAAGAAGGGGTAGGAGGGGGAAAGATTTTCTCATTTCTCCTTTCTGGGGCCAAACTTAATCATTATAATTCCAAATCATTCAGTTTTAATTTTTTTTATTACTAATCACATTATTGTATATATTGTCTGCTAGTTCAACTAACTTTGCTTTGTTTCAGTTGACAAAAATATTTCCATGCTTCTCTGAATTCATCATTTTCATACTTTGTTAAAGCACAGTCATATTCCATTATATTCACTTACCATAATTTGTTTGGCCATCCACCAATTAATGGCTACCACAAAAATGCTGCTAAAAATATTTTACTGTATATGCAGACCTTCTTTATTCCACTGACCTGCCAGTAGAATCCCTGAGTCTAAGAGCATGGACATTTTAGTCACTTTATTTACATAATTCTAGATTTTTTTCTAAAATGGTTGTACCAATTCACTGCTCCACTAGCAATGCATTTGAGAGCCATCTTGCTACCACCCATCCCCCAACATCTAATCCTATATAATCTGATGACTAATCCCATTTTTTGTTATCTTTGCCAATTTTCAGGATGTGTTTTGTCAGGATTGTTTTGATTTGCATTTCTCTTTTATCAAAATCATATCTTACTTGGAGTTTTCTTTCACTTGGCTGTAAATAATTTGCAATTCTCTTTTTTATTTTAAATTTCTATTTTATTTTAAAATAAGTTTTTATTGGTATTTTCTGTTTCTTATATCACTATAGTATCCTAAGTATGCTTTGCCCTCTCTCTCTCCAAGACAGCCATCCCATAAGAGAAATAGCATTTTTCAGAAAGGAAAAAAAAAAATCAGCGCAACTTATTAATACATTGAAAAAGTCTGAAAACATGTATAATATATAACCACCTTCACCAAGAGGTAGGTTGGGGGTATTTTTTCATATTTCCTCATTACAATCTTCCTTGATCATTATAATTTTATTATATTTATTTATTTTTTTTGGTGTGTCACTGTTCTTTCCATCTACATTGTTGTAGTTACTATGTATATTATTTTCTTGGTTCTGTTTGCTTCACACTGCATCAGTTCATATGAACTTTGCCATGCTTCTCTGTATTCATCCCAGGCATACATCATTTCTTACAGTTCAATAATATTCCATTAAATCCATGTACCACAGATTAGCCATTGTTTCTAATTCTTAGCTATCATAAAAAGTGTTACTGTTACAAATATTTCAGAATATATGGGGACTTTCTCCCTTGGGGTACAAAACCAGTAATGGCATCTCTGATTTAAGGGGCATTAACATTTTAGTCACTTTATTTTGCACAATTCTAGATTGCTTTCCAAATGGTTGTACCATTTCACAGCTCCACCACCAACATGGAGTGTACCTACTCTTTCACAACCCCTCTAATATTGACTCTTGTCATTTTGGGTGGTCATTTTTCCTTAGAGATGCTTTTACTTAAATTCTCTTGTTGGTGATTTGCAGCATCTTTTCATGCGGTTGTAAATACTTCACAATTTTTTGAAGAACTGCTTGGGTCTTTTGGTCTTATATCTTTAATGTACAGGTCATATATTGATTTTGAATTTATCATGGAACATGGTATGGAAATAATGTCTAAATTTAATTTCTACCAGAATCCTTTGTTGTATTCCCAGTAGTTACGACCTTTTGGTCTTATATATTTCTGCTAATTGTCAGAATAGCTTATCAGAGACATTTGATACAAATTTTGTTTCCTTACTAAGCCAATTTCCCTTTCCTATCCCAGCTGCATTAAGTTTGTTTGCACAAACGCTTTTCAGTGTCACGTGATCAAAATCATCTATTTTATCTTTTGTAATTTCCTCTATCCCTCATTTGATTAAAAATTCACCCTGTATCCACAGCTGTGAAAGATATATGCTTTCCTTCTAATTTTTTAATGGTATGATCTTTAATATACAGGTCACACATTTATTTTGAATTTATCATGGAACGTGGCATGGAAATAATGTCTAAATTTAATTTCTACCAGACTCCTTTCTTGTATTCCCAGTAGTTATTATGAAATTGGGAGTTCTTTTCTGGGTCATTTATGTTTTTAGGTTTACCAACACTGGATTGAGTTGTTATTTTTCCTTGTTTTTCTGGTTCATTAATCTTTTTCTATTTTTTTAACCAACAACAATTTTTTTTTGGTGATTGCTACTTCATAATATGAAGAAGTACTATTCCCCTTTCATTCTGATATTTTTTCCATGATTTTCCTTGATGTTCTAGACATTCTAGATGTTCCTTCAAGTTCTAGACATTCTAGATGTTCCTTCAAATGAATTTTATCATTATTTTGTTATGCTATCATTTTACATTATCCCATGTTATATTAGGACAGGTAGGTGGTACAATGCAGAGGGTCCTGGCCTTGGGATCAGAATAAATCTAAGTTCCATCCTGGCCTCAGACACTTACTAGCCCACTGACCATGGGCAAGTCATTTAACTTCTCACCATCTCAGACTCCTCAGCTGTAGAATGGGAATAATAATAATAGCACCTACTTCCAGAGTGGTTGTAAGGATTAAAGGAGATAAATGTAAAATGCTTAGTGTAATTGCTTGGCAAGCAGTAGACACTGTGTAAATGCTTATCCTTTCCCTTACCCATTTCATCTAGCTCGGTACAGTACAATATCCCTCTGGTAGTTTGATTGGCATAGCACTAAAATCTGCAAATTAATTAAAATTTTAAAGTTAATTTGAAAGTACTGCTATTTTTATGTCAGTGGCACGGCCCAGACATGAGCACTGCACATTCAAGTTGTTCTTTTCCTTAAGGAGTGTTTTATAGGTTCATACATACAGGTAACAAATGTCTTTTTGGTAGCTTGACCCCAGATGTTTTATGCATTTCACAGTTATTTTGAACGGGTCTTCCCTTGCTTTTATTCCTCTTAGATTTTCCCATTATTATATGAAAATGCCCTTCATTTTTGTGGGCTAATTTTGTAGCCTGCAAGTTTATCAAAGCTATTGTCTCAATTAGTTTCTTTACTGGAAATTCCCTAAGACTTTCTAAGTAAAATCTGTCATCTTCAAAGAGGGACCGTTTTGTCTCCTCTCTGCCTATATTTATGCCTTTAATTTCTTTTTCTCGTCTTTTTCTTATTCTAGAAGTAGGTCAAACAATAGTGAGGAAAGAGTGTATTTTTGCTTTACTCCCATTTTGGGGGGAAAGCTTCTAGTGTTTCACCATTACATATAATGCTAGATTTAAGAAAAAAAGATGCCTTTATGCCTAAATGACTTGTTCTTTGTCAGAAGCTTTTTCTGTATATATTTAGATAATATTGTGGTTTGGGGAGGTTTCCATTTTTAATATGATTGTATTAACTATTTTTCTAACATTGCACCATCCTTGTATCCCTGGTATAAATACAACTTGATTATAGTGAATGAAGTTTTGGAATAAATTGTTTTAATCTTTTTGCCAGGACTTCATTGAAAATTTATGAATTATGGCATGGATGTGTCTTACCTTCTTTATCTGATAATGAATTCCATTAGGCAAGAGATATCTCTGTGCAGAATGAGTACACAGAAGGACATACCTGGAAAAGTTCTGAGTCTTCCCCGCAGGTGCCGCACTGGCTGAACCCGTTTTCAGACGTCTCAGGGCCCCATTGAAGCTCGCTGAAGCAGCTGGCAGAATCCAAGTCACTGGCATCCAACTGGGAGAGGTCAAGGTCTTGGAAATCTTCATAAAGGTGCTCCTCCCCTGTGCCCTCACACTGCAGAGACAGGAAAAGGGAAAGGGCCCAAAGGCTATTGATCTGTCTAGGATTTCCACATTGAAAAAACTGAGTAATGCTACAGCCATGGCCCTGTCAGTCCTATATCTGGGAGTCCAGGTTCCTAGGCTTCTGGGAGGAAGGGGAAAAGAGCTCTCATTACCACTCATAGCTATACAGAAAACCAGGACTAAGGGAAGGCAGATTCTTTCGACTGCAACCCAAGGTGGGGGTGAGGAAGTAGGGATGCATAAGCATGTACATTTTTTCAGATGACTTTTTCTAAGTGAACACATAATCCGTCTTTAGAGATGCCAGGGACCCCAGAGACATCTAGTCCAACTTCTCCATTTTACAACTGAAGAAATTCATGCTAAGAAAGTTCTAAGTGGCTTGTCCAAGGTCAAACAGTAAGGGATTCAAACTCAGTGTCTTTTCTACTACATGATGTTGAGAATCCTACCCTCCCTGGTCCATGGGGTTATAATCTGTGATGAGGCAAATCATTTACATTAAAATGATACAGCCACAGCCACTTGGCGGATAATTATTCACTTTTAAACCTCATTTTGGGTACACACATACCTTACTTTGGCTCTGCTGTTCTGCCATTATTTGGCTAGTTCTGGCGTCTGCTGGTCACCCATAATCCCCACAGCTCCACTAATTATTTCCCATTTAGAAAGTCCTTCGGGCATGCCTCCCACCTCTTCCATGCCGAGAGATGACGGACTGTAAGCTCAGATGAGGCATGTATTTCCAGGCATGGCCAGCATGTTAATCTTTATTTGACTCTATTCTTTTGTCTCTGGAAAGGTTCTACAGGCAGCAGGGATAGGAGGGATGTGGAACAAATATTTATTAAGCAACTTCTTGTCAACCATGGGGAGACAGGTGGCACCATAGTGCACAGAGTTCAAATTTGACCTCAGACACTTATTAGCTGTGTGACCCTGGGCAAGTCACTTAACCCTGTTTGCTTCAATTTCCTCATCTATAAAATGAGCTGGAGAAGGAAATGGCAAACTCCAATATCTTTGCCAAAAAAATCCTAAATGGGGTCATGAAGAGTCAGATGTACCTAAATAAGAAATGTGTCGGTCATTGTGCTAAACACTTTGATTCTCACAATAACCCTGGGAGGGAGGAGCTACTATTATCTCCATTTTACAGTTGAGGAAACTGAGGCAAACAGGGTTAAGTGACTTGCCTAGGGTCACACAGCTAATAAGTGTCTGAGGTCAAATTTGAACTCAGATCTTCCCGACTCCAAATTCTGCACGCTAGCCACTATACCACCTAGCTGTCTTGAATAAGAGTTGATGGGACGTTTGCTAAGTTTTAAGAAAATGATAGCCCCTGTCTAGGAGAAGAGAGGCATGCTGGGCATCATCTGAAACTAATGAGCTGACAATGTACCTCTAACTATAGTACCTTCCTGTGTAAGTTTGGAAAGAACATTTACTGGCTTTTCCCCCACTTTGGGAACAAGTTATTCTAAATTGGGAAACCACTGGGGAATCTTCTAACGTAGGTAAGTTCATCTTTCTTTTCCAATCTGTGCATCAAAAGGGAACAACAAAGGAAAGCCTGGGAGTAAAAAACCCCAAATACAGATATTTTAAGTTTCTTGTGTTGTCTGAGTCCAAACCGTCTCATTAGGCAGTCTCAACTTATGGCTATAGGCAAATCACTTAACCTTTATAAGGACTAATACAACATAGAGAAAAACATTCCCTAAAAACTGATACTTAACTTATTGCAATATCAGTGATCTGATTCCTGTTCTGATAAATAAGATAACCAGATGCAATGTTAAGGGGATTTAAGATCTTCCCCACCCATTAATAGGCCTATGTGCCCATCTGTGATGCATCCTGAATCACATAGAGCCCATTGGGGGAGGAACTTGCTTAAAGAGAAGCTTGCTAAGGGGAGGCTTGCTTGTAGGAACACTTTCACACCTTTTTAAAAATTCCTAATTAGGCACTGAGTCACGAGGGTTGTGATGCTTTCTGGTTCTGAGAAGTTTATACATACTCTGAGTTGGTGTTTTGTTTTGGGGGCTCACTTATGAGAAGGCTCTTGTGATTCCCTGGTCAAGATTCTTCGTGGCTGTATGTTTAGAGCTCCCCGACTGTTCAGATGTAAAGGCTCTCTCCATCTAGGGATGTATGTAAAGTGTTGATTCAGGCAGTCAGAGCCCTGTCTGTTGGTCTTTATTTCTCACTTTTATTTTCTCTGAAGTTCAGGGTGCTGACTTTTCCCCTGAACTAGTGAATGCAATTACAAGTAAGACTGTTCTACCTTTCCTTTAAAAACAAATTTAAGAACCTGTGCTAGCCGCCATCCTGGGTGTGCCAGTGTGGTTGCCGTTATACCAAATCACTGCTTACTTCTATGATATACAGCAACACTCTGCCTATCTGAAGACCAGATTAAAAGCAACAAATCACAATAAGAGTATTGGCAGGGATGGGGGAAGAACTGTAGTCAATAACAGGAGACAGAATGACAACAGGAAAGATACTCCTAGACTTCTCGATATTGAGAGTAATGATGAAAAATAGATAAATGGCAGACCCAGCACCTTGTTATCTCACAGGACTATTAATGGATGCCCACAATGATGGTCCTGAATCATCAGAAAGAATTATACACTAATGCTCAGTATTTTGTGCTTAGGAAGCTAAGGAAGAAACTAAAAATGTTCTCATCCAAAATGTGTCTGTCTCTGTGTTTTCAAAAGTAAATCTTGGTGTTTGCAAGAGGGAGTCTCAGTTCTGCGGAAACTTTCAGACTGTGGAAGCCTCGTTCCCTGAGGGTACAAGAGGTACAAATGGAGTTATGGTCAATCTCTGCTTGAAAACAAACCATACAGACCTTCTGTACTGGCAGCTCAAGTGAATAGCTCTCAGAGTTGTGACACACCAATTATGGTCTGGTCACGCACCAAGAATAGGCTTTCAGGAGGGCGACAGAACACACCACAATTCAGAGGCTTCTTCCCCATGAATCAGCAACAATGGAAGACTCCTCAAAACAAGGCATGTGCTTCTCCAAGAGGGTGAAGGACTATCCATTTTAAGCTCCCGACAGGCCTTGTCAATCACCCTATGGATTTCTCTGTCTAGGGAGGTGGCATCAGTTTGACCTGAAGAATTTCGCAAAAACCTCAGGCATAATCAGGCATGAAAGCAGCAGATTATGTGGAGGGAAAGTATAATATGTTTAGGGTCTCTCAGACTTTTGGGCATGTCAAGAAGTTAATGATTCCTTTTCCCCACGTCTCTGCTGCTCTCAGAGGTAGAATGGATGGCTAAATGAGGGGAGCATTCTAGCACCCTTGTATCACCCCTCCTCCCCATCCAGGACTGCTAAGTCACAATCACACAGGACATCCTGCTCCCTTCCTACCTCCTTCAGCCAGCTGCTTGATTGATCGCACGGTCTGGATGAGATGGAAACCAACAGCTGTATTTCTTCTGATGAGATGGAGGCCCCACCATGTACTCTGCCAGTGATTCATAAAATTATTCAGGCTTTACTCTATGCCTTATAGTCCCCCAGCATGGTCTTTTACCTATTTACCTGCCGGCCTCTTAAACTAAGGACCTTTCTAATTGAGGAAGACAATGTACGTGAGAAAGTTCAGCTGCAGGGCAATTAGAGGGGTCAGAAGTCATAAGAGTACAAAGATGAGACCAATAGCAAGGCCCAGAGCTTAGCATAGTGCTTGGTACATGGTAAGTGCTTTCTCATTCATTCATTTATCAGCCCCACTGTTGTTCCATCACACTGCAGTCACGTGTGATACTTTGCAACCCCATTTGGGATTTTCTTAGCAAAAATACTGGAGTGGTTTGCCATTTTCTTGTCTACTTTATTTTTACAGATGAGGAAACTGAGGCAAACAGGCTTAAGTGACTTGCCCAGGATCATGCAGCCAGTAAGTGTCTGAGGCCAGATTTGAACTAAGGAAAATGAGTCTTCAAACTCCAGGCCCTGCACTTTATGCACTCTGCCTCCAAGTTTCCTCAGTCCTATTAATATACACCAATAGGAATGACAGGGTCATGTTCAAATACCTCCACTCATTGGTTCCCCGTTAGACTGTAAGTTCCTTGAGGTCAAGGATTCTCTTTTGCTTCTTTTGTATCCCCAGATACAAAAATACAGTGGTTTAGCACACTGCTTAACACATGGGAGGCACCTAATGAATGTTTGCAGGGGTGGGGAACCTGCAGCTTCCTTGGGTGTGGCCTTTTGACTGAGTCCAAGTTTTACAGAACAAATCTTTTTATTGAGAGGATCTGTTCTGTTAAGTTTGGATTCAAAGGGCCCTTGAGGACCTAGAAGGTCACATGTGGCCTCCAAGCAGCAGGTTCCCCACCCCTGGTTTAATGATTCATGAACCCGCCCTTCTTCTCTGTAGTAGAAGTTTCACAGAGGAAAACTTCTGTGCCTTCCCCATTACTGACATTTTGTCTAAGTCGTTCAAAGACAGAAACAAAGATTCATTATATGCCAAAATATTTATTCAAAACAGCACTTTCTGTGGTAGCAATAAATCTGGAAACAAAATAAGTACCTATGACCCGGAGAACAGGTAAACTAATGTGACAGGGATAGAGGGAATACATAAAAAACTGGGAAGACTTGTAGCAACTAATACACAGAGAAAATCAAACAGGGGAAACATTCCTGGTAACTACGACAATAAAAGCCAATAAATGATAAAATAAAGCAGATCAGCAATCATAGCTACCAGCCTGGGGAGAAATGATGAGGAAATGCACCTGGTCCTGTCCTTGGAGAGGTGAAGGACTATGGGTGCCATACACTGCTGCATGAAACTGGTGTCAGGGAAGATGCAAGGAAGGGAACAGAAATATATTTCAGGCCTACTCTGTGTCAAGCATTGTGCGAAGGGCTTTATAGATATTATCTCATTCAATCACTTTATTTTTTTTCTCCTTTGCTAAATGGGAAGGTTCATTGGGGGAAGATTATATAGAGAAGTGATTAACATAAATACAAAAGGTATCAATCAATAAAATAAGAGAAAGAAAGATAGGAAGTTAGCAAGATAGAGAAAGACACACATACAAGAAAGTTGAAGTCCTTCTGCCTCTTCTCTAAAACCCATCAAAGATAGAGAAGGAGGAGGATTTCTACTTGGACAAGAGAGAACCAACCCACCCTCCTTCAAAAAGATTGTGTTCTCAGTCTGGTGATAAAATACGGCTGATAACCAAGCAGATCTATATTAAAAGAAGAAGAATTGTTTAGATGACCAAGGAAGAGTTTAGATGACCAAGAACAATCTGAAACTAAAGAAAGTTCGGAGAAAGGAGATCCAGAATGAAGACAGGTCTCAGCTAGAACATTTGACATTTACTCTGCGGGAGACTTAACAGGCACAGGAGAGTCATTTTCCGATATCTGAAACATTGACAGGTGCGATAGGCATCATACTTGTTTTCCTCGGCCCTACAGAGCAGAATCAGGAACAATGGACCAGAGTCACAGCAGGGCACATTTTGGCAATATCAAGGAAAAACACCCTAAGTAGAAACAAGTGTCTTAGAAGAAAATGAACATCCGATGTCTGAAGGGCTTTAAGCAGAAGCTGGGTGACCATCTGATCTTATAGAAGGGGTTCCAGCACAGAAGTTCACTAAGGTCTTTTCTGCCTCGGGTTCTTTGCCACATGTGGAGGCTAAAAGACCACTTATCAAGGACTGTATGGGCAGTATTTAGGCTTTGTTTACAGGACTGGACTGCATGACTCTGAGATTTCTTCTAATTTGGGTTTCTGTGAATCTGGTTTAGGTTTTGAACAAAGGAAAGTCAGAAAGACCACTGGATTTTGAATCAAAGAGCCTTGACTGTCTCTTATATTACTATGGTATAACCTCAGACAAGTCACTGAAAATGGATTTAAAACTCATCTGTAAAACTAAAGGGCTGAATTATTAGGGTTGTGAGCCTTGGGTCTACGAACATAGCTTTTACAACTGTATTTTGGTTATGCTGTTGTATACTGTATAAATACAACAGCATTTCAAAATACCTGGTTTTCTTTGTACTTTGTTTTGTGCATTTACCAACATTATTCTAAAAGAGGCCCATTAAACCTCACCAGTCTGCCAAAGGGGTCCAAGACACCAAAAAAAAAGATCAAGAACCCCTCATAGAGGTGACCTCTAGGGTCCTTCCAGTCCTAAACCCTGTGATTCTGCGACACACAGTCACTGCATAAAGCCTCACATTGCTAGAGTGATTTATATTTAGCTCTTAGTCCCAAAATTGTAGGGCATCTTAGTGGTTAAGTTGCCTGCTTCCTGGGACAGTAAACCTCTCTTTTTATAGAAAATGGCTTTCCTAGCAAATGGTCATAAAGCTACCACTTGAACATCTCTGGGGACAGGAAGCAGCTCTCTATAGAGGCAGGGAATTGTTTTCATTTGCTGAACTGAAATTTGCCTCCAGGTGATTTTCCTTTGTTAGTGTTAGGTCTGTGCTCTGCAGATACCAGAACATGTCTGGTCCCCCTTTCCCAAGTGACCCCCTTCAAAGCTTTGAAGACCATGATCACTCTCTACCCTTCCTGAAGTTTCCTCTTCTGGCTAAACATTCTCAGATCCTTCAACAGGTCTCCATATAGAATGAATGGCTTCACATTCCTTTCTTATCTTGTCATGTGTCTTTCCTGGATACATTCCAGCTTCTCCATGTCCTTTTCTGAAAAGTAGTGCCCATACCTGATTATATAGTCTTCCAAAGAGGGTCTGATTAGGGGCAGCTAGGTGGTGCAGTGGATGGAGTCAGGATGACCTGAGTTCAAATCCAGCCTCAGACACTAGCTGTGTGAGTCTGGGCAAGTCACTTAACTCCTATTTGCCTAAAAAAAAACCAAACCCCAACATATATACATATGTGTGTGTATTATACATATATATATATATATATATATATATATACACACACACACATACACACACATGGTCTGATTAGGGCAGGCTATTACAGATATGCCATCAAAGAACGTTGGGGTTACAAGGGGCCTTCAAGGTCATCTAATTAATCTAAACCTAGTCATTTCTCCAGAGGCATCATGCACAGATGGACCAACTTCTTGGAGAGGAATGCAGAGACAGCAGGGGGGCCAAGGCACAGAAGAGCAGTTTTGGGTGCACGGTGCTGAGTTACATTGTTATAAATAACTACACAGAGGGAAAGCAGGGACCACACTCCAGGTCTGAAGGTCATGACGCCATGAAGCAGGCAAGGCAAAGAGTCCCCTGGCTCAGCATTTGAAGAAGTGTCCTGTGGGAGAGAGGCAAGCACGTTGTCAGCTCCTGTCTTTTGTCCAGCTGCTGCAATATTTATAGGGAGAGGCTGGAAGTTGGAGTTCTCCAGCAAGGCCCCTACAGGGAGATTTCTGAGCCAGGAAGAGAAGCAGTATGGGTCCCGCTGGGCTCAGGAAGGACAGCAGCTCCAGCTGCCCCCTGGAATTGGAATCAGAAGTTCTGGAGTCCAGATCTCAGCCCCAAAGCTCAGCGACCTCAGGCAAAATCATTGAAACTCCTAAAACCCTGGTGGTCTCATCTGCCAAACAGCAATAGTACTGAAAGTACCAACCACCCTATGGGGTGGCTGCGAGGAAGGTGCTTTTCAGGACCTCTGACATCACAGAAAGGGAGTCACACAGTTGTGTTCTCTCTAGACAAAGCCTTTCCTGATCCCTCCAACCACTACTGTGCTCCCTCCCTAATCACCTCCTACTTAACTACCTCGGGAGCCTCTCATTCTCTTCCAGATGACTTTGCATAACTCTGCCTCACTTAAATCTAATTCATGAACAAGTCAAGACAGCTCCGAGTGATGCCATTTGTTCTGTTTGAGGACAAACAGCAACCTTGTATTAAATGCACATATATATTTATTCATGTTCATGCTTTCTCCACTGACAGAGCAAGCTCTTTGGGAGCAGAGACTGTTTCAGTCTCTGTATTTGCATCCTCAGCACCTACTACTGTGCCTGGCACAGAGGAGGGGCTTATCGAGTGGTTGCTGTTTGCTGTCAATGATCTTGGGAAGCACCAAACAACCTGTCTTGTCTAGGGGCTGCAAATAGGGATCAGAAAAAGGGAGACTAGGCTTCTATCGATCATTTAGGTGGCTCAGCAGATGAAGCATTAGGCCTGGAATCAGAAAGACCTGAGTTTAAATCTGACCTCAGACATTTCCTAGCTGTGTGAACCTGGACAAGTCATTGAAGCTCTGCCTCAGTTTCCTCAATTGTAAAATGGGATAAATATAGCACCTACCTCCCAGGGGTGCTGTGAGGATCAAATGGTAATATTTGTAAAATATTAAAACACTATATACATGTTTGTTTTTCTAGGTACATGTGCTGAACTTCACAGTTTCAGCAGCAGAAAGGCCTTAGCAAAAACAAAAACAAACAAACACTAATTCCCCTTCAAAGGATATTTCATGGTAAAAATATTGGCTCTGGAGTCAGAGGTCCTGGGTTCAGATCCTGACTCTATCACTTGTGACCTATGTGACCTTGATTAAGTCATTTAATCTTGGGTCTCATCTGTAAAATGAAGAGCTGGACTAGACAGCCCCTGAGGTCCCGGTCTGCTCTAGGTGTGCTATTCCAGCTACGAAATGTAGACGGTTAGGTGGCATCATAGTGCACAGAGTGCTGGGCCTAGAGTCAGGAAGATTCATCTTCATGAGTTCAAATCTAGCCTCAGACACTTACTAGCTGTGTGACCCTGTGCAAGTCACTTAACCCTGTCTGCCTCAGTTCCTCTGTATAATGAACTAGAGAAGGAAATGGCAAACCACTCCAGTGTCTTTGCCAAGAAAACGCTAAATGGGGGTCATGAAGATTTGGACATGACTAAAACAATTCAACAACAACAACAAAATTGAATGGATGATATCAGGAGGGAGGGTTTCTTTCACTAGGAGAGCTTCAAGCGAAGACTGGACTTGTGGGCAACGTAGTTAAGGGGACTCTTGGTCAGGTACTAGTGAGACAGGATGGTCTATGAGGGTCCTTCCAACTTCAAGACCACAGGATTATAGATTCAGAGCTGGAAGGGATCTTAGAGGTCCTCTTGTCCAACCCCCTAATTTCATAATTGAGGAGATGGAGGCTGGGGGGTTTAAGTCACTTGCACACAGTCATGCAACTGCTAAATAGCAGAGTCAGAATTTGAACCCACATATTGTGGCAATGTAGTTGGTGGAGTTGTGGAATTGGAATTACATCATCCTCTCCTGCGCATCTGTGTGACCTTGAGCAAGTCATAACATCTCTGAGCCTCATTCTCTCCAAACAGAGGGGAGGTTGATCCTCAATAACCTCGGTGAAGTAGTTGAACCACAAGACCTGTAAAATCCCTTCCAACTCTAAATATATAATTGTATGATTCTTAATCCAGTATTTTAGACAGAGCTGTCTATCCCAAGCACGTAAAGACTTTCCCCATGGGAATGGGCAAATGAGAACAATTTGTTCCAATGACCACGAAGGCGGCTGAAGCAGGTGCTATGGGGGGCTTAGAGCTTGGTCAGACATCAAAGATGCCAGAACATCTCAGAACATCATTGGTCATCTTGACTTTTGTCCTTTCATTGGACTTAGATGACTCAGAGCGAGACTGATGACTTTGTGCAACTGCCTCCTTATTCCAATTCATAAATGAATCAAATAATCACTGAGATGCCAGGATGTCATTGGTCTTCAAAGACAGCAACCACAGCTTCAGACCACTGGATCACACTGATTCAGTGATTTTAAGTCCCAAAGGACCATTGTGCTAAACAGGCCCTAAGGGACTGCCAGCTCAAACCCAGGACCACAACATTTTAGAGAAGAGAAGGAACTTTTGAGATCACACCAATCAGCCTCTCATTTTATAGATGTGCAAACTGAGAATGAGAGTCCCTTAGCTAGGAAGTGGTGGGGCTAAGCAAGAGCTCAGGTCTTCTGTGTCTTTGACTCTCTTGACCTCAAATCTGGAATTCTTTTTACTTTGAGATGAGACAGTCAATCTCATCTTCCAGGAGAGAAACTGGGGCCCAGAGATACCTGAGACCATAGACAGAATCAGAGGCAGAGCTGGGCTCAGAGCCCAGGGTAGGGCACCGCCCACCCACTCACCCACTCACACACACACACACACACACACACACACACACACACACTCTTAACCAAGGCATTTTTCATCTTCTTCATTACTATTGTTCTTATATTGTGTCTTGTTACAGGAACGCTCGTGCCATTTTTCTGTGTGCTCATACTTGTTGAAATTTAAACCCACAGGGTCCCTGGGAGGAGATTAGGAAGGACACTCTTGGCTGATTCCTCTGGTCATATGACTATGGAAGTTTGAAGCATGAGAACTGGCTATGGCTTCTGGTTGCCATATTGCTCCAGGTTGGGTCTGGACTCTTATAATCTCCAATAGTACAATGAATTTTCGACTCAGTCGGTGAGATGCTCACTCATCTAACTTCTCTTGCTCACTTTAAACAGTCTGGAAGAGGAGACATGTAGCACAGGGCAGTAACAGCCTTAGACTTCAAATCTGCTTTGTGTGGATGGACAAATGGTGGGGAGTTAGGAGGGGCTCTGAGATGTCACAGGAGATTCCCTGGAGGGGAAAGAGATGGTCACAAAGTTGGGGATATTTTCTTTTTGACATGAGGAACATCCTGATCTCTCCTTAAGGCTTGTCCACTGTGTGATAAGCTCTGCTTGCTCCAAGTTCTTTTTAGCCCATCTGGGAGCTAAGCAAAAGACTGGCAGGGCCAGTAGCAGATGGAGACAGGATGCAGACAGAGCCCAGGAAATGGAGGAAACTTAAGAAAAGACCATTTGAATTCCCCAAACACAGCATGAGAAGCCCCAGGAAGAAGTCATTTCATTTCAGAGGCAGAAGGTGGATCGTGAGCCGAGACTCCAGGAGGGAGAGGGGGGCGAATGGTGCTCTGAGTCATGGAGACTCTGATAATAATTAACCACACACATCCTCATGACATTTACCCCTTCTTGTCCTTGTCAGGATCCCTATGCCCAGTCTCGGAAGAAAAAATAGCAGCAATAAGGGGGTGGCCAGAGTCCAGGGATTCAGATGACCAATCCCCTTCTAGGGTCTCTTATTTATCTGGAGAGGGTAGCCCTGCCACAGGCTGTGACCAATGAAGCCAGCATACCCAGAGCCCAGAAAGGGCCCTTTAAACGCAGAGGTGGCCCACCAGGTCTCGCCCAGGCTTCACCAAGGAGGATTAAGTAAGTGGCTCTAGCTTTGGAGGCAGCAGAAGCTCTTGGATGACTCTCCCCTCTTCCAGAATGCACCCCCAACTTTACCTTTTCTTTCCTGTTATTGCCTTTCCTAAGTAAGTATTACTTCAGACTAAAAGATGGCACTTCATAAGTCTGTCTTGCTTGCTGGAACTAGAGCTTATAGTCTTATCAACTCTTATGATGTAGATGGGTGAATAGGAAATTACACAAATAGGAACAAAGCAGTGGAGTTGAGTCAAAGGGCTCGAGGTTCAAATTCTAGCTCTGACACTATCTTTATGACCTTGGACAAGTCCTTTCCCTTCCTCTGGGTCTTAGTTTCCTCCTCTATAAAAGAATGGGGTTAGATTAGATGATCCCTATGGTCACTTTCATGAATGTACTAGATAACAACTAGGTGGCACAGTGGATAGAGCACTGGTCCTGAAATCAGTAGGACCTGAGTTCAAATTCAGTCTCAGACACTCACTAGTTATGTGACCTGAGGCAAATCACTTGAGCCTGATTGCCTCCCCTCCCCCCAAAAAGAATGCACAGGTGCTAGTTTGAGAAATGTTTGTTATGTTTTCAGAAACATTTATACCTCAGAAACCGGCAAAATGCTACAAATCTTGGATTTGGTGTATTATTCTGTTTATTGTTTAGATTTTAAAAATTGATGAACCTGTTAATAATTCAGATTAGACTTAAAAGTGTGTCATGAATACACTACCCCCCCCCCTCATTGGTTGTTAATTATTTACCAGCACATCATATCTCAAAGTTCTATGACCTGAAGGACCAGGTTGTAGGTTTGGGGAACTATAAATGCAGTACTGGGAATCCTGCCCAGTGTTTCTTCCTGTGAAAGAGCCCAAGTACATATCTTATCAGGAGACCTGAGATTTCTTATGCTTGGGGACTACAAACTTCCTTTTACGTTCCTATTTATCAAGAAAAGCCTCATATCCCATCTCAGAGTATGTGAAAAGGAAGGCAATATAGAGCCTAATGGTCAAAGATTTTGTCTGAATCATAAAAAGCTTTACTTCTATTAAATTCCATTACAGGCATACCTAGTTTTATTGCACTTGGCTTTATTACGTTTCTCAGATAATGTTGTTTTTTTTTTAAACAAATTGAAGGTTTGTGGCAAGTCTCTCAGTACCATTTTTGTCAACAACACGAGCTCATATTGTCTGTGTCACATTTTGGTAATTCTTGTGATATTTCAAACCTTTTCATTATTATTATATGTGTTATGGTGATCTGTGATCAGTGATCTTTGATGTTACTGTTGGAATTGTTTTAGGGTGCATGAATCACATCCTTATGAGATGGTGCAAATAATCAATAAATGTGTGTTCTGACTGCTCCGCCAACTGCCATTCAGTCTTCCTTTTCTCAAGCCTCTCTATTTCCCAAGATATAACAATATTGCAATTAAACCAATTAATAACTCAATGATGGCCTCAGAATATTCAAGTGAAAGGGTCAATCCATGTGGCAAACTTCATTGCTGTCTTTTTTAAAGAAATTGCCACAACCACCCCAACCTTCAGCACTCTGATCAGTCAGTAGCTGTCAACAATGAGGCAAGACCCTCCACCAGCAATAAGATTATGACTCGCTGAAGGTTCAGGTGAGAGATAACATTTTTTAGCAATAAAGTATTTTTTAATTAAGGTATATACATTGGTTTTTTTAAAGACATAATTCTGTGGGATCCCAAAGGCTGTTTGTTGCCCTCATTAACATTGTGGAGAACTAAGGCACAAGAAATACAAGAGGGTACCAGGATCTGGGGATTTCAGCAAAGGGGATTCAGCTGTGACCTACAGGGTACAGGGGCATGTGGCTGCCTGGGATTATTATTAATTATCCCTTATGTAGGATGTGTTAGTATATAACCGTGGCCATGAAATTAGAGGGAGTCCTTGTGGAATAGGCCCTAGGGATTTGGAAAGAAGCAGAGAATGTTCATGACAGCAAAGAATGAGTCTGTGACTAGGGAAAAGAGAAAGAGAATTGAGACAAAAAAATGGTTATTTGTGAAGGAATCCCTCTCGATGCTGCACGTGTGACTCATTGCCACAGGACTTCTTCTACCAGGCCATGGAAGCCTCTTTACCCAGGAAGTTCACCAGTCTCGTCTAGACCACCTCTCTTACTGTAAATACCCTCTGATTGGCTGGGTCCTCTTAGAACTTCCATCTTAAGGAGGCCTAGAACAACCAAGAGGCAGCTGGTGGTGCTATGAATACGGTGCTAGGAATAGTTCTGGAAATCAACTTCCTGAGTTCAAATCTGGCCTCAGACATTTACTAGCTGGGTGATCCTGGGCAAGTCACTTACCCCTGTTTGCCTCAGTTTCCTCATCTGTAAAATGAGCTGGAGAAGGAAATGGCAAACCACTGCAGTATATTTACCAAGAAACCCCCAAATGGGGTCACGAAGAGTTGGACACAACTGAAACAACTGAATAACAGGGAGAACCACATCTTCGTTCCTGTCTAGGCTATATTCTTGAACCACTGTCATGGGACTTTTTCTACCATTCCTCAATCACCTACTTTATTTACCACTACCGTCACCCTTACCTTTTTTCCAGCTCCCTCTGATGTATTGTCTTTCTCCACTAGAATTTTATAAGCTCCCTGAAGACAGGGACTGTCCAGCTTTCTTTTTGTATTTCTGTGCTCTAGCTCAGTATACTGCCTAGTGCTTAGTTAAAATTTCTCGCTCTTTTTTTTAATCAGAAAAGGAAGTTGGCCAATTTGATTAATTTAATGAAATTTACTTCACTGCATTTATGAAATGAAGTTAATGAAATAAAAACAGTGCTTAGTAGACTCCTAAAAATGCTTATTGATTTTAAATGAGAATGTCCATGAGTTTGGAGCCCTGGAGTGCTTTGTTTTTTTTTTCTTTCATATGAGAATAGTTAATAACAACTAGTATTTATAGACATTTCAGATCTCTTCACAAATGTTATCTCATTTTATGTCCACAACAATTGGGAGAGGTAGGTGTTATAATTATATCTATTTTTTTTTTTTACAGAGAAGAGAACTGAGGCAAACAGAGGTTGTAGCTTTCGAAGGGTTACATAATTAGTAAGTTTCTGAGGCTGGATTTGAACTCAAGTCTTCCTGACTTCAAGTCTAGAGTTCTATTCATTGATTGTATGCAGTGAAGAGATGAATTGTGTTTTGGGTCCTAAACTCCTCTGACACTGTGATAGTCATTTTCCTAGCATGACAAGAAGGCCTGATCAGATTCTGTGTACCTGAATGACAAATTTCTGAACTCCCTGTTTTCAAGGGAATACAGAGTGCCTAGGAATGATGAAATTGCATATGGGAACTAGGAAAAAGATCAACAGTAATGACTGTAACAAAGGATCAGAGTATGACCCATTCAGTCTAGTCTTCAAGGGCTAAGGTGGGGGAGGGGATCATTCTATGTACCAGGGTTACATTCCAGCTATGAGATTCTGTTTTATGGTCTACAATTTCTTCCAGTTCTATCATTCTAAGTTCAAATGTTCTTCCTACCTCTGACAATCCATGAGCCACTTAACCATGCACAAGGATCCCAGCCAGCCCCATATTTACCTAGAAAATCACATGTTAACATTATCTGTCCTAATATTTCCCAATTACATTTTAATCTGGTTTGGGCCATATTCAAGAGTGTTGTAGGTCAAGGATTTGACACCTCTGATCTATAGCATTATGATTATTTCCAGGTTCTTTCCTGTTGCTGCTCTCCTTCCACTCATTTTGTCTGCCAGGGTCTTCAGGAAAGTCTCCAATGACTTCAGGTTCATCCTTGGTCATAAGTGATAGCCTGGTACCTATCATCAATGCAAATCCACAAATACTCTGAGTACCTCATTGTAGCTTGAATTATCTTTGAAATGTCTGAGTGATTCCACCCTTGAACGCAGTCTACCCTGCAAAGTACTTGCCACACTTCTATCTATACAGTTATTTATTCAACAAATACTTTACATAATCATCATCTCAGCATTGGAAAGGACGTGTGAGACCATCTAGTCCAACTTAATCAAAAAGTAGTAGTAATAAACATTTATTCATTAATTTAATTTGATAACTAATTTATTTATTCTCAATAAACACTTGTTATGTGCCAAGCACTATGCTGAGCACTGGAGATACCAAAAAAAAAAAAAAAAAGATAGTCCCTGCCATCAAGGAGCTTACGATCTAATAGGGGAGACAACAAGCAAACAAGCTATACATAGGATACATGGGAAACAATTAAGAGAAGGCCTGGGAAAGCTTTCTTGTAGAGATAGGATTTTAGTTGGCTTAAAGAAAGGCAGGGAAGTAAACAGGTACAGACAAGGACCGAGGGTAGTCCAGGCATGAAAGACGGTTCAAGAAAATGCTGGGAGCCCAAAGATGGAGTAATTTCTTCCTGGAGACCAAAGTATGTGTTGGGGGATAAAGGTTAAGAAGACTGAAAAGGTAGGAGGGTGCTAGGTTCTGAGGGGCTTTGAATGCCAAGCAGAGCATTTTACATTGATCGAGGAGGTGATAAGGAGCCACAGGAGTTTATTGTGTATAGGGGTGACATGGTTGGATATGCCGGATGAGTGAAGTATGGATTGGAGTGGGGACACTTGAGGCAGGTAGATCCATCAATAGCCTATTGCAATAATACAGGTGTTATGTGATGAGGGCCATTACCAGGGTCGTGACAATGTCAGGGGAGAGAAGGAGCTGAGAGGTGTTGCAAAGGTAAAATCAATAGCCTTGGCATGTGGGCATGGGGGGGGGGGTGAGAGATACTGAGGAGTTGAGAGAGACTGAGCAGATGATGGTAACCAGAAAGTAATAGGGAAGTTAAAGGAGAACAGGGGTTGTTTTTAGGAGGAAAGATAATGAATTCCATTTTGGGCATTTTGAGTTTATCCAGATTGAAATGTCTGAAAGACAATTGGAAAAGCATTATTCCCTCTATAACACCTCCCCAAAGTGGGCCAAGCATTCCCCACTTAAACACCTCCACTGCAGGGGAACTCACTGGCCCATTCCATTTTTGGATGACTTGTTAGCAAGAAGTTCTCTACAAAAGGTAAGGGGGTACAATGAATATCGAGCTGAACTTGGAGACAAAAAGACTTGGGTTTCACTTAACCTTTTAGTGTCTTCAGTTTTCCAGGCTAAATAACACTTATCCTTGATCCACACAGTCTGCAGTTCTCTCTTTTATCATCCTGAGTGCCCAGCTCTGGACAGACTCCAGTTCCTTCGTGGAGTCTGGTCAGTCTAAAACATCACACATTACTTCCAAAGTGATCTTGCCAAGGCACAATACAATGGAACTACCACCTCCCTCATTCCATACACTATACGTCTCATCATGCATCCAAGGATGCATTTCTGGCGGTCATGTCTCAGTGTTGACTCATTTTGAGCTTGAACCTCTTGAAAAACCTCTTGAAAGAACTACCATCTTGTCACCCCTCCTCCTGTGAGGTTGATTATTTTTCATCCAAATAAGGAAAACTTTATATTTATTCTTATCAAACCTCATCTTACTCAATAGGGCCTACTGTTCTAGGCTACCAAGATTTGTTTGGACCCTGACACTGGTATCCAATATAATCATCTATTCTTAGAATTATGCCATCTGCAAATCTGGAAAATATGTAGATAGATAGATAGATAGATAGATGGATAGATAGATGGGTGGATGGATAGATGGATAGATAGATAGATAGATAGATAGATAGATAGATAGATAGATAGATAGATAGATAGATAGATAGATAGATAAATCATGGCCAACTTTACTCAGGGGATTAGTATTTGAGCAGGGGAGGCATGTACTCAGAGCTGTGCATTAAGGAAAAGAATCTGGCAATGTGCACAGGCTGGATTAAAGGGAGGGAAGGTGAAGAGGGTCCCCTCAAACCTCTCTGCAACTTGTCAGAGGGGACTTAACTTTCTACTATGAAAAAGGGTTATCTTCAAACATGGAGTTGTTCCTTTGTTCATTTTGTCAGAGATTACCAATAGCCTGCATACCCGATTCCACCAGGACTAATCCTACCTCATTTCCATCATACTGGAAGAGTTTTGGCAGCTACCTGGCTGCTGGTGCCAAGAGGTCCAATAGGTATTTTCCACTCCTTGATACTCACCACTCAGGCACGTGGTCCAGTCAGGGGTGTACTGTGTAATTATAATCACTCTTAACTGAGGCAAGGCACCAACTTTTTACAGTTAGAGGGGAGAATTATCTTTTATTTCCAAAAGATCTAGGGACACCAGAGAAAACAGTTTTTAGGCCAAGTGAGAGAAGGTTCACACTGTCTTCATGAAAGAGGACAGATAGGATTAATCTTCAAGGATAGCACCCAGTCTTCAGTTTGACCAAATTAATCAAGAAGAGCCCAAGTCTACCTTTCATTCTATCTGCCCCCATTCCTAACCCAAAATACTCTTCTGTTCCTGCCTTCTGTCAGAGGCAGCCAATGGTACAGTGCATGAAGCAATGGACCTGGATTCAGGAAGATCTGAGTCCAAATATGTCTGCAAATACTTATTAGCTGTGTGATCCTAGTCAAGTCACTTAACCCTGTTTGCCTTAGTTTTCTCATCTGCAAAATAAGCTGCAAAAGGAAATGGCAAACCACTCCAGTATCTTTGCCAAGAAAAGTTTAAATGGGGTTATAAACTGGAAAAGAAAAAAGATAACTGAACAACAATATACCTGGAGAGACTTTAACTCCAGGGTTTTTTCTACTAGAAGAGACATAAAAGGAAGGTAGATTGTCTATTGCTCTCCAGCTGCAAAAGGAAGTAAATGCTTGCTCATGTCTGAACCCAAGGCTATGAATTCCTATAAGATATGTGGGTACTCAGTCTACCACCAGACAGTCAGTGAGCAAACATCTACTGAATGTCTACTAAGTGCCAGCCACTAAGCTAAGTGGGGATATAAGATAGGTAAAAAGCCAAAATAAACAAACAAACAAAAACTACTTCTGTTATCAAGAAGCTCACATTTTAATGGTTGAGGCAGAAAAAAAAAACTCCATAAAAACAAGATCTATACAGAATAAATTGGAGACAATCAAGAGAAAGGTACTACTAGCATTATGGGGGACCTGGAAAGGCTTCCCATAGAAGGTGACGTTTGAGCTGGAACGTGAAGGAATCATGAGAGACAGAGAGTGTAAATGCATTGGATCCAAAGATGTTGAAGAAACACCTGACTGTAGAGTACGTGGGGAGTGGAGGAGGGGACTAAGGTAAGAGGACTGGAAAGGTGGATTGGGAAGGACTTCAGAATGCCAAACAGACTTTGGGAGCCAACATGGTAGAGTAAGAAGTGAGTTGCTCTCACTCTCCCTTATAGACTTTGAAAAACCCAGGGAATATTGTCCCAGGAAAAATCCTGGAATGTGGAACCAGCAAAAAGACAGGATACAGCAGTCTTTTAGCTCCAGACGCTAGGGAGATTAACAGGAAAGCTCCCTCTTGCTGTCTGTGGCTGAAGGGGACCAGTACAGGATGGGAAGTGTCCCACCAAGTCCTCAGCAAACCCTACCTCAGCAAACCAGCGGAAGATTCTGAGCCCAGGGTGGTGAAGTAGGCAAACGTCAACACCAGGCACACACCAGCCACCACCACCAGGTCCAGCTCAGCACCAGGTAAACTACCAAACCACTGCAACATCCAGCTGTCAGCACCTGAGGCTCTAGCCCAGATAACCAGTACCTAGCCTGCAGCACAAGAAGTCTAGGCCAGCACTGTGCCCCAGAAGCAGAGATAAAATTTAAAAGCTAGAAAAAAGGCCAACAACATGAGCAAGAAGAGTCAAAGAAAAACAATGACCATAGAGAAATATCTTGGTGACAGGGAAGATCAAAACACAAAACCAGGAGAGGACAACACGGTTAATATGCTTACAACTAAAACTTCAAAGGGAAATATGAACTGATCTCAAGTCCAAAAAGCCTTCTTAGAAGAGCTCAAGAAGGATTTTAAAAGTCAAATAAAAGAGGTAGAAGAAAAATTTAATAATACTATTGACAAAATGGAAAAGGTACACTGGATAAAACAACACCTTAAAAATTAGAATTGGTCAAATGGAAAAAGAGGTACAAAAGCTAACTGAGAAAAACAATTTGTTAAAAATTAGAATTGGGCAAGTGGAAGCTAATGACTTTATGAGACACATCAAGGGTGAGTCAAACAAAATTGAAAGAATAAAAAAATAGAAGAAAATGTAAAATACCCCATTGGAAAAACAACTGATCTGGAAAATAGATCCAGGAGAGATAATTTAAGAATTATTGGTCTAATTGCGGAATTGAATGTTGTAAACTAAAAATAAATGAATAATATTTTTTTGAAAGAATTATTTGTCTACTTGAGAGCCATGATGAAAAACAAAAGCCTCTTTCAAGAAATGATGAAGGAAAACTGCTCTGAGGTGCTAGAACCAGACGGTAAAATAGTCATCAAAAGAATACACCGACACCTCCTGAAAGAAACCCCAAACTGAGAACACCAAGAAATAATGCAGCCAAATTCCAGGGTTATCAGATCAAAGAATGCCAAACAGAGTTTAGATTTGATCCCATAGGTGATGAGACCCAAGAAAGTTGATTGTACATGTGGGCCGGTGGGCTGAGGTAAGCAGTATTTGATATGTGTTTTAGGAAGATTAATGTGACAGCTGAGTGGAAGATGAACTGGAGTGGAGAGAAAGTACAGCCAAGGAGACCAATCAGCTGGGCTTTCTAGGTTCTTGATATTCCAGGATATGTCATAGGGCTGTACATGATGCGCAATAATTCTTTGTGCTGCCCACAGTGCTTTGGAAATAGAGATAGAGGCAGAAAAAGACTCACAGAAACACCGACAAACACAGCAAAAGAGAGACGATGCTCTCTGTGTTATCCATGTTAGCCCCAGCCCCAGACATCATCATGAGATTGCAATAATTCCATCCACAAGGTGTTTGGGTCCAATATTTATTCAGTGAATGAGCCCGGTTTTCTGTTATGCTGAGAGTGGATACTAAAGAAGTACAATCCCCCCTTGAAAATCATGAATGAAAGAAAGAGAAAACCTAAGCATTGCCAAGTGCTCTGGGGCAGACGGAAAAGTAAGAGGCAGAGTTTGAGGCCATCTAGATACAAGGGGTTAAGGGAGGGGAGAAAAGGTAGAGTCTTCAGGAATCCAGTGCAAAAGGTACTTGCCATTCCAGATGGGCAAGTGGGGATGCTGGAGGATGAGGAGGAAGTAGCAGGGTGGAGAGCCAGAGGCTGATGGGATATGATCATTGCACCCAGTGTTTCTTCTTTTTTTGTGTCAAGGACCCTTTTGGCAGTCTGGGACCTCTCCCCATTCCCAACCTCCCAGAATAATTTTTTTTCTGTTTTTTTTTCTTTTTGGAGGGCAATTGGGGTTAAGTGACTTGCCCAAAGTCACACAGCTAGTAAGTGTGTCAAGTGTCGGAGGCTGGATTTGAACTCAGGTCCTCCTGACTCCAGGGCTGGTGCTCTGCTCACTGTGCCACCTAGCCGCCCCCCAGGATAAATTTTTAAATGCATAAATGAAATACATGGGATTACAAAGGAAACTGAATATCCTGAAATAGTTATCAAAAATGAAAAAAAGTTCACAGACTCCAGGTTAACAAATCTCCCTGATACACTCTAACTGCCTCAGGTAGGTATTAATATACTGGAAAAAACACTGAATTTGGAGGCAGAGGCTGTGGCTTCAAAGTCCAAATCTGGAACTAATTGTTTTTGTAACCTTAAGAAAGTCATTCAACTTTTCATCCATAAAAAGGGCCTCGAATTAGATAGCAATCTCAGGTCTCTTTCAGCTCTAAATTCAACGAGTCCCTTACTTTAGTGGATAGGGATCCTGAGCCCCAGAGGAGTTATGCAACTTGCCTCAAGTCCCATGGGGCAGAATAGGGACTAGAGACCAAGTGTCCTGCCCCACACACCTATGTCCTTCACACGGCATTCCAGGTGCTCCAAGGAATTCATGGGGTTTTTGAAACAACAACTTGTATACACAAAACAATAAAAGAACCATGCAAGAGAGCACAGGCATACCCTGCATGCAGCTGCCAACAGCTTTTTGCAAGAACATTGCTAAGACTTTACCAATCAAACACCACACTACAGTCTTAAAAAAATCCCACTGTGATGAGATCGAGCAAAGTGCCCATTTATAACCTGGTCTCTATGCAACTAGCTCTCCTCTGCAACATCTTTTCACCTAGCACTGGTTTCTTGGTAGAATCAATGAACGAGGTCAGGTGGCAAATACCTTTTTTAAAAAAATAATCTATGCTAGGTCATCTAGTACAGAGACCAATGTGACCTGAAGGAATGGGGAAAGGTTCACAGGAGAATGGAACTTGAGCTGAGCTTTTAAAGAATAGTAAGGAAATGGGCTACAGTGGATAAAGTACCAGGCCTGGAGTCAGGAAGGCTCACCTATCCTGAATTCAAGTCTTACCTTAGACACTTACCACCTGTATGACCCTGTGCAATTCACTTAACCCTGTTTGTCTCAGTTTCCTTATCTGTCAAAAGAGCTGGAGAAGGAAATGGCAAACCACTCCAGTATCTGTACCAAGAAAACCTCAAATGGGGTCATAAAGAATTGGACCCAACTAAAAAGAAAAAACAAAACAAAACAAAAACAAACAAACAAAAAACCCCAACAATAAAGGAACTGGAAGCTGAGAGAGATGTTCCAAGCACAGGGAACAGCATAATCCTTCAAAAAGAGTTAAGAAAGAGGCTTGCCAGGTGTGGGAAACTAGGGAAAGCAGATTTACTGGAGTAGAGGGTGTGTGTGTGCCTGCGCATGTGTGGGGGGGGATGTGGGGGGGGGCAGTTGCAAATGATAAGGTTGGAAAGGCTGGGTGGGGTTGGATTTTCTAGGGCTTTGAATGCCAGGCTGAGAAATCTGGATTTGATGCACTAAACAACCAGTAACATGTGCCTCCTACTTTGGGCTCTCTGCTCCATTAGTCAGAGGTCAAGAAGTCTTCATGAATGACCCCACTAAAACAGCGGCAACAAAAGTCACAAAAAGCGGAGGTTCCAAACTGCAAAGTTACCTTAGCTACCTAGTCTAACCCCCTCATTTTACAGATGAGGACATTTGGGCCAGAGAGGTATAATCATACCCATAGATAAGTGAAGGAACATAGATTTGAACTCTGGTTTCATCAGGTCCTCTGACTCCAAACCATTACTCCTTCCACTATAACACAGAGCGGTTGTTATTTTCAATTGTTTTTCAGTCATCTCCAACTCTTCAAGACTCTATTTGGGGTTATCTTGTTAGAGATACTAGAGTAGTTTGCCATTTCCTTCTCCAACTCATTCTAAAAATGAGGAAACTAAGGCAACCAAGGTTAAGTGACTCACCCAGGGTCATGCTGCTAATAAGTGTCTGAGGCCAGATTCAAACTCACAAAGATGAGTCTTCCCAAGTCCAGGCCTGACACCCTATCGACTGTGCCACGTAGTTGCTGTCTGAGGACAAAATACCCTGGAGTTCTCCCTGGCTTTCCTGTAACTATTAGGAAGAAGATGGTGATTCCTTTCTTAGATTTAGGTCTGCCCAGGGTTATTTCCCTCTACCTCCAAACAAAGCAATATAGATCCCTAGCACTTCTACCAATAAATAAACCACCACTGGTCCTCCTCAGTGAGGCCCTCTTGCCAAATCAGCTTATACAATCCTGAGGGTTCTTGATATCTAAAAAACAGGACCTTGGTTGTCCAGGGAAAGCCCCTCTGGTTAGAAAAGCACAATGCCAAGCAGGCCTTAACTGGTGGTGATGTGATCTGGTCGTTCATCTCCGCTGAAGTAGGGCAAAATAATAATGATGTGGTCATACAGCTAGAGTAAGTGTCTAAGGCCACATGTGCACTCAGATCTTCCTGACTCCAAGCTAAGAACTCTATCTACTATATATCATCTGGCTGTGTGCTGTTTAACAATAGGATGGAATATGTTCCATAATTAGATACTCTCAGAGCTCTGCCTGTACCTGAAACACAGTAAACATTTAATAAAAAGATTGTTGCCTGACTTTATCAACAGCAGAATTTTATGCCTACTGTGCGCCCCCACTGTGCGCCTCTCCTCTCACTTCTTAACTCCTTACATCCTGGCTTTGGACCTTATCTTTCCACCAAAATTACCCTTGTCCTCTCCCACGGACTTAATTACCATCTCCTTGCTGACAATTCTCAAATCTACCTGTCCTGCCCTAACCACTCTGCTGACCCCCAGTCTCTAATTTGCATAAGATTCTTTCAGAATCTCAGCCTGGATGTCCAGGAGACATCTTAAACTTAACATGTCCAAAACCAACTTCATTTTCTTTCGCTCCAAACTCCACTCCCCTATTACCGTAGGGGGGACACTCCAGCCATCACTCCAGCCCTTCAGGCTCACAACCCAAGTGTTATCCTTCACTCCTCAGTCTCTCTCATCCCCTGTTTCCAATCTGCTGCCAAGGCCTGTTGATTTCACCTCTGCAGCATCTCTTCTTCCCACCAACACTCCTACCACCTTATTCCTAGACTATCATAATAACCTATAGGTGGGTCTGCCCGCCTCCAGGCTCTGCCTACTCCAATCTATCCTCCACCCAGCCATCAAAGTGATTTTCCTGAAGGTCATGTCTCTCCCTCCCCCACAACCCCCTATTAATAAATGCCTCCAGTCACCTATCACCTAATTGATCTAATGATAATGGACTCCTTGCTATTCCATGCACAAGACCCTCCATCTCTTGGCTCCTGGAATGCTATCCCTCCTCATCTTCACCTCCTGGCTTCCTTTAGGTCCAACTAAAATCCCACCTCTACAGGAAGCCTTCTCCAATCCCTCTTCATTCTAGTGGCTTCCCTCTCTTGACTATTTCTAGGACATAACTTCTTTGCATGCATTTGTTTGTTGACTCCCCCATTAGATGGTGAGTTCCTTGAGAGCAGACTGTCTTTTGACTCTTTGTGCATCCTCAGTGATTTAGCATAGTACCCAGCACATTTTAAGCTCTTAAAAAATGTTTGGGGGCAGCTGGGTGGCACAGGGATAGAGTGCTGGGCCTGGAGTCAGGAAGACTCATCTTGAGTTCATATCTGGCCTCAGACACTTAGTGACCTTGGGTAAGTCACTTAACCTTGTTTGCCTCAGTTTCCTCATCTGTAAAATGAGTTGGAGAAGGAAATGGCGAACCAGTCCAGCGTCTCTGCCAAGAAAATCCCAAATGGGGTCACAAAGAGTCAGACATGACTAAAAATGACCAAACAACAATGACAAATGTCTATTGATTGAATGATTGCTTTGAGATACCTTCTCCTACTGTCCAGTGGTAAGAGTCACTCTAAATTGGAGCCTGCTCAATTTCAGTTTCATGTGTGGATGTCCTAGTACATTCTGGAAGAGCAGGGGTCTATTGGCAGGGGACCACATGGTCCTTTTATGTCTTTAGAAAGCAGGAGGAACATGAGGAGTTGGTCTGAACTGGCCCAATGGTAAGAAGTGGCCGTTGATAAGCACTGGCTCCACGTTAGGTCAAGTTGGTTTTGAAGCACCTTCTGCAGCTACCCCTTATGTGTCTAGAGCTGTGATTCTCCACTTACTGGGGAAGCAGAACCCTCGCACCATCTTTAGGTGACAATCAAAAGTGGGAACAGAAGATGTCTCCGGCTTACAAGCCTGTCATGTTCCAAAATGTTTGTCACATTGACACACAGAAACAATGTTTTTCAAAGTACTTAAGTTCACAGTCTACCACACACAGAATCCAACCTAACACCCAAGTTCAGCAGCAGAAAATAACATTATGTATATTAAATACCTACAGAATTCTCCATTTGGAGCTGAAAGAGAGCTCAGAAGCTATCCAGTCTAATCCCTTTGTTTTATAGGTGAGGAAAGTGAGACCCAGAGAAGTGAATTATTGTAATTTAAGGTACATTATAGCAGATGTTTTTGATCCAGCCTGGAAACCTAAGCATCCCCTCTAATACTGTTTCTGTGGTATACCTAGAACTTCAGCTGCCAGAGAAACTTCTTCATCCTGCCATAGCACTTCCTCTCTTGTTCATTTTCAGTCTTTCTCCCTCCCTCTCTCCCTCCCTCTTCTCTTCCTCCCTTTCCTATCTTACTTTTCTTCCCCTCCCACTCCCCCAAAGGGGCATGAGAATAATTTATTCCAACAGCCATGAAGGTGGCTGCAGCAGGCACTGTGGAGCACTTAGAGCTTGGTCAGACATCAAAGATGCCAAAGTCATCCGGTGTATCCCAGGCCATCGCCAGTCATCTTGACTTTTTTCTTGATACTGGACTTTGATGTGTCTGAGAGAGAGGCCGATGGCTTTGTGCAACTCTACCTTGCTTAAATCCAATTCATGCACAAGTCAAGACTTGACCCCATGATGTCATTGGTCTTCTTAGAAAATAAAAAGATGCATACCAACAATTGGGGGGACAGGGAATGACAAGGCTCTTGTTCATATATAAAGGATGTTTCTAAAGGGAGAGTTTCTATCTCAGGGACTGCATATGGTAAAACAATCCTGTGGGATAATGGAGAGAAGGATGTATTTAGAGTGAAGACACCCAGCTTCAACTCCTGGATCTTCCACTTGTTAGCTAAGTTAACTCAGGCAAATCACAACCTCACTGTATTTCAGGGCTCTCATCTGTAAAAAAGAATGGGGTAGGTTAGATGACCTCTAATGTCTGTTCCATATCTAAAGTCTGTGATTCTAACCCCAAGATTAATACAGGAGGAGCACAGTTAAGGTATAGATAAATGAAACACTCTCCTAACAGGCTCTGAACCACAGAGGTGTAGTAAAAAAGAAAGCGTACTACACTTGCTTGGAATGCCCAGGTCCTTTCTGACTTTGGAAGAGTTGGGGGAAAACTGGCCTTGGACTCAGGAAGATGTGGGTTCAAGTCCCTCCTTTGATACATATTGGCTGTGCTACCCTAAGCAAGCCACCAAACTTTGAGTGTTCTGGGTCAGAGATGTCAAACAGAGGCCCAAGAGGTTTTATGGAGTACAGTCAAACCAAATTAAAATGTAATTAGGAGCAGTTAGGTGGTGGAGTGGATAGAGCACCAGCCTCAGAGTCAGGAGGACAAGAGTTCATACACTTACTAGCAGTATGACCTTGAGTAAGTCGCTTAACCCCGATTGCCTCCAAAAAAAAGAAAGAAGTAAAAAAATGTAATTGTGAAATATTTAACAAAATAGATTAAAATATAATAAAATATGGATATTGTTAATGTTATTTTCTAAGTCAATGTATACCCACAAGGATGCTCATGTGGTTTAGTAGTCCCCTATTTCTATCTGGATTTGATTCCACTTCTATAGGCATCTCTCATGGTAGAATACAGAAAAGTGTGGTCTGTACTGGTGGAGGAAATTTCCTCACCCAGACATTCTCTATATCAAAGAAATTTAAAAAAAAACAACTAATCCCTGTGATTTATCTTAGGTAAATAAATCTCTTGCTTCCCAAGGCCTGTTTTCTTGTGTATGATTCGAAGAGGTTAGAATAAAAGATCTCTGAGGTTCTTTCAATTTCTAATATTCTATGATTCTAATTCTGTGCAGGCACATGAGCCTGACTGCACCTCTGCCCTCTGCAGCAGAAACTGCTCCAGTCCCTTCACCATTCAATCCCTAAGACTGACAGTCAAAAAATGGGCCATTAACTCCTTAATGCTAATCAGGATGCTTAGAAAACAGGCTAAGCTTGGGTTAAGAAGGCACATGAAGGCTCTTAGCTTGCAGAAAGTTTCTTTTTTTGCCCTTGTGAGCATTACTGTGACCTCTGTTGGAGCTTCCGGTCTGACTGATGCAGCTAAGTGCATCCTGCTTGCATGTGGTAGCTAACAAGGGCTGGTGAAAGGCTTTCATGTGGTTGGGAAAAGGAATCTTAGCCTGTGTCAGCCTCAGTGAGAAAGCCACATATCCAGAGCTGCAGAGAAATTCTGAAAAACAAATAACCCTCCTGGCATCCACAGAAACCTAGTCCCTTTCTGTCCCCAGTTTTCCCATATGTAAAATCAAGGGTTTTTCTCCAAGACAGCGCTGAAGGCAAAGAAGGAAGAAGGCAACTCCAAGAGAAAAGCCAAGTCAGAGACTCTGAAGGCCAAAAAGGTGATGCTGAAGGATATACAGGGCCACAAAAGAAGAAAATTCAAAAATGTCTCATCCAGCTAGGTAGCGCAATGGATAGAACACTGGCTCTGGAGTCAGAAAAACCTGAGTTCAAATTCAGTCTCACTTCCAAGCTGTGTGACTCTGGGCAAGTCATGTAACCTGTTTGCCTCAGTTTCTTCAACTGTCAAGTGGGAATAATAATAGAACCTTCCTCACAAGGTTTTATATCAAATGAGACAATATTTGCAAAGCACTTATCACAGCGCCAGGCACATATACATAAATGCTTATTCCTCACCACCCCCCTCTTGAAATCCAAGACATTTGGGCTTCAAAAGCGGTCTCATTACCCTTAGAAAAATGCTCCTGGAAGAACAAGCTTGATCACTATGCTATGATCACTATTAGAAAGCTCCCCTTCGCAGAAGACTGAGGCTCACACCCTGGTGTGTTCAAGACCAACAGACATCTGTGAGGCCAAAGTCAATCATTTTGTCTCAACCTGATAGAAAAAAAAGTCTGTGTTCAGTTTGCCCCAGATTATGATGCTTGGGGGTTGCCCCTAACACTGGAATCATGTAAGCTACATCCAACTAGCCTGCTCTGTATTAAATAAAGTTTTCCAGTATAATTTCTTTAAATTCAAAGGTTGGACTGGATGATCTTCATTGACATTCTGTATTCAATTCAATTCGAACACTAAGTAGTTAACTCTTAAGTACAAGGAGAGAGCTAACCAAGAAAGCTAGTGAGCTAGTCAGTAAGGGTCTGGCTTCAGTATCAGCAAGACCTGAGTACAAGTCCTATCTCTGACACATGCTAGCTAGGGATTATAAGTGAGTCATTCACCCTCTAAAGGCCTCCAGGCAACTCCTGAGGACTCTGAGTTACAGATGAGTTGCCAATCTGCAGGAGTAGAGGAAATTTCCTCCCCAGAAGTTTTCCACACCAACGAAATCACAGGTCAGGACCATAAAGGGGGGATGGGGGAATACAAGCCACCAAGAGGTACAAAGAAAAAAAAAAGTTAGTTGTCTCTGGCCTGAGGGAGCTTGTGGTCTACAGTTCTCCCACCCCTCCCGTTTCAGGATGGTCTATTAAAGTCTAGCAGCCTACAGGGATGCAGCTGCTTTCCAGCTCTTCTTCCAGTCCTTTAGACAGGGTTTTCTGCAGTGTCAGTCATGTCCCTCCTGTGTGTCTTTAGTGATTCCCACAGGTTCCAGTCTATCTCTCTCTGGGATCCAGGTAAGCTTAGGGTGCCCTCTGGAATGAACACCAAAAGTTTCCTCTCAGTCTTGGAGACACATTGAAACTGGGCCTCTTCTAAGAAAGACAGACACGTCTGAAGAAAGGGAAAGATGACTGACAGGGTGTGATCAGATCAGCTTTGCAGGTCTCACGAAAAAGCTTTAGCTACAACCCCCTCATAACCCACGCACCCGTTTGGGCTTGCCTCAGAAGGTTATGAGCCGTTCAGCTTTCAACCTCCCCTTAAATCTTCTTCCCTAGCTCAGCTCTGCACTGCACTGCACTGCAGCAGAATGGAAACTCCCTATGTTTCCCCATCTGCTCCCTTCCTCTCTTCCCCTCCCCTCTTCTTTCTACTGTTCTCTATTCCTCTCCTCTTCTTTCCCCTCCTCATCCCTCTAATCCTTTTCCTTCTCCTGTCCAGTACTCTCTTCTCTTCCCTTATCTCCCTTCCCCTCCCCCATCCAATCTTTTTTCCCTTCCCCCCCCCCAGGCCCCTCCTCTCTCACAGTCCCTGTTCCCCTTCATTGCCCACTCCAATTTCCAGATTTTATTTAGGCAATGATGTAAAGAGTTAGTATTGGAGGGAGTGAGGGGGGGGGGGGCGGGGAAGTCCTGGAATTAGAATCAGCAGACTTGAGTTTGAATCCTGGCTCAATTACTTATTCCCAATGTGACTTCAGGCACATAACTTAATTTTTGCAGGGCTCAGTCTCCACATCTACAAAATGAAGGAGATAATATTTTATGAATTCAATATGTACTTACAGGCAATGTCTAATTTTTCTAGATGGTGGCAGCCAAAGGGTGTTAAGCCAATTTGGGTCTTTATAAATACATCCAAGAATTATGGAGAAAGTGGTCAGATCCAATGCAGGTCCTCTGGGGGGGTGCATTGCTGGAAAGACAACTAGTTGTCTGCTTTCCATAGACCTTCCTAGCCAATCAGCCCCAAGAAATCTCATAGACTCAGAAATAATGCGAAACAAAGTTATGCCATCTACTGGATTCATGGGCATCACAGTGGGTAGAGACACTTGGTTGTAGGAGTGCAACCTATGGCAAACCTGTACATCATGGCATCAGTTAGCTTAAGTTTGCCAAGAGCCTTTACCCTGTAGTTAAAGAACATGCTTGATGCTACTGTGTGAACTATCACTGAATGGGTGAAGATTTAACTTACAAATTCTTTGAGGTTATTGTTACTTTTCTGTTATTCAGCTGTTTTCAGTCATGTCTGACTCTTTGTGACCCCATTTGGGGTTTTCTTGGCAAAGATACTGGAGTTTGCCATTTCCTTCTCCAGTTTATTTTACAGATAAGAAAACTGAGGCAACAGGGTTAAGTGACTTGCCCAGGGTCACATAGTTAGTAAGTGTTTGAGGCCACATTTGAACTCAGGAAATTCTTAATCACCCATTCCACAAATCGATAAATAAATTTTTAAATTTACTCATTTCATAAAATTACCCATTCCATACCAGGTAAAATCCCAGCATTCAATGGCTTGCCAAACCAGTACATAAACACAGAGAGATATATGGACCTATATGGGATGGTAGAAAAAACAAGAGTTCTGAAAAGGAGTGGTCACAAGTTCCATCATGACAGTGGTGGATAGCATCGTGCTCCTTGGAGAAGACTCAATTAATTCTGTTGGTACCATTCATTCACATTAAATTTTTAAAATTACCACTTAACAAAAATATGGAATAAAAAAGCAATCTCTCAAAATCCTTTCAGTCTGTAAATTCAAAGAACTATGAAGTGCAATGGGATTTCTGAATACTGGCAGGGAAAATGCTTTTAAAAAGCTAATTACCCCAGGGAACAATTTATGCAACAACAATAATATTGTGGAAAAAACAATTTTGAAAGATTGAAGAACTCTGATCGATGCAAGGACCAACCACGTTTCCAGGGATGCATGTTACCTACTTCCTAAAAGGGATTATGGCCTTAAGAGAACACAATGAGACATGTGTTTCTGGAAACAACAAATAAGGGATTTTGCTTGACCATGTGTATTTATTATAAGGGTTTTGATTCTGTATTGGGGTGGGGATGGTAATGAGAAGATGGGAGGATGGCAGGCAAGGACAGGGTTATTTTTTTCAAATGGGTCACTGCAGTTTTTGAAAATGCACAAAATATAACAGAAAGGAGGCAGGAAAGAATCACAGAAAATCAGGAAAGCTTTGAAAGTTATGCGCTGAATTTATGATGTTTAAAAGCAAACCATACATTATAGATATTTGCAGTTTCAAGGTCCTATTTCTGTTATACCATCTATATTAGATGGAAATGCTCATTTTAGTTGGTATTTGTTAAGGTCCAAATTTTAAAAATAAATGTAATTTTGGAAAAATAAAACAAAATTAAAAGTTGATTCCCTCTCTTAGTATCTTCTTAATGTTAACCTTCCAGGCTCTAGGAGAAAAAGCTTCCACTATGAGTCAGCTTATGGCTGAAATCCTTCTGCATTCCATGAAGAAACATCCTCCAGCCAATTTGCCTAGTTCCATAGAAGACAAGCAGGAAGTGCTTTGCTACCAACAGCCCCCACATCAACCCCCCTGAGAAGTGTTTTATCATGCAGGCATGCAAAGCCTCACAGAAACTGGGCTCAGGCAGCTGCTTACATACAGTGGGTGGGAAGGGATGATTCTGTTAGAACAGGAGTAATTCCAAGCTGCTTTGCCCAGCAAAGTGCAGCCTCCGCTAAACCCATCCAATAATCTGCCCTTCCCTTTTCTCAGAATTGTTTTACATTTAAAAACTAAAGACTGAGGGAAGGAAAGGGAAGACTTGAGTATTCAAGGCCCAGGCCACGGGTTACAGAGAGAGATCATGGCTGGTGTTCTCAGGAAATGTATAAGGGAGGGAGATGGATATGGGAAGGAGCTATAAGGTAAAGCCTGGGTGAGAGGCAGCTCACTGGAGACTAAAGGAGACTGGTGAGATCGACTCCAGCCAGTGGCAAACAGGTGGCAGCTCTGATCAATTCATTCATTGTCTGTTCTAACAAAGACAAAATGTTTTCTGAAAGCTTTGATGTTGCAAAGCAGAAAAAAAAAAAAGGAGGTGGGGGGATGTGTGGGCAGACTGGAGTACAGTCCTAGAAGAATGTGGATGTTTGCAGACAGTAAGCCTGAGTTGGAAGCCCCTACTCTAACCCTCACTGGCTGCGCAGGCAAAATGAGTTTAACCCCTTAACGGCTCAGTTTCCTTAAGATAAAGATACCTGGTCATGAGTGGATAGATTTAGGACTGGAAGGGGGGGGGGACATTG
>CM053595.1:24629925-24671585 GCA_028646575.1 Pseudocheirus occidentalis | reverse complement strand
TTTTGCTTTTTGGAGGGCAGTTGGGGTTAAGTGACTTGCCCAAGGTCACACAGCTAGTTTTTTGTGTTAAGTGTCTGAGGCTGGATTTGAACTCAGGTCCTCCTGACTCCAGGACCGGTGCTCTATTCACTGCGCCACCTAGCCGCCCCTCTTACTTGGTTTTTAAAATCCTTCTTAAGTTCATCTATGGCTTGTAGGCAGTCTACATGTTTCTTGGAAGCTTTTGGCGTGGGAATTCTGACTGTGTTGTCTTCCTCCCGTTCCATGCTTTGATTCTTTTTGTCCCCAAAGAAGGAAACTCAAGTTTGATTGCTATTCTTACTTTGCTTCCTTTGCCTGCTCATGTTGGCCAGTCAATTACTTGATTTTTTAGCTCTGTGGAACTCTGCTTCCAGAGGGAAAAGCTTTGTCCCAAATCACTGGGGTTTGGGCAGGTACTGGAGCTATTGGGAGGCCTCTGCCGCCCCCCACCAGCTTTGGCTCACTGAAAATGCACCCCAGGACTACCACCCAAGACCGTGATCCGGATCCAGGTGACTCAACATAAGAGCACTTAGCCTCTGAATGATCGCTGCAGGCAGTTTGCAGGCAAGGAACTCTGAAGCAGCCGTGTGGAGGTGGCTGCAGGGCCACAGCTTCTGCCGTTCCCTTGCCCTGGAGGCAGTTCGACTGGACTGCTTTTCTCCCCCAAATTTAGCTGAGTTCCACTGACCTTTCACTTAGTCCTTGTTTCTTATGGGTTGGTAATTCTGGAAACTGCCACAGCTGCCGCTGATCCACTCTTCTGAAGACGCCAGCTGTGGCACGTCCTGGCCTCCCCGGGGTCAAGTTGTGGTTTTAGGCTGGGCTGGTTTCGGCTCCCAGTGTGCTGTGATGAGCCCTTCTTTCCTCGATGCCTTCAGTGGAAGATGTGTTCTTCTGTCATTTTTGTGAGTTTCGGAGCCCTAAAATTTGTTTAGTCATATTTTATGGGTATTTGAGGTGGCTATGTGCGAGCTGCAGAATCTTGTTGCTTCTATGCTGCCATCTTGGCTTTGCCCCCTTGATGTGTATTTATATAAACCCATATGTATGGGCATGTGTGTATAAATAGATAATATGTATACACACACATAAATCTCCATATATGTTGAGAGGAAGTTGAACTGTGATTCCTTTTATATAGGAAACTTTAAGATGAAACTCTCTCTACCAAATCCAGGTTGACACCCCAGATGTGCTTGTCATCATCTAGACCAGTGGTTCTCAACCTTCCTAATGCTGCGACCCTTTAACAGTCATGTGTGGGCGTATCTGGATGTGGGCAGACCTGCCTGGAGATGGATAGAGGAGCTGTGTCTTGGTTCCTAAGACTATCGGAAATATGTGTTTTCTGATGGAACCCATGACCCCCATGAAACGGTCATTCAACCCCCAAAGAGGTTGTGACTCACAGGTTAAGAACTGCTGATCTAGAGGGAAACATGACTGTGAGTATCAAGAGACCTAAATGCTTAATCTGCTCAGCCCACCCCATCACCCCTTTTCCCCCAGAAACCCTGGCAGTGACAACAGGAGGCCATAACAAATACAAACACAGCAACTTCTCTACAATTTAAAGATCTAATTAGAACACTAAGAGTTTAAGTGACTTTCTCAGGGTCACGCAGTCAAAATGTGTCAGAGACAGGATCTGAATTCAAGTCTTTCTGGTTTCAAGGTCTGTCTTATAGTCACTATAACACACATACACACACATCATATTACTACACCTGTATTGCAAGACTGTTGTGATGATCAAAACAGATGTTGAGTGAAAGCACTCTGTAACTGTGAAATGCTCCACAAAAGTGAGCTATCATCGACTATGCTTTTAATAGAAATGCCAGTTCTATGCAATAAAAGCCCATAGATTCAATTCTGCCTGGCAACCAAGGTTCATGGACTTCCAGCCGGAATATGCTTTAAACATACTGGCAGCATATTAGCCTGCCTAATAACCTTCAATGCAACTTAGATGTACCTTTCTAGGCCTTCCGCTTCTCACCTCACCTCCCCAACTCCACCCTCCCCTACACACCAGGGATAAGGTGGCTAAGAGTGTCTGCCACTTTCCTATCTGGGAGAACCCTACCATTTGACCCCAGGAGGGTATGGAGCAGAACAAGTGAGAAAGGATAGGAAGCTAACTGTACTAGGGAGAAACACTTCTATTTGCTGGCATGGAGAAGGCTTAAGCAGGCTTTAGGGAATGGCTCTGGAGCCAGTGTGATACATTGGAAAAGACCAGGAGATTTATACACAGAAAACCTGGATTCCAACCCAGCGCTGCTATTTAATACCTGTGTGACCTTGGGCAAGGCACTCCTGTGAGTCTGAGTTTCCTCATGCGTAAAATAAGAAGGCTGGACCAGATAATCTATAAAGTCCTTTCCAGCTCCAAATTCCATGACATTCTGACCCTCTGAAGGGTACTAAAATTCCTAACCTACCATGGCTCCTGCCCTAATCCCAGAGTTCTTCAGTGATTGGTTCTAATAACTCAGACCAGGAGAGAGCCGGCCCCACCTGCTGACAAGGAGAGCTTGCCCAGGGCCTGACACTCAGCTGGTGGTGGCTCTGTTCCAGGGAAACCCTGCTGACTTGGACCTGAAGTCAATCCCTACTTTTACAAATACCCCTTTTTATAGAGTAATCTCAGGGCTCTAGACAAGAAGTCAGGAGACCTGAGTTTTAGTCCTGGCTTTCCCAGGACTGTCATTTCCACTCATTTCTTCTAGGTCAGTCCCCTGGGAATAAGCAGAAATCACTGGTCTCCCCCTACATCCTTCCCTCCATCGCCTCCTCCTGACTACATGACCTTAAACAAACCTCTTTTCCTTTCTGGGTCTCTGTTTCTTCCCCTACAAAATAAGGGAGTTCAGTTAAATGATTCCCAAGATATTCCTGGTTCCTGTTTGGATTTTCTTCTGTTTCCCATCCATTCCACAGAATTGAGATTTCACCATAAGGGTATTTGCCATCACCTCTCTCAATCAATTAAATAAGACTGATAGAAAGGATTATCTGTAGAGTCTGACCCTCAGACTCCTGGTCTGTCTTATGGACTGCACCAGGGAGCATGAAAGAAAAAAAAAGGGATGTTCAAGAGAGGGGAGCGACAACCAGAGAATGTTAGAGCTTAAAGATCATTTAACCCATTTTACAGTTGGGGATACAGAGACCTAGAGGAAGAAAGGGGCACCTATTAGCATAACTGATAAGGAAAATAAGTAATCACTAAAGCATATGAGTCGCAATTTAAGAATAAGGTCAAAAGTACAGCTATTCACACTTAGACTCTGTACTCAGGAACTAGAAAACTCCCCCTGATCACCCTTCCATTTTTTTAAAGTCACTAAAACCTCTGAAGTGCCAAGGCAATGTAGGCTGCAGACTGGCTCCAGCTGGACACAGCCAGTTTCCTGCAGCACCTGTAGTGACAGGGAACATTGGTTCCACGTGCCTGACTGCCCAGCCTTGGACAGTTCTAATTATCAGGAAATGTTTCCTTATACTGAGTTTTTCCTTATAACTGCCTCCCTTGAGCACTCAATCCATTGCTTCTAGCTTTGTCCTTTGAGGTCAAGCAGAACATCTCTAATCCTTTTTTTGGAAGACAGTTCTTCAAATAAATTCTTGAAGACAGATATCATGTTTTCCCCTAAGTCTTGCAAACTTTAAACTACTATGACATTAGCTTTAATTAATAATAATAAATGTTTTTAAACATCCACAGTGAAACTAAAGACCCAACTAAGTTTGGCCTCATGCTTTCATTGTCAAGTTTCTCAAGAGTGAGTGGGCATGAAGGACAGTGGTGGTAGAGAAATTCTAATGTGTATTTAACTTGCTGTTCATGACTCTGTTTCTCTATGAATAATGACAAACACATCTAGGATAGTAGCTAAGACTGTCTAAACCAGTGATTCTCAACCTGTGGGTTATGTTCAATTTGTAACAATGAAAAATGTTTATATTCATAATAGTAGCAAAATCACAGTTACGAAGTAGCAACGAAAAAAATTGTATGGTTGGGGCTCACCAAAACATGAGGGTTAAAGGGTTGTGGCATTAGGAAAGTTGAGAACCACTGGTCTAGAATGTACTGGAATGTAAGCTTCTCAAGGGCCAGGATTCTGCTAGTCTTTCTTTGTGTTCCCAGTGCTCAGCACAGTGCCTGGCACAATTGCTACTGTTGTTCGGTCATGTCTGACACTTCATGATTCCATGGACTTCTTCATGGCATCTTCATGGACATGCCAAGTCCTTCTGTCCTCCACTATTTCCCAAAATCTGTCCAAGCTCATGTTTGTTATTTCCATGGCACTCATCTATCCATCTCATCCTCTTCTGCCCCCTTCTCCTTTTGCCTGGCACATAGTAAGTTTTCAATAAATGCTTACTGGCTGACTGGCTGAATGAAGGACCTTGAAATCATGTCATACAAGAGTTGACTAAATGAACTCAAAAGAAACTTACTAAAGGAATTGAGAAAGCTTAGCCTGGTGAAGAGAAGAATTGGGAAGTCCAGAGAAACTGAGTCTCAACTATCCAAAGGGCTGCCATAGGCGACGGGATGAGAAAGGCTTGTTCCCCAAAGGCAAAACTAGACTCAATGGGGAAAGAACAAAACACAGTAAACAGGTCAACAGTTGCAACAGATTTTGGCTCAAAATGAAGACAAATTTTCTCCCAATTAGAGCTGATCCAAAATTGGAATAAGCTACCTCCCTGTGACTGGGGATCTTTTTGTTTTGTTTTGTTTTGTTTTGTGACTGGGGATCTTTAAAGGGATCTTGAGATTAGTCGTTTGGGTAGGAGCTGGACTAACTGACCTCTGATATCTCTTCCACCTGAGATACTGTGATTCTTCAATTTGTTCTATGCCCTGCCTAACTCAACTGGACCCCACCACCACAAACAAACTTAGGGATTCTACGAGACTGATCTTCACAGTCAGGCCCTCTTTCTGAACAGTACAAAAGTCCCACTCACACACAATGACACAAGCAAAATCTGGAGCCTCTCCATCTACTGCTAGTGGAAACAACTCCCGAATTCAAATGCCTGGAAGCCATAAGTTTGGAGGGGTCCTGTCTTATTCAGATATAATAAAAGTGGGATAAAAGTTCTCCCTTAGGAAAAGAAGAATCACAGGCATAAATATAAACATTCAGAGGCAGAAAGAGGGTCCCTTTCTGAGGATGGTGTAGGACGCTAGCGTAGGTGGCCAAGACTATGAACTTTGACCTTGTTGGAGCTTATGTCTTCTATGCCAGTGTCTGGGGAAACATGTTGGAACAAGAAGCATTTCCAAAGAGAAGCCAAGCTGTTCACAGTGGTAGAGTAAAAATGGCCCTGTAATGACCATCCTCAGATACATTGTGGTCCATAGGTTACCACGGACTCACCTAGGACCTGTTTCTGTGACAAACTGGTCCTAGGCAGGTGGTAATACCAGGCTCCACTGAGAAATACTCCTACATAATCCTCCTAGTGACCTGAAGGAGAGCTACCAAGGAAACAAACGGATGAGCCACAGAGATCAGTACATGATGGGCAATTCCCTTGAGTCTTCTGAGAATCATCCACTTAAATAGCCTGGATTCTTCTGGGACCACCCATCAAGGAAAGCTTAGGGACCTTGGAAAGAAGGAAGTGAAAATGAAAGCAAAGCCAGGGCTCCTAACCTGAGCCAAAGATGGAAAGCTTAGGGACTCAGTGCCTCAGTGTCCTGCTGCCTCTTCATCCTTGCCCTCCTGCTCCTTCCTAGGGAAGTCTCCACCGATGATGAGGAGGGAAGGATTTGCTTTATGTTGCTTTTTCCATTTAGCCCTGGGCTTGTTCCCTGAAGCAGCAGGCTGGAAGTTAGAAGGGAATTTCAAACATCTGGCCTCTTCCCAGGCCAGTCCTCTCGGGTTCACTTTAGGGCACCTGCCATGAAGGAGGCTGGAGAAAGAGAGTTCTCTGATTGGATCACATACATTAGAAGCCCCAGAGATATCCCCTAGTGCCAAGTAGTTGAGAACATCCTGAACCATGTGACTTTAGGCTCTGACTATGAATAGAAAGCCTGGGATTCTCTCTCTTTCTCCTTCTCTCTGTCTCTTTGTTTCTCTCTTTGTTTCTCTCTCTCTCACACACATGAACATGAACACACACACACACACACACACACACGCACACACACACGGGCATGCCAATCTCCTTCTCTTCAGGATCAAGAGAATTCACAATTTCCAATTGGACTAATTTAGGAAAAAGCTTTAGATCAGATTCTTACAGTCAAAAACTCTTATACTTAGAAAAGACCTGAAGATGTCTTGTGGTTCAATTCCTACCTGAAGCAGGAAGCCACCCAAGCTCACCATTTGTAAAATACTTGTTTCTTTAGAAACTTTAGGATCTGTCAATCCCAAGACATATTTGGCCCCTAAGATTTGTTTCTGAAAAAGGTCTTCCTCATTCAACACTCTACCCTGGTGGATCTAATGTAAACAGTCCCCAGATAAATGAGTCATTGATGCTTCCCTTAAATATACCACCCCCAGAGAAGGCATTAGCAATGAATCCTTTTCCAGACACAGAACATCAAGTTATTTTTTAGATGTGGAAGGAATCTTAGAACACTGGATTTCTGGGCGGAGAGGGCTTGAAAATATAGAATGTCCATTGGAAGTGACTTCAGGACACAGAGGCCACCTAACCTAACCTTCTCCTTTGACAGGTGGGACCCAGAAAAGCAAAATTTATTTGCAAGTGAGTGAACAGCAGAAACCAGCCTAGAACCCAGGCTTCCTGGACCCTAGTCATAGGTTCTTTCCACTGGGCCCCCTTCCCCTTTCAGGAAGCTCCCTCAACAAGGGCAAACAGATTAGAGATCCATATGCCACTCCTGGTCCAACCATCAGAGGGGGCTGTAAACCAAGAAATACTAAATTGCATCCCCACTTAGAAAAGCCAGTGGAAAACCAAAGTTTCAAAGTAAAAAAAAAACCAAAACTGTGTCCTGTCCCATTTCCATGACTCCAACCAGTTCACTGCTCTCAGCAGGCGTCTGCTCCAGGAATTACGTCCTGTAAGGCTACTAGGGAGGGGGCTACCCAGGAGTCTGCTCTCTGGTCCCTCACAGAGAACAGAAAGTTAAGTGCCAATAAGGCTCGAGTCATAGTCTCCTTCAATGTTGTCAGGGGAAACAAGCCCATGTTGTCTGATGTTACCTGCAAAGCCTGTTGTGAAAATTAGCTCATCTTGAGGACCAAGATTACTAGGTTCAAACTATACCATCCCTGCCCTTCTTCAAATTCAAAGGAGTCTGCCCCTGTCAAATGGCTCATGGAAGGGCAGAGCCGGAAGGGTCCTGAGAACAGAACATGAAAGCGGGGAAGAACTTCAAAGATCTTCTAATCTGATGCCCTAACTAGATAAAGGAGGAAATGAAGGCCAGAGAGAAAAGACTTCACCAGCAAAATCAAAGCTCCACGAGAGTAGAAATTGGTTTATTTTTGTTGCGCCCGTTAGATCCTTAATTAATATTCCCTGAATTAAAGTGAATTGGATTGCTCGAGAAAAGCCACTGAGTTTGGTAGGGCAGCAGTAAATAAGAGCTTGCGCCTGGAGTCAAATCCTGAGAGAAATGAAGATCTGGAGCTTGAGATGGGACACATTAAATTCCTGAAGATATTCAAGGTTCAATCCCCTTCCTACTCCAGCAGGACTGGCAGAACTGGTTGGGAACTTTCAGAGTTCCCACACTTCCACTGCATCTCCTTGTCAGAACCCTACCAGGATAGGAAAGGGGTTCATTTGTCATAGGACAGATGGTGGGATTCACACACAAAGTCAGGAGACCTCTGGCCTCAGCCAAGTCCGAGAGGCGTCGGGCTAGCAGATTTCACTTCGGATTTGTGTAGCTCCTTACAATGTCATATATGCTTAAAGCATCCTCATCACACATGCACATCCTGTCATCTGAACTTTATTAAAGTCCTATATGAGAGGCAGGGCAGAGATTGTTATTGCTATTTTATTGTTGAGAAAACTAACTCTCTGTTCAACTAAATGATTTGCCCAAAGTTATATGACCAGAGCCAGGCCTGGAACTCTGGTCACTGCAGCACAATTTACAAACACATTCCAAGGTAAGAGGCAAAGGAAAGAAAAGAAGTAGAGAAGACCCATCAATCCATCAACGATCATCTGTCTTCTACAGTATGGACTGCTCACTGTACCAGGCCGTGGAGACACCATACTCCTGCCCTCAGGCATCTCACATCTAGTATATCTATAATAAGCAAATATGATGCAAGAACAAAATAAATACAAGGCTTTTTTGGTTTGTTTGTTTTTGGGGGTGAAGCATTAGCAGCTGAGGCTCCAGCTCTTTCTACACCACCATATAAGTCCTAGCCTGCAATGTAGAACACAAAACCATATTCTCAATACAATGCTGGCTATTGTATTGTACAGCTGTATGTACCCAGACACCCAAAAAGGGCAGGACAACTGACCCAGGAAATGCAGAATTCCCACTTCCAATATCAGTATCCTGCCCTAGGATTCTGTTACTGCTGAATCTATCATCCCTGGACTACACCTCCTTCGGTGTCTCTGTAGGAAGAGTTCCCAGTCAGCTACCATCTTATTTCTGTATCCAGAGCCACAGTAAGTGACATGGGTCAAGAAGGAAGTGAAGACTGTTGGGAGCCTTCCTTCTGGCCTTGATATAGCTTATCCCATCCCCTAAGAAAGCTCATTAATTCCCTTCTCTAGCTCAGGGAGGAACTTGCCTTTAAACACTCTGCTATCTGTTCCATACTCCTCCCCACCTCCAAAGGACAAGGACATGGACAAGGACAAGGGTAGAAGGTTCTGAAGACCAGACGACACCTGCCTCCCCATTCCCCTTCACTCTCTCTACATTCCAGACAAAGTGGCTCATGTGCTGTCCATCAGCTGGGCTATTTCATTCCTTGTACTCACATTTCCAGCATCCAGCACAGTGCCTGATACAGAGAAGGTGCTTACTAAATACTCATTGATTGATTTCCCAAACTGAGCATGGGATCTCCCACATCTGAGCTTTTGCCTGGTGTGTCCCTACTATGTTCTCCCCTCTCACTCCTGTCTCTTAGAAATCTGACCTTTCTTCAAGGCTTAACTTTGGTGTTATCCCCTCCCTGAAGCCTTTACCCCTTAGTTGCTAGTGTTCTTTCCCTACTAGACTTATCTTGTATTTACTTTTCTGTTTATTCCCAGTAGAGTAGAAGTACTTGCAGGACAAGGACTATTTTCTCATTCTTATCTTTACATGGCCAGCACCTAGCCCTGTACTTCAAAGCAAAAGACACATTTTTAAAAATGTGACTTTTGTTGTTGCCTGGTGGAATCCAACATTGGTTAGGCCACTCAGATACAGATCTTGAAAAGAAGGAACCAAACCAAACCTGTGCTGTGCTCCCAGGATCCGCTGACGTCACAGAACTCACAAGGCCAGAGAAATGCAAGTTCCCATCTGGACTTTTCACCCGGAAGACTTTCTGAGAAGAAGTGATTACAACGTCTAATTACGTCGGTAAAAATGGGGTTAATAACACTTGACCTACTGATCTCACAGGGTGCTGGTGAGGTTCAAACAAGCTACCTGTACAACCTTGTTTGCAAACCTTCAACAGATGTATAAATGTAAATTTGCAACATTCTAGATTGCTTTGTGGTTGTTCTTTTCATTTACATTATTTCAGTTATTTTAGTAAATTATTTTCTTGATTTTGATTAATTCTGTTTTTGCTAGCTCATACAGATTTTTCTGTTTCTTTGTATTCATCATATTCCTTGTTGTTCACACACAGCATGGTAGCAGTCCATTACATTCACACGCTACAATTTGTTTAGCCATTTCCCAGTCAATGGGCATCTATTTTGTTTCTTGTTCTTCATCATTATAAAAAGGGCTGCAATAAATATTTTGGTGTATGTGGGACCTTCCTTTCTTTAATCACTAACTTCTTTGGGATATCTGCCTAGCAATGAGCTAATAGCTATTTGGGTCACTTTCTCAGGAATATCAGTTATTATTGTGGTGGTGGTGGTGGTGATAATAACCTCCTTAGTTAAGGCAAGTGGAAAGAGGGTCATGACCTTAGGTTAAATAGTAAGTTCTTACCTCTTCCACTGTAAGATTTGGGGGCACCTATAAGTCCCATGAGATTCCCCTAGGGCATGAAATTCCACAGTGGTGAGTGCCTCATCCTTCCTGAGACAAGCACATTTTTTTAATATAATTAAAGCTTTGTGCTACCTGAGGGAGGAATAAGAAATTAATGCTTGGAAGGACTTAAGGATCATCTAGCAAAACCACCAAAGAAGGCCCAGAAAAACTGAGTGAATTACACAAGGTCACACACCAGTTGTGAAAAACAAGAATTTTTTTCTTTTTTTTTTTTGGTAGAGGCAATCAGGATCAGGTGACTTACCCAGGGTAACTCAAGTGTCTGAGGCTGGATTTGGATTCAGATCCTCCTGACTCCAGAACTAATACTCTATCCACTGTGCCACCTAGCTGCCTCTAGATGAGGAATTTTAGCAAAGTCTCTTAAAGCTTATACTGGTCTTTCTCTCTCTGCCTCTCTCTTTCCCCCCCTGCCCCCCAATTAGGCTAGCTTTACTATCAGTACAGTAGAAGAGGACCAACCCAATAGCATTCATTTCTACTAGTTTTTTTTTTTTTTAATGAGACTTTTATTGCACTGAGAGGAAAGAAAGAGTTCTGGAAAAGGCTAAAGACCAGTCCAAGACTGGTAGGATACCACCATATGGAGTCAAGGTATGGGCAAACACAATGCAAACTTTGCCCACTTTATAAACTCGCATGATGCCAACCCCTGAATCGTGCTACTAGCCTGCATGTGCCTATAGCTTACAAACTATTTTCACATGCACTTAATTCAACAGGCATATATTAAGCACCTACCATCATTTAGAAGACACACTTTCCACCAACAGGTATGCAAAGAAAAAACACAGCACAATTTTTGCCCAAGGAGGTTACAATCCAATAAGGAAGATAATGATGATGATAAACTATCTCATCCCTACAACAATACTGAGGGGTAGACAGGACAAGGGATTCTTATTCCCATTTTACAGAAGAGAAAGTTAAGGCTCAAAGGAATAAAGCAACTTGCTTAAGATTGCAGTCCTTGCAAAGGTGGTTCTAGAACCGATTTCACCTGTCTCTCTGTGGAGTGCTCTTTCCATCACATTAAGACACAAAGGAATCTATGAAGCTAGAATGAGACTGTGTGACCTACGACAATTGACTTTCCTCCTCTCTACTCTGTACCTCTGTTTCTCTATATATAAAACGAGGAGAAACTCAATGCCTCTTGCAGCCCTTGAATTCACTGTGCTAAAGTTATTTAAAGTTTTGACCTTCAATGTCCAAAGGTCCCTGTCTGGATCTGACTCCCAGAGTTCTAAGCCCCTTCCAGACCTGATGGATATTCAATTGTCTAAGGTTCCTTCCAATTCTGATAGTCTATGTCCTAAGCTCCCCTACCACTGACAATCTAGGTTTGCTTTCTGATTTATGATCCCTTCCTTCTATATCTGTCATTCCACTGATCTATGAGTCTAGAACTTATAACTCTCAGTCCAGGGTTCTCTCTTCAGCAGCATGAGCTCCTAAATGTTCCTTCAACTAGAAGATGAGACCCTGTTCGATGCACACCTGCTCTCCTCCATGCCAGGTGACTTTGAAGGGCTCTGACCATTTGGCCTTCCACCTAGCTGTGGGGACCCCTGAATGCTAAGCTCTGTGGCTCAGTAGCTGGCAGTCAGCCAGAAAGTTCATCTGGGCTCCAGGCCACTCACTGGGGAGAACCTTTCACCCAGATCTCCTTTCACTTTGAAATAGCCCTGTTTGCCAGCCAGAGACTGTTGGGAAACAAAGATCTGCAAAGGAAGAGTTGACCTGGGCTAACCCAGTCTGGCTAAGCCTGTAGAAGAGGCCCCTAGGGCAAAGTATGGAGCCCTAGCCCTTTACTTCAGAAGCCTAGCAGTTGCTATATTTCAGGAGGGTCACTGACAGCTGGAGTGTGTCCAATAGAGTGACCAGGATGGGAAAGGTCTTAAAAGTATGTCAAGAAGATCAGCTGGCATAGAGGCTGAAGGAATATCACTCAGGGAGGTAAAAGGCACTGTGCCCCTCCTAATGCTGAGATCCTACAATTCTTAGAGTTGACAAAAACTAGGTGCCCATGAAGCAATAAGGAAGGAACAGGTTTGCACTCTTCCGCATCTGAGAGGGCATGTGGTTGGATTCTTTCCCAAAAGGAAAAGAACTAGAACTAGGCCTTGAGTTTGGGTGTCAAAGCTAGAAATTCCCGTAAAGGACAGCCTAGCACTCTGTATATTCACTCTTACAAGCTATCCAGAAGGTCTGAGTAAGACATCTCCTCTCAGGAGGGAATAATGAATATGAGTAGGCTAAGAAGAAAATATAGTTTCCAACATCCTCCAAATAGTCTTCATCCACAGAAGGCAGACTAGAGCAATGAAAAGAATGTTGGATTTAGAGCTGGAGGACCTGACTTTGAATCCTGCCTTTGCCACTTACTATCCATGTGACCTTGGGCAAGTAATGCCCCCTTCATTGGGCCTCAAGTTTCCTCACCTGTAAAATGAAGAAGATTGGACTAAATGAGGTCCGAGTTCCCTTCAAGCTCTAAATCTGCAATTCAGTGATTGGTCCACAGGATGCCAGATCTAGATAAGATCTTAAGAGAACATCTTGTCTCCTTCAACATCCTCAAGGTATGAAAGGAGAAACCAAGTCCCAGAGACACGATGCTTTCTAAAAACATGAATTGATATTATTTAGAAAAAAGGAACCTGAGACCAAAATCAATGAAGGGACTTAAGCAAGGTCAAGCAGCAAATGAATCTTGGAGTTGGGATGGAAAGATGACTCTTTTGATTGCCCTGACAGGGCTGTCTACCTCTAGCTACTTACTCTCCTTTTATGCACTCTCCTGCATTATGCACCTTTTCCTTAAGGAGCTGAGAGGAGAGAAGGCTTCACTGAAGTTTGGGGGCATGTTTCTCAGTCTGTGGTATATGTACAGAGTGTATCAGAGGCAGTGCCAGCAGCTGAGAATCTAGGTAGCAACACCATGCTCCTCTAAAATCCAACAAGCATCTACTGAATCCAGCCTCCATTCTTTGAGCATGTCTGCGCATGCAAGTGTGTGTAGATATGTGGCTGCATGACACGCAAGTCACAACACAGGTGCAGATAATCTTCAGGAGAAAAAAATAATCCAAGATTCCAAATGTCTGCTCTCCATGAGAAAGCCGGCGGGAGGCTGGAATGAATGAGGCAGCTGGGGAGGGTGCGAGTGACATGGAGCAGGAGAGAGGACCAAAGAAGGAAACAAGTTAGAGCTGGGGAAGGGGGGAGAGGGGAGGAATGAGAGGAGGGGGGTAGAGGGAGACAGGAAGAAGGGCAGGAGGCCAGGCTAGGGTTTCTGCAGCCAGCCCATACTGTAAAAGGAGAGGGCAGATGGGGCCCAGAGAGAAGGAGCAGAAGAAGCCTCTGAATTGGGGGGAGGCAAAGGCTTAACCCTTTCTTCCTGGGAAAAAGACAGGGAGAGATTTCTGAATGACAGACTCCCCTCTTTTTTGGCAGAGTTGCCTTGGAATGCACTCAGGAAGGAGCCTCCCAACTCTACATCATCACTCAGACCATGGAACTGTTCTCCATCTGCTCTTCTATGCCCATCCCAAGGGGGCAGAAGAGGCATAGACTATTAAAGGCCAGGATTGGGGTAAAAAGCTAGCAAGAGGAGAGGCATCCCACATTGGCCCCTATTGCTTGCTATAGTTCTGGTATCAGCCCCCTCCCATTTCAGCTGAATAATACCAATCAGCTGATTCAGCTCCCTGGGGCTGTGACCTTAGAGTTCCTCATATTCCCAAAGCTCAGGACCCAGATCCAGAAGTCCTCCTTCTCACTTGCTGTGTGACCCTGAGGGCAAGGCACTTCCTTCCCTTTTCCTCCTCTCTAAGATGGGCATCATAACTACAATCTTGTCTGCCTCCCAGGGGTGCTGTGATCACATGACATCATGAATGAGAAGGTCTTGTGAAAAGCATTAGCCAATACTATCCTTACTGAGACCGAGGGTTGGAGATCTCTGCACACAGCCAATTAGTGACCAGCAAGGATTCCTGGCCCATGTCCAGTTAGCATGGGAGGTGTCTCCTAATCATAGCAATAGCTAGCATTTACATAGCTCTTTAGGGTTTACAGAGTGCTTTCTATAGATCTTATCTGATGCTCACAAAAACCCTTATCCCCATTTCATACACCAGAAAACTGAGGCTAAGAGAGGTTAACTGACTTGTCTTGGAACACAAAGATAACAATTGTATGAGGCAGCATTTGACCTCTGGGTCTTGCTGATTCCAAGTCCAACACTATCCCCTACCATCAGAAGTGTTGAACCTGCCGCCATCAGGGTCCATCCACTGCACGCTGCTCTCCAAACCAGAATAAAGTAAAATTGGGAAATATTTAACAAAATAAGTGAAAATACAAGAAAACATATATACTTACATTTTACAACTAAGTCAGTATGGGGCCCATGGCAATTGTTATGTGCTAGGTGATACAGCGTATAGAGTCCTAAACCTGAAAGCAGTTCAAATCCCGCATCAGACACTTCCTCACTGTATAAACCTGGGAAAGTCACTTAACCTCTGCCTTTTTCCTCCTAATAATAACACCTCATAATAATACCTACCTCCCAGGATTGTTGGGAGGATCAAGAGATAACAATTGTAAAGCATGTGTAGCAGCAATCACACTGGCACACCCAGGATGGCTGCTAGCACAGGTTCTCAGATCTGCTTTACTAGGAAAGAGAGCTGTTCAAGGGGTTAACAACCTTTTTTAATTACACTCTTTAGTTCAAGAGAAAAATCAGCACCCTGAACTTCAGAAAAAATCCAAACAAAGAAAATACAAGCAGAGAAATAAAAACCAACAGACAGTACTTCTCTCTGAGAAATTAGAACAGATCAACAGGCAGATCCAACTGTCTGACCAAGGCAACACATACATAGTTACCAGAGAGAAAGAAAGCCTTCCTCAGGTAGCCTCCCCTGAGCAAGCTTCCCTTAATGGGCTCTACCTGAGGCCTATTAATGGTCCAGGAAGATCTTAAGCCCCGTTAACATTACAGCATGGTACCTGATATTTAGTAAGCTATATAAATGTTGGTGATTGTTATTAATAATAATGTTAATCATTGCTGTTGTTTTTGGTTTAGTGGTCTTATTTCTTGAGTTTGATACTACTACACTGGATCACCTAGCTGCTTCATTTTTTTTTTTTTTTTTGCTTTTTGGAGGGCAGTTGGGGTTAAGTGACTTGCCCAAGGTCACACGGCTAGTTTTTTGTGTTAAGTGTCTGAGGCCGGATTTGAACTCAGGTACTCCTGACTCCAGGGCTGGTGCTCTATTCACTGCACCACCTAGCCGCCCCAACCTAGCTGCTTCATTGACATGTTTAGGAATGAAGGCAGCCAGAGTAAGTTGCACAGTCCCATCCATAGACTCTTCCTTCCAGGTAAGATGTTTGAGTTATAATGCACATTGGGTCATTGTGTTTTAGGAGCCCTGCAGCAGAACCCTCCTCACAGGAAAGGCTCCAGAATTGTCCTGAACGGGGCCTGAGTACTGTGGGTAGGTCATCAGCTGTCTTGATTTTCACATTAGGTCCTCTTTGTAACTGGCAAGGGAAGCAGCCACGCAAAGTTGAGGGGTCAGAGTGCACAGGAAGAGAGACTGTAGAATTCTGAGGTTTCCTCCAGACTCTAGCTGGTCACATTCACACACAGAACCCCCCCTAAAATAATGGCACTGAGACAAGGAGCCTCTATTTCCATGGTGTCCATCACCTTCCTATGGAAACAGAAACCTAGTGGAGAATCTTAAAGGGTCAGTGTCCTTTCCAGTACAGGGAGAGGGCAAGATAGCTCCATAGAAAGGGTCATATTCACTATGGCCTCCATTTGGACAATCTACGATTCTAGAAAAAGGCAGTGCATTGTAGTAAGAAAAGACTGGTCAGAGCAACTAAGTTTGGATCCTAGCCATGCACTGTGTGTGACCTTTGATAGGCCTCTTATGCCTCAGTTTCCCCATGGTGATATGAGGGAGGGATTAGATGACCTTTTAGCTCTCTTAAAGCTGCAAAAATATTTTTATAACTGTTTCAATATGATTGGTTTCCTTCATAGTCTTAGGTATTTTATTTTATGCAATTAAGAATGTTATTTTGAGAAGGGGTCTCTCTATACCCTTCACCAGACTGCCATAGAGGTCTGTCAATTAAGAGCCTTTGTGTAGGATGTCCTAACTGGTGGTCCTCTTGCCCAGGGCTCTGTCTTCAGAACCACAAAGTGGAAAACATTCTTGCAGGCTGAATTTGGGTCAGTCTGTTTCCCAGTGTTTTCCTCCACAGTTATAACCTGCCCTGGTCAGACTTCATTTACACAGCTCTGACCGTTACACCTTTTATCTTACTCTTTCCTTCACAAAGAAAATTCTGCTTTGGAGGTAATTAATGCCTTGAATTAAATGTTTCCCCCTTAGTTCAACCTGAGGTTTATGGGATAGAGCTACATTCTCTGGTCCACGCTAAACTGGAAAATCCAAGGAGGTCAAGGATGGTCTCTATGCAGCCTCCAAGGGAGAGGCCGAGTGCATAACTGCAGCCCAGGCAAAGGTTTAGAACAGCCTCTGAGTGCCTATCCTAGGAGACAGGTTCTTATAGAAGTCTACTCACCAAAGCCTGAAAACCAAAGCCCATCCTGGCAAGAGGAGACCACCTGGCAAGTAGCACTCCTTGGCCAGGCACCGTCCACTCCCTGGTGTGGCAAAGCATGAGACTTTTCATCTTTGGTAGGGAAAGAGGGTGGAGAAAAGGGAGAGAGATGGAGCAATGGCCAAAATGATTAGATCTCCTTTGTAAACATGTGTACTGTTTTCCAAGAAAATAACGTAAACAAAAGCAAGATTGATTCAGTGAATTTGTTCCATCTGGTGGGAGGTGGCAGAAGGGAAGCAGGTCAATGGTTGGGGTGCAGACAGCAGTGGGATGATGGGTCATCAGTCCTTTCACCTCCTGTTCCCTCCCCTGTCCCCAACAGTGTGCCCAAAGTGACCACAGGCAGTAGGCTCTTCCTCACTCTCAGGAGAGGCCCCCAACTTAGGGGGAAAGAGCCAGGATATGCCAACAGAAGAAGGGAGATGCCTATACAGAACACAGGAAGAACTTACCACCCTCCCCCCCACTGGCCCTGTCCTCAGATAGGTGAAGCTGAAACTCATCCTGGGCGGACAGGATTGGAGGCTCCCTCGTGGTACCATTCCTCTTCAGACCTTCCAGTGATCAACTACCAGTGCCCAGTCCAAGCCAACAAGCATTTAAGCTCTTCCTGCATGCCAGAAGCAGAGAGGAATGAAGGGGGTAAACATAGAGCCCCTTCCTTAAAGTAGAAGTTCTGGGAGGAAACAAGGATAGAGGTTTCCGGGGCCAGGCTGATAGGGAGGGTGGAGGGCCAAGGTCCCAAGCCTGTGGCTCAAGGGCAGGGTGACAACTTTTTTTCCATCCCTGGTTTAAAGATTAGCAAGTGGTCTACCATGCTCTATCCATCCACCTTTAAGAAGTAGCATGGTACCCCAGGAAAACTGGTGGCTTTGGAATCAAAGGATCTGTCTTCAAATCCCGATTTTGATACCCTGGGCCAAATTTCTTCAGCTCTAAAATGCGAAGAATTGGACCAGATGTCCTTGCAGGTCCAGTTCTGGATCTATGATTTCATGGTCCTATAAAGAATTAGTGCAGTGATTATTTGCATTGTTTCATATGCAGTTTTATTTGTATGTTTAAAATGTGTTTATGTTACAAAGTTATAATTATTCATTTTATTTGAATAAAATATGAGCTAATAAAATTATTTGAATAGACTGATTATGAAAAGCAGGACGGTAGGCATGAAAATTTTTAAGGGGTCATCGCTACATTAAAGTTGGGAAATTAGGGCTCTAGAAACATCTCACATACATGACCTCATTTTATCCTGACAACGATCCCTTAAAGTGGCAAGACAGAGAGCAAAATGTCTTAAGAAAAATGTACTACCTGGGAGCCAGAAAGCCTAGATTTAAGTTTGTGTCTTAACAGTCAGTTGACTGTATAACCTCGAACCTTTTGTGTCACTTTTACTCTCAAGTTCTCATTTCCTCATCTCTAAACTGGCAGGGCAGGATGGTGGCCATCAGATGAAAAGTTCTCCTATAGAAAGTCCCTTCCAGCTCCATGATTATTGTTCCCATTTCGCAAGTGAAAAAACTGAATGCCCCACAAGTAAAATATTGGCCCGAGGTCAGAAGAGGGCCTTTGCAGGGCTAGGATTCTTAATTCAAGTCCCTTAATTTCTTTTCATAGGGCAATGAGGTGGTGCATCGGAAGGCCTAAAGTCAGGAAGACTCGTCACCCTGAGTTTAAATCTGGCCTCAGACACTTAGAACCTGTGTGACCCTGGGCAAGTCACTTAACCCTGTCTGCCTCAGTTTCCTCATCTGTCAAAATAGCTGGAGAAGGAAATGGCAAACCTCTTCAGTGTCTTTCCCAAGAAAACCCCAAATGGGGTCATAGAGAGTCAGACATGACTGAAAAATGACCGAACGACAAATTTCTTTGGTGCTCATACACTCGTGTGATGGCTGTGATATGAGAGACAGCTCAGCTCTGGCAGCCAAGGATTTGATCTTAGGTAAGTGACTTTGCCCCATCTGACTGTCTCCCACAGAAGGGGAATAACACTATTACACAGCAGGGGGTTTGGTAAAATAGAAAAAGCCTTGGGAAGTCAGCTCTATAGAACCGAAAGTGGCAGCCTTTTACACCTATTGCTCCAGAGAAGTTCTTGGGGCTATCCTGACCCCAGAGGTCTTCGGGAGTGGCTGGGCCTCAGGAGGCATGGAAACATTGGGTGAGAGTTGAAGCTTAAGAACTGCAGTCTATGCACATGCATGACTTATATCCCATCTTGAGGAGGGGAAAGGAAAGGGAGGGGAGAGGAAGGAAAATTTAGAACCCCAAATCTTATGAAAATGAATGCTGAAAACTATCTTTACACATAATTGGAAAAAATAAAATATTATTTACAAAAGAAAAGAGAGAGAGCTGCAGTCTAAATCTATAATATTTTATTGGGTTATAAGCAGCCTGGCAAGAGGCATCCCAGGCATAATAGTACCTGCCATACCCTGTCGGCACACACCCACACACACCTCCCAGAGCAACCAGTAAACTGGCTGGGCCAAAGGGGAAAGGAGGAAATTTCAGAGAGATTGTGAAATCCATGGCAGTCCCCAGCTCCTCAGGCCCAGCCCTGACCCAGCCCATCCTGTCCTGGGGCTGCTACTAGAGCTACAGTCCCTTCCCCTCAACCTCTCCCAACTCTAGGGCCTGGAAAACACGGAGCCAGTACTAGAAACCAGATTGTAGGAGGAAGGAATGTTGTATGGTCCATGCTCTGGAAATCTCCCCATTGCGTCAGCTCTAAAGGACCTCATGGGACACAGCTCAGCAGGCCGAACACTAGCCTGGCTTGTCATAGAGCACCAACACTAAAAGAAGAAACTTACCATCTCCCCCCAAACCCCAGACCTGCCCTGCCTCCAGACTTCTCTTTTTCTGTAGAGGCCATGTGCTATCATCCTGCTCGGGGTCATGGCTATGAAGAAATCCTAAACTCTTACCTCTAGCTTTTCTTTCCCATTCAACCAGATATTAAATTGTCTCTTTTTAAAATAGATTTTTTTTTCAGTTAACAGTTTTCAATCAACAATGAACAACATCCCTCCAAGCACCCTAGGGGAAAAAAAAAAAAAAAGGAAAAAAAGCTCGTAATAAATATGTGTAAACAAGCAAAGCAGATTTCCATGTTGACCATGTCCAAAAACGCGTCTCATTCTTTTTGGAGAGGGAAGGCAGAGCAACTGGGGTTAAGTGACTTGCCTAAGGTCACACAGCTAGTAAGTGTTAAGTGTCTAAGGCCGGATTTGAACTCAGGTCCTCCTGTCTCCAAGGCTGGTGCTCTATTCACTCCACCACCTAACCCCCCCCCACCAATGTGTCTCATTCTTCGTCTTGAGTCCTTCCTCTCAACATCTTTTATGTCCGTCAGCTTCTGTCTACTCACATAGTCATTTTCCTAGTTTAAAGGGGTCTCATCTCTCCCCTGACCCCCGACTGTTCAGTTCAGTCAGGTCCAACTCTCATGACCCTGTATGGGATTTTCTTGGCAAGGATACTAGAGTGGTTTGCCCCTTTCTTCTCCAGCTCATTTTACAGATGAGGAAACTGAGTCAAACAAGGTTAAGTGACTTTCCCAAGGTCACATGGCTAGTAAGAGTCTGAGGCCAGATTTGAACTCAGGTCTTCCTGACCCCAGGTCCAGAGCTCTATCTACTGGGCCACCTAGCTGCCTACAATGTTATAGCTATAACAGCCCAGTAATTGGTCTCCCTGCTTCCAGTGACTGTTTTTTCCATCCATCCCTCACAAAGCTGCCAATATACTCATCCCAAACCACAGATGAGGCCACTCACACAAAACTTTCCATGACTTCCCCATCAGCTGTACTAGAAGATGCAATCTCCTTAGGCTGGCATTTAAGGCCCTTCACAAGCTGGTTTATCTACCCCTTTTCCAGCCTAATTGCATTCAGCTCCCCTTCAGGTTCCTCCACACACAAGCCAAACTGCAGTATAAGCTGTTCCCCACAGGAAATACTCCATCTCTTCTCTGTCCTCTCCAATTGACTCCTTCTGACCTTGGGCTCATCTCTCAGCCTCTAATGAACTCCCTTATCTCAGTCTCTCAGAGAATCTGAGTCTTTTTTCATATCTCAGCTACTATTCAGAGCCTTTCTCCTACCCCTCCCTCTCCCTCTCCCCACCCCTACAGTTATTGCTCCTCAAGTTATCTTGTATTTACTTATCTGCTCACACGTGTCACCTCCTTAGTAGTAAGCTCCTTGAGGTCTGAGACTGCTTCTCATTTTTCTCTTTGTATGCCTAACACCTTGGATCACGCCTAGTACAGAAATGCTTATTGAATTGACTTGAAGGAGCCAAAGGGGAAAAATCTCAGTGGAGTGTTTCTCATATCTGTGGGACCCCATTTCCAATACGGTTTGTCTGATGACAGATCACCTGGCTGAGCTGCCCCACCTTCACACTTGCCCCAGTATACAGTAGGAAATTGAGACCCAGAAAAGATTAGTGGCTTATCTACTGCCACCCAGAAAATCTATGGAGTGTATGAGTCTTATAAAGTACACATTTGCCCTGCACCAAAGCCCTTCACTAATGCCTCATGGTGGCACGGCAAGGACCCTCAGCATCAGACACCTATGCTAGCAGAAGGAAAGCTCAGGTCGGTCTCAGTAAGATCAGAAAGGTTTTTAGGATGATCCCAGTGACTGTGCATCTATCCTGAGAAGGCCGACTTCACCACCTTGCTGGCCATCAGATGATTTACTATTTTCAGCCACAGCAACATACATGTTACAGGATAGAGGGCTTATTTGAATGTAGTCACAGATCATTTAGGGACAATTAATAACCAACTCCACTTCTAGGACCACTGGACTACCTATACCTACCCCCCATATTCCCCAGATAACCGCAGAACCTTCCCAGAATTGTAGAGCTAGAAGGGACCTCACTGGTCATTTATTCCAGTGCATACATGAGGAATCCTCTTTCTAACATACCTGACAAGTGGTTGCCCAGGCTCGCCTCAGAGACCTCCAAGGTGAGCTCACTCTCTCTTTAGGTCCCCCATTCCACTTTTGTATTTCTCCAGTTGTTGATGAGGTTTCCAAGCCTAAATGTACTCAACAATTTCTACCTACTGTTCCTTGGTTTTGCCCTCCTCCATATTATAGCACTTCCAATAGTTGAGAAAGGCTCTCTCTCATTTCCCCCTGAGTCTTCTCTCTAGGCTAAACCTCTCCAGGTCACTCAATCACTCTTCATCTGTCTTGGACTTATGCCCTTCAACATCCTGGTGGCCTCCTCTATACACTCTCTCAGTTTATCAATGTCTTTCTTAAATTATGGTGCCCAGAACTGAACACAGTAGTTCAGATAAGATCTGATAAGCTGTTTAAAACCTCCCTATTCCTGGAAGCTCTGCCCCTCTTAATGAAGGACAAGCTTGTGCTAGCTCTCCAGGGACATATACCATACTCCAAGATCTTTTTCAGAACAACTGCTTTCGATCCATTTCTCCCCTATCTTGTACTTGTGAAGTTGATTTTTTTTTTGTACCCAGATGCAAGACTTTACATTTACCCTAATGATTTTCATCTTATTATTTTTAGTCCATTGCTCTGGTCTTGCCAAGCTTATTTTGGATCCTCACTGTCATCTGCTGGGTTAGCTCTCCTTCCCAGCTTTGTGTCATATGCAAATACCATCTAGGTACTGAACTTCATGAGTTCAAATCCTATCTCAGACACTTCCTAGCTGTGTGACTCTGGGCAAGTCACTTAACCCTATTTGCCTCAGTTCCTCATCTATAAAATGAGCTGGAGAAGGAAATGGCAAACTATTCTACTACCTTTGCCAAGAAAACTCCAAAAGGGGTCATGAAGAGTAGGACATGACTGAACAATAACTTAACAACAGCACTAACTCTCTAGGCCTTTGTCCAAGTCATTGATAAAAATGTTCAGTAGCACTGGGCCAAGCACAGATGCCTGAGACTTTCCCCTTGAGACTTCCTGACACTTGGACAGTGAACCATCACTCTTAGAGCCTGGATATCTAATCAGTTCTGAACCCACATGATCATATTCCCATTTAATGCATATCTCTCCATCTTCTCCACTGGAATAGTGTGAGATGACAAAAGGTTGTGCTATAATCTAGATAAGTTACTGTATATCTGTAGGATTCTTCTCATCGACTAGCTTAACAATACCATCAGAAAAAAGAAATAAGATTAGTCTGCAATGGCTTGTTCTTGATGAACTGGCTCTTTGGAATCACTGCTTCTCTGGGTCTTCAAGTTATTCACCAATGCTTTCTCTAATGATCTGTTCTAAGATTTTCCCAGAAATCAGAGTTAACCTCACTTTCACACACTTTGAAGCCTTAGTTCTCTTCCCTTTTTAGCCAGGACAACATTGACCCTTCTCCAGTCTCATAGTATATTTCCTATTTTCCATGATCTTTGAAATAACATTGGCAGTGGCTCAGCCATCCCTTCTGCCCATTCTCTTAGGACCTGACGATGGATGCAGATCATCTGGACTGGAAGACTTCACTTTATCCTGAGAATCAAATCCCTATTAGTCATCTTTGTTCTGTCACTTCCAAGGTAATCACTCTCCTTTACAGAATAAACAGAAACAAAACACAATGGATTGGCTGTCAGTTATCATTGTCACATCCACCCCTAGCATAGGTCCTATCCCTCCCCTTCTCTCCATATAGCTTAAAGAACAAAACCATCTTTTGTTGTTCTTTGCTTTTCTCACCAGCTTCAGTCATCCTGAGCTTTAGCACTCCTTAGGCTATTTTTGCAAGACCGTGCCACCCTCAGATTCATTCTTTGCTAACTGGCTTTGATTCTATTTTTTTGCACATTGGTTCTTTAAATCTAAGCTGTTTGGTGAGTTCCCTCTACATCCACGCCAGTCTCTTCAGACAACTCCCATTTTTCCTCCTCGGTGAATTTGCTTCTCTTGGACTCTTCAGAATTTTATTCTTGAATATTTCCCATCTCTCTTGGACAGACTTCCACTGAAACACTTTATTCCATGGGATACTTACTACCTGTCTTACTCGGAATCCTTTGAAGCATTTTCCTAAGGTCTAAGATGAATAGCTAAGATTGGATCCAGATCTCTCTTTCTCCACCACAAATTCTAAGACGGGCTGTCATTCCCCCCAGGGATATTATCTTTGCTGTCATGTTAACTAGGTCCTTCCTCCCCTTTAGTAAGAATCAGATCCAGAACAGAATTTCCCCTTGTTATTTCTACTATCTTTTGAGAAATGTAATTACCACTAAGGCTGGGATTCTTTAACTGGGATTTTTGAACTTGGTGGTTTTTTAAAACTTTTACAACTATATTTCAATATAATTGGTTTCCTTTGTCATCATATTTGTTTTATTTTATGTATTTAATAATATTATTCTAAGGCATTTATAGCATTCAAAAAACTGCCAACAAGATCCATCACACATACACACACACACACACACACACACACACACAGACACACACACATTACTAAGAACTGCACTAAGGCAAGCCAAGAAGTCATCAGCTGCTCTGTTTTTGGCAGAGATAGAACTCCAGCAGATGTCTGGATAACTGAAGCTCCCATCACATTCTATAGCAATCCTGTCTTTGTGCCAGGCTTTGATTTGTTTCATAAGTTCCTTATCTATTTCTTCTTTCTGTCCAGGTGGTCTGTAGTATATTCCAATGACAAAATCACATCTGTTTCTCCCTCCTTTTACCTGAACTCAAAAAATAATTTCACCTTTACCCCATACCAGAAATATTATCTTACCAGGGTCAGCAACATCCTATTCTTGGCACATCATTAACTCAATTATGCTTCTCTGGGTTTGTTTTAACCCTGCTGTGCCAATTTCTCAGTTGAGGCAAAGAACCAGGGAAAGGGTCACATGAAAACAGCCCTAAATATCTCTTACAAAGTACAGGGACGTATCAGAAAGGACAAGAAAGCTGTTTTCAGAGTAAGGAAGACTTGGGCCCACGTTCCACCTCTGACACCTACTGACTGTGAGACCTTGGTCAAGAAACTTCCTATCTCACTGTGTCAAGCAACAAAGACCAAAAGGCAGCAAAACTACTGATTCGCTTTGGTAGAAAGAGTTTTTTCTTTCCAGACATGAGGGACTACGTGTATAGAATACTGAATATAATGTCATATTTTTCCAGTGTGTTCATTGGTTTTGCTAATTTTTTTTCTCTCTTCCTTTCGTTCTACAGGATGGCTCTCTTGGGTGGACGTTGAGTCCCCATGAAAACTAAGAGACTGGAGAGAGTAGCCTCAGTGCTTCTCAGTAACTATTCCACCTTGAACTCTGCTCATATGTGATCCTATGACTATCCTGACTAGGTGCGCTTAGCTTTCTCTTTAGTTATTTAAGAGAATTTTCAGGGACCCTTGCATAAGCCTGCAGTGACCCTGGTTTGGGTCTAGTGCTAAGGATAGAGGCAAAACCTTGCCTTTCTTTTCTTTAGGATTTACTTTCTTTAAAAGCTGAAAATAATCCATCACTCCTGGATCAAAGGATATTTGTCAAAACCTAATGTATTCTCAATGGCCTATCTCAGTGGAATGTCACAAACAGTGAGGGAGATGTTTGGTTAGAAGGTAAGCCCCTTGTGAGTAGGGATTACTTCATTCTTTGTACTCCCGTCCCAAGGAGATTGAGTACTTGGCCGTAGTTGGCACAGAGTGGACAGTTAATACTTGAATGAATGATTAATTGATTGATCTGCGAAGGGTCATAGAAAGTCAGAGGAAGCTCCCATGGTTAAGAAGGGAATTTGAGGGGGCCTGAAGCACTGGTAAGTATGGCACAAGGAGAAGGAGGAGAGAAGTAGAAATAATAGAGGTGAGGAAAGATGGAGAAGTGAAAATAAACAAACACGTCTGCTGCAGGGAGCCAGGGAGGGCGACGGGGCGGCAGGGTTAGAGGGCATGTGCTGGGTAGAAGAGGGTAAGAAGGCTAGAAACACGGGTTTACACCAGGAGCACTTCCTCAGAAAACACATAATTCTTCATCCGGCATAAATTACTCTTCCGTTTTCCTTTCTTTGGCTCCACATTGCCTGGTATGCAGTAAGTGCTTACTAAATGCTTTTTGTCTAATAAGTGCCAATAGAAGAGAGATGAAATTATTCCCCAATCCATGGTGGAAGAAAGTGAGCAAGGAGACAGAGGTCAAGCGACTTATCCAGGATGACTTATCTAGGATCACATGACGGCACCAGCCATTTGAAGTGGCACATCTTTGATCTGAGGACCCTCTGGTCATTTGGGGTCACATCTGAGCTCAGTAAATATACATGCACCACATACCACCATGGCCCATTCCGCAGCACCACACACCACCAAAGTCAGCGCCATCCAACCACCCACCAGCACAACAAACACTAGCACGACAAAACTTCAGTCACCAAAAAATACATCCATGTCTTGCTTAAGTCAAAGAATTGGCTCAGACAGTACCAGGGAGACCTATTCTGCACAATCTCCCACCCACCCTCTTCTCATCCTGACAGTGGTAGAACAAGAAAAACACAGCAAACTAGACACACAAAACCTAAATTCCTCCCTTTGCTCACTTTGGTCTTATCCCTTAGAGCCAGGAAGATTTGTTCAGCAATAGAGTGTACCTTAATACTGGGCTACACAATAAACATATAATTTACCGGGAACAGTCCAGTTCATTCATTCATTTCATTCATTCATTACTTTTCTTTCTTTCTTTTTTTTTTTAATTTTTTTGGAGGGCAATTGGGGTTAAGTGACTTGCCCGAGGTCACACGGCTAGTTTTTGGGTAGAGTGTCTGAGGCTAGATTTGAACTCAGGTCCTTCTGACTCCAAGGCTGGTGCTCTATTGACTGTGCCACCTAGCCGCCCCCATTCATTACTTTTCATAAACGATCATGGTAATTCAGGCAGGACATGGGCTACAATCGGTGGCAACAACAACTTTCAAACTCCCCTCTTCCAAAAACATAAAGTCACTATAAAACCCAACAAAGAGTCTTTCTTTTATACTTTAAACAGGGAAAGTTTAGAGTGAGGGTGGACACTTTCACATTGAGCTTATGTTGTTTAACGACTTTTCACTAGCCTACTCTGACTTTGAGGAAATGAAATGAAAACTGCAGAATGCTTAATGGGAAAAGATCCCCAGTTTGAAAGGAACTTCAGCTTTTTTGGAGCAGTCCAATTTAATTGTGGGAAATGTAAAGTCCTGCATTTAGATTCAGATAATTAGCTGTACAAGTATCACTTAAGGAAGATATAACTTAACAGTAGTTCATGTGAAAAAGACCTGGGGTTCCTAATGGACTGCACGTTTTAAAAGTAAATCAATAGTATGAAATGATATGGCATCCAAAAAGGTTAATGCATTCTTAGGCTGCACTAATAGAAGTTTAATGTCCAGGATGTGGGGTAAGGGGAGGGAATAGTTCCTGTCTTCTGCCTTAATAAAACTTTATCTTGGGTCCTGTATTTAGTTTTGCTATGTCACATTTTAGCAGGAATATTAATAAACTGGAGAGGATTCAGAAGAGGCCAAGAAGGGTCAAAACCATGTCTATGAGGAATATTTGAAAAAAAAAATTGGGGACATTTAACTTGGAGAAGAAAAGACTTAGGGATAGCATAATGGCTATCTTGAAGTATTTTTGAAGAACTATTATATGAATGAAAGATTATATTTGTTCTTAATCCCGGAGGTCAGAACTAGGACCAGTGAGAACTGCCAAGGAGGCAGATTTCAACTTCATATGGACAAATAACTTTCCAATCAAGCTGTGCAAAAATGGAGTAGGCTGACTTGGGAGATGTTGAGTTTTGTGTGACAGAATATTTTGAAGCCAAAAACTCCACGAACACCTGTTAGGAAAACTAGCAGCAGTGTAGAATCCCAGTGTCTTCAGTATTCAAATCTCACCCTGACATTTACTATCTGTGTGACCTTGGGCGAGTCACTTCACTTGGCCTTCAGTTTCCTCATATGTAAAATGAAGGTATTGGGGGTCAGCTAGTTGGTCCAGTGGATAAAGCACCAGCCCTGGAGTCAGGAGGACATAAATTCAAATCCAGCCTCAAATGCTAGACCCTGGGTAGGTCACTTAATCCTACTTGCTTCAGTTTCTCATCTACTAAAATGAACTGAAGAAGGAAACAGTCTCTCTGCCAAGAAAACCCCAAATAGGGTCACAAAGAGTCAGACACGACTTATGGACTAAACAACTGTGTTCCCGTTCCATCATGGTCTTATCAATTCCTCCGACATCTCTTCCAATTCTAAGCGTCAAGGTCCTGAGCGTCTAGGGCCACAGACTGAGAGCTAAGAGGGATGTCACAGGTCATTTTGGACCCCAAAGGCCAAAGTCTAATCTTCTTCATTCACATTTGAGGAAAGCAAGGCCCCAGAAAGGTGAAAATGGCTAGTCACAGAAGTGTCAGAGGTGGAATTTGAACCCAGGTCCCTTGACTCCATAGCCATGGTTCTCTCCATTGTATAGCACTACCGTCCCTTCTTTGCTCTGTGGACCCTCTGGCTAAAGAAAAGTCATATGGGTTCTATATGGGTCCAGTAAATCCATGCACACCAAAAACCATCGTGGTCCCCCCCTGTACCGTATGCCACTATGGCCTATATACTATTACACCTCCATTGTTCCTACTCTGCTCCTCGTGCTGATGACTACGGAGGTCTAAGAATGACATCTGATACTGGTCATTAACCTCTCCGATAACCTTTCTGATCTCCAGCAAGCAACAAGGCCTGCTAGACAAAGAAAGAGAATAAGAAATCAAAGAGAGACAGAACTAGATAGTTTAGGAAGTCCTTCCTTATCCTATATTAGCGGCAGAGCAGATGGATTTTGCACTGTGTCCCCAGTGGATGGAGTCTAGGCTAGTTTTTGAAAAGGTCTTTGAAAATACCATAATCCTACCCTTACAACATTATCAGTTTATCAAAAAACAAAATTAGAATTCAAATTTCTCCTCACACAGAATCTAAATGAGATATTGGTCCTATTCCAAACTATTTCAGTTCAATGTGTATTTATTAAGTACCTACTATGTGTGAGACCCTGGGAAAGACAAAGGGGACAGCCATTTAAAGACAAAATAACAGTCCTTCCTCTCAAGGAGCTTTATTTCTCTAATTAATTCTCATTCATAATGGAATTTTATCTCCGGACCCACAATAATAGAATCATTATATTGAGCACAAAGGACAGAAGGAGTAACATTTTTTATTTCTTTCAAGGACTACTTAGTCACAGAAAAACAAATGACTTCCACCTAAGTAGAAAGCCCTTCACAGGATTGTTAAAAGGGAGAAATGAACACCCATCCACATTCTAATTTAACTATTTAACAGACGAAACTACTTTTTAAAAATCAACATTATCATATTTGGTCTATGTGATGGCTAGGTTAGAGGAGAGACACATACCTCTTTATTGTTTGTCTTTGGGATAAAAGAGGGATGGAATCAATTTCGGATTCCCAGAGAGAGGAAAGAGAGTTGGGTTCTACTCTTGGCCCTGCAACCAATTTACTAGATGCCCTTGGGCAGAGAATACTTTATGACATCTCTTTGTTCTTCAGTTGTCTTTCAGTCCCATCCAACTCTTCATGACCCTTTTGGGATTTTCTTGTCAAAAGATCCTGGAGTGGTCTACCTTTTCCTTCTCCAGCTCATTTTACAGATAAGGAAACTGAGGCAATGTTAAGTGACTTACAGGGTGATACAGCTAGCAAGTGTCTGAGGCCAGATTTGAACTCAAGATGAGTCTTCTGACTCCCCACCCTAACATTCTCTCTGTCTCTCTCTCCCTCTCCCTCTCTGTCTCTGTCTCTCTCTCCCTCCCTCCCTCTCCCTCTTCCTCTCTCTCTTTTCTCTCTTTCTCATTCTCTCTCTCTCTCTCTCTCTCTCTCTCTGGGTCTGTCTGTCTCTGTCTCTGTCTCCCTCTCTCTCACCCCTCCCTCTCCCTCTCTCTGTTTTTCTCTCTCTCTTCCTCTCTCTCCCTCCCTCCCTCTCCTCTCTTTCTCTCTCTCTCTTCTCTCTCTTTCTTTCTCTCTCCCTCTCCCCGCCCCCCCGTCTGTCTCTCTCTCTCTGGGTCTGTCTTTTCCCCAATAAAATGAGGAAACTGGAGTGAGTCAATTCAATCCAAATAGTCTTTATCAAGGGCCTACCCTATGCCAAGAGGTAGGTTAGATACTAGGAATACAAAAACAAAAAGCTAAACAGTTCCTGCCTTCGAGGAGCTCACATTCTTTTGGAGCAAAGTCAGAAAACTCAGCATAAAATACCTGCAAAGTGAATCCTGGAGGCAGTCCACAAAGTCTATCTAACATGAAAAGCAATTTGTTAACAGGAGAATTTGGGCTCCTGATGGCACAATGAAAATGTAGGGGAGAAGAGATAGGAATACAGAGAGAGGACCTCTTCTCTGACTGTGCCTACAACTCACAATTACAGAGACTTTGAATAGAGCCAAAGGACGGTAGAGTCATAGTTACAAGAATGGCAAGACAAATGGTGATACCTTGATGGTATCATGGTCTGATGGTCAAGGGAGTAAATGCCAAGGCCTAGATAGTTATAGAGGGATCAGGCTGGTTTGAGGTACAGTCCTCAGCCAAATCAGCTTATACCAGGTCTTACTCCAATGTTGAGTAGATCATAAGGGCATTAGGGGACAGAGGAGAGGCAGTGAGAGTCTTTGGTCTTCCAGTTCTGGGAAAAAGGGAGGTGCAGCAGGCAGATGGATGGTACCTGTTGCTGCCCAATGATCAAGGCAATGGCCAATGGGCTTTAAGAATGTGATCTCTAAGTTCCTTTTATGCTCTAAATATTTGATCCTAAAATTCATTTGCTCTTCACAATCCTATGAAGCAGGTAATATAAGTATCAGTATAACCATTTATTTGCAGGTATAGAAACTGAGGGCCAATAAGAGAGATGAAATGACTTGTGCAAGGCAAGGTACATGGTAACTGAAGGAGTCTGAACTTGAATCCGGGTCTCCTGACTCCTAAGGAAAAAGCGCAATATAGTGAGGGAACAGCACGGTGGAGTACTAAGAGAAAACCTTGGATCTGGAGTTGGAACCAAGACGGCATCCTCAACTCACTCTTTCTCAACCTTCCCTCCCCACAATCTATTGCCAAGTTTTATCCAGTCTGCCTTCATAATATCTGTCATATATGCCCCCTTCTCTCCTCTGATGCTGCCACCATCCTGGTACACACCATCATCACCTCTGCCTCACTCTCGGAATACTGTAATAGTCTGATGGCTCGTCTTCCCACTTTAAGTCTTTCTACTCCAGCCTGTCCTCCACTCAGCTCTCAAAGAGAGCTTTCTAAAGCATCTCACACACACACACACACACACACACACACACACACACACACCCCTCATTAAAAAACTAAAGGAAAGCCTGTCTGGGGAGCAGCTAGGTGGCATAGTAAATAGAGCACCTGCCCTGGAATCAGGAGGACCTGGGTTCAAATCCAGCCTCAGACACTTGACACACTTACCACCTGTGTGACCTTGGGCAAGTCACTTAACCCCCATTGCTTTGCCTTCCCCCCTCCAAAAAGAAAAAAAAAAGAAAGAAAAGCCTGTCTGACTTTCAAAGTCCTTCACAACCTGGTCCCCTCCTACCTTTCCAGTATTCTTATTCCTAACTCCCCCTTACCTACACATATTCTGCAGTACAGTGACCCTGGCCCTTTGCTGTTCCTGAAACAAGAGAGTTGTCTCTAGATTCCAGGCATTGTCACTGACCGTACCCCATGCCTCAAATTTCTCCCTCCTCAAGTTTGCCTCTTGGATTCTCTGGCTTCTTTCAAGTCCAGCCTTCTACAAGAAGCCTTTCCTGGTCCTCCTTAATGACTGTTCCTTCTCTCTAATGATTAGCTTCAATTTCAATTAGCTTTTATTTCAATACAGCCTCCATTCATCCTATATATAGCTTGTTTGTGCATAGTTACAACTATGTCACCTCCCATATTAGACCCTGAGCTACTTGAGAGTAGGGGCTGTCTCTTGACTTTCTTTGTATCTGTCTTCAGTTATCAGCACAGTGCCTGATAGTAGACATTTCATAAATGTTTTCTGACTGATTGATTGGAGTCATGTACCAGTTTTGCTACCTTTATGAACTTGAATAAGTTATTTAACCTTTCAAGGCCCATTTCCTTCTCTGCATAATGAGGGAGCTGGACGATGTGGTCTCTAAGCCCCTCAGTACTCTAAATATTATAATGTTATGATCCCAAGTTTATTTCTCAGCCACAAGACACCACTACCCTCTGACCAGACAGCCTTCTCTAAATCCCTCAAAGAAGAATATGGGTGCTAAATGACTGCTTGTTGAATGATTTTGCCTAATCTAATTATGAAGATTATGATGGAACTAGCAAAGTTTTCAATAGAATAAAAGAGAAATTTATAATATAAAGTATTTTACTATTTTTATGAACATTCCATGGGCACACTTGTCTGAACCCACCTTCTCTCTTTACCTAAGCCTTATCCAACCTTCAAAGCCCAGATCAAGTCTTAGCCCCTTCAGGAAGACTAACCTAGCCCTCATGACCTGCCTCGTCTGCCCCTTCCCCAGAACTCCAGAACATTTCCTCTGGACCTTACATTTAGCACCCAGACTATTCAGTCTACTCATCTTAGCTAGTAGCTCTTCTAAGTAGAATCTTGATCTTAATATGCCCATATTTCCTCCCAAATCTGGCTTCCATAAAACCTGAGAACAGTCTATAACTGGTATAATTTTGCAGTATGCATTTCAAGAATGCAGGCAACAAAAAGAGAGGAAACCATGATATACAGGAATTGGTTGAAAGGACTGATGTTTTTGCCTACAGGGAAAAAAAGATAAGTGGGGAATAAATCATGGTGTTCAAGCATTTGAAAGGTTATGATTTAGAAGAGCGAATAAACTTCATTGTAGCCTTGGAGAGTAGATTAAGGGCCATGGTTGGGAGTTCTGGGAAGATAGATCACACCAATAGTAGCATAATCCAAATGACTTGCCTGAGGCAAGGCAAATTAAGCAAATACAGTGAAGTTCCACAGGTGTGTCTACATATACTGGAGTTGGCAAGAACAGTCCTGGTAATGTACTAGGCTTCTTTCAAGACTCCCTGAATCCAGTCAGCAGAGAAAATTCATCCTGCTCTGGTTCTGGGTTAAAGAAGGAAGAAAATTTAGGACTGGCTAACAGTGGAATGGACTGTTGTAATCAATCATCAGTCAGTCAATAATCACTTATTAGCAGCCTCCCATGGCCAGGTCTAATGCTAGATTCTGGAGATACAAGGACAAAAATTAAATAGTTGAGTCCCTTGCCCTCCAGGAGCTTACATTCTATCTAGGGATGGATGTAGAAAATTCTCCATCCTTGGAGGCCTTCAAGCAGTGCCTGGGCAACCACTTGTCAAGGACATTATACATTTGATTCTTGCTTCAATTTAGGGTTGAACTAGATCCTTAAGGTCCTCTCAAGAAAGGATTCTGAAAAGATAGTGTAGTAAGTCAGAAAACTTTTGACTCTCCAAATTTTCTCCACAAAAAAAAAAAAAGACAGAACATCACCTCAGATGGAAAGTAGAACAGGGGAAATAAGCAAAAGTGGGATAAAGCAGTAGTCTTTCTAAAATAATCTAAAAAGTCCCTGGGAAAGACTGGACCTCTAGGGGTGGAGATTTGGCCTGAGTGAAATGCAAACACCTCCAGGATGTCTCCGTGGAATTCACAAACAACAAGCCCTAGGGGTAGCTGTGTTGGGAGGCAGCAGCAGCCTCAGCCTCAGGAGCTTTCATCACAGGACTATGTGGGTGTTGGAAGGCTGAGTAGGAGATTTTGAAGGATCTTCCATTGTCAAGGGCCAGCTGACCAGAAGCATCCGGGGCTGCTGTTGCAGCTGTGAAGAGAAGGAGCTAGCATATACCTGGTAAATGAGGTAGCAGAGGGGCAGGAACGCTGCTAGCTGCAGGCTTTTGCAGGAGAGCAGAGTCCCTGGTTTCATTTCCAGGGCAGAGAGGACAGTTGTAGTTTGCAGTCCTGGGAGAAAACACAGGAAGCAAAAGCATTTGTGAGGTCGCATGGCCAGGGATCCTAGCTGTGGTTTAGGTGTGAAGAGGAAAGCCCCAGGTCAGACCTCAGAACATGACAGTAAGAAGGACCTGAGGTTTGGGGCATCATTCCCCACATCTCAGGACTAAAACTTGATCATACTAATAGCTGCTAAAAACCAAAGGAAAACCAAATAAAAGTGACAGTTTTACCTAACTGATCTATTTATTCAATGCCATCCCAATTAAACTACTAAAAAATTATTTTACCAAGTTAGAAAAAATAATAGCAAAGATAATTTGTAAGAATAAAAGGTCAGGAACTTCAAAAAAAAAAAAAAACAGGGAAAAAAGCTGTAAAGGAAGGAGATTCAGCAGTATCAGACCTTAAACTATATTATGAGGTAAGGGCATTGTTGAAGTGTAGAATGGAAAATTTCAATTATTTTAAATTAAAATCTTCTTGTATAAATAAATCAATGTAGACAAGACTAGAAGGAATGCAGAAAACTGGAGGGAAACTTTCATAGACAATCTCTTAGATAGGATGCGATTGTGTTGGACTACCATTATGGTATAGGAAATGATGAGCTGGTTGATTCTGAAAAATATGGAAAGACTTGGACCTAAGAAGGAAGACGCTATCTATCTTCAGAGAAAGAGATCACAAGTGATACACATAGCATAATCTTGCAATGTGCATGAGTGTGTATGTTTATAGGTATTTATGTACATGTATGTATATTATATACATGTATGTATATGTATATGTGTATGTGTTTAATTGTAGCCTTCTTTAGGATGGAGGGAGGGAGGGGTAAAATAAAGTTAAAAGTGCACAGCAGAGAATAAAAGAAAACCTACATGGAAGCAAAGTTGGGTAGACTGGAAAACAATGTATAATATTTATTGTACAGGTTTTCTTGAAAATTTATTGTTTTATATTGAATCCTCTCAGGTTCTGACAATGCTCTTTTTTTTCCTTTCTCATTTTGTATTTAACTTTAAAATAATAAAAAATTTACCAAAAAAAAGTCCATTTAGAGAACTGTAATTCTAAATCAAGGATGTTAATATTGTTCCAGCTGGTTATCTTGGCAACCAGGTCTAATGAGTTTTATAGTAACTGCTTAAGAAAAGGTATTCTCTTCCAAGTTAGGTAGGGTTGACTGAATAGAAGTATTTATTTCTTTTTAAAATTTTTATTTTATTTTTTTCTAATTAACAAGCATGCATTTCCTCTTCTTACCTCGCTGTCCCCAATGAAAAAGGAAAAGAAAAATCCTTGTAATACATAAGTAATCAAACAAACAAATTCTCTCATTGGCCATGTCAAAATATATATGCTTCACTTCTACTATCTCTGGGTCTGGAGATGGGTAACACATGTTTTCTCATCAGTCCTCTGGAACTATGATTAATCATGATTCTCTTATATTTCAACCTTACTATTGTATTACTTGTTCTCCAGGTTCTGCTTATTTTCTTCTGTATCAGTTCATACAAATTTTCTCAGATTCCTCTGAAACCATTCCTTTCATCATTTCTTAACGCACAAAAGTGTACCATTACATTTATATATGAGAATGAGTCTGGCCTTTCCTCAATCACAAAGTGGACTGATTTCTAAAGGTATCTCTCCAGCGTGCTGTCATGTTGATTTGTTCTTTGGAGTAAGGATAGAAATGCATTTTTGGTTTCTCATACTCGGGGATCCAAGTGCATTTTGTAGTTGTGATCACACAGGAGGTCTAGGTGCCTGTTTAGCTAAGAAAATTAGTGATAAATATCTGATCTCTCTCCCTGCACCTCCTGCCACCACCCTTACCACTACACACACACACACACACACACACACACACACACACACACACACACACACACTTTTTCCTATATTGTGGGAATTCAAACTCTTTAGAATAGGAGGACTGTTGTCCTTAGTGGTTATTAACCTGTTGACCTCTTGTCCCTCTTCACCCAGAACGAAAAGGAGCTCTTGCTATCCCAGCTAAGCTGGAGCAGGGTGGACTTCCTCCCCTGGCTGGACTCAGGGAGTCTTTGGGGAAGTCCAGACGGTTGCTAGGACAGCTCTTTGCTGGCTCAATGAATGGAGGGACCTGTGTGTGTCCTGGTCTCCACATTGGCTGCTCCACCAGGGTGTGTGAACAAGCCAAAGGAGCCTTGGAAGAAAAATGCTTGTTGTGTTTATTTCCCCTTAGGTTTGTTATGAGATCTCAATACACATACGGGGAGAAACTCTAGAGTCCTTATCCACCTCTCAGACAGAAGGCTTTTTTTTTCCATATATCACTCTTCTCTCAAGGCAGGTTTATGGATTAGATAGAGTCTGAGGCTTGGAGTCTGAAGATCTGGATTTAAGCCTCAGCTACAAAAACTAGCTAGCCTTGTGACTATGGACATTCAATCAAGGAGAGAGTTAGGAGGTTTTCAGATCCCAGTGTCCTGGAGCCTGAGCCCAAATCAGACCTCAGGGTTTTCCCACCATGAGGTGTTAAAAAAAAATTCCATTGGAGAAAGGGAATAATTCCATTATGAACAGCTGAGTTCTAGACTCTCTAATAGGCTGCATGAGTAGGAAAATGATGCCTTTGATACCTCCAGTCCCAGTCTATCTATTCCCTGGGGGCCCTCAGAAATCCTCATCTTAATTTCACTGAGACTTCTCAGTCATATTTTAAAGCAAGTAAGGGAAAAACATTACAGTAAGCTGCTTAAAGGATAGTCTGGGGTTTTTTGTCTTTGTATATTCAGGGCCTAGTCTATTGTCTAATACAAAGATCCTTAATAAATATTTGCTTATTGGTTGACTGGTAACAGTCGGTCCTTAACTGAATTAAATACAGCAAAATAATACAAAACACTTATGACAGTCACAAAAGTACATATGTGTGGAATCATTGTTTCACACAATGTTCTACAACCTTATCTGTTTTACTAATAGTGTTCAGAGATCATGGCGGTCATTGGGTTTAAAAGATGGGAATGGTTGGAGGGTGTGGTGAAAAACAACTATAGGTGTTAACTATGAAGGCAGATTTATTTGGGGGAAAGGGAGAAAAGATGATCTGAAGATCTAGGTTTTGAACTGGCTATCTTTTTCTACAATCTTGTATTCTCTTATAATTGGAAGAGAAATGAATTTTCCTACTAATACCACTTCTGACTGGGGCTTAACTGCCCCTACAGCCTCAGGGGCCCTCTGAGATTTAAAAAAAGAAGACTGATACAAGTCCATCACGGTAAGATGGATTTCCTGCCCTATATGCCTCTGATTGACACAGTGTCCTCTTCTATAGACAATATTAGCACTTGTTGTTCAGTGATGCCTGACTCTTCATGACCCCACAGACCAGAGCCTTGTACCCTCCATTATCTCTCAAAGTTTGTCCAAGCTCTTGCTGTTATTTCACCAGACATATCCACAGGTGAGCTTTTCTTTTCTCCAGTTTTGGCCCAGCCACTTCATTAATACTAACTTGTAGTTGTCCTCCACTCTTCCCTAATGGTGTACTGGACACCTTTGGACCTGAGAGGCCCATGTTCCAGCGTCATCTCTTTTATCATTTTAATACTGTCCATAGGGTTTTCTTGGCAAAGACACTGGAGTGGCTTGCCATTTCCTTCCCCAGTGAATCATCTTTTGTCAGAAATCTCTACTATGATAATATAGCACAGCTGTTGCCTAATAAGAACACTAATGATGCACAAGTATATCTACATGGTCATGTTTTACTGTCAATTGATCATTGCCAAAAATAATAGACACTAAAATTCTAGAGGCATTCCTATGAACTAAAGAAAGACTGAACAAATCATAGTGGATGAATGTAATGAAATATTATTGTAAATTATAATGATAATATATGATAATAATTATAAATATAAAATTATAAAAAAGTATTGAAAAACTAAAAATATGAAGAGTTCAGAGAAACTTAGGATGATTTCTATGAATTGTTTGCAGACTGAAATAAGCAGAACCAGGAGAGTAATCTGTACAATGACCTTAATAATGCAAAGAAGAACAATGTTGAATGACATTACAGCTCCAAACAATGCAAGGACCAATTGGGACTTCAGAGCCTGATGAAGAAGCATGCCTCCATCTCAGCAGAAAGGCGGCGGATGGCAAGTGTGGTATGAGGCATACACTGTCAGAGATAGATAATATGGTTTGTTTTGCTTACCCATAATTCTTTGTTGCAAGGCACAGTGTCTATGGAAAATAAAATGATGGGGGGAAAAAGAAGGCATCAATAAAATATTTGTTTAAAAAATTCTGATGTCAGCATGGAAAGGTGCAGAGCAGTCTAGCTTGCCCATACATACTCTAATAATAACCTAAAAAAGACCCAAAACCAAAGAATTATCAAGAATCCGAAGAGATGTTATAGTAAGTTTATTTATCCTGGCCAAGATCATGGGAAAAAGGACAGCCAACAGATGAAGCAATGGAGGAGAGGCTCCTAACAGGAAAGTGAGCCCCAGTTCAGGTAAATAGGAGAGAAGACCACAACAACCCTCCCTACCCCAACCAGCAAAGCCCCAAGAAGACTGGAAGTTAGCAGCAGCATCCTGATCACATTGCAAAGCTCTAACCAGGGAAACTAAGGCTTACCAGCACTCTGAGCCTGCACACAACAGAGGAGGTGAAAGCCAGAAGCATGAACCCCAGAAATTAAGGTCAGCACCAAACAAATCTGACCAGAGAGTGAGGACTCGGCCCTGGTGCAATGTCCCAAATCAATATGCAGAAGAAAGTACCAAACACTTCACAGAAATATTATGGATCAAGAGACGCCCAAAAGAAAAATCAGAAAAAAAGAGATAAGGAGAAAAAAACTGGAAGGAGAATAAATATTCTAAATAAAAGGCAGAAAAACTTATCCAACTAATAGATGCAATGGAATCAGAACACAGCTAACAGAAATCAATATTCCATGAGAAAAAAAAGGATACACAATATATTTAAAAGATCATAGACTGTAACTAGTGAATTTTACCAGGAATGCAACATTGACTTGACGTCAGTAATGCCATAAACAAAATATGTTGTATTAAAAACAAAATATGTAGAAATTACAGTTATGTTAATGGATACAGAAAAAGCTTTTTGACACAATACAGTACTCATTTTTGTAATAAAAAGACATAGGAATAAATGGACTTTTCCTTAATATGATAAGTAATATCTATTTAAAACCAAAAGTCATTATTATGTGTTCACCAAACACATAATAGAAACACCAAAGGCCTTCCCAAGACTGGAATAAAACAAGGGTGGCCACTGTCATCATTAATATTTCATATTTTGTTTTAGAGATATTAACTATAGCTATGAGACCAAAAAAAGGTGAGGAAACAAAGGTGAAGAGGAAATAAAATTACCGGGTTTTGTAGATGTGAGGGTCTCTTAGAGAACTGTAGAAATTCAATTAAAAATTGAGCAAAACAATAGCAACAGCAAAGTAGAAGAATATGAAATAAACCTACACGAATCATCAGCCTTTCTGCATTTACTTTTTTTTTTTTTGGAGAGGGTAAGGTAGGGCAATTGGGGTTAAGTGACTTGCCCAAGGTCACACAGCTAGTTTTGTGTGTCTGTGTTAAGTGTCTGAGGTTGAACTGGAATTCAGGTTCTCCTGACTCCAGGGCCAGTGCTCTATTCACTGAGTCACCTAGCCACCCCAGTCTTTCTGTATTTTACCAATAAATCTAGCAGGAAGAGATAGAGAAATTTTGTTCAAAATAATAGCATCTATAGAATATTTGGGAGTCCATCTGATGAGACACACAAACATTTTATAAACATAACTACAAAAAAAAATCTGCAGAAACAGAGAAAAGATTAATTAATTGATATCCTAGTTGCTTATGGTTAGGCAAGCCAAATTTTTTTAAAAAGACATTATTACCTAAATTTCTTTATTTAATGCCAGACAAAACTATCAAAGGGTTATTTCATAAAGCTATAAAAAATAATAAAATTCATCTAGAGGATCAAAAATTCAAGATTCTCAAAAGAAATAATGAAAAAAGGATGGGTGGGAAGACTAGCAGTGCTCGAACTGAATCTATATTAAAAAACAGATGTTCTTTTAAAACTATTTGGTGATGGTTTAAAAATAGAAAAAAACATTAGTGGGACAAATTAAGGATACAAAATCCAGAAGGAAATAAACACAATGTTTGTTAAACCTAAAGACTCCAACTACTGGGGTGAAGATTCAATATTCAAAGAAAACAAAATTGTATAAAATTGAAAAACAGTTTAGGGGAAATTAGGTTTAGACCAGCATATTACAACATCGGCTCTAAATGATACATTACCTAAGTCACATTAAAAACCAATTCAAGAAACATAAAAGGAGATACTTTTCACAACCATAGAAAAGTAAAGATTTCTTCATCACAGGAGATAAAATGAACATTATCATTACAAAAAAATGAAAAGCTTTTACACAAGCAAAATTAATGTAGTTCATATCAGAGGGAAAACTGTTACTTGAGGGGAAAAAATATTTACAGGAAGTAGTTGTGATAAAAGTCTGATAATCAAGATAGATAGAGAACTAATTCAAATACATAAAAAAAAATCCATCCCTCAATAGATGAATGATCAAACAAAATGATCAAAGGCAGTTCTCAAAAAAAAAAAAAAAACGAAACAAAAGCAAGCTATCAACAACCATATTAAGAAAGTTCCGCATTGCTAATAAGAAAAACACAAATTAAGATAACTCTAATGTTCCATCTCACAGCCCACCAAATAAACTGGCAAAGATAACAAAAGAGGGACCAGGATGTTAACGCAATAGCAGTGGAGCTGCAAACTGGTACAACCCTTTTGGGAAGGAATTTAGAAATATAACCCCAAAAATCACTAAACTATGCATACTTTTTGACCCAGAAATACCAATACCAGGCCTAACATCCAAAGAGATGAAAGAATAAAGATCCCAAGCATACAAAAATATTAAAAGCAGGGTTTTGTGTTATATATAGCCAACAACTAAGGGGGTGTTCCACTGGGGAATGGCTGAACAAATTACAGGATGTGAATATAATAGAATATTAGTGTACCAAAAGGGTAGAGAAACCTGGAAAGAATTGTATGAACTGATGCAGAGTCAAGTGAAAAGAATGAGGAAAATTATTTAGAAAATAGATGTAATTATGAAGAAAAATAACTTTGAAAAGATTTAAGAATTCTGATCAGTGCAGTGGTCAACTATAACACTACTGTCAGAGTACTGGGTTCAAGTCCTACCTTTGATGTTTTCTGTGTGACAATCTCTTCAAGTCTAGATCTATAATCCTATAACTTCAGAGGATGAAGGCTTCCCACCTCCCAACAGAAAAGTGATATTTTGGGGCAGCTAGGTGGTGCAGTGAATAGAACACTGGCCCTGGAGTCAGGAGTACCTGAGTTCAAATCCGGCCTTGTACACTTAACACAAAAACTAGCCGTGTGACCTTGGGCAAGTCACTTAACCCCAACTGCCCTCCAAAAAAAAAAAAGAAAAGTGATATATTTAGAGATGTCAAATGAAACATATGTTTTTTGACATAAATCTATTTTGTGTGATTATACTAACTTATTACAAAGAAA
>CM053595.1:24600712-24624279 GCA_028646575.1 Pseudocheirus occidentalis | reverse complement strand
TTGGGGCTCACTTTGGGAAGAGTTGTGTGATTTGGCCAGATGAGACTCTGGGCAGCTGCTGAGCCCCCTGGCTTTGGAAACCCAGATGTTGGTGCTTCCCTCTCTGGTAACTGACTAGGTATGGATGTAATGGTCAGATGGCTGGAAGCCCCTCTGCTGATCTGTTTCTTGGTCTGCTTGTAACTTGTGTTTGTATTCTCTGAAGTTCAGGGTAAATGATGTACATTTGATTGACTAAAGTAAGGTTGTTAACCCACTTTGAGTTGCTTTCCTTTAGAAAAGCAGATCTAAGAACCTGTGCTAGCAGCTGCCCTGGGTATGCTAGGGTGCTTACTGCTACAGAAGGCAGGAAAACACTTTGCAAATTTTAAAATGCTTTAGAAATAGGAGTCAAAGTGTTTTCCTAACAACACAACTGAGATGTAGGCAATAAGAATTATTATATCCATTTTACAGATAGCTACAAATAAGTAGAAATAACCTGCCCACAGCCCCATAGATAAAATGTGACAAAAATAAGATTTTAAACCCAACTCTTGTTTTGTTTTGTTTTTTGGTGGGGGGAAAGCAGGGCAATTGGGGTTAAGTGACTTGTCCAAAGTCACACAGCTAGTAAGTGTATCAAGTGTCTGAGGTCTGATTTGAGCTCAGGTCCTCCTGACTCCAGGGGCAGTGCTCTATTCACTGCACCACATAGCTGCCCCCTAAACCCATCTCTCTTTACTCTAAGACCAATGTTCTTTGTACTGCACAGCACTGTTTCTCTCTAATGCAAAAATGAACAATTGTATTCATTATAATCGTTATTTTCATCCATGATTGAAAATGTATTCAAAAACCAAAGTTATGTAGAGAAAAGGTGTCCCTTTTGTGTTTACAAATGAGGTTGGTCACCACTCATTTCAAAATGGGAAGTCACTATGAGAAGCATATCATTAAAGAATATGAGTTAATAACAGAAGAGGTTTTGGGGGTGACTGATGAAGTAGTTAAAATTGTATTTGAAACCCTCAAAACTAAGTTTATACATCATCCCTAGACTTCAGTCCCATTTAGCCTCCAGTAGACATATGATCAATCCTAGCCATAAGAAGTATGAGAAAGCAATCTTTTTTTTTTTCCATCCAGCATCTTTTCCACTGATGTTCTGAAATGGCTCTGTGATTTCACTGATTTGGATGTTCCCTCCAGTGACTGCTACTTATCCATGCCTCCTGCCTAACCCTTTGTGACTCTTCATTTCCTTCTATAAGTCTGTCACTAGGGAAGCTCTAAAGGCCTTCCTTGCTTTCTCCTAAAATAAAAATACCAGTCAAGCACTTAAGCTATCTACCTGTCACCCCTAATACCTGCCACATGATCAATCCATCTTCTTTAACTATCACACATTTCCCTGATTCTATCCTTTACTCTAGCAAAATCTCACACCTACCTTGCACCTCTCTCCCATCCTCATGTGATACTAATTTTCACTTCTTTGGAGAAAGCTGTACTCCATATCTCACAGTCACACAATAAAATTGTTAAAAGCATTTGTAGTAAAAAGATCATTCTTTATTTCCAGAAGAAGCTTGGGCTCATTCAAGGAACTCTATAATTTCCTGAAGTCAATCTCACTTTCCTCCTCTCCCATTAAATCTGGCCCCAAACCAATGTCCATTTGTATTAAATGTCCAAGATGTACCTACTGATGGACAAGTTAGATGGATTGTCCATTCAATGACCAAAATTAGTTTAAAGCCACAAGATTAAGAACAGTTATAGGGACCAGATACCATACAAGAGAAACCACTTAATACTGAACTATTTAACCAAGTAATTTAGAATGAAAAATGAGTAATAGATAACAGAAAGGACATCAACACTGATTATCAGAATTTTATTCAGAATTTTAACTTATGATAATAGGTAACATGTGAATTACAATTTAAAGTTTCCACTTTACATACATTATCTTATTTGTCCCTCACAACATCCCTGTGAGGTAGGCACCCTGATTTTAGAAGGTCATACAGATAGCAAATGACTGAAGCAAGATTGAACTCATTTCTTCCTGGCTCCGAGTCAAGCATTCTACCCACTATGCCCACTCTGCCACCTTGTTGTCAATCAATTGACCTAACAAGGAAACCAAGATTCTAAAAGCATCTTAGTCAGCAAATACTTGATTTTAGATAGAGAGAGAAGAGAAAGGAGAGAGAGAGAGAGAGAGAGAGAGAGAGAGATGGCAGCCAAAGGCAACACTAGTTAAAAATATAAATTCATTTGCAAAATTTTATAAAGAAGGATACTAGATGATTATGAGAAGTATCATCTCACAAAACAAAAAAGAAATAATGGAGGGTAAAGTAATTTAAAGAAGGCTTGTCAAGAAAACAAATTAAGCAATATTATTCTGCAGTAATTTAAGAATGGAAAGAGGTGGGGCAGCTAGGTGGTGCAGTAAATAGAGCGCTGTCCCTGGAGTCAGGAGGACCTGAGTTCAAATCCCGCCTCAGGCACTTGACACAAAAACTAGCTGTGTGACTTTGAGCAAGTCACTTAATCCCAATTTCCCTCCAAAAAGCAAAAACAAAAAACAAAAAGAATGGAAAGAGGACAACAAATAGAAGAAAATTATGATAATGAGCAAAGACTTTTACAATAAACTTTTCACCATTAAGAATAGTGGACTCACCACTTAGATTCTAACGTCATAGTCCCAGATGTATAGATAAAGGAGGCAGAAACAGTACTAAAAAGAACAAAGAGAGGAAAGCAGCTGGATAGGACCAATTGTACATAGGTGAAATCCATGCTGGAAGCAACATAACTGTGAGGGCACTGAGAAATTAAAGTGTGTATGTGAAGAAGAAAACACCAACAGTAAGGGAAAAAATTCTTATTAATATAGCAGGGAAAAAAGCAATCAAAATAACATGGAACAACTACCAAACTACATGCCCACTTTCCCACACACGAAAGTTCTTCCTGAGATTCATCCACACAAACATGGAGGACACCCTTGACAAGGCTACTCATAAGGAACAGGCAGACTATTGCAAGCAACATTCAACACTGGACCACATCTTTACTCTCATACAACTGGCTGAAAGATGTGACTTCCTTAAAGGATCTCTTCCGGAAAGAAGTGTCTTCCATTTCTACTGACAAAGTAGAATATTAATTAATATTTATGTTCTAAGAAATTACACATGAGACCGTTTTCAAAAGTAACTGCTTATGGTATATCCTGAGTTAGAGTCATAACCACAAATTCACAAAGGAAAAGTCCATGGATTTTCCTTTAGTTCCATTTTCCACAGCATTTGGCATAAGATTGTTAAACATAGGAAGTGCTCAATAAATGGAAACAGAGAAACACCAGAGTGACCTCAGAATTCAAGGGATGGAAGGGCCCTTCAAGATCATGGAGTCCAAACCCCAGAATTTTCCAGATGAGAAAAATGAGGCCTGGAAAGGGAATAAAGCCCAAGGTCACTTAGACAATAATGGCAGAGCTGTGTCTAGAACCCAGATCACACTAGATTCCTCATCCAGTATTCTTTCTGAGCAAATCCAATTGGTATCTTAGCAGCTGGGAAGGCTTTCTGTATTGATTGATCAATTGCCTATTCCCCAGTGCATCTACATGGTCTTAAGAACAGCTCAGTGGGCTCCGGATTCCATAATGAGCTGCACCAGTCACCCTGAGAACCATGCATTACCAAGACCACCAATCAACAGACCATATAGGGTTGGAAACATCAGCTATCAGCACAGAGCCAGATGTTCTGAGGGAACCACAGATTCCAGGCTCCAAGAAAGAGAGTGAGTCAGGAGCATGGCTTCAAAATGTACTCTACAGTAGCTTGTTTCTTTCTTCTTTCTTTTTTCAGAACCACCACTCACCAAACAGCTTCTCTTCCCTTTCTTCCTGGGATCCTCCCTGCGCCCAGGGATGGTATCCTCTCCCTGCTGCCATCCCCTGGAGTCTCAGGTCTCAGCCACTAGGGAGTGGGGAACCACAGAACATAAAAGGTCAGAGCTGAAAAATGGGCCTCTAAAAGTATCCAATCCCATCACTTTGAAGAAGAGACAGAGGGCCAGAGAGGACAAATAACCTATCTACCATCACCTAGTCAGTCTGTGGCAGAGATCTGAACCCAAGTCTCCCGATTACCAAGTCCAGGGCTCTTCTCACTGTACTACATTGTCTCCGAGTTATTAGCAAACCACTTGGACACTTACTTGACCACTTACTTGAATCACTTGACCACTCTAAAGAACCTCAACTTACTCATCCAAAAAATAAGGATAATACTCACTAATATGCCTGAGTAAACCATGTTTTAAACATTAAATAGTATATAAATATGAACTGTCATTAATCTTATGTGCCAAAAAGGATATGGGAGAAATGTCAAGATTGGGGCTTAGTTTTCAGTCCAGTCGTATAGAAAAATCACCAAACTAGGACTCAAAAAGCTTGGATTCAAAGTTTGGCTCGGCCATTTATTCACTAGTATGACCTTAGATGGGCAGCTAGGTGGTATAGAGCGAAGGACCTGGAATCAGGAAGATCCAGCCTCAGATACTTGCTAGGATAAGTCACTTAACCCTATTTGCCTCAGTTTTCTCATCTATAAAATGAGCTGGAGAAGGAAATGGTAAACCACTCCAGTCTCTTGCCAAGAAAACCCCAAATGGAGTCACAAAGAGTTGGACACAACAGAACAACAAATGACCGTCAGTTTGTCTCTTGACTTCTCACTTGTCTCAACTATCAAAATTCTGATCATGTACTTCCTTATGGGCTTCACTGGAGCGCTGTGATACAGGGGTGCCAAATGAGATAATGGATATAAAGTACTTTGTAAACCTTGGAATACTATAAAAATGTCAGCTATTATTATTTCATTAATTATATATCATTTTGTAGAATTATTATTTCATAGACTAGCTGACATTTCTATAGTGTTTTAAGGTTTGCAAAAGTCTTTTGTATCCATTATCTCATTGGAAACAAGCAACCCTGAGAAGCAGGTAGTAGAAGTACTGGTATCCCTATTTAAGAGATGAAAAAATCAGAGTTTCAGTCATTTGCCCACCGTCTCTCAGCTACTGTTTCAGAGGTAGGGTTGAAACCTGGGTCTTCCCTGAAGCTCAGTCCCAGCTTCTACCAGTAGACCTTGCTGCCTAAAAAGAAAAGGGAGTCAGTGGAACTGAGCTCAAGTATGGGCTCTATTCATACTAAACTAAGCTATGTGATCATGGCTAAGTCGTAGAATCCTATACGTATAATAATAATAAATAAATAAATAATATTACAACAACAAAATAGTAATAGCTAGTGTTTATACAGCATGTTAAGAATTGGACAATGTCTTACTTCCATCATCTCATTTGATCCTCACAACAATCCCTGAGGTAAGTGCTATTATGACCATTTTACAGATGAGGAAAGTGAGGCTGAAAAAGGTTACGTGGTTTGTCTACAATCACACAGTCAAGTGGGTTTAGTCCCATAGCTAAAGCACCAATCTCCTCTAGAACATCCCAATAACAGGTTATCCAGCCAAAGTACATATGCTTTAGGGCAATGTTATATCAGCTATTCCCATATCTTCTTGGGCCACATGATGGCCCTTAGCGAAGGTGACAAATGCAAGTTTGAAGGAAGTAGTAGTCCCCTAAAGAGACTAGACTATACTTCATACAAAGGAATCTGCTGTAGGACTGTCCTTTCAGAGACATTCCTCCTAACACAAATGCCCAGTGAAAGCCCAAGGAAGTGACCCAGTACCAATATTCCATCCACTACATGGGCTTCACTGCCCCCCAACAGCACACGCATAGAACAATGGCAAAAAAAAAAAAAAAAGTTGTCTATCCCATAGATGTAGCCTAATAATTTTTTTTTAAGTTTTTGATAAAAAAGATTCAAATTGAACATCTATGTAACCAACTACATTTGCTTGGTAACTATTTGCGTTTAAATTAATTCCAATGCATAAAGTATTATAACAATTTTTTAGCAACTCCCCAAACAGCAGAGAGGATCAAACCTTAGACCTGTAATCAGGAAGACAGACATCAGTTAAATTCTACTTCAGACACTGGTTGTATGACTTCAGTCAATCTCTTAGCCACTCTATGCCTCAGTTTCCTTATCTGTAAAATGAGGAAGTTGGACTTCACAACCTTTTTAAGGTACATTCCAGATCTAAATCTAACAACTTTCAAATAATTTATCCATTCATTCACTCTTCTTCTCAAGTGACTTGATTAGTATCTACTCCATTCTTCTGGTCTGGCCTTCTTTTTACTTTGCATTCCAATCATTTTTTAAATGCGTAATTCCTGGGACTATGCCTACTAACCAGATGAATTACTTTCCAGTCTCTTCAAATGTGTATCTGGTCCTCCACAGATCCAAGAGTAGATGCCTAAACAAAGTTTAAAAAAAAAATCTCCCTACCACCACTTTCCACCTGCACTGTTTATCACAAAATAAATCCCTACAAGCCAGAGAAAAATTATTTTTGGCACTAAAAATATGTACATTAACAAAAATTATGAAGGCTCCATCCATCCTAAGGGCATGCCCATAAAAGTTCCAAATCTAGTTGAAAAGGCTTTGGTCCTAGTTATGGGTCCAAAGACCAGCTTAACTAAGTATAGCACCTAAAACTCAGTACTAGAAATGGGCAATTAATCCTTGGGCACTGGTACTCCATAAAAGACAAAACTATAAAACAGCCCAGTGCAGGCAGCTGAAAAGGAGGTAGAGGACATTAACAATTAGTCAAGGCAGGTAGGCGGATAGAGTGGATAGATAGAGTGCCAGCCCTGAAGTCAGGAGGATGTGAGTTCAAATCCAGCCCCAGACACTTAGTAGCTGTGTGATCCTGTGTGACTTAATCTTGACTGCCTCAAAAAAAAAAAAGTCAGTCAACAAGTGTTTCTACAGTGCTTTCTTTGTGCCAAGTTCTAGGAATAGAAAGAAAAGCAAAAAAAGTTCCTGCCCACAAGAAACTGAGATTCAGATGTTGGAGACAATATGCAAAGTATGAAGTATTTAGCAGATATTTACAGACTAGGTGCACATCATTAGCAGCTTGGGGAGGGGAAGGGGGCTGTGAAGGATTTCCTGTAGAAGATGGGCATCTAGCTGAACCTCGAAGGAGTCAAGGAAAATGAAGAGGAGAGGTGAGCAGGTAGAATATTCTAAGTATGGGGAACAGTGAGTTTGAAGGAAGGAGACAAGGATATAAAGTCATCTTCAAGGAACATCAGATAGGGTCGGGTAGCTGGATCACAGAATGCTTCGAATCAGGGTCAAGAGCAGGAAGATTTGCAGAGTAGGAAGGGACCAAGTTAAGAAGAGCTTTGAAACACCAAACAAAGGATTTTATATTTGATCCTGGAGGTAACAGGGAGCTATCAGATGTCAACTGGCTGGGGAAGAGAGGGGGGTGAAAAGGTCAGAACTACACTTGACCACTGAGTGGAGGATGGATTAGAGGCAAGAAAACCAATTAATTTATTACAATAGTCCCAGCAAGAAGTGATGAGGACCTGGACTTACAGGTGGTATCTGTGCAAGTGGAGAAAAGTAAAGACCATCCATTTATTGTTGCTTAGTCCTTTCAGTTATGTCCACCTCTTTGAGACACCATTTGGGGTTTTCTTGGAAAAGATACTGGAGCTGTTTGCCATTTCCTTCTCCAGCTCATTTTACAGATGAGGAAACTGAGGCAGAGTTAAGTAACCTGCCCAGCATCACACAGCTAGTAAATGTCTTCAGGCTGCATTTGAGCTCAGATCTTCCTGATTTCAGGCCCTGCCGTCTATGCATTTAGCCACCTACCAGCCTAAAGACCATCTATAGACATGAATTAAACAGCTGGAATTGTTTTTTCCCAGCTGCCGGCACTTATAATGTCAGGTCTTTGTGCAATGGCTTAAACTTCAGAGTTGGCAGAACACTGGAAATATTAAATCATATAACACAGCAAAGAGCCTAATAAATACTAGTTGACTAACTGACATAACTATTAGAATACAAACTGGTTTTATTTTCATCTCCTCAGCATTTAGGTACAGTGGCCACTTAAGAAATGCTTGTTTGTTGACTGACTGATGAAAAGTAGATGACAGGCTCTAGGTCATTGAGAAGATCCTCTAAGGAGGGTTTATGGAAACTCATGACCAAGAATTACTCAAGAAGAAGAGGTGTGGATGAGTTATAGTCTACTTTGGTGAAAGATGCACTCATCAATGAACACATAAATCTAGTCAAGTGCAGAAGTTTAAAGCTTCCTTCAATGCACCTTATTGTGTGTTATGCCCCCAAGCACACGCCTACCTGGCCTCTCCCTAAGTGTCTAGTCTGCCCACCCTTTTTGTCTTTCAGGAATGGTTCTGTGGGCCCAAAGGAACATTTTCCTGCAAGTGAAACTGCTCTAAATCAAAGGCTGGCATGAGGGAGAAAAGTTGGTAGAAGAGCCACAAACACACCTGCATTCCAGAGCCCCAAGATTCCTGACCTAAGGAAACAGGTCACCAATAAAGAAGCCAATCCAATCATCCAATCCAATAAACAGGCCCTGTGCTAAGTGCTGAATTACACAAAAAAATACAATTAAATATAAAGATAATCCCTGACCTCAAGGAACTATAATCTCAAGGGGGGGATAATATACAAAAGGTGGCAGGAAAGGGGCAGGAGAAGATTAGGGTAGAGAAGAAAGTTTAAGCCCAAATGTCTTTTGACCACCAGGAGCCGGGTTTGGGGTTTGGTTTTTTTCCTAACTATAGTTTGAAATTTAGAAAGATTCATCCTAGAGAAAATGGGTCTGGTAGAATCAGTTTGGAACTATGCCCATAGAGCAATCAAACTGTGCATACCCTTTGATCCAGCAATACCACTACTAGGTCTGTATCCCAAAGAGATTTTAAAAAGGAAAAGGACCTACTTGTACAAAAATATTTATAGCAGTTCTCTTTGTGGAGGAAAAGAATTAGAAACTGAGGGGATGTCCATCAATTGCAGAATTCAGCCATTCTGCAATTGATGGACATCCCCTCAGTTTCTAATTCTTTTCCACCACAAAGAGAACTGCTATAAATATTTTTCTTAACAAGTTGTGATAAATTAATGTAATGGAATACTACTATATATACTACTGGAATACTACTATATATAGTATGTAATGGAATACTACTATATATAGAATGCTATAAGTAAAGACAAGCAGGCAGATTTCAGAAAGACTTATATGAACTGATACAAAGTGAAGTGAGCAGTACCAGAAGAACATTGTACACAGTAACAGTAACATCATATGATGATCAACTATGCTAGATTTAGCTATTCCCAGCAATACAATGATCCAAAATAATTCCAAAGATCTTGTTAAGAAAATTACTATTCACATCCAGAGAAAATTACTGATGGAATCTGAACGGAGTCCGAAATGCAGATCGAAGCATACTATTTTCACTTTCTTTATTTTTTTTGTGTTTCTTTTCCCTTTTGTTCTGTTTCTTCTTTCACAACATGACTAATGCATAAATATGTTTCACATGACTGCACATTTATAACCTGTATCAAATTGCTTCCCATCTTGGGTAGGGAGGAGATAAGGAAGGGAGAAAATTTGGAATGCAAAATTTCCAAATGAATGCTAAAATTTGTCTTTACATGTAATTAGAAAATATAAAATACTATTTTAAAAAAAGAAGGAAGAGTTCAAAAGGATAAGGAAGAGATAGAATTGAAGAAGGAAGAAAAGCGTTTTCTAAGAGAACAATTCTGGGGATATAAATTGTGAAAAGGTTTTAAAACTGCAGAAGCAAAGGAGTTCTCAGGTAGGGAACTTTTCTCAGTCTAAATATCCTTCTCTTCCTCTAATAAAAAAACCTGTCTTCTTTGGATCTCACTGAAAACAACTTTATCTCTAGATTTTTCTGCCGATGTCAACAGTTGTAGAACAACCATCCACTTAAATATACATATTTCAGAATCACTCTCAACTCTCCTTTCTTAACAAGTCACACTCAAATAATCCCAAAGATTCTTTAAAACATGTACATTCTTTATCTAGTCACCATTCCCCAATTATATTCTAGTTCAGGGTCCTCATTACCTCTAGCCTGTATTACCCCAACAGCCTCCTCATGGAGGAATGGAGTAGCTGGTGGTTCACTGGGTAATGATGATGATGATGAAATTGATGATGATGATTGATGATGACATGGACAAGGACAACAACAACTAAAAATATCGAGCATTTTACATAGGTAATTACACTTACTAAGCACCAGGCTCTGTGCTAAGCATTTTATAAATATTATCTCAGTTGATCTTCACAATCCTATGAGGTAGGTGCCATTATTATGTCCACTTTGTAATAGAGGAAACTGAGGTTAAGTGACTTGTCCAAGGCCACACAACTAGTAAGGTCAGCTTTGAACTTTGATCACCCTAACTCCAGGCCTCAGTGCTCATTTCACTGTACCAGTTAATAAACAGTTATTAAGCATGTACTATGGGAATATGGGGGGACAGAAGGAGATACCCCAAGTAGGGCTAAGATAGACAGAAGTCAAGTAGCCAGGTAGTAAATGAAGAAATGGTTGGCCTGGGTGCCCTCCTTAAATGGTGGTTCTGGAAGGAGCCCTCTAACTTCCAGTCAGATGTGGGGACTTTGGGTGCAGAGGATACAGATAAAATAGAAGCTCCGGAGCTGAAGTGATCTTCTAGGATGACAGAGCACAAGATAGAGCACATAATAGAAAAGTCCTGAGAAGTATATTGCAGTGAGAAATGAAGATAGAATGCTGAACTTGGAATCAAGAATACCAGAGTTCAAATCTTGCCTCAGACACTAACTTGGTGACCCCAGTGGGCAAGCAGTTAATTAACCTCTTTGGGAGAGTTTTCTCATCTATAAAATGAGAATATTGGTACCAATGACTTCTTAGGTCCCTTCCCCATCTAAATCTATGATCCCTCCTATTCTCCATTTCTTCTCCAAACCAACCTGCCAAAATCACCTTCCTAACGCATAGCTCTCAGGGTAATGTTCTTCCTACTTGAAACCATTAATGGTTCACTATTTCCTATAGGAAAAACACCTCTCCCAGGTAATCTATGGCTATGTCTTCTACAATCTGGCTCCAATCTTGTCTCCTGCTATTCTCCTATATAATACAACTCCCATCTCAAGCCAAACTGGTCTTGCTTTCTCCAGCGGCCATGTCCTCTAACATTTCCTCAGTCTTGAATCCTACCCCTTTCTGCCTATCTAAATTTCTCTCTTTACCTCCTCTAACACCCAATATTTCCCAGTCCCATTAGTGGCCACTCTCCCCAGCTCTCCTTCCAGTAGCATTAGCACTTCCAATCTGTATTGTTCACTTGGCGCACAGCATTAAACTGTCTTGTATTATTCACCTCTTCTTTATGGTATTCATTGTTTCCCCTACTGAGGAGGCTCTTAGACCTCATTGTGGGTTCCCTTCCCTCCCCTGGCTCTCCCCTCCCAGTGCCTAACATAGTACCCACTTTCATAATAGATGCCCAGTAACTCTTTGGGGGGGGAAGGTGGGGGATGATGGAGATGATGATGCAAGACCAAAGAAGAGTCTGCTGCTGCTTGGGGCCAATGAAATCTCTCTCATCTTATGCCCTTTTCTCTGTAAGCAGTTTCAATCTAAGCCAAAGCTACCCCAGTGGGTTAGGTACCATAATTCCTTGTGAGCAACCTGCACCCAGAAATCAGGGAGGTGAGCCACCTTACGTTGCCAGGGCTGTTTGCCATAGCAACCTTGGGGAGCCAGCTCCGGGACCAGATTGCTGGCAGTCTCCACAGGGTAGTGTTTCTAAAGCTCACTCACTCTCTCTGTGCTAAATTATTGTATTCTGCCAAGAAGTCACAAGAAATAAACACAATAGCTGGGTTGCCATGGAACATAGATCTAAACGGAGCTGAACACCCAAACGCCAATTCCCTAGGTAGAAGGAGAGGATGGTAGAACAAGAAGCCACCTGGGGGGGTGGTCAGCCTAGTTCTGTTACTTACTACTTACATGACCCTGAACAAGTCATTTCCCTAATCCTGGCCTCAACTTCCCTATCTGTAAAGTGAGGGGCTAGAACTGGAAAATCTCTAAGGCTCCTTTCTAGTCCTACCGTTTCATTTTCCATTTTCCAAATTCCCTTCCCACCCTGACATTAGGCTTTTAAGCCTCTAAGTTAGCACCTCCTATGCTTTTGACACTCTTTCTAGCCTTAATATTCTGTGTACTATGTTTCTAGCCCTATGCACAAGAAGTTTCAATGGGCTGATGATGGTGCTTCTTCCCTTGACCAGAGCTCCTGCCCTCTGACCTCCTTTTGTCCCTTTTTCTGACCCCCTCAATCCCTTTATCTCCCTTCCCTTCTGGAGAACAATACAGAAGAAAAAAGAGAAGAAGAAGGAACATCCATCCTTTCCTTTGTAGCTGGTACTGAAAGAGTTCCACAAAGTCCTTCAAGGATACAAAAAACTAGTATCTTAACTGATTAAGCCAAGGTACACCAGGGGAGAAAAAAGCTCAAAGTTTATCAACCCTCAAAGCTCAGCCAGCCAAACTGGGCTGGTAGCTGTTTCCTATGGACAACCTGTCATTCCATGTCTGAAATGTTTTACCCCTCTCCCTCTACCTCCACCACATAGAATCTTTCATTATCTTAAAAACAGAGCTCAGGGGGCAGCTTTTAAGGGAGATTCCTTTGGACTAAGCCCCCTCCTGCCCCCCCCCCACTATGTGAGTAGAGTATGCCCTCTTGAAATTATCTTTTATATATTTACTAGTGTTTACATGGCATCTTCCCTCCCCACCCCCACCATCAAATAGAGCAGACACTCTTTTTTCTTGGTATCCCAGCACCTAGCATAGTATTCTTTACCCTAGAGAAGGCGCTAACACATATGTGATCATTAAATTGAACTGTCAAAGGCAAGGAGAGAGAAAAGAGCTAAAACAATGCTAAATAATACTTTTTTCCATGAAAGTCTAGTTATGGGCCTGGAGAACAGGGACTGATCCAAAAAATTGAGGAAACTTGGAAAGGATGTTCTGAGTTCAGTCCCCACTGCCCAGTGGCCACCATGTTATTACTTGACACCTGGGTTCTCAAGTCATAGGCTGCAAACTAGAAAAAGTGCCCAGTTGTCCATCACCTGTCCATCACCAACTCTGCTGCAAGCACATAAATTAAACCACCAAAATGCATTGAGTGCCTACTGTGAAGCCATCCTTGTACCCTGTAATGTAATATATACTCTAGGAGTACAGGTTCATGGGATTTAGAGCTGAAAGAAAACTTAGAACATTATTGACTATGCCATCCCACCCCAACCCCATTGTTTACACAGGAAGAAACTGAGGTCCAGAGAAGCTAACCTGTCCAAGTATCTAGGTAGCAAAACTGGTCTAGGTCTCTTCAAATCTACTACTATTTTCACGTTACTTTCATGTACTAAACTGTTATGGTACCAACCACAAGTGAAATAGGGCTGGGGCAGTCAAGTGAGGCTTCCTGGAGGAGGTGGGATTTCAGCTGGGCATTGACAAATTGGTGAACTTCATGTTAAAATGTCAGATACACCCTTTAAAAAACAAATTCTACTTAATAAGTTCATGAATTTCAGCGATAATCCTCTTTTTTAGTTCCTTGCATAACAAAATATTTGTATTCATGAATGAATGCTAAGGTTATAACAAAAAGATTTCAAATAAAAAAAAGTTAGGCTTTGGAAAAGGGTGGGCAAGGGAAACAGTCTATGCAAATGAAAATAAGCTCAAATTTTTTCAGAGATGATGAATTCATAACCTATACCAACCCTATCCAGGGAAATTTTAAAACCTTTTGACAGCCCAACGTCTGTCTGCTTCAGGCTAAGTCCCTGAAGCACTTAGGAGTCTCCTGAACAAGAGAGACAGCCTGCAGTAACCCAGGCTTAGCCACAAGAAAAGCCTTTTAAACCCAGAGACTGAATTACCTTCTCATCCACATCCCCCAGGGAAAGTGTGAGCCAGACAGATGGGAGATGGGGGGAAGGAATAGAGGTGAAGAGGAATGACCAGCCAGAGGAACCTTAGATGGCTCTGAGATGCAAAATAATGTCTCTCTCCTGTGTGTGAGGGGTAGTTTGATATAGGGAAACAAATCCTAGAGTCATAAGGCCTAGATTTCAGTCCAGGTTCAGCTACTAACTCTCCTCATACTCTTTGGTAAGTCATTTCTTTCTTTCCTTTTTTTTTTTGGCATCCATTCAAGTGCTCTTAATGATAATGAGTTAAAGATGCTGATTAACTAAACATAAGAAATTGCAGCTGGAAGGATCTTTGCTCTTGTTTTTATCTACAAATAATAACAATAATGTCCTTTCTCTTCTGTGAAAAGTGAGACAAAGAGAGAGAGAAACCAAAACGAGCTCTCCCTTTGGCAAGGACAGTTAGGAAGCACTACCTGCAGAGTATACAACCACTGACCTTATCACTTCTTAAAACCATAGAGAAGAGAAAACCCTTTTGTAAACAAAAGGAATATCATCAGTCCTGGGTCTTTGTACTGAAAATCCTGGATGGCAAGAAAGGAAGAAAAAGAATCAATTGAACTGTAGATAATGCTTGAAGCAAGAGACTGAACAGGAGATGAAATATAGTAGAAAATGCATGAAACTGGAAGTCAAGAGGTCTGAGTACAAGTTCCTCCTCCGCATCACCTCATTAGATGATATTGGGCAAAACATTTCATCTCTCTGGGCCTCAGTTTCCTCATCCATAAAATGAGGGGATTGGACTAGATGGTGACTTTAGGTCCCTTCCAGCAATCACACTATGTTCCAAGTTCTAAGGTCCCTTCCAACTCTGATATTTTGTGTTGTTCTATGTTCCAAAGTCCTTTCCATCTCTAACATTCTGTGTTCTACATTCTACTGTCCCTTCCCGCCCTCACCAGGTTTTAAATTCTAAAGTCCATTTGGTCTCTGACATTCTATGAACCAACTATTTTTCATTTGCATCAAGGCTGTGGTATTTACGATAAAATTTCCCTGGTTGTACCAGTAGAGATCACTACAACACCTTCTGTCTTACCAAGTGGAGTGAGAAAGATGAAGAAATGTCCAGGTTCACTTTCACTAATCCTTTTCAGCCCCTTTTTCTCTTCTTACGTTTCCCCCCAGGGCTAGGAATCTTTTGCAGAACTGGTAAACAGATGAGGAATAACTAAGTAAATAAGAAAACTATAAAGCCCCTCGAGATTTCTGTCTCCCTTACCTTTCTGTACTGGCTGGAGAGTGAGGAGAGCCAGTGCCAATCCTAGCTCTTCCACTAAACTCTCCAGTTAACCTTGTGTAAATGACTGCCCCTTTCAAATCAAGTTCATTCCACAAATATTTCTTAAGAATCTACCTACTATGTTCACCTGAGCTAAGTAATTTCCTCCATATCTGAAGATCGGATTATATGGTATCTGAGACCCGTTTCAAACTCTGTTACTCCGGGTTCTACGTGTAATGTCCTATGACTTTTACCTCCTTAATTGGCGAACTGGGTCTGGAAACTGTGCTAATAATGCTTCACGGAAAGCTCCGTGACTCCCCGGTAAGCCAGAGAACACAGTAATCTCTTACAGTGTAGTCCAGGGCGGTCCTTGGAAGCCGCCTCCAGACTTACAGCTACAACAGCAAAGCATGTGACAGCGGCGGCGGCGGCGGCGGCGGCAGAGCCGAGCCTTCGCTGCAGTTTCGTCAGAGGTAAAGGTAGCACACAGCAGAAGCCTGCACAGCCTGCGCAACCCTCACGAGCGCGCGCACACAGTGACATCCATACATACCCACACAGACAGGCCGGCGGGCGAGCGAGCACACAGGCGCGCGTCATACACCTGCACACATACATACCCTGGCACACACACACACACACACACACACACACACACACACGCGCACCACCACTGACCACCGTTTCTCAAACTAAAGCACAGGTCACATGCCACCGGACCCCCTTGCATCAGATATTAACCCTTCTAGGACGAGAGGGTGAGGAAAGGAGAGGAAATGCCTGCGCATACAGGCCGGCCCCAGCCCGCAGAGCGGACTGCAGAGCCCAGAGAGCTGAGCAGATTCGAGCCAGCCAAGCAGAGCATCCCTCCCGGGGCTGCAGTAGCCCCGAAGGCCTCGTTTCCAGCCTTTTGGAGGTCCACACTACAGTGACTTCAGCAGCAGCTTATTCCTATGCTACGGCCCTTCTCCCCACAGTGGTCTAGAGCATTTCAGGGAGAGGCCCCACAGCAGTAAGCTGGCAGCAAAGCCGTTACATGCCGGAAGGCTAGAATTGATAACTTCGGGAAGCCTTAGGGGATCTTTTTTTTTTAATCTTTACACATCACATTACACAGAACTGACTGGCCAGTTTCTCCCGTACTTCCTTTCCACACACCCACCGGACTTCAGCCCCATAAGAACAGCTCCCAAAAGACTGTCAGCTCCTAATAAAGTTTACCTTTCCCCTTCCTTCCCCTCCTCTCCTCTCCACCACCCAGTTCAGAGTGTTATGCAAAAGCGTACTTTACACAGGGAGAGAAGTGACTTAAAGCCGGCGGAGGCGAGAGTCGCCTGGCTCAGCCTTTCAGGCCGCTGGAGGGGAGATCCAAATGACAGACCACTGCAGAACCGCCTTATTTAACCCTGAAGGCCTGTTCTAAATTGGCTACTGTGGCCGAAGAAGTTAAAGCCAGCAAATTTTTGGACCAGATTCGATGGCATCCGCAATCAAAGGTCCCTGTCATCTGCTACAGAGGAAAAGCTCCCTAAATCTACCTCTAAACTTCGCGTTGGCAAGCCAGGGCAGGAGGTGGATAGCAAAAGGGCCTGGGGGAGGGGTGGGGGGGCTCAGAGGCTGCAGATGGATGCCCTGCTCCCGGCACCTTCTTTCGAGTCAGGCGGGGGGGCTGCAGCAAATCCGGGCACGTTTTTAATAGCTAACTCCTTTAGTAGGCTCACCCCAAGACTTGGGGGGACGCTGCCCCTGGCGACAGGTCCCCGGCTGTCACGCAGCACGTGAGCCGCACGCCGCAGGAGCCGCGGCGCCCCCCTCCCCCACCACCACTCGTGTCCACTGCGTCTCCCAAGCCAGGCACACTAACCCCATAGGTTAGTGAGACGCCCTGCGCAGCCAGACCCGGACACGGGTTTAAAAGGAAATCCCAGAGCTGTGCGACTTCCCTCATTCGCACACCCACGTGTCCCGCAGAAAGCTGAGCGGAATGGGCGCCAAAGCCCGGAGCAGAGAGCTGGTAACTTTGAGGGAACTCTGAGCTTCAGGAAGGTGCCGAAGGGGGCTAGCAAGGTGAAACCCACCCCTAGTACCCTAAGGGCAGCGGGCGCTGCGCTGCCAACTCAGAGCCGGTCCAGCTTCTGCCAAAGCCGGGCAGGGGACAGGCAAGTGCATAAAAGTGGAGCTGGAAGTGGTCCTCTGGCTGCCTGCTAGCTGCCTGCCAGGGTCGCCACAGGAGGTTCCGCGCTCCCTGCCTCCTCCCCAAACATGCAGCTCTACCCTAGGACTGCAAAGGGGCGCAAGGGGCGCCGGCCCCCCCTCCCCACCTTCCACTCCGGGTCCCTGGCACTGGGTTCCAGGGAACGCAATGCACAAGCTTCCTGACGCCCGGCTTTCTGGCAGTGACTGCAGCAGATACGACCTCCCCGCTTCCCTCCGCCAGTCCTTTTTCCAGGGGCCTGGAACGCTCCGCTGGGAGGGAATGGGTACGCCTGGGGCCGAGGGTCCTCCGTAGCCCCCGTTGACAGCTCTCCCCGGGAGCACGCCGGCGAGTCCGAGCCGGTGTCTCAGGCAGCTCTCAGGCACTGCCGCAGACACAGCGCCCCCTCCTCCCTTTCTCCCTCCCTTCCTCCCCAGCCCCAGGGAGCTGCGGCGCCGGCCTCCCAGCCCCTGGGGCCCCCGCCCCCAGAGGTCCCCCGGCCTTACCTGACTGTCAGAGAGATAGTTGAAGAAGAAGGAGGAGAGCTCTTCATCCAGCAGCGCGCCGCAGTCCGTCCCCGCCATCTTCCAGCAAGCAGCCCCAGCCGCGGCAGCGTGGGGGAGTCGGCGCCGAGCAAGCCGGCCGGGGGCGGGGAGGGGAGGCAGGGGAGGGGCGGGGAGGGACAGAGGGGGCGGAGCTCCGGCCCCGCCGGCTGCAGCAGCAGCGGCAGCGGCAGCTCGACTCGCTGAGGCGGAGCCCGGGGGTCAGGGACCCCGCTCCAGGCCCAGGGGTCTCCTAGCTCCCAGCACGCGCCTCCCGGGCCGCCCTGAAGGCTCCCTTGCAAGCGGTTGACAGCTTCCTCCTTCCGAGCTGGAGACAGCCCCCCTCCACCCCTTCTCCCTGTCCAGCAATGCAGTCAGGTTCCCCGCTGCCCGGGGCTCTAGGTGACAGTCTCCCAGGCAGCCGCCTACGGTGCGATCCAAGAGAAATATTATCTTTTCTTTCATTCATTCATTCCACAGATATGCATTCTGAGCATCTCCTGTGTGCCCAGCGCTGTGCTAGGCACCGAGAGCGATAGAGAGGTGAATAGGGGCTAGTCCCAGCCCTCAAAGCTCGCAGTCTAGTTAGAGAAGATAAAAACATGAATCACTACAATATAAGGCAATATGTGATAAGCCTTGGAGATTTATAAACAAAAGTGCTATAGGAATTGAGAAGGGAAGGGAGATTTCATACACCTGGAGTTAGGAAGGCAGCAGTAAACCTACAGGTTCCACAGCTTGGTGTGGTAGAATGATCAATGAATGACAAAGACCTTGGGTTCCAGTCCCGGCTCTGCCACAAAATCACTGTGTGACTTTGGTCAAGTCGTTTCCTAAATCTGAGCCTCAATTTCCTCTACAAAATGAGACTTAACTAGGTTATTAAGGCCTTTTCATTAAGATCCCTTCCAGCTCTGGTACAGGAAACATGAAATTTATTTCAACGAGCATTTATTAAACACTATTATATGCAAGGCATTTTACTAGGCCCTTCCAATGCAGAGACAAAAAAAAAATGATACAGTCCCTAACCTCCAGGAAGGTATATTCTGATAAAGAGCTGTGATTGTAAAGTATGAAGTTTGCTTGCTTTTGCAGAAGGAAATCACTAAACTGCAGGGAAGGGAAGGGGCAAGAGTCAGAAAAGGCCTTAAGTGGGAGGCAGCTTATCAAGTGAGGTTTATAGGGAGCCAGGAGTCCCAAGAGGCAGAGAGAGTATTGTAGGCAGGGAGACAGATTGTGGAAAGGTTCATAGAAGGAGACACAATGTCGTGTATGAAGAACAGATGATATCAGGATGGTCAATAGAGAGAAGGGCACTGATGGGAAGGAGGTTGTGTAGGTAGAATTAATAGGAATTGTCAACTGATTGTATTTAGCCAGGAGGGGAGGAAGAGAGAATTAAGAGTAGAGAATAACTGGAAGGTTGAAAACCTGGGTGACCCAAACAATGGGTGTCCTTTACAGAAAAGGGGTAAGTACATTGGGGGTGCGAAGGGGTGAGTTCTTGAGAACTAGTTTAATTAATCAATGGTCATTTATTAAGTGCCTACTACATACCAGGCACTGAGGATACCAGACAAAATTGACTCAGCCCCTGCCCTCAAAGAGGGCATTTTCTTTGAGAGAATAGAATATGTTGACAGGTAAATAAATATATCATCTATATATTACATGTATATGATGCCATATGTAACATATATTTAATGCATTCATTATGTATAATTAATACATAATTAATATATTTATTAAAGTATAAATAGAAAGGATTTTCCCAGGGGTCAAGGTGGTGAAGGGTACTCAGGGCTAGAGGAATCAGGAAAGACCTCTTGAAAGACCTCTGGGCCTTGAAGTTCCAAGAGGCAGAGCTGAGGAGGGAAAACATTCCAAGTAAGGGAGGTGAAGATTATTGGGAGATGGGGGATAAGATGCCAGCAGAGGTTTCGTGACATCTAGTAGGCCAATTTGGTTGGAAGTAATATATATTTGAGGAAATTATGCATAATCAACCTGGAAAGGTAGGTTGGATCCACATTGTAAAGGGTGCCAAGCAAAGGGATTGCTATTTTTATCTTCAAGGTAATAGGGAGTCAGGGAAGATTCCTGAGGAGGGCAATGTCACGGTCAGACCTGTGTTTTAGATTCTGCAACTGTGTTGAGGATGGCTTGCAGAGCAGGGAAGTTTTATATGTAGGAAAATTAATAAAATGGCAATGACAATCATGCAGGTGAGGGCCAATAGTTGACTAAATTAGAATGTGGTGTAAGTAGAGAGAAGGGGAGAGATGAAAGAGGTGGTGTGAAGGAAATGACCTCTAAGGTTCATCCAGGTTCTAGTCTACAGTGGTGGAGATGACATTTTATCTTGGTCCTGAAGAGTGGATAGGATTCTAATAGGGTGGGAGAGAAGAAGAAAAACATTCCAAGGAAAAAGAATAGTATAGAAAAAAAGCTCAGAGGTAGACAAAGCACCTTTTTGAGCCCTACCCATTCCTAGATGAGAAAATAGGGAAATTCTCCAAGTGGGGACCTACCTGTGTCTTGAGCTCAGAGGCCTGAGCTGGACTTCCCTGTCTTGGTCTCAGGATCCTTAGGCTGCAGTTTCCCAGAACTAAAGATGGTGATTTCATTCTTTGGCTCTAAGCCATAACTGAGCTTTTAAGGAACAGTTCATTTGGCTGTGGGATGGAGGAAATGCCACAATGGAAAAGATTAGGCCAATATCTAGGATCTCTCTCCCACCCCTAGGTCAAGTGGGAGCAGATCTTGCCTCATTTCAAGTCTAATTTAGATGTATCTTGTCATTTAAATACCTTCTTCCCTCTCAGTCCTTTGACAAAATCAGTAACTGCACTACCCTAGAAAGGGCAAAGTCTGAGACTTCCATCAGAAATGAGATCGAGAACCCAGCTTTTAAGAGTCCTAATCCCTGATGCTCCCTTTGTACCCCCCTCCCACCTCTTCACTACCACCACTCCCCATCACACCCTCCCCCCCCCCCCAACTACCTCTGTCACCACACAGTGGAAAGAACAATGAAATCAGAGTCAGAAAAGCTGGGTTCAACTCTGCTTCTTGTATTTATTATCCAGGTGGGAATGGGCAAAACTCATCCCTCTGAGCCTCAGTTACTTCGACTCTTAAATATGAATAACAATAAAGTAGCTAAATAGCTACTATTGGAAGATGTTTTTAAAGCTACAAAGGGCTAGATGCAATAAACCTGAGCTATTGATATTTTCTATTATTTATCTTATGTGATAGAAGGGAAAGAATCTGGAAATCAGCAAATTTGGCCCAACCTCGGATACTTACTAGCTGTGTGACCCTGAACAAGTCACTTTCCCTTTTTGTGACTCACTTTCAATGTCCATAAAGAGGCCAAATACCTAAAATTCCTTCCAAGTCCTAAATCCTTTCAGATTATTTCAGCCAAATCCTCGTATCTGATGGTTCTATGAGTTCCTGGTGATCCATATTTACCATGGAATCCTTGGATTAGAGATTTAAAGCTAGAATGGGTTTAGTGGTCAAAGTCACACAAGAGGGAAGAGGTAGCTCTGGCTCTTTTCTTAGAGAAAAGGTAGCCATAATCTATGAAAGACTGACCCTCTTTTGATGAAAATAAGGTACTATTCTCATTGGCCAAAAAGATAGTTAGGAACTAGGTTTGTGATTTTACTTGGTTTAGGAAACTACCAGAAGAAGCAGCTTCCTCTATGCACCTTCTTGTCTTGGAGTTGCCTAAAGCATTTCAGTGGTAAGTGATTTGCCCAAGGTTATAGCCAGTAGGAGTTCCAGGTAGGATCTGAACTGAGGGCTTCCTGGTTCTGAAGTTAGGTTGCTATCCACCATGGTAAACTGCTTCTTCATGCAAGGAGGAAGACTGTAGAATCAACCATTGGCTTTCATGGGCTAATTAGTGAAAAGCTTAGCTATGAGATCTTTTTGAAAGAATGCACTTTCATTACTCCCAAGTTCAAACAGTAACTAGAATTAAAACAGAATGGCATGTCTCATAGGGCAGTAGTGGATTTTCTCTAATAACATCATAACAATCATTTGTAATCAGTAGCTTTAAACATTCACCCCTTCCCAGTCTTTTTTATACACAGTACAAAGGTAAATGAGTCCAGCTCCTGTCAAATAATTACAAATTTCAACATAGTAGAGCACTTTTTAAACAATAATCAGTGTGGACTTTTTCCCCCCTCCTCACCCTATCATGCTTCCCTGGATTCTCTTGAGAAAAAAAAATCTGAGAAAATGAAACCAAACAATCTTGAAATTCTTTAACTAATTTCTCTTATTCAGGTCAATTGTTTCTGATATTCTCCTGATCTGCTTTTTAAACAGTACCAAATAGCTGCCTGGCACATAAAAGATTTAGTAAATGCTTGTTGATTGATTGATTGAGGTCTGAAAGTATTATTTTTCCTTTATTTCTTTTTTCATTTTTCCCTTGAGAATTCAAATCTTTTCTTCCTCCAAATGAATTTTATCATTATTCTGTTTAGCTCTATAAAGTATCCCTTTGGTAGTTCGATTGTTCTGGCAAGAAATACATAAATTAATTTATCATCATTTGTTATATTGGAACAAAATAACTTATTTTAAGTTATTTTAGATGAGAAAGTGTAAGTGTTATTTTAGGGCTTATAATTAACACTTCAGTACTTAGTGGAAAAAATGTAAAACTGAGATGCCAAGCAAAGGATTCTCATCCCATCTTTGTACTTAAAATGACTACTGATTTCTGCCTGATCCTGAAAGGAATCACTGAAGCTGAGGTTAGGCTACACTGAGATGTTATATAACAAGGTTAAGGAAGGGAAGATGCTTATAAGAGGATAATTTGTTTCAATTAATGCAATCGCTGAATAGATTCACAGATGATTCATAATGTGTTAAGGTGTTTACTTGTTATCCCTTTACCAACTATGAATTACTCTCTGGGTGAAAGGGCATAATTGATAAGCAAAAAAAGAAAAGAAAAGAATCACGTCCAGAGAAGTCTTTAAACAGCTAAGCATCAGATACGAAGTTGGTCAATTTAAATCAGCCTAGTCTCAGAGTAGCCGGTACAGGAGACCTTTGCAGTGAGAGGGGGAAGGAATTGTTCTCTCCTGCTGTCCTAGTCAACCATGGTGTCTAATAGTAGAGCTACTGGCCTATTGGTGATGAGGTGTTGGCTCTGGGACCTGCCTTGAGCTCTCCTTGAATCTTTGAGGTGCAGGCTCTGGGAAACCCCTTGAAGTCTGATTGAATCTTCCCACTTGATGAGGCATTTGCAGAGGCCTTAAGTATTTCATTGTGGCAGGGCCCAAACCTCTGTTACTAGCCTAGCCCTCCATTGTTCATCTACTTCCCACCCTTGAGCCTATCAAAATATCAATTCACCCTTGCATTGACCTCATTAACTCCTCCTGAAGACCCTCCCCAAACTCATTACTGGAGTCTGACCTCATTGACTCCTCCTGAAGACCCTCCCCAAACTCCTCCTC
>CM053595.1:24588703-24600612 GCA_028646575.1 Pseudocheirus occidentalis | reverse complement strand
CCCTCCATTGTTCATCTACTTCCCACCCTTGAGCCTATCAAAATATCAATTCACCCTTGCATTGACCTCATTAACTCCTCCTGAAGACCCTCCCCAAACTCATTACTGGAGTCTGACCTCATTGACTCCTCCTGAAGACCCTCCCCAAACTCCTCCTCCAGACCACCCCTAGATTCCTCTGTATATAAGACCCCATCTTCCCTCCGTGTGAGAGAGCACCACAGAATGCCCTAGCACACAGACTTGCTCTGTGAGAGTGCCATAGTATAGCTTAGCACAGACTTACTGTGTGAAAGCTCCATAGAATGACCTAGCATAGACTGGCTCCTTAAGAGTCTGTCCCATATGGTGAACTTGAACTTTCAATAAACTTTGTTTTTCTTTGGCTGAGAAGACTTGAGTGGAATTCTTTCGGCAGGACCCGGCATGTTGGTATTTGGGGGTTTCAGGTAGTCCTAACCCTCTGTGGGTACCCTCTTCATTGGGAGACATTGCATGTAACAACTGAAGAATCAGTTTGAGAGAGTTCATGATATACTTGAGGAAGTAGAGACAAACACTCCAGACAGACATGGATCTAAAGAAGTATCCAGGGGCAGCTAGGTGGCGCAGTGAATAGAGCACTGGACCTGGAGTCAGGAGAACCTGAGTTCAAATATGACCTCAGACACTTAACACTTACTAGCTGTGTACTTGGGCAAGTCACTTAACCCTAATTGCCCTGCCTTCTCCTCTCCAAAAAGCAAAAAACAAACAAACAAACAAAAACATCCATCCACTCAAGGCCAGAGGTACCTTCTAGGAGTGGGACCTCTGACAGTAGAAAAGAGAGTCTGCTATTCAAGAAATAACTAGAGTTGAGTTCAACAGAGAACTAGCCCTGGCAATCAAGAATTGGGCCACAAGGGCAGCTAGGTAGAACAGTGGTTAGAGCACTGACCCTGACATCATGAAGACCTGAGTTCAAATCCAACCTCAAATACTATGTGACCCTGGGCAAGTCACCTAACGGCAGATTGCCTTCCTCTATCCCGCCCCCCCCCCCAAAAAAAATTGGGCTACAGAGAGGACTGCAGAAAGAGAGAAGGGAATGTGAGGCAGTTCGAAAGTTGTGAATTGTTTTGGATACATGTGTTTCCACTTTGTATGCCTTACTACTGCCATACTTTAAGTTGTACCTACTTTTCCCATAAGTATGTTGTACATTATTGAGACAATGTGTCCCTGATTCATGGGAGGAATGTTTTTGTAAGTACTGTTCTTACTATGTGATCTTAGGCAATAGCTCTGCTAAGAAATAATTGTGCAACTCTGAGATTTCACCTGACACCCATCTAATTGGCAAAGTAAGCAAAAAAAGAAAGAAAGAAAGAAAGAAAATAAAATGACAAATGTTGGAGGGGTCGTGGGAAAGCAAGTGCATTAATGCACTGGTGGTAGAACTTTGAATTGGTCTGGCTATTCTGGAAAGCAATTTGGAAGTATGACCCAAAATTTACTAAAACAGTACATGCCGTTTGGTCCAGAGATAATACTACAAGGCTTATGCTCCAAAAAGAGCAAAGAAAGAAGAAAAAGACCCATAGGTACAAAAAATATTTATAGCAACTCTTTTGTAGAGGCAAAGAGATGGAAACTAAGGAGGTAACCGTTAACTGGAGAATGGCTAAACAAGTTATGGTGCATGAGTATAATGGAATACTGTTGTACTATAAGAAATTAAGATTTCAGAGAAACCTAGGAAGACTTATTAACTGATGCAGAATAAACGAAGGAACATGCTGTGACGCTCCAACAGAGATGTCATGGATTGAACGTGCAAAACGAGACATATGTTTTTTGACACAGACAAGGAAGCGGGGAGAGGGTATTTTGCTTTGCTACAAATTGGTTATATGGGTTTTCTTTTTCTTTTCCAAAGGAAGGGGGAGGTGAGAGAGAGAAAGGGAAAATGAATGCTTGCCAGTTGGGGGAAACATTTTGTTAAAAAAAAAAAAGAACTATTTGTGTTTATTGACTGACAGTTAAGGGGAAGTAATAGACTGCAATACCCATGAGGCCTTAACTTACAAACTCTGAGTGCCAGGTTGGGGAAGGGGTACAGGGTGTGCATGGGAAGCTCCTCTTCTCTGAACTTATTGAGATATGCCTTTCCCTCCCCCACAGCCTCAGCATCAAACATACTATATACCTTTAAATTCTTGACTTTTGACAAGATTTTAAGAATTCATTAGCTATGTATCCACATCCACATACTTTCTAGATTCTTCAAAAGAACTCTGCTAATTTTTTTTGAAATATCAGAGAACATTAAAAGTTCTTACTAGCAAAATATTTTTTATTAGTGTCTCATTTTATTTTCATAAGAAACCTGTGAGTTTCCTAAAATGTTTTAATCCCCATTTTATAGATGAGGATCCCAAACCTCAGAGACATAAAATGACTCACCCAAATTTGAAAAAAAAAATCTAGCTAGTTAGTGCCAAAAGCCAAGACTTAAACCCAGATCCTCTGAGTACTAATTTAGGGGACTTTTAAATATGTAAGGCAAAAAAAGAGAAATATTTTGGACTGGGAATCTAAAGACCTTTGTTCTAATCTTAGCTCTGCCACCATCTGTGTGACTCTGGGTAATTCATTAGGGCCTTAGTTTTCCCTCAATAAAATGAGTGGGTCGAAGCAGATGATCTCCAATGTCCTTTCTGACTGACATTCCATGTTACAAGTGACTCACATAAGGTCATAGCAAATAAAACTGAAACTAGAGCTTGGCTGCCTGGATTCCTTGTTCAGAGTTTTTGACACAGCCATGTTATCCATTTGGAAATATGGCAAAGATAATTCTAATTTCACAGTGGCTTATTAGTCTGGAGACTCCTCAAGTTTCCTGTAAACTTTAATTCAATAAATATTTGTAAAATTTCCACTATGCATGGGGTCCTGTGCTACAGAATGCAAGCCATTATTTAAGAATAAAATTGTGGTTTTACTTGATTATTAAATAGTACAAATAGCACACAAATAGTACAAATAGTACACACACACACACACACACACACACACACACAAACTCAGAAGCAATGGAGGGAACTTTGAGAAACAGTTAAGGAAACCGGGTCAGGAACCATAGGTTTGAATGATGCCACAAATACTCCAAGCTATTAAGATCAGAAGCATGTCATTGAACTTTTCAGATTCTCAGTTCTTCCTTCTGTAAAATGGGAACCATACTTGAGCTACTTACTTCAGGGTTGTTGTAAAGAAAATGCTACATAAATGTTAGCTATTATTACTGTCAGACTTTATACAGTATTCACTTTGTAACTTCAGTTCACATGCCTTATCTAGTAAGAATTTTCTCTTCCCCAAAGAGAACAGGTGCTTCTGGGAACACTAAGTTTTACATGCCAAAAATGGTAAATGACCAAGCAGCACTCAGCATCTGTGTTTAGACTTCCAAGTAAGAAGACAGATCCAAGGATAGAAGGATTTAATACAATGCTCAGTTTTCATTGCTAATTCTAATCTAGGCAGCTAGGTAGTGCAGTGGAAGCAGTTCTGGACTTGAGTGCAAGAAGAGCTGAGTTCAAATCCTGCCTCAGACACTTACTAGCTGTGTGACCCTGGGCAACTCACTTAACCCTGTTTGCCTCAGTTTCCTTATGTGTAAAATGAGATGAAAAAGAAATTAGCCAACTGCTTCAGTATCTTTGCCTAGAAAACCCCAAGTGGGGCCACCAATAGTGACTCAAACTGAAAGCACTGAACGACAGATGTCAGACATTATGCTAGGTGCTGAGGATGCAAAAAAGGGCAAAAACACAGTCCTTCCCCTCAGGGAGCTCACAGTCTAATGGGGAGATGACATACAAAGGTATTGTGCATACCAGAAACGTAGAGGAGCTGAGAGATCATCTCAGAGGGAAGGAAAAATGCTGTCCGATTGTGTGGTGAGGGAAGGGGAAGGCAGGGTGGAAGGCTGGGAGAGGTTGATTATAGAAAGGGAAGCTCTAGCTGAGTTAAAAGAAGCCAGAGAAGCTGGGAGGTTGAGGTGAGGAAGGAGAGCACCCTAGGCACAGGAGAGAAGCAGCAAAAGGGCACTGTGTTAGAGGATGGAGTATTGTTTGTAAGGAATAATGAGAAAGTCCATGTTGTTGGTCTTCTGGAAGGCCAAGGAAGAGGGGAAAAGGGCGGAAACAAAATGGAAAAGGGAATGAAGCCTTTATTGCTTTCTCAGACCACAGAGGGGGTGGTTCCTCTGGTAAGAGTCCATCCTCCTGAACCCCAGTCAACTAATCGCCAGAAGACCCCTAAAATCCAATCAGTAAGCTGCTAGAGAATATGTATTTTATATTTCATAAAACTTCTATGGTAGGAGGTGAAATGGATAGCGTGCCTGGCCTGGAGTCAGGAAGACTCGTCTTCCTGAGTTCAAATCCATCCTCAGATCTTTATTAGCTGTGTGACCCTGGGAAAGTCACTTACCCTTGTTTACCTTAGTTTCCTCATCTGTAAAATTAACTAATGGAGGAAATGGCAAACCACTCCTGTATCTTTGCCAAGAAAGCCCCCAAATAGGGCCACAGAAAGTTAGACATGACTGAAATAACTGAACAACAAAACCTTTCCCAAAAAGGTACTTGAGTTGATTGGGTTGTTTGGTGCATTTTGGGGGGTGGGAGGAGAAGGTGACTCATTGATTTGAACCAGAGCTCCCTTGGTTACTCTCATAAAAAAAAAGTAAAGTTAGAGCTGGGAAGGCTTATGTAGTTCATCCAATCTGATCCCTCATTTTACATATGAGGCAACAAGTCTCAGCTCTTGCACAAGGTCCCACAGGTGCTAAGTAGCAGAGCCAAGACACCCTGTCTCCCACTCCAGTTCCAGTTCTCTTTCCACTATAACACAGAGTAGTCACACTAGCAAGGTTTCCTACTATCAGAGAGCTTTCCTAATCCTTGGTCTTTGGGGGTCTTATGTATATTACTTTCCATAGTTTTCTTGTCTTAATGGCTCATCTGTGCCCCCTGAGCAATATACTTAAGATCCCAAAAGACCACAGTCCCATGTAGGCAAAGGATGTTTATAGTAGCACTTTTTTTTTTAATGTAATGAGGGGACTAGCCAACAAGTCCAACCTTCATAAAATGTGTACTGTGTTCCAATGTTATGATCCACCAAGTCTTCAGAGCAGTCACAGGTATTGGTTTGTGAAGAAGAGGAACCTATCAAGAATGCATTCAAAATATATTTACTGCATTTTCTCTTTCCTGTCTGGCTTCCTTTGATTGAGGAGTCAAGGACTACTGCAAGGACTCCTCCTATGAGGAGAGAGACCTCAAGTCTTTATCACCCTGCTTGGGCTGCTTCTGTTGTGCCTAACCTATCCTTTCTTAAGTGAAAGGTTATGTCTATTCTTTCCAACCCTAGGTGATAGACTACTCTGGAGAGGTGAGAAGTCAGGAGAGCAGGCTTCCAAGAAGTCCAAGAGTAAGGTCAAGGCCACCATTTGAAGTCTAACAGCACAGCCCCTAGGAATCCTCAGGATCCAGCCCAAGGACCCCATAGTCAAGATGCCAGCTTCCTACAAGCAATGCAAAAGCTCTGGACACTCACTCTGCCAAATTCAGACGTGCAATTGGTAGGGGGAAAGCTTTGTGTCAGCTTATATTAAATTCAATCCAACTCTCACCAGTGACTGAGAGGGTAAATGAGAGAATGTACCCACCCCTACCCCCAGATGCTGAAGAGTAAATGCTTTGTAACTTCTGTTCTTGCTATTTTTTCTCAATAAATATCCCTTTGGAAATTGAATTTAATTAGTTAAATGATGGTAGGATGCTAATCACCAAATGCTATCACTGATATAAGAGAGATGCCCTCTGCAACTGGAGGTTAACTGTGAGAGAACATGCCAAAACGGATGCTTGATCCAATAGTATTACGGAAAGACATTCCTAGCCCTTCACAGGTACCTCCAGAATCCACAGGAACATAGCAACCTTGCTCAGGGAGTCCTGAATCAGTAGTGTAAGTGGCAGTTAGGAAGAGGATCCTCAGAGGTGACATGATAGCAAAAACTTGGAAAAAATATGGTCATTAATTGGAGAATCATATAATAAAGTATGGCATTATATAAATAATAATGAAATACTACTTGTGTTGTTCACTCATTTCAATCATGTCTCACTCTGCTAGCCCTTTTGGAGTTTTCTTGGCAGAGATACTGGAGTGGTTTCCTTCTCCAGCTCCTTTTACAAATGAAGAAACGGAGGGGAAAGGGTTAAGTGACTTTCCCAGGGTCACAGAGCTAATAAGTGTCTGAGAATGGATTTGAACTCAGGAAGGTGAGTCTTCCTGACTCTATGCCCAGCACTCTATCCACTGTGCCATCTAGTTGTAGGATAATAAATGATAAATATGAAGAATTAAGAGAAACTCAATAACAGTATCTGAACTGCTAGAGGATGAAGTAAGTAAAACCAATAGAACAACTTACACAATGACCAGCAATAAATAAAGAAAAATAAACCTGAAAATATAATGACCAACTGACTCCAGAAGGCTGATTGTGAAACACACCCAGTCCCTCTTAGCAGGGAGTATAAAATGAGGCAGCCCTGCCTAGTGATCTGGGGAAGAACAATGAAAGAAAAAGACCTGAGGGTGATTCAGTCTAGCAGATTGAATTCTCAATAGGAGCCAACAGTTTGATGTGACAGTCAAAAAAGTGACTGCAATCTTAACCTAAATGCAAAATTTAACATCTGAAAAGAGAGGAGTGCCAGTCTCCCCTGCACACTTCACTGCTCTGATCCCGCCACATGTGGAATGTGTCCAAGTGTGATGGAGAACCTCCTCAGATTTGTCAAACCTGCTTACTGACACCCCTTTTTGATGATTCACATAGGCTCAAATGACACTGCCACAAGGAATCCAGAAGGTATTGCTAAGGATTATGAAAACTTTGGTAAGAAAGTAAAGACCTCAGGGGCATAGGTAATATTTTCATCACTTTCGCTTATTGAAGGCAAAAGCCTCATCAGAAGAGAAAGAAGATTTGAGACATTTCTAGATGGTTTGGAAGATGGTATCTGAGAATGGATTTTGGATTTATGAGCCATGGCTTAAAATATAAGAATGATGAGATATTTATTGCCTAGGGATGGAGTATGCCTAATAAGGAAAAAATGTATTTGTCTGCCGTATTGCAAATCTAATCTGAAGAGCTTTAAACAGAAGAAGAAAGAGAAAGGAGAAAATACAGGTAAAAAATAGGGTAAACTGGGGCAGTTAGGTGGCACCAGAGCACCAGCCCTGGAGTCAGGAGGGCTTGAGTTCAAATCCAGCCTTAGACACTTACTAGCATAAAATCTTGGGTAAGTCACGTAATCCCAACTGCCTCCAAAAAAAAAAAAAAAGTAAGGTGAACTGGGGATCCTAAATCAAAGGGGGCAAATTTGACTTCATTAGGTATCCCTGAGAGCAGGTGGGGACTTACATAACTTATTCAAAATAAATAGAGTAGGAGCAACTGGATGGTATTAGCCCTGGAGTCAAGGACCTGAGTTCAAATCCAGCCTCAGATACACACTAGCTGTGTGATCCTGGGCAAATCACTTACCCCTGATTGCCTCCCCCAAAATCCAAAACAAAATAAATAGGGAAATGTTTAACAAAATTAAAATATAATAATTTTAATTTGTATTTTTTCTAAGTCAATATGTTTCCTCAAGCATCCATTTCTACTTAAGTTTACATCAATGATCTGGGGCACATTAAAATTCAATGAACTAACAGTTTGTTGTTGTTGTTTAGTTGTTTCAAACATGTCCAAGTCTTCATGACCCCATTTGGATTTCTCTTGGCAAAGATACTGGAGTGGTTTGCCATTTCCTTCTCAAGCTCATTTTACAGATAAGGAACTGAGACAAACAGAGTTAAGTGACTTTCCTAGGGTCATGCAGCTTGTAAGTGTCTGAGGTCAGATTTGAACTCATGAAGATGAGTCTTCCTCACTCCAGGTCTGGCACTCTATCCTCTGAGTCACCTAGCTGTCTCCTAACAGCACACTAGCAGCAGAAAACACTAATTACTCCCTTAGGGTCTAATGTAGCACCCCTTCTTCCACCACCCATTGTAGGTGACAGAAGCTTCCTCAGGCTAGGATAGCAGGGTGACAGCTTTCTTTGTTGCACCAGAGTTCAACCAGAAAAATTGAGCAACAGAAGGTACTGGGGTAGGATGGAATTTCACTAAGCCTAAGGAAGAAAAGTCAGCATTCATCCAGCACCAGTTCTGGCCCTCCAGAAATCAATTGTGAGAGAAACTGAGGCCAATGACATATGAATTGCCCAGAGTGGGAGAAAATTGAAACAGTGTTAAGGTTCGGTACCCAGGGAAACTCTAAACAAAAAGGAAGGCATGGGATCCTCCTCTAAATCATGCTCTCTAGGTGTAGGTGTTCTGGGCAGTCTTCTCTTCTTTATATAGCTTCACTTGGTGACCTCCTAGCTCCCACAGACTTAATGACCATCTCTATGTTCACAATTCTCAAATCTACCTATCTGGTGCTAGTTTCTCCCCTGACTTTCAATCTCTCATCTCCAACTGCCTTTCAGACATTTCAAACTCTATGTCCAGGAGATATCTTCAGCTCAACATGTTCAAACCAAACTTATTATCTTTTCTCCTCTAGCCTACCCCTTCTTGTTTTTCTTATTACAATAGAGAGCAACACCATTGTCCTAGTTCCTCAGGTTCACAACTTAGGTGTCATACTCAACTTTGCACTATCTCTCACCCCCATACCCACTCTGTTGGCAAAGTTTTGTCTTTGCAATACATCTTGAATATGTGCCCCTTTCTTGAGGGTGAGTGGGAAAAAGTTAGTGAGAATAAGGTTGCCTTAAAGCAGATTAAGCTAACTGAAAAGACAAAGTATTGTGTTTGTGGGGGAAGAGGAGGAGGAAATCCTAATTTGAGGGGAAAAAATAGATATTAGAGTCAAATGGAGGAAACTGTAAACTTAACTTTTATAACTTTAAATGTGAATTGATTAAACAAACAAGAGTGACCAAATGGATAAGGAAGCACACACCCAAAATTTGTCACTTAAAAGAAATACACTTGAAAAACAAAGACATACACAAATCAAAATACAGACTGGAAAAAATTTTTTTTTTTACTGTGCATCAGATGAATCCAAAAAAATAGGGGTTGGAATCATGCTGTCATCAAAACAAAGACAAGCATTCACAACATACAAAGGGATAAACAAGGAAATTACATTACACTCAAATAAAAAGCATGAACAATAAACAAACATTAATATGAAACACAAATACTCCAAATGCCTTAGCATCTAAATTCATAAAGAAAAAATTAATTGAAGTACAATAAGATAGGAAAAAATCCAATAGTCACAGTAGATTTCAATGTCCCTCTCTCAGTTTTGGCTAAGTCTAACATAAAGATAAACAAAAGATAAAAATATAGAATTATGCAAGCTGATGAAGAAAACTAGAGCTAAATAATTTGTGCTATATTATAAATGAGACTACTCAATCATACACTCATATACAAACACATACACACACATACACACATACACACAAATGCACAGATTTCTCAACACCACTTTGAATTTTAACAGTAAGTTCCATGTACTGAGATACAGTGATATTGCAAACAAATGTAACAAAGAACTAACATTCTTTTTTTTTTTTTTTTGCTTTTTGGAAGGCAGTTGGGGTTAAGTGGCCTGCCCAAGGTCACACAGCTAGTTTTTGTGTTAAGTGTCTGAGGCCGGATTTGAACTCAGGTTCTCCTGACTCCAGGGCCGGTGCTCTATTCACTGCGCCACCTAGCCTCCCCAACAAATACATTCTTTAAAGATTATAACCCAGGGCAGCTAGGTGGCACAGTGAATAGAGCATAGGCCCTGGAGTCAGGAGGACCTGAGTTCAGATTTGACCTCGGATACTTAACAGTTACTAGCCATGAGACCTTGGGCAAGTCATTTAACCCAAATGCCCTGCCTTCCCCCCTCCAAAAAAAAAAAAAGCAAAAGAAAAGAAAAGATTACAACACAAAAATAGTAATCAGTTCAGGGAGCATAAACAAAGATAGAAACCCAAATCCAGAGATTAAAATAACATCCTAAATGAGTGGATTATATCATATTAAAAATTAATAATTATGTGACAAAAATAATGAATCAGCCTAATATTTCTTGGATGCAACTAAAGCAATTCTCAAAAGAAAAGCTATATCCCTACAAACATACATAAACAAAATAGAAAAAAAAAGAAAATTAACGAACAGGATATTCATTTTAAAAAATTAGAAAATCAAAAAGTAGCCAAATCTAAAATAAGAAGAAATACTAAAAATTAAAGGAGAAACAAATAAGCTGGAGGAAAATAGAAATAATAAATATAATTAAAATATTTCTTTGTAAAAAAAAACTAGCAAAATTTATAAACCCTTAGTCAATACAATTTTTAAAAGAGAATAGAAAATTAAGCCAACAAAATAGCAATCAAAGTAAAGTCACAGCAAAACTAGAAGAAATAAAAAGAGTTATTAGAATCTACTATGCATAATTGTAAGCTAACAAAACTGAGAACACAAAAGACAGAATACTTCAAAAATATAAAACAACTAAACTAACAAAAGATAAAATAAAGATCTTAAGTAGTCCAATCTTCAAAAAAGAAACAAAACTAGCTGTACAACAACAACAAAAACTACCAAGAGAAAAAAAAACTCTTGGTCATAATGGGTTCACATGGGAATTCTATCCAACTTAAAAAAAAAAACAACTAGTACCCAAACTTCACAAAGTATTTTTTAATAATTTTAGAGAAAGCATACCACCAGATTCCTTTTAGGAGACAAATACAGTTCTAATATCTAGAGCAGGAAAAAAAAATAAAGCAAACATACACATACAAGAAGAACTATTGACCATTAATGAATAGAAATTCAAAAACTTCAAATACAATCCTGTCAAACAAACTATGTGGTTCATCTAAAAAGATGTGTTTCATGGCCAAATTGGATTTATAGCAGGTATGTAAGGTTGGTTCAACATTGGAACAGAAATTAATACAATTAATCATATTTTTAAAACATTCAAAACTATTTGATTATCTCAATAGATTCAGAGAAAGTCTTTAACAAGGTACAACACTCATTTATTCTGCAAAGTATAGGCACAAAGGACTTCTTTGTTTAAGTATCACAAAATTATCTATCTTAAACCAAAAGTAAGCATCATATGCAGCAGAGATATACTCTGATCTTCCCCAATAACAAAGGAATAAAGCAAAAATGCCCACTTTCTCCACTATTCTTTAAAATTATTCTGGGAATTCTAACAAAAGTATTAAGACAAGATAAAGAAATTAAAGGCATAAAGAAAAATAGGTGAAGAGTAGATAAAACTGCCCCCATTTATTAATGATATGATGGTTTATTCAGAAAATTTTAGAGAATCAGCAAAGATACTAATTGGAACAATTATAGGTCAGCAAAGTTAAAGGCTACATTCTCTCTCTTTTTTTTAATGTTTATAGCACTTCTCTTTATCTTTTTTTTTAAATGTAACTTTTTTTCTCATGATATATTTTTTATTTGTTTTCTTGTTTACATCATTCATTTTCATGACATTTTTGAATTACAGATTTTCTCCCCATCTTTCCCCTGCCCCAACCCTAAAACAGCAATCCCATTGTAAAGCCCCTCCCCTACTCTGCTCTCTTACTTTCTGGTAGGGCAGCGAGGGTCTCAATTCTTTCGATTCCTCCCTTATCACCCACGCCCACTGGAAGGACATTCAATTTAATACAGGCTGTGATTATACAGGACATCTTCATAGTGGACATATTGTGACAGTGATCATA
>CM053595.1:24568551-24588203 GCA_028646575.1 Pseudocheirus occidentalis | reverse complement strand
CAGGATCAATTGAATAGGATGGGTTAATATTTCAAAAGGTGAAATTGAGAGGTTGGAGAGGAATAGTATGAGAGGAGATAGGGAGAGATAGAATGGGGTTAATCCTCTCATATAGAAGAGGCAAGGGATAACTGTTACAATGGAGGGGAAGAACAGGAAGGCAAAAAGGAATGGGTCAACCTTACTCTCATTGAATTTGGCTTAGGGGAGGAATGACATACACTCTAAACTGAGTATCTTGGCCTACAAGAGAGTAGGGGTGATGGGGATGAGAGGAGAGAGGATGGAGGGGAGGACAGGTTGGAGGGGAGGGTTGTTAGAAGCACACACTTCTGTAAAAGGACAAGGACATAGTAGAGAATAGAACAAGTGGGGGTCAGAATAGGAAGGAGAAAAATATCATCAGTATTATACATTGTGGAGATGTTCTGTGTAATTACACATCTACAGCCTATATTGAATTGTTTGTCTTTCCAATGGGGGTGGGTGACAAGGGAGGAAGGGAAAGAATCTAGAATTTAAAGCTCTAAAATCAAATGTTAAAATATATATATATACATATATATATATATATATATATAATTATTATTATTTACATGTTACTGGGAAATAAGATATACAGGCAGTAGGGTAGGGAGACCCATCTTGCTCTACCAGGAAGTCAAAGGGGTGATGGGGGAGGCTACAGGAGAGAGCAGATTGGGGAAAGGGGTATATAGTGGAATTCTGTTTTGGGGTAGTGGGTAGGCAAAGACGGGAAGAAATTTGTAATTCAGAATCTCATGGAAATGAATGATATAAACTAAAAATAAACAAAAGTTAAAAAAAAAAGGAAAGAGTGGAAGAACACAGTAGCTTCACAGTAACTCACAAACTATGACCCTTCTAATACCTGCTTCCGCCAGTAAACTTCAGGTCTTTTTCAAGGCTAAGAGCCATATGCAGTGGGAACTGTGGACTAAGAAGGGTTGGTCTGCCCCTCCTTCACCTTCTACTGTGGCTAAGACCCTCCTCTGCCCACCGAGACCACCCTCTAGCCTATAAGAACTTTATCTTGCCAGACAAGGCCCTTTGGGAACTGAGGTACAGACTACCTCTTCTTATGTAGTACCGATGTAGCCCTTAACCATTTTGCATATGTAAAAGTATGCTGTATAAGAACATACTGTTTTTACTAGCTTTTTATGTGTCACTTATCAGTAACTTTTCTGTTTTTAATATTGTGCTCTATCACCCCCATAAACCCTGTGGGTTTTTACTGTCCGATTTTGAATAGCTTGATGAATTTTAGAGATTCATATATCGAGTTATAGCAGAACTGCCTGTACCACTATTACAGGTGAGAAAACCAGAGTCGCTTCCCAAATATCATGCAACTCATAAATGGCAGAGTCCAGGGTAGGGCCAAGGTCTTTTGGCTCCTCATCTAATTATATCGCTACAGCTACACTATGGTTACAATTTTGATTTAGTGTTAAAAAGACTGTAGAAATGATGTGACTCAATTTTTATTTTGTAAAGATCCAAAGACATTAATTGATTTGCCCAGGGTAACATACTGAGCCTTAACTTTAGTTAAGTAGCTCACTGAACCTAAGTATACTGAATTCACAGGCAGCTGGGTGGGGAAGTGCACAGAGCAGTGGGCCTGGAGTCAGGAAGGCTCATCTTCCTGAGTTCAAATCTGGTCTCAGACACTTACTAGCTGTGTGACCCTGGGCAAGTCACAACGCAGCTTACCTCAGTTTCCTCATCTGTAAAATGAGCTGGAGGAGGGAATGTCAAACTGCTCCAGTGTCTCTGCCAAGAAAATCCCAAATGGTATCACAAGGAGTCGGACATGACTGAAAAACCACTGAACGACAACAATTCTGAATTCAAATCCAGACCTTCCTTTACAATATTATATCACATCGGCCCATTAGATCATATTCAATGCTTCACTTCTAAGATCCTTTCCAAATCTAAAATCCTAAATTTCTAAGATATAACAAAGGAAAAGAACCCCTGATATCCTAGATTGTCTCCTCCCCTTACTTTACAGATCCTTAAACTCATTTTATTGCCTAATTTGGGGAGCCTTTGACAGCTCATACCTGAAGTAGGTCAAGAAATTTTTCTAATCCCACACATACACTCTAGGTTTTAATCTACGTGGTAGGACTCGCTCCTGTGGATTCAATTATCATCTCTTGCTGCAAACTCTCCGCCGACCTCCAGTCTGACATCCCCAACAGCCTTTCAAACATTTCAGGCTGGCTGTCCAGTGGACATCTTAAATTCAGTATGTTCAAAACTGCACTAATTATCTTTCCTCCTAAATCCTCCCGCTCCCCTTCCTTTTCATGGATGGGAAAGTGATTCATTTTTAAATCATGATGACTTTACTTAGAAGATCTGGATTAATCCCATCCCTTGAGCTCTCAAAGCCATTTCCTGAGGGCACATTTGGTTTCCCTCCTGAAAGTAGAAAATGTACAGAGAGTTTTGCAAGGAATCTTGGGTTAAATCTTGGCTCTTTTCCTCCACACCCCAATACAGAGGACGGTGGTAGAGTCAGTCAATAACCAACTTTATGACTGACTTCATAGACCTAACTGTGTAAAGTACAAATAAGGACATTTAATCATTGATAGAATTCAGAGACTCACGGAATGCGAGGGCTGAAAGGGTCCTTAGAACATAAACTCACAGAATGTCAGAGAAGGAAGAAATCTTAGACCATGATAATAATAGATGACATGCAAAGGGATTTGCAAATGCTATGCGTATTTGCACTGGATCATTAGTCCTGTAAAGTAGGTGTTATAGAAATCATTTTGTGGTTATTACCGTTCGGTTGTGTCCGACTTACTGTGACCCCATTTGGGATTTTCTTGGCAAAGTTTATTAGATTAATCTAAAAGATTTCACTTATCACATCTGGCATTAGTTTATTGCTAAGGTCCCTTCCAATTTTAAATGATTGTATGAACCCAAGATTTTCAAAATCTTCCCACTCTCTCATTGGGTTCGCTATTTTCTTCTCTAGCTTATTTTACAGGTGAAAAAATTGAGGCAAAACAGGGTTAAGTGACTTGCCCAGGGTCACACAGCAAGTAAGTGTCTGAGGCTGGATTTGAAACTCAAGAAGATGAATCTTCCGGCTCCAGATCTGGTATTCTATCCACTGCACCACTTAGCTGCTCCATGGAAATCATTATCCCCATTTAACAGATGAGCAAACTGAGACTCAGAGAAATTAAGTGACCTGCCTGTGGTCACTCAGCTAGGAAGTATCAAAAATAAAAGATGCTTCCCCTCGATTGGCTCCACCACAATGCTTCTAACAAAATTGTAAAACTGGCAGGAACTGTTGCTAGAGGACGTTCAGTTTGCACCTCTCATTGTAGAGATGAAGAAAGTGAAGCCCAGAAAAAATGGCTGTGTAACTAAATTATCCCTGAAAGGTCTGGCTATAAAACCTCAAGTGGGGAAAGAAGCCGGGCAGCTGAGGAAGAAGGAGAAAGGAGGGGTTGGCAGTGGCCTTTGTAAGTGTTTCCTGCTGAGATGCTGTTTGGAATCCGTTCCAAGTCAAATATGTTTGCAAAGGGAACACTTAAAAACGCCCTGTCAGGTTATTCCGTTGGCCAGCCCTCGTGCCTGTCCCAGTCATATGAAAGTCAGTAGGACAGGCGAGAGGGGCAGTGAGGCGGCTCAGAGCACAGAGTGCACAACCAGGAGTCAGGAAGACCACTCTTCCTGAGCTCCAATCTGGCCTCAGACACTTTGCAGCTGTGTGACCCTGGGCAAGTCCTCTCCTGTAAAATTAGCTAGAGAAAGAAACGGCAAAGCATGCCAGTGTCTACCAAGAAAACTGCAAATGGGGTCATGGAGAGTCAGATGAATGGAATGATTGAACAACAGCAACAAGGGCAGGCAAGAAATACATAGGTACTCATCAGTCCAACGTACTGTTTCTGAACTCTTGAAATATCAAGATCACCTATGGGCTGGATAGGTGGCTCAATGAATAGGACACTAGCCCTGGAGTCAAGGACCTGAGTTCAAATCCGACCTCAGACGCTTAACACTTATCAGCCGTGTGACCTTGGACAAGTCACTTAACCCCAACTGCCCTCAAAAAAAAAAAAGAGTTCACCTATGGAGGTTCAAAAGGCAAAGTGAATTTCTCTTTAGTCCATAGCTCCAGGGGAAGTACACTGGCTCAGAGTCAGAAAGCCTGTGTTCCCCTCCTAGTTCTGCTGCTTGTCTCTTTGCAGGGTCTTGTGCTGTTTCCTTCCCCCTCTCTGGCCATCAGTACCCCCTCCCCCCAATAAAATGAAAAGGCCGCATTAGTTTATTGCTAAGGTCCCTTCCAATTTTAAATGATTGTATGAACCCAAGATTTTCAAAATCTTCCCACTCTCTCATTGGGTTCAAGATTTTTGTGACTGATGGGCAGGGAAAATATTCAGGGTTGACTATGTGACTGCTAAGTGGACCGTCATCTGGACGCCCCCTTCCCAAAGATCCCATCCTTCCCCCCAACCCCATCCTACCACAGGTGTCTGAAATCCTGCCATTCAAGAATGAGTCATCACATCTTTCCTATTGGTTAAGCATTGCCCTTTTGAAGTTCCTGATGTCCCTGGGCAATGAGTTTGCCGGGTCACCTTCCTACCACTAGAAGAATTACTGGAGCAATAGGAAAGCCCCAACCTGGAAATGGAAAGAGGTGATTGGAGGGGAGAGAAGATCTAGAGGCAGGGGGGAGAAAGCAAAGATATCACCAAGGACTGGCACCGGGGCGGGTTTAGAATTTAAGTCCAAAGCGTCTGGCTCTCAGACAGCTCAGATACATTACCAAGGAGCACAAGTAGTCCCTATTCTCACACTTTGCCTTTCTCTAATCAAGAGGGGATGTGCTCCTTTGCCAATTAGCAGCAGGCCCACTGAGGTCCCGAGTCCCCCAGGGCCCCTTGACCTTGGGCACAGCAACACAGCACCATCTAATGACTGGCAACAACAGTCCTTTTAACCTGTTGATAACAGCAACAGCAACAGGCCATATTTACATGGTAAACCCCTTTGTGTTTTTGTGTTGCATCATGCATAGTATTGTATATTTCTAAAAGATTTCACTTATCACATCTGCCCCCATGGACATCCCTCCAATTAGTTTAGTGTATCATTCTCAGCTTACAGATGGGAGAGCTGAGGCTAAGAGAGAGAAAATGACTTACAAGAAGAATCAAAGAAAACAAAGGCCGAATTGGTCCAAATACAAGTTAATTCCAAATATGAACCACACCCCTAAAATGAGAGCTCCTTGAAAGGGGAAAAAAACGTGGTAAAGACACTGAAAAATAGTCTGTAGTGAGGTTTCATAGAAGGTAGAAGTGGGAAGAGAATATGTGGGTATGATCATCGGTATATGGTATTTGACCCGAAGTCCAGTGGGATTTTTTTGCTTCAGTTTGGCTCCAGGGCTTTGGGCCATACTTTTGGTCACAGTCTTGTCATTCCGCTCCCTATGGCAATCTCTAGGTGCACCCCCTTTGGTGAAAACTGAGACCTGTCTATGGTGGAATTCTCCCAGTAAATGAAATGCCTGCTTACAAGACCTGATTTCTGGAGCTGAAGAACAATACCCTTATTTCCTCCTTCCAATTGAGCATTCCAGATGCCGTTCTTCAGAGGGGGTTATTGGCACCTGAGTCTGTAAAGAGACTTGGCTCTCATTACTGACAGTAGTAATCAGCTGTACTAAGCTGTTACCACCATTCTGAGCCCCAGAGAAGTGATTCCTGTGTCCAGAGGCCACTTTACAATCTTACTTCAAGATCTGATATGCATTTTTGAGCTGAGGGAGCCTGTCTAATGAAACCACTCAAAGGAATTGAGTAGAAACTGGGTAGACTTGGCAACCATCTCCAAAAGTATAGGGTGTAAGGGCTAGACTGGCCAAGGGAAGCAAAGCCGATTTCACTCCTGTTTGGTTTTTATTAAAGGCAAAAAATTCTTGTTAATTTCTGTCTTAATGTCTCTAAAGATTTGTATTTAGATTAATTCAGAAAACATTTATTCAATGTTTACTTTGTGTAGATAGCTGCTGTGTTATCTATCAGAGAGAGAAATAAAACCTAGGTGAGATATGCTCCCTGCTCGTGTTATGGAGTTTATAGTTTAGTGAGAGGATTTGAAAGACACAGATATTATGGTTATAATACATGTTAGCAGATGGTGGCACTAGTGGCCTAGACAGACTAAGCTGTCAGTCAACCATTGAGCCGAAAGGCTTCTTCCTCCCGCAGAGGGATGGTTTTCCTTTGCAAAATGCTTGGCCAAGAAAGGTTGCTGGTGGTTTGAAATGGAAAATAAGTTTACCTAAACTCCAAGCTTTCAGCCTGGGGTGCTTTGTTTTGTTTTGTTTTGGTTTTTTTGTTAAATCTTCTAGAGTCCCTGGAGGACTCTAGAACCAAATAGTATTCTCTTTCTCCCTTTAATGTCCTGTATTCTTAACTAAGTAGATGGCTCCAACCCTCAGTCAGTTTAGACTGACAAATCCACATGTGAATTTATAAAACCTCAGTACTTTAGATCTGCTTCCCTTCCAGGATTTGTCCTTCCCCTACTCTCCCTCTCCCAATCTCACTGCTAGCATTCAAGCAAGCAGAACTGGCACAGCTTCAAATAGCCATCCAGATTTTAATATATTATCACATGCACGCTGAGAAAACACTTAAACACAATACTGTTTATAGAAATAGCAGTTTTAAAAGCAGCCACAGTTGGCAGCTGCAAGAGAAGAAGGGGAGGCTGTCTTTCCTTCCCTTCTACCAGTTCTCCATTAGCGACTGGGAAGAGCAAAAATATATATTTTAGGTTTTTTTTTTAATTTGTGTTTTCAATGAATAAAAATAGATTTTTCTCTCCCTCTAACCATCCAACCTTAAAAAAGGAAAACAAAATTCTTATAGAAAATATGCCTAGTCAGGCAAATAAATTCTCACATTAGCCTGGTCCAAAAGATGCCTCATTCCTCCTTCTGAGTCCATCAGCCCTCTGTTAAGAGATGAGCAGCATACCTCTCCATCTGGCCTCCAGAATCATGGTTGGTCATTGTGCTAGTTGGACTTCTTAGGTCTTTCAAAGTTGTTTTTACAGCGTATAAATTGTTCCTGTTCTGCTCACTTCACTCAGCATCAGTTCATACAAGTGTTCCCAGGTTTCACTAAAAAGAATCAATTTGCCATGTCTTATAGCATAATATTTCATTCAATTCCTATACCATAATTTGTTCAACCATTGCTCAATTGATGGGCACCACATTAGTATCCACTTTCTTTGTAACTACAAAAAGAGCAGTTATAATTGTTTATATATATATATATATGGGTTTTGTATAAGCAAAAGATTAAATAAAGCACATCACAGAGAGAGAAGTGGGTCCTAATTTACCTTCCTGCCCCCCACCCTGGAAAGCTTAGGGAAGCCTTAAAGGCCTGTCACCAACAATCTTATCCCTACATTCCAGAAGCTCACCGGCAGGCTCTAGGATGCTGTCCCTTGCGACTCAGGCTTTGCCCATGTCATTGGAACACCAATTTCCAACTATTGATCAGAGAATAGTAATTAAAGCAAAACTACCATCTTGGTCGAGGTAGCTAGATGGTTCAGTGGATAGAGCGCTGGACCTTGAGTCAGGAAGGGCTGAGTTCAAATCTGACCTCGGACACTAGCTGTGTGACCCTGGGCAAGTCACTTAACATCTGTTTGCCTTAATCCACTGGAAAAGAAAATGGCAAACCTCTTCAGTGTCTTTGCCAAGAAAACTCCATGTGGATACTGTGTTCCACAGGATCACAAAGAGTAGAATATGACCCAAGGGTCATCTCACTCCACAACCTCGTTACTGTAATCTCCATTCTCTGATTTCTTTCTTGAAACCATTCCTTACTGCCTACCAATGTACATTATCTTCCCCTTATTAGAATGTAAGCTTTCTGAGGGCAGGGAATGCCTCACTCGCTCATATTCTAGGCAAAAGGAAAGGTGTAGGAAGTGGGAAAGCTCAAGATGTGTACAGATAGCCTGTAGCAACGCAGCTTTGATGGAGGGTAGTCTGTAGGGGGAATGAAAATGAAAGAAAGCAAGAAGGGCAGGTTGGAAGGAAAGTGGTGAGAGCCGTTTGCTAAGGACCCTACAGCGCGTGATGTAAAGCAAAGACCTAATGGGGTGAAGCCCTCATGCTTCAGATCTTAGCTCCCATTGATAGGAGCTACACAGCTTTATAAGGCTATCCCCTCCAAATAACTCTTTGAGGCTGTGTCAGTTAATTCCTCATTTTATGGATGAACTAACTAAGGCCCCGACAAGTGAAATGATTTGTCCAAGGGCACACAATTAGGAAGTGGCAGGCCTGGAATTCCTACTCATATCTTTTCATTCCAAGGCCAGAAATGTAAGTTCTGAATGAAAAGAATGCTGAGTATCTTGTAATCTGTCTCAGCCATTCCTGCTCTCATAGTTTCACTTGTGTGTTTATTCCAAGGTCCTCCCTCCCGTTCCCTCCCTGTGCTCATTATTTATTGCTGGTGTTTGCTTTAAGGCTACGCTCATCCGTGGTACAATGGATCAACAGAACAAGTATTTAGTGACCAGTTTCTGGGTGATCAGCAATGTGGGGAGACAATAAGGGAGACATACAGTCCCAGCCATTAGATATTTCATCACCTGCTTTGATCACACTGAAATAACTAGTAAACAATACAAAATGAAATATAATTAAATACTCTATTAAATGATAAATGATAAAGATTGTAAGTGCTGACCAGAGAAGACCCTGTCAATGGAGGCAGGCTTAGACAGAGAAGGGCCTGAAAGTGATGGGATTTGAACTGGTTCTTGAAGTATGAATGTTTTAAATGATATGTGGGGAAGAAAAGAATCATATTCTGGTAAGGATGAATAGCATTCTACCTTCTCAAACACAGAAGTCCAGAATTCAGAGCTATAAAGAACCTTTGAAAGCATCTAATCCACCCTGCACATGGGATTCCCTCTCTAGTACACTGGGCATACACTTATTTACCCTTTGGATTTGAAGACTTCCACTACTCCTCCACCACTTTTTTTTTGAGGCAATTAGGGTTAAGTGACTTGCCCAGGGTCACATAACTAGTAAGTGTCTAGACTGGATTTGAACTCACATTGACTTCAGGGTCAGTGCTCTACCCTCTGCAACAACTATAAATTTTTAATAAATATTTGGCTTGGTTTATTGACTTGATTTGATTGAACCCCCTAAAGCAGCCCCATTCTACATCTGGACAGCTTTGTTAGAACACTTTCCTTTTGAACTGTATTTTAGGATATATTCTACTATACAAAACTAGAAACAGCTTTGTATGTGTGTCTCTGTGTGTATGTATATATGTGTTTATGTATAAGTTCATACATATATGCAAACACACACAAACGTGTGTGTGTGTGTGTGTGTTGTGTGTGCTTGTATATGAGGCAGGCAGGTGGCTCAGTGGATATAGGCCATGGCTTAGAGTCAGAAGGACCTGAGATCAAATCTGGCCTTAGATAACTTACTCACTGTGTGACCCTGGGCAAGTCACAACCTTTGTTTGACTTAATCCATTGGAGAAAGCAATGGCAAGCCACTCTAGTAACTTGGCAGAACACTCGGTGACCAGCCATGGTGCTCTATGGTCCATATGGTCCATATGTGACTGAGCAACTGATCAATAACAAGCGTATGTGTATACATGCATATGTTCACAATGCATGCAAAGTATGTGTGAATATGCATGTATTCAGGAGTGTGTATTTGTGTACGTATGTATACATGCATAAACGTGTACAGGAAAAAGTAGGAAGCAAGGATCTAGATCCCGGGCACCTGCTTGGCTCTTAGCTGCTCACACAGCTCCAGGATGAGAAATGAGCTCTTAGACTCCTTCTGTGTGTGTATGTGACATATGTACACATTCCCATGTACATACATACACATGCATGTACAGATAATACATACGTTGTTATTGTTGAGTCATATCAATCATGTCCAACTCTTCCTGACCCCTTTTGGGGTTTTCTTGGCAAAAGATACTGGAGTGGTTTGTTACTCCTTCTCCAGCTATTTTACAGATGGGAAAACTGAGGCAAACAGGGTTAAGTGACTTACCCAGGAGTCAGGCAGCTAGTGTCTTCAGCCAGATAGAAAAGTCTTTTGGACTCCAGACTGGGCACTCTATCAACTCTGCTACCTAGCTGCCCCAACACAACACACACACACACACACACACACACACACACACACACACATACACACACACATTTATGTCCTTAATTGCTATAGAGATAAAACTGATTCAAGTAGATGCTATCCCAGAGTGTGCTAGTGGATGGTGTTTTTGAACTAGGCCTTCTGGGCCTATTTTGTGGAGATTTCTGGAAGAGAGAAGCCAGCAGGAGTTTGAGCTTGGAATTTAGAGTTGGAGAATTTATCTTCCATCTTGGAGTCATTTGGGCAGATACAGGTCAAGCAGGTGCTGGGCGTCTGGGTCCCTGCTTCTCTATTCTTTCCTTTTCAGACACAGGAAGGTTCTGTTGCTGCTGCTGCAGTTGTTGCTTTATTAGACAAATGAAAGGGGCAAGAGACTGCTGAGCACTAAAATTGGTGGCTGATGAGGTAAGGTGATCCCTTCCCCTCCCTCCAGCATCTTCCTTACCCCTTTTTTGCCCAGGTAATGGAAGCAACTCCCAGTGAGTGCCCAAGTCCTCTGAGTTTTGCCTTTCCTCCCCATGATGAGTTCTGAGCAGAAAGCAATTTCTGCTCCTACAGTCAGAAGTGCTGTCTTTAATATTTTGTTTTTAATATTTCCATGGACTAGCAGAGAGCCTTGCCTTTAGCTGGTACTTAATATGTATTTGATGAATCTCTAAACAGTTCTTATCTCTTTGTTTTTCCACAACTTAAAAAAAAAAGGCCTCTTTTCCTTTGCATTCATTTAAGACTTCACCTTCTTCTGGGCATCCCTGGTGCTTTTCTTGGAGGACTATGACACAATTTTGTATTCATCCTCTGTTACGCACTCTGCTTTCCATATTCTGTATACATTTCTTAAAGATCTAAGTTGGTTTTGTACTATAATAAAGAATAAACAGGCAGGTTTCAGAAAAACCTGGAAAGACTTAACTGAACTGATGCAAAGTGAAGTAAGCAGAACCAGGAGAACATTGTACACAGTAACAGCAACACTGTGTGGTGATAGACTTAAGTCTTCTCAGCAATACAATGATCCAAGACAATTCTGAAAGATACTTTCTTTTTTATTTATTTACTTACTTATTCATTCATTTTCGTTTTTTTGCTTGTCTATCTATCTCTTTATTTATTTTTAGTTTTCAACATTTATTTCCACAAGATTTTGAGTTACAAATTTTCTCCCTGCCTCACCCTTGCCCCCACCCCAAGACAGCAAGCCTACTGAATACACCTTCCCCCAATCTGTTCTCTCTTATATCCTCCTCCATTCTCCTCCTAACCATCTAGTAAGGCAAGATGGATTTCTATGCCTTAGTGCCTATATATCTGAAAGACATTTTCTAAAGAAAATTGGAAAATGCTATACACATTCAGAGAAAGAACTACAGAGTCTGAATGTAGATCAATGCATACTATTTTCAGTGTTTTTTGTTTTTTATTTCTCGTGTTTTTCCCTTTTGTTCTGATCCTTCTTTCACAACATGACTAAGGTCAGGGGAAAAGATCTAAGCTGACCAGTGAATTCTCTTTACAGCCACTTCAGTCTTGTTAGAGGGCTTCACCTTTTCTTTCTTCTAGAATACTGGACTACAGTCAGGAAGTCTGGGTTCAACTCTAGCCTCAGACACTTACTATCTCTGTGACCCTGGTCAAGTCCCTTAACTTCTCTTTGCCTCAATTTCCTCAACTGTAGAATGGGGATATTAACAGCACCTACCTTCCACTTCTGAATGGCTAATGTGACAGACACATTGGATAGAGTGCCAGGTCTGTATTCAGGAAGAATCATTTTCTTGAATTCAAATCTAGCCTCAGACACTTAATGGCTGTGTGACCTTGGGCAAGTTGTTTGCCTCAGTTTCCTCAACTGTAAAATGGGAATAACAATAGCACCCACCTCTCAGGATTGATGTTAGGATCACATAGGACTAACAAAGTGCCTAGAACATAGTAGACACTACACACAAGCTGATTCCCTTTCCATTCTTCTATTTTAGGAAACATGTGTGTCATCAGAATTTTTAGTTCCACTTCCCTTAAGTCACTTTCTTACCTGATAATACCTGGTTCTATAGAATGTAGACCAGGTAACCCTATTTATGGCTTCTCTGAAGTCTTTGAAATTCACATAAAAAGCATCAGTTTTTGACCCCCCCAAAATGATTTCTTCTTTGTGATTCAATTCAATCCAATGAAATTTATGAAGCACCTATTAAGTACTTACTCTATGAAGGGCACCATGCTAGGTAACGGGTGATACAAAGACAAAAACTAAATAATTTCTACTTTCAAGGAATCTACAACCCAAGGGGTGGAAAGGGAAGGGAATAACTTGTACATAGATCAGTAATATCTGTCTTGTACATGTATGTATACAATCAGATGCATATAAACATGTATGCACATATATAATATACACACACAATGGGGGTAGGGAAGAGTTGAGGCATAACAAACACTGTGGTATAGTGGATAGGGAACCAGCCTCAGAGCCAGGGAGGCTGGGTTCCAGGCTTGCCTCTGACACTGTCGCTTCACCTCTTACTATTCTCTAGACTACCCTCCAAGACTATAAATCTTAGAGAAGGTGCTGGCCTGCATTAGTAGAGGGAATTTTTACACCAGGACTTCCCTATGCCAGGGAAATCACAATCCAGTCCCTATCATTGTCTATCCCTCCGCATTTATGTGAGCAGACCTGCGATTTCATTAGCAGAGAGAACTACTAAGGAAAAATAAATTTGCAGTGGACACAGCACAGTTTTGTGAAATTTTTCCAACTCTGTCCATAAAATACACAAGAAGATTGAAGGAAGGGGATGCTAGGAATAATCTAGGATTCAGATTTGGCAGGATGAAATCAGTGACAGGTCAAAGCGTGCAAAGGATTCTAGAGTAGACAGTAATGTAGAGTCGGTTGGTTCACTAAGGAATGAAGAAACGGAAAACAGGGAAGTAAAGTCCATGTAGGGTTGAGAGTCTGGGAAAGAACTAAGCAGGGGAAGCGATGGGGACCACGGTGAAGATAAGGCATAGGGAGAGGGGGAATAATAAAGATGATGATGAAATAAAGACATTTCAGAATTCATGAACATAGAAATGGGACACTTAGGACAAGGTCAAAGGTCTGATCATGTATGTGTCTGAGGTGGAGTGGGGGAGAAAGTCACAGGAACTGAAGAGGGTGAAGATTTAGGAAGTAAAGGCATTTGAGGGAATATCAACAGGCTTACTGATGTTCACTAGTATGAAGACGGGCTATACAGAGAAGAGAAAGTATTTACTCCTTTTCAGGGATCTCTAGATTATACATGTATGTACACACAGACATGTATATACACATGTGTGCACATGTTGTGTGTGTGTATCATATGCATATATGCTGTCTGTTATTCTTGTTATTGAGTGATTTTCAGTCATATCCAACTCTTCACGATCCCTTTTGGAGTTTTCTTGTCAAAGATACTGGAGTGGTTTTCCATTCCTCCAGCACATTTTTCACATGAGGAACTGAGACATACAGGATTAAATGACTTGCCCAGGGTCACACAGCTACCAAGTGTTGGAGGCTGGATTTGAACTCACGATGAGTCTTCCTGACTCCAAGCCTGGTGCTCTACCCACCACACCACCTAGCTGCATATATGTGCATATATATGTATGTGCATATATTACTTATCCGTGTTTTCTTTGATTTATTCATTTCTCCAGCTCTAGCTCCTGAGCTGGGGCATTGTTTAAGGGCCAGGCTCTGTCTCTGCCACTCTTTTCTGTGGGGTGGTTTTTGCATACATTTCTACCTTCTGAGGCTAGTTCCTTCTGTGTCTTTGCAGCTGAAAAGCCGTTGGATCTTCTCAGCCCTCTCTGGCATCTCAGGACAGAATATCAGGAAGCTCAGAATCCCTGAGTGTGCACCCTCCATGACTGTATACTGTGTTATTCCTGCCAGTCAGTACCTTGCTATTCAATTCTGCTCCCTATGGCTTTCAGGGAATCCTTGGGGCTTTCTTACCATTCTGGAGCTTACTCAAGTAAGCCCTGTGCTCTTGCTGCTAAGGATACAGAGTCTTGCAGGCTACAAGTATCTGATCTCTGGTCACGTTGACACTTACTCCGTTGGAGAACCTCCCTTTCCTATTGTCCATCATCTTCTGGCTGACGGTGAGTTCTGGGGTGGAAGAAGTCTCTTACTAAGTAGTTTTTCACTGGATTTATCAATCATTATTCAGCCTGGCATGAGCTTCAGGGTTTTGCTGGAGCAAATGTGTGCGAGCTGGGCACTCTGCTTTCCATTAAGGTGGCCATCTTGCTCAGAAGTGAAGGAAGAGATCTAAGATGGAAGGAAGTCTGTTAATGATAGAACAGACATTGCAGAGGAAGGGGATACAATAGTGTTCGTTGGTCTTAACAATGGTTTGGAAATGTGTACTTTCTTTTTTTGATGGACTTTTATCACTTCTTGCCTGAATTGTTGCAACAGTTTATTAAACATACTTAATTCTTTAAACATATTTACTTCTTTATTATGACCTTAAGTATCAAAAAAATGAACATTTCAGTATGTGAAGAACATAAAAGACTATATATATATAAAACTGCAAACTTCTTTAATATTTCTCAATTTAACTTCTTATTTCTAGCTTCTCTCCCTTCCAGTCATCTACCACACAGTTGCCAATTTGATATCATGTTACCAGGATTCACCCCAATACAAAAATTGTCAGTGGCTCCCTATTGCCTTTGGATAAAATAGATACTCTTCAGTCCTAGTATTTAAAGCCTTTCAAAATCTACCTAAAATGGAAACCTACCTTTACAATCTCATTTCACTGTTACTCCCTGTTATGGACTCTCCTTTCCAGGAAAAACTGGCCTGCCAGCTTGCCTTTTTGAAAAGCTGGGAGGGTGATATATGAGACCATGATATGCAGTGAGAAGGGCCTTGGTTTTGGAGACAGAAGATCTGGGTTCGAATCTCAGCTTCTAAATTTACTATCTGGCAGCTAGGTGGAACTGTAGATAGGGTATGGGACCTGGAGTCAGGAAGACTTGAGTCTGAATCCTACCCTAAACGTTTACTAACTGTGTGACCCCTGGCAAGTTACCTTCTCTTTGTCACAATTTCCTCATCTGTAAAATGAGCTGGACAAGGAAACAGTAAACCATTCCAATATCTTTGCCAAGAAAACCCCAAATGGGGTCCCTAAGGAGTTGGAGACTGAAAAAGAGCCATAATTATTATGATGCAACTGGGAGCAAATCACTTCTATTTTCTCCCTGTAAAATGATGTGGTTGGATTAGATAAACTATTAGGTCCCTCCCAACTCTTAATAGATGAGCTATTCCAGAGAAAGATTAGCAGTTAGAAGGGCTGGGCCAGAGCTCCAGCTATAAGACCTCGTGCCTCAGCTACTTCATCTGCCAAATGGCAACAGTAATCTTTGCCCTTTCTCACAGAGAAATTGCAAAGAGCCATGAAAATTGAGGGGTTATCATTAAAGATGTCATATTATTATTATTATTATTATTATTGAATTTATTCTTAATTAGAATTTATTTATTTTTTCTTAATTATAAGAGTTAAGTTAACAGGTGCTCAACCGGACAAAAGTCAGGTGTAATAGCATTTGCTTAGCTGCAGAGGCCCACTAACAGTGTCCCACTCCTACCAGGTCCTATTTTCTTCATGATCTCAGGTTTTATCCTGTCTTGGGCAGGGCAGAGCAGGGCAGGGCTGGAGGAGAGAGCGCAAGGTTTTGGGCAGGGAAGGAGAAAGACACCAAGAGACAATAAAGCAGAGAATTTAGGCCTACAACCTTGAGGCAGAATGCTAGCCCAAAGTTAAATGAGGTCTAAGCCTTGGCTCCATCCCAGCCCAAGGATTCCAGGAATAGCTATACCAGTGTGAATAACTTGGAAGGGGAGCTTTTAATGGGGTTTGCAGGAACCCCCCACAACTTCTTATTAAAGGGACTTGGCTTGATCCAAACCTAATCTAGCATCCTGAGCTCAAACCATCCTGTCCAACATCCTGGGTATCATGTGGTCAGCTGGCAAATGCCAGCAACTTCTACCAACCAAACACATGTTCCTGCAGTACTAGGGCTGTTGTCTCCCTAGCAAAGCCCCACTTGTGGCCTGACTCTGGAACTAGATTAGGGATTTAACTTTATCAGCCTCTACAAGAACATTAAACTGTTCCCTGAGGGCAAAGTTTTGCCTGCTTAGCATTCTCCTTTGCCTGAAAGGACCCAACAACCTCAGTCACCCCAGGACCTGGGTTACTGATTCCAAAGTTCAAATTTCTCATATTGACATTTGGAATTCTCCACAATCACGCCACAGCCTATTTTTCTAGGCTTATGCCAGCAGTGCATGGGAGCCAGCTCATACAGACTCCAGAGAGCTAACTGTTAAATTTTCAGTGTGAGCATTTGCATGGTGGAAATCAGCAAACACTACCCATCAAGGCTTAATTAGTTCTTTTGTTGATTGTCTAGAGACTTAAGAAAGAGGTGGAGAAAATGTTAAATATACAGATGAAATAAAAAAACTTGCCTCTCTGAAACATGTCCACATTGCTTTTAGTTCTGTCCTCTGGGTTCAAACGGAACATGTGCAGTCACTTTTTAACATGACCTTTTTAATCATTGAAGGAAAGGAGTAAGCATGTTCCTTCACTACTTATCTCCATAAGATACAGTTTCCAGATGCCATTCTGATTGTCCTTCCCAAAATGCCGTGTCTAAACTGAACCCAGCACTCCAAAGGTAAGCTAACCAGGGTAGAGCAGATGGATGTATGGAGTGTTCAGGGAGGATGAGCACCTCTGATGTGAGGGCTTGCTGCACCCTTTTCAGGGCTGCTCATCCAACTTTGGTGTCTACCTGCCTTCTGGCTGTCACCTGTTGCTCCAAGAAGCTGAAGCACGTATGGTGGCCACACCCTGATAAACCTGACTTGGCAGACAGGCTAAACCAGGGTCACCAAGAGGTCTCAAACCTGTTGGTGAGTTAGAGATATGTTTACCCCAAGCAAGTGAACACTTCCCCCTGGTGGAATGGCCATGAAGGTGACTGAAGCAGATACTATGGAGCCCTTAGAGCTTGGTCAGACATTAAAGATGCCAAAGTCATCCACTGCACCTCAGGTCATCACCAATTATCTTGACTTTTGTCTTGCCATTGGACTTTGATGACTCAGGGAGCGAGAGTGAGTCTGATGACTTTGTGCAATTCTGCCTCACTTAAATCCTCTCCACACACCAGTCAAAATGTTGCCTTGTGATGTCTTTGGTCCTCTTCAGAAACAATGGAGAGGGCAGGCAGGAAGATGGTGGAATAAAAGCAGGAACTTGTTTCAGTTCGTGCCCCCAACCACGTTCAATACCTGTAAAAAATGACCCCAAACAAAATTTAAAACTACAGAACCCACAAAATAACAGAGTAAAATACACCTCCAGCTGAAGACAGCCTGGAAAGCCAAAAGGAAGAGTCTATCACACCAGGTTGGGAGTGGAGTAAAGTCCTGCCTGGGCCACAGCTGCACAGACCCACAGCAAGACAGATTGGAGCAGACCTTAGGGGACAGAATCATAGGCAGCTGTGACAGTTTCCAGACTTCTCAATCCATAAATACCAAACGCAAAGTAAAAGGTCAGTGGGGAAACTGTTGGGCCTGAGTGAGAGAAGAGCACCATCAGGCCCCTGCCCCCAGGGCAGTGGAAGGGGTGGCTGCTGCCACTAGGGCAGTAGCTACTTCCAGAGCTCCAGGCCCACAGATGGTGGGAGGACCAAATGGTTGATCAGAGGGCAATTGCAGGAATCTCTTTGCTGGTGTTGAGGCAAGATTCTCTTGCTTTGCTCTGCTTGGATCTGGGTCGCGGTCTTGGGTGGCAGTCCCGGGGTGAGGAGGAGTGCTGGTGTGGCAGAGTTGGTGGCAGCTGTGGAGAGGGAGTCCTCCTCACGGTTCTGAGGCAGGTATCTAGAAGTATCTCTGACAACAGCTGAGTAAAACTACAGAAATTTGGGACATAGCACTCTCCACTCTGGAAACAGAGTTCTACCATGGCAAGGAGCTCAAAAGTCAAGGAATTGGCTGGTAAGATGAGCAAACAGAGGAAGAGAAATCTGAAAGAAGATCAAAACATAGAACCAGAAGAAGAAAACAAAGTCAAAGTTCCTGCATCAAAATCCTTCAGGAAAAAAATGAATTAGTCACAAGGCCATGGAGGAGCTCAAGAAGGATTTTGAAAATCAAGTAAGAGAAGTACAGGAAAAATTGGGAAGAAAAATAAGAGTGAACAAGAAAATAATGAAAAATGAGTCAACAGCTTGCTAAAGGAGACACCCCCCCCAAATACTGAAGAAAATAACACCTTAAAAAGTAGACTAACTCAAATGGCAGAAGAGGTCCAAAAAACCAATGAGGAGAGAAGAATGCCTTACAAAACAGAATTGGCCAGATGGAAAAGGAAGTCCAAAATCTCACTGAAGAAAATAATTCCTTCAAAATTAGAATGGAGCAAATGGAAGCTAATGACTTTATGAGAAATCAAAATATTATAAAGTAGAAACAAAAGAATGAAAAAATAGAAGACAACGTAAAATATCTCATCAGAAAAAAAAACTGACCTGGAAAATGGATGCAGGAGAGATAATTTAAAAATTATTGGACTACCTAAAAGCCCCAATAAAAAAAAAGAACCTAGACATTATCTTTCAAGAAATTATGACGGAAAACTGCCCTGATATTCTAGAACCAGAGGGTAAAATAGAAATAGAAAGAATCCACTGATTGTCTCTTGAAAAAGATCTTCTATTATAGCTAAATTCCAGAGTTCCTCAGGTCAAGGAGAAAATATTACAAGCGGTCAGGAAGAAAAAATTTGAGTGTTGTGGAAACACAATCAGGATAACACAAGATCTAGCAACTTCTACATTCCGAAGGTCAAAGGAGCTAGGATTAAAACCAAGAATCACCTACCCAGCAAAACTGAGTATAAGGCTTCAGGAGAAAATATGGTCATTCAATGAGATAGAGGACTTTCAAGCATTCTTGTTGAAAAGACTAGAGCTGAACAGAAAATTTTACTTTCAAATACAAGAATCAAGAAAAGCATGAAAAGGTAAACAGGAAAGAGAAACCATAAGGAACTTATTATAGTTGATCTATTTATATTCCTACGTGGAAAGACAATATTTGTAACTCATGAGACTTTTCTCAGTATAAGGACAGTTGAAAGGAATACAAGTGTGTGTGTGTGTATGTGTGTGTATGTGTCTGTGTGTATGTTAATATATATGTATGTAAATATGTGTGTATTTGTATATATAAAGGGAACAGGGTGAGTTGAATATGAAGGGATGATATTTAAAAAATAAAATTAAG
>CM053595.1:24549552-24568451 GCA_028646575.1 Pseudocheirus occidentalis | reverse complement strand
GGAAAGTAGGGGGAAAGGGGATGAAGGGGGGGGTTGATAGAAGGAAGAGCAGATGGGGGAGGGGATAGTCAGAAGCAAACACTTTTGAAAAGGGACAGGGTCAAAGGAGAAAAGAGAATAAATGGGGGCCAGGATAGGATAGAGGGCAATACAGTTAGTCTTTCACAATATGACTGCTATGGAAATGTTTGCATAACTACACATGTATAACCTATATTGAATTGCTTGTCTTCTCAATGGGGGTGGGTGAAGAGGGAAGAAGGGAGAGAATCTGGAACTCAAAAGTTTGTTTATGTTTTTGTTTTTGCTTTTTTGTAGAGGGCTCTATGTTTAATCTCTGCAGTTTCTAACAACCTACTATCAACACAGGGAGAGGGGAGTGAGAAAACACATTCACTTTCTTCCACATTCTACATTGAATAACAAAATAAGGCAGACTCTTAGCCCCAAAGAGCCTCCCTAGCCTGCTGTTTTCTCTTCAAAAACACAGAACTACACCTCAAGTTGGTGCTACAAACCACCAATAAATATGCAATGGAGACAAAGAGAGGAACCAGGTGGCCATGGAGGCAAAAGAACCCTCTAGTACTCAGTATGTGTGGGGGGCAAAGGTGCACACACGTGCATGCAGAACACTGGTAGTCAGGTCTGCTCTTTAAATCCCAAACTGACCGACTACTCATCCAGGTGGCCACTGGCCACTGCTCCCATCCCTCTATCTACCCCAACAGAAAGCTCAGTGGAACAGGGCAGAAAAGTGGCAGGGAGGGATAGGATGACCAAAATCTCTCATCTCCTGAGCCATGAGAAAGAACAGGACCAGTTAGGTCAAAGCCAAGGCCAGCATTTCACTTCCTGATTTGAGGGTGAGAGTTGGTACAGCATCCAGGGAAGCTGGTTCAGTACCTCAGTGCTGCACAGCAGGAGTTTGGGCTCAGACTTGCGTACCCAGGCTCCTGACAGTTCCCAGGGCACCCTACAACTTAGGGGACTACAGGAGCTGATCTTTTCTTAGCCACCAACCCCTGAGAGCTACGAGGACTCCCATCTCCTGCTAAGAGAACAAAATATAGCCAATAAATAGGATTCCAACATAGCACCATATAAATTAGAGAGGAGGATGGGAGGGAGTGGGGGACAGATTCTGGAGATCCCTCCACCCTACGGTAAGGCCAAGGAACTATGACAGGAATAGTCTGAGGAGGGAAAGGGACAGTCAGAGCTCTCTGAATCTAAAAGATCCCAAGATACAGTCAGAAGAGTTTGGAAAGGATATAATCTCAACCCTTCCATTCTTGCCTACAATTCCTCCCGCAGCCAGTCCCATAGTCCCTGATATGACAAGAAGGTCAGGTCAGGGGGATGGGCTGAGATGGCAGATCCTCAACTTTCGCCCCATCAGACAGCTTCTCCTTTACTGCTTCTCTCTTCCCAACAGTTTTGGGGGTATCAGAGTTTAAAGATTTCATCTTCCTGGTCCCTTAAGGTGGCTGCTCTTGTGGTTTGAGTCAGGGGTACAGCGGCCAGTACTGCCCGTTGCTGCTTTGTGGGGGGGGAAGCCAAGTGGGGATGCAGATTCTCCCCAGGTACCCCACTCTTGCCTTTCTTCAGCTTCCTGGCAGCGGCCTTCTTCGACAGACTGATCTGCGAGTCGATCTTCTTGAGGAAGTCAGAGGCAAAGAGGTCATGGCTGGGTATGGGGAGGTCCTGGCCACCTCTGGAGGAAAGGCCTTCACCGTTGGCTTTTTCCTCTTGTTTTTTCCTCCAGGCTGAGGGGGCTTCAGCTCCACCTCGACTCAATGGCATTTCTTCCTCCTCAGAATCTAGCCCATTGAATAATCCCCGGGGCTCAGTCAGGATAGGAATAGAGAGAGTTTTCTTGAGGAAGATGGAGTCGTTAGTATAAAGGCGTGTAGCACCCGTGATCTGCTCCATGGTCACCCCGTACTTGGGTGCCAGACCGGCCAGAGTGTCCCCGGGCTCCAGCAGGTGCTCCACGCACGCTCACGCACCTGGGAGCAAGCTAAGACCGAGCTCGGAGCCCCGAGCCCCCCGGGGACGTCTGATGTGAGGGGGACGCCATGGCCTCGCCGGTCCAGCCCCAATCCTGACCTCCGACCCTGACGCCCTCTGGCCAGGGATCTTCGAGGCGCCCTTCTCAGCCCAGATCCCGGGGGCCGCCGACTCCCACTCTGGGCTGAGGATCTCCGGCCCTGATCAAGCCCAAGAGCGGGGTCCCGCCCCTCCCGTCCAAGGTTCCACAGCGGCCGGTTTGGTCGCTACCCGAGCGCTAGAGAAGTTCTTGCGAACCCGGCTGGGTCAGCTCTCCAGCCCGGCCCGGGAAGAAGCTCACGCCGTCCATGCGGGCTCAGGGACCAGGAGACAGCCCCAAACCCTCCAGTTTAAAGGGCATTATCGGACTCAAAGTTTTAAAAACAAATGTTAAAAAATTGTTTCTACATGCAACCAAGAAGTAAGACATACAGGCAATGGGGTACAGAAACCCATCTTTCCATACAAGAATGTAAGGGGGGAAAGGGTAAGGGGAGGGGAGGGATGACAGAACAGAAGGCAGACTGGGGAAAGGGGTAATTAGTGTGCTTGCCATCTTGGGATGGGGGTAGGAAGGAGATGGGGAGAAAATTTGGGACTCAAAATTTTGTGGAAATAAATGTTGAAAACTAAAAAAATAAATAAATAAAAAATTTAAAACATGAAAAAAAGCAAAGAAGTGGCAGGTAAGTCTAGAAATGTTCTTGGGAATGGCCCATGGTCAGTTTGTAGGGAAAAGAATGTAAATAGAGGGATATGTGATTTCAAAGATTTATAGAAATTTATACAATTATTTGCTATTTATTACTACTTAATAAATGCTTGCCAAAAAAAAAAAGAAAAGAAAACAATGAGCAAACAACAACAACCAGGGTAGAGAAGAGTGGGACCATAATCTTTTTCTGAATATGGTAGTTCTATTACACAGGCTATGGTGATACTACTTTTTGGCTTCAATGTCATACATTATTAACTCTGGGAACTTATAGACCAATTAAACTCCTAGGCCTTTCTCCTTTTTTTTTTTTTTTTTTTTCTTTTTGGAGGGAGGAAGGCAGGACAATTGGGGTTAAGTGATTTGCCCAAGGTCACATAGCTAGTAAGTGTTAAGTGTCTGATTTGAACTCAGGTCCTCCTGACTCCAGGGCTGGTGCTCTTTTCACTGCCCCACCTAGGCTTTTCTCAGGGAAAGGTTTAAAGAAATCTCAGAAACTTCCATGAACTGATGCAGAATGAAGGGAGCAGAACCAGGAGAACAATTTATGCTATAACAATATTGTATAAAAGAACAGCTCTGAAAGACATCATAACCATCAACATCATCCTAGCTAACACTTATATGGCCTCTACTACGTGCCAGACACTGTGCTAAGCATTTTACAATTTTTATCTTATTTGATCCTTAAAACAGTCCTAGGAGGTAGGTACTTTTTTTTTTTTACAGTTACAAGTTTTAGAATCCTTTTACAGTTGAAGAAACTGAGGCAGAGATTAAGTGACTTGCCCAAGATCACACAGCTAATAAATATCTGAAATTGAATTTGAACTCAGTTCTGCCTCACTCCAGACCCACCACTCTATCTACTACCATTTTTCTAGAAGACTGATGATAGAAAATGCTGGAAGAAGAGTTGATGACAAGACACGAAGACACACATTTTTTGAACATGGTCAATGTGGGAATTTGTTTTACATATTATGTATATTTGTTAAAAGCATTCAGTGGATTTTTTCCCTTCATTTTCCTCATCCCATCAAGTGGGATAGAGAGAAAATAAATGTAATTAATTGAAAAAAATTTAATTTTAAAAAATTGCAAAACAAAAAAACAAGCCCCAAACTTCTAGGTCTTCTTCATACAAACTTCTGTTAGCTATTTCTCCTTCAACCTGTACTCATGAAGTTGACTTTTTTGAACCAAAAGCAATGATTTACATTTATCCTCTTAAAATGTCTCCTTTGTTCCAGTCAGCCCATAGCTGAACGCTGAAAGGATTGTGAACACAACTTTTGTAAAGAAGTTATCTGTCTATTCAAATGAGTCCTCTCTTCTCTGCTGATCAGTGGCTTCAGGAGATGAGGAAGATCTTTTTCTTCTCTGCTTTCTCCCTGGCCTGAACCAGCACCTGGCCAAATTTCTCTGCAATATTCGTCAAATGAATGAATGAACGATCAATTAAAATAAGTGCCCAAAGGAAAAATTGTACCACAAAGCTGGATGGTGAAGAATGGAAAGGGATCCTGTTCCTTTGCCCATAAACTGTTAGGAAGGCTTGAGATAAGAAGCATCACTGGAGTGACCAATGTTCCTGAGAGTTGAACTATATTACCTCTAAGCTCTCTCCCAGATCTAGATGTATAATTCTGATCCCAGTGGAGGGTAGAAAGTCACCTGCTTTCTCCTAGGTGGTGATCCAACATGGATTTATTGTTGTTCAGTCCTGTCTCTTTTCTTCATGACCCCACTTGGGGTTTTCTTGGCAAAGACTAGCATAGTTTGCCATTTCCTTCTCCAGTTCATTTTACAAATGAGGAAACTGAGGCAAACAGGGTGAAGTGACTTGCCCTAGGTCACACAGATAGTGTCTTAGGTCAGATTTTGAACTCAGGAAGATGAGTCTTTTTGACCCCAGGTCCAGCACTCTATCCATTGCACTACCTAGCTGCCCTCACATGGCAAATACTGAACTTTTTCCAGAGGCCAGCTAGAAATGGAAGCATGGACCAATAATCAGGAAAAAAATAATTTAACTATGTATGATGGATGGATCACCACCTCATATGAATGGCCAACCTGATAAAGCCAGTCAGATAACCGAGGCAAGACAGAGCCTGAGGGACTATCCCCCTCTCCTTCCCATCTATGACAGGCCCGCAGTCACAGGTGAACAAAACAGGGACACAATCACTGGCCAATCCAGGTATCAAGGCCAGGATGAGACCAGCAGAAAGTCTGACTGACTCTCCTCTCCTCTTTCTACACTTTCCCTTGGTAAGCTCATCCATTGCCACGGTGTCAATTATCATCCCTGTACAAACTGACTCCCCAAAATGTTGGTTCTGGCCCTGACCTCTCTTCCCAGCTCCATCCCTGCATGTTCAACTGCCTTCAGAATAATATCTTCATGGGGATGTCTCCTCAACACTACAAACTCAGTGTGTCCCAAACTGACTTTATTACTATCCCCCTACACCTGCTGGGGCTATTGACCATTATTTCTGTCCGCAGTAGGTACCACACCATTCACCTGGTCTGCCATGTTCCAAAACTTGAGCTTATCTTTGACTTACCACCTCTTTCAGTTCTTCATATTCAATCAATTACCAAGTCCAACTAATTCAACTATCTCAAGATATCTGCTATATGCACGTCCCTTTCTCTTTGTCCCTACTATTCAGGCCTTCATGATCAGTGTGCCTACTGCCAAAATATTGCAGTAGCTTCTTTACAGATCTATCTACTTCTATACCCTTTCTACTTCAAGCCCTCCAAGCTATTCTCCATATTGATGAAAGGTGTTATGACCTTCAGTGTGTTCAAAGCTGATTATGTCATTCCTTTGCACAGAATCCTCCCATTGGCTCCCTGTCATCTAAATAAAATCCAGATTATTTGGTCTGACTCTTGATGCCTTCTTGTCCAGTCTTATCCCACACTATTCCTTTCTGTGTGCATCCAACCAAAATGTACTATTCACTGTCCCTCAATACATCTCTTGTAGTTTCCTGCCTTGAATGGGTCAATGAAGGGATACGACCATGAATTTTTTTCATTTCTTAATTTCTTTTACATCCTCTTATTTTTTAAAAATAAGCTTTTATTGATGTCTTTTTTACATTACCATCGTTTTCTCTAGTATTCCTCTCCCAGAGAGTTATCCCATGTAACAAATGACATATTTTTAAAGACAAGAAAGGAAAAGAAAAGGAAAAATTCAGCACAAAATGATCATTATATTGAAAAGATCCAAAAACATGGGCAATGTACAATATTGTGAGCCTTATGCCTCCTTGAAGGGGTTGGTTGGGAGGATTCTCTCATGTCTCTTCTTCAGTGTCATGTTTATACTTTATCATTTTGCAACATTCACTTTTGATTTGTGCGTCTGTAGTTATTCTTTCCATTTACATTGTTGTATCTACTGTGTATGTTGTTTTCTTGGTTCTGCTTGCTTCACTCTGCATCAGTTGATCAGATGCTGATCTTTCAGAGCTTCTCTGCATTCATCGCACATTCATTTCTTACAGCACAGTAATATTCCATTACATTCAGATGCCATAGTTCTTTTAGTCATTCCCCAACTGATGGGCAGCTATCTTGTTTCTTGTTCATTGCTATCACAAAAAGTTCTGCTATAAATATTTTCGTATATATACAAACTTTCTTCCTTATCAGTGACTTTCTTGAGGTATAAGCCCAATAATGGTATCTGTGGATTAAAGGATATGGACATTTTACATACTTTATTTGCATAATTTCAAATTGCATTCCAAAATGGTTGTACTAGTTCACAGTCCTACCAACAATGCATCAGTGTGCCTATCTTCCCACAAATGCTCTAACATTCCCTATTCCCATTATTTTGTCAACTTAGCCCATTTGCAGCGTGTGACATGAAACTTCTGGGTTGTTTTGATTTGTATTTCTCATTATTGGTGATTTGGAACATTCTTTCATCTGGTAATATTGTGCAAGTCTTCTTTTGAGAATTGTTTATTCATTTTCTTTGACCATTTATCTACCGGGGAATGACTACCTACCCCTTCTTACTATGCAAACAGCCCCATCTTAATTCAGATGCTCATCACCTCTCACTTGAACTATTGCAACAGCCTATGAATTGATCTCTCAGCCTTAAATCTCTTCCTTCTTGGGACCTGCCTCCATAAGGCTGCCCAACTTATTTTTCCTTAAGCACAGGTCTGTTGGTGTCACTCCCTACTCGATAAACCCTATTTCCTAGAGGATCAAATGTGAACTCCTGTTTGCCTCCACAACCGGTGGCACCTACTTTTCCACTCTTATGATGCATCACTCTTCTTCCCAAACTGGCCTTCCTGTTACTACTCACCATTTCTTAGCCATCTTTGCATCTTGGCTCTGACTGCTTCTTGTCCCTGGGATGCTGTCCCCCTTCCTCTTAATCCTTTAACACTTGGCTCAAGCATCACCTTCTACATGAAGTTTTCCCAATATCTCTACCTGTCCAGTTGCTTGTGCCCTTCCTCCCAAAACTACCTTGAATTTATTTTCTAGATAGTCTGTATATACTTATATATGCATATATTGTTTCTCCTGGTAAAATAGAAATTTTTTTTTCTTCTTGGAGGGAGGAAGGAAGGCAAGGCAATTGGGGTTAAGTGACTTGCCCAAGGTCACATGGTTAGTTTTGTGTTAAGTGTTTGAGGCTGGATTTGATCTCAGGTCCTCCTGACTCTAGGGCTAGTGCTCTATTCACCATCACCTAGATGCCCCAGAATATAAGCTCCTTGAGGGCAAGGTCTGCTTCCTTTATGGTTTCTGTATCCTCAGCACCTGACATAATGCTTGGCACATAGGTGCTTAATAAATACTGGTTTTGATTGATAGTCCTGAGTCAGCAGAGACCCTAATGCAAGCGTCTACAATGAAATTTTAGTAACAGGTAGCTGTCTGAGATAGAGCATTTTGTGCCTCCCCCTGCTCCCATCATATACCTCAAATCAACAGTATAATGGAAGTGGAGGTGAGGGAGGAAATATTAGATGTTGCACCTATCCCCTGAAAGTGAGGTAATAATAACATCTGTACAGTATTTTAGGGCAGCTATGTGGCTCAGTGGATAGAGTGCCATGCCTAGCTTTAGGAAGAGTCATCTTCCTGAGTTCAAATCTGGTCTCAGACAGATTTCTTAGCTGTGTGACCCTGGGCAATCCTGTTCACCTCAGTTTCTCATCTACAAAATGAGCTAGAGAAGGAAATGGTAATCTACTCCAGTGAGTTTTTTTGTTTTTGTTTTTCCCAAGAAAACTCCCAATGGAGTCACAAAGAAACTGGACAAGACTGAAATGACTGAATAACAACATAGTATTTTAAGGTTTAGAAAGTGCCATCTTCACAATAACTCTGGGAGATAGGCAAGACAAGCCCATTTTACAGATGAGGAAACTTAGTCTCTGAGAAATTAGGAAAATTGTCCAGGGCTACACAGCTAACAGGTGCTGGACATGGGTCCCTCTGGATTCCACTGGCCCCCTTCTGCAGATGCTAAATAAGACCCTACTGTCCACACCAGGGAACACTTGCCGATGGATCCTTTTGACATGGCAATTATGTTCTCCAATAGCACAGGGAGCCTCAGCCAAGATGTAAACTGCATCATGACTTCACCCTATATTCTGCTCAGTATGAATCAGAGACAGAAGTGCGTCTGGTGCCCCAACCGGCTTATCTGATTCAGAAGATACACAAGGTGTGTAGTATGGAGATATCACTGGCTGGCTTAGCAGCACCATGTCCGGCATCGACCCAAATGGCTTTATGGGATTTGCTAAGCAGGCCAAGCACTTGGGGCATCTGGAGCTGTTTATGGCCTGTCCATCTGACTTATACTCGTGGCAGCTGGGGTGGTGGCAGGAAGCACATCAACTGTAGCCTCCAGAGATGTTGGAATGATGCTACGGCTCAGAAAAAAGAGCAGAGGAAGCTATTTCATACAATGCAGGAGCTGACAGAGCCTCTGCTCTGGTTGATGATTCTTCTCCTTTCCCCTCCACAGATCAATCTTTCCACTGACACTTTTCTTCCCAAAGGGGCATTTAATTTTTTTAGTGTCCTTTTTTCAGAGAGATATTTGCTAAGAAGATACAGTAGCTGGGTAATGTGGTAGATAGAGGGCTGGACTTGAAGTCAGGAAAACCTGAGTTCATACTTACTAGCAGTGTGACCTTAGGCAAGTCATTTAGCCTTGATTTGCCTCAGTTTCCTCCACTGTAAAATGGGGATAATAGCAGCACCGTCCTTCCAGGGTTGTTATGAGAATCAAACGAGATAATAATTGTATGAGTTCTCAGCTCTCGGGCGCGCAGGACTTCTTTGTCTTTCATCTTTTTTGGGCGGAGGGTGATTTGTTGACTCATATGTGAATTGGATTTAAATGAGGGCAGAGTTGCACAAAGTGTCAGCCTCACTCTCTCTTCCAGAGTCATGGATGTCCAGTGGCAGGACAAAGGTCAGGAGAGCCAGCATTGGTAAGGGATGCAGTCGGTAGCCATGGCATCATCTGTGTCTGACCAAGCTCCAAATCAGTGGCTCTCAACCTTCCTAATGCCATGACCCTTTAATATTTTTATGTGGGTGTGTCTGCATGTGGGTGGACCTGCCTGGAGACCCATAGAGGAGCAGTGTCTCGGTTCCTAAGACCATTGGAAATATGTGTTTTCCAATGGTCTGAGGCAACCCCTGGGACCCCTGTGAAAAGGTCGTTTGACCCCCAAAGGAGTTGCAACCCACAAGTTGAGAACCACTGCTCTAAATGCTCCACAGCATCTGCTTCAGCCATTTTCATGGCCACAGGAACAAACTGTTCCCATTTGCCCATTTTGCCAGGGTAAGTCTTCATATGTTGGGGGTCGACACCACCACCACCCCTCCCCAACTCACCAAGGAATCTGAGGCCTGTTGGTTACCTACCCTCAGCTTGGTTTAGCCCTTCTCCCAAAATGGTTTACCAGAGTGTGGCCACTGTTCATGTTACAGCTTCTTGGAGCCACAGGTAAAAGCTGGGTGACAGGGGGACACCAAAGGTGGGTGAGCAGCCCTGAAAAGAGCTCAGCAAACCCTCACACCAGAGGTGCTAGTCCTCCTGAACACTCCATACACCTCCTGGCACATAGTAGGAACTGTATAAATACTTGTTCCTTTCCCCTAGCAAGAACAGAAATTTCCTCCAAGCACTGAGGGCATGTTCTCTTCTCTGCCTTGGTCTCTAGGGAGAACAGGCTCAGATTTAAAGCATTTTCTCCCTAACTTTGACCTCACCAAGTTCCCTTCTGGGATGAGTCCCTGTCACTCTGTCACTCCCTCTTGGCTGTCTTTGATTTATTTCTAGTCTGTCAGTTGGTCAGGCTTCCTCTCCTCACTAGGACTGATTTTATGCAAAATCTGGCATCAATTCCTACTGTTGCACCTCTGGAAGCTCACTCTCCCAACATTCCAAATTCACAAAGCCACAGCCTAGTTCAATACACCTTCACCTTGGAGTACGAAAGAAGACAGAGACAAAAACCAAAAACAAACAAAAAAAAATGAAAACCAAAAAAGAAAAACAAAGTAAAGAAGCCTGTATTTGTAGACATGTGTGGGCATTGATGGGAGCAATTAAGACCTGAAAATCAATATGTTTTCCTTCAATTTGCAGTCAAGGGAAGCCTGAACCCAAAGGAACCTTCTTTTTTCCTATTCAAGATTCCATAAAACTTAGCTAAGTCTTGGATTTATTACACCAAGACAAAAGTAGTGAGGATCCTGGGATGTCTGCTCAAGGATGGGACAAGAGACAATCTGACCTGGAAGGATCTTGACCAGCACACACAGTGAAGGCCTATTAACTGTAGAGTCCCAGGCTGGGTGCTGGGGATTCAGAGTTGTGAGTCTGTCTTAGCTGGACATGGAACATGTCATGGAACACTAAAAAGGAAAAAAAAAACAGCGTATTGAGTGGCAAACTAAACACTAAAAGCGGTCAAGGTAGGAAGCATCACCCAAGGGCTGGGGTGGACAAGAAGGTTTCCTGGAGGAAATAAGACCCAAGCTGGGCCTCAAAAGAAATATTTCCAGTTAAGGAAAATATTGAAATGCATGAACAGGAGAGGCCTGTATTCAAACCCCATCTTTAACACCTAAGTGGGCAAGTCACTTAAACGGCTTCAAGCCTCAGTTTCCTGATCTGTAAGATGAGGGCAATAACAATCCTACTATAGGAACCAAGTTACTCTAGAGAGACTTCTCCTGGACACTGAAACTGCACATTGCTACCCTAGGGATAGGGCAGCAGTTACAGTGCTAGACCTAGAGTCCTGAGTTCAAATTTGATCTCAGACTCTTAGCTGTGTGACCCTAGGTGAGTCATTTAACCCCCTTTGCATCAGCTTCGTCATCTGTAAAATGAGCCAGACCAGGAAATGGCAAACCACTCCAGTATCTCTGCTAAGAAAACCCTAAATGGGATCCCTACTCAATGACAACACCACCACGCCAGGGATAGAAAATCCTGAAGCAAGACCTTGAATTTTAAAAAATGTAACTAATTTTATTTTCCTTTTTTTCAAATAACAGGTATTTTTTAATTAATTTTATTTTTTCAATTAAAAGTTTATTTTATCTCTCTTTTCTCCTATTGAGAAAGAAGAAAGAAAAAGAAAACCGTCATAACAGATGCACAGTCAAGTAAAGCAAATTTCTGCATCAGACATACCCAAAAACTGTATGTCTCATTCTTTATCACCTGTTTTCTTCATTGAACCTCTTCCCATCCACATACACTCTCCCTAGAGCAGTGGTTCTCAACCTTCCTAATGCCGTGACCCTTTAATACAGTTCTTCACCCCCAGCCATAAAATTATTTTCGTTGCTACTTCATAACTATAATTTTGCTATTGTTATGAATCAGAATGTAAATATCTGATATACAGATTGTATTTTCATTGTTACAAATTGAACATAACCCACAGGTTGAGAACCGCTGTCCTAAACTCATTTATCACCTTTCAAACCCTCTTGATTTTCAAACCTAGTCATTGTGATTTTAGATCTCTAACTGCCTAAAAATAAACCTTTCTCTAATGTCTGTCGTCCTCAACTTAATTTTTCCACCACCCAATGCCACACTCTAACTCTGCTAATCCCTTTCTACTTGTCCTAAAGGTCCCTATCTATAATCAACAAACTTCTCTTCATTTTGGACCTTTTCCTCCCTTGCTCTTCCCATCTTCTATCACTGAGACCCAGCCGTCCCTGGATGATATTAAATCCTGACCATCTGTTCCCCTGCTACTCATATTGTCTCTCATATCCCCTGAGTGGGAGTCAGAATACTCTCTGTTCCCTACCAAGCTTTCTCTCTATTACCCTTACTCAGCCATTTCTCTTCCTTTGATGGTTATTTTATCCATGATCCAGACCTTGCTGACTGTTATCTACCAGCCTCCAGGATATTCTTCCTCTTTTTCCAATAAGTTCAGATCCTGGCTTACAATCTTCTCCACCCCAATTCTAGACTTCATACCACAGGACTTCAACATATATACTGATGTTCCCTTAAATTCCCTAACTTCCCACTTCCTTAGCTCTCGTGATTCACTTAAAAGTGTCACCATGTCGAAAAACTCTGGAATTCCTTTAACTGATCAACATCTTCTATCATCTTTTCTCTTCACTATCTCACTCCTCCTTTGCCTGTTCTTTATCCTCCCTGGGAACATCAATCTCTCTACCCTCTTGGTACTTCCCAGGCCATCAACCCTTCCTTGGCTATATTTGCTTCCCTTCCCAGTTTTGAACAATTAAGACCAGTTCAACCCTATATTGTCCTCTACTCTCAAATTCTTTCCCTCCTTGTCCTACCACTATTCGAATCTTGCCAAACTCCAACTTTGGGATTATTCCCACCATTCTCCTTTTCCACTTCTACTTAATAATATTGCTGAACAGAACTGTTACAAGACTATGTTGACTGGGTCCACTACAATTTTATGTAGTCCAATCAAGTCGACCTTCTGCATAGAAATGAAATCCTTTTACTTCTCCCTAATCAAATCTTTATCTCGCTTGCCTTTGCAATTGTTTCAGACCTTCCCCTATCTCCTCAAACCTACCAAAATTCTCTCACCTCCCTGCATCTTCTTAAATGAGAACCTCACCTCAGAGTGAGAAAATCAAAGCCATTTGCCATAAAATCCTTCTCATCTCAACTCCTTGAGTCCTCCTTCCTATCCCCACCCCCCCCACACACACTGTTTCTTACTTTATTTCAGGATCGAATGAAGATGTGGATTTTATTCTTGCTAAAGCAAACCCCTCTGGACCCCTGACCCTGCTTCCTCCCATCTTCTTTAGTGGATTGTCCCTCACTATCATCCCCTCTCTCTTCGTAATCTTCAGTTTCTCCCCATACTTTGTTCCTTCTCTCCATCTCCCCCATCCTTAGAAAATGAAACCAAAAACTCTTACTAGTTCCTACTAGCCCTGCTAGCTATAGTCCTGTCTCTCTCTCTTTCCCCTCTTATCCAGACTGGTCTCCACCTCCTCTCTTCTCACTCTCTTCTTAGCCTTTGGCAACCAGTCTTCTGACTTCATGATTCAATTGGATTTGTTTTGTCCAGGCACCAAGGAGCTCTTGATTTTTTAAAAAATATTTTTCAGTTAACGAAGATGTCTTTTTCTTCCAACTTGCTTCTTCCCCACTAGAAAAAGAAAAAAAAAACCTTTATGACAAATATGCACAGAGAAGTAAAACAAAATGAGGCATTGACCATGTCTAAATATACACACATAAACGTGTATATATACATATATATATTCCATCCAAATATATCTTAATATATGATGATATATAAATAAATGCTGTACCCGCAGTCCCTTTTATCTCTCTATAAGGAGGTAGGTAGCATGTTCCATCATTAGTCTTCTGGAGTCAAGGCTGCTCCTTGTGTTGAACTAATGATATACTTGCTCACTCTAATGGCATTTTCTTCTCCTGAATTTTCATCCTTATTGGCCTCTCTGCAGTATTTGACACGTTTAATTCAGCTCTCCACCTGGAGACACCCACCTCTCTGAGTTTTCATGGCACTGCTTTCTCTTGGTTCTCTTCTTACCCTTCTGGCTTCTCTTTGGTCTCCTTTTCTGAATCATCATCTATGTTCCTCCTAATTTTGGATGCCCCCCTATCTGTCCCCAAGGTTTTTTCTTAGGTCCTCTTTTTTTGTCTCTATTTTCTCACTTTATGACCTCATCAGCTCCCATGGTTTCAATCATCAGCTCTGCACAAATAATTCCCAGATCTTTCTGTCCAGCTGAAATCTCTCACCAATTCCTAGTCCTTCAAAGTGAACTGCTTCATGTTATCATTCAGTTGTTTCAACCATGTCTAACTCTTTTGGGGGCAACCCCATATGGGGTTTTCTTGGCAAAGATACTGGAATGGTTTGCCATTTCCTTTTCCAGCTCATTTGACATATGAGGAAACTGAGGCAAGCCAGGTTAAGTGACTTGCCCAAGGTCACACAGCTAGGAAGTGTCTGAGGCCAGAATTGAACTTAGGGAGATGAGTCTTCCTGACTCCAGGCCTGGAACTCTATCCACTATTCCAACTAGCTGTCTAGCACCACCTAGCCTTCCATATGCCATACTCCATCTCCTACTGCCATTCCTTTGTACTAGATATTTCCCACACCTGGAAAGCTCTTTCCCCATCATGCCTTCTGCATTCCTGGTTTACTTCAAGATCTAGATCCAGAGCCTCCACAGAGAAAGATCTTTCTGATTTGCCCCAGCTATTAGAGCCTTCCTCTCCAAGATTCCCTTGTATCTGATTTGTATATATCTTCTATTTGCCTATATATAACCAGACTGTCTTCCTTACTAGAACATATGTTCATTGAAGGCAAAGATTACTTTGTTTTTATCTTTATATGCCCAGTGGTTTAGTATGATTAATTAAGTTTCATTATGAATATGAGAGTTATACTTGAGTCAACTATACTTGAGACAGACTATGAGTTTGTGAAAGCTAAGAGCAGAATTTATAGTAACTAGGAAAAAAGTATAGTAATGAGAAAATGAATCAGTCTACAGTTAACAAGATTAAACCTAAATTATTTAGACAAGGAATTGAAAGTCAAAAATGGGAAATGGATAATAAAAATGACACTGACACTGATGATGATTATCTCATTCAGGAGTTAAACTGATGTGAATTAATGGCCACAATATGAAGACCAAAAGAATGCAAAGTTCCTCAGTCAGCAAAAATTTCACCTGCTGTAAAGCCAAGCACGAGCAACTTTCCAGAGGATGCTGCTGTGAACAGCTTCAAGGTTCTGATTAAACAGTATAGTGAACTCTCTACTTATTCAGTAACAAACTAAGGCAACACATTCATAAAAAAATCAAAGTACAGTATTCATAATGTTACGACTTATCAATAAAATGGCCACATAGGTTTCACCAAAGTAATCACATAGTTTTGAGCAAATTACATTAATTTAGTAACACTATCATTTAGTACCTCCTTAATTCAATCATCCTTAAGGAGGTAAGCCTCCTTAACTGACACAAAGTACAAAGGTCAAGGTCCTTCGCCCCTAGGTCACAATAAAGTTACAATATCATCAGTCACTACTACTCTTAAGGGGTAGTGGAAAGTACAAAGGCCATCCACCCCTAGGTTACAAGTAAGTTACCATCTCATCAGTCAGCATTAAATACCCAAAGAGAGGTCTTTTCATCTTGACTCTAGGAAGGCTCTCAACTTTGATGGTTCCTCTTCCATGGTCCCAGCTCCTGACTGAATCTAACCAACTGCCACCTGAGTTTAAAGGCAGACAGCTCTCAGTTCCTTGTCCAGTTCTCCATGAAGTTCCTTCTCCATACTGAAACTCAGTGTCCAGTCCACCCCAAATCCATCACAATCTCTGTTCCTGGGAAGACAAAGCTCAACATAGCCACAATAACATTCATTCACATTGCCAGCATCTTCATCAATTCACTTTCTGCCTGTGGAATCAACATAGACCCAAAACAGACAGACAAAATACCAGCACCACAGTCGTGCCTCCTCAGTTCTCAGCAGCTCTGGCTGGCCCTCAGAAGTCCTCAGGATCCTGGCAGTTCTCTCTCTCTCAGCAATTCTCATTCCCAGCAGTTCTGTTCTGTTCTCTCTCTGTCTCTCTCTCTCTCTCTCTCTCTCTCTCTCTCTCTCTCTCTCTCTCTCTCCCTCTCTCTTTCCAGCAGTGGCTGCTCTGCCTCCACAATGCTTGCTCCCAGAATTTCTGTCTCTCTAGCTTGGGCTTTTCCTATATAGGGTATTAGCTCCTCCTTGTTCTGCCCCATCCTGTTACAACAGGAAGTTCATTCCACTGTGGGATTCACAAGTTCTGGGTCTTACTATTTGACACAATTATGAACTTAAAACTAAGTTCTAAGCACCTGATGATTTGCCAATACAAGGAAATCTTCAAATTCCATTACTATTACACCTGTTTAACAAGTAGAGAGAGATGACTGCCAAAGACAAGCTGGCAACATCAAGTGAGAACATAAAGTAATTTGTATAATCCACTGGCTAAAAATTATGGATAATTATGAGCAGTATTTTTTCATAAAGCAAAGAGAAGCAAGGGGGGGGCAGAACCAAGATAGCAGAGTAAAAGCAGGAACTTGCTTGAATTCATCCCCCAATCACGTCCAAATTCCTGTAAAAATGGACTCTAAACAAATTTGAGAGCTACAGAACCCACAAAATAAGAGAGTAAAACACATTTCCAGCTGAAGGCAGCCTGACAGGCCGACAAGAAGGGTCTAACACACAGGGCTGAGAGCGGAGTGCAGTCCTGCAAGGACCATGCTGGTAGAGATTGGGCTGAAGCAGACCTCATCTGTGGTGGTTTTCAGACTTCTCAACCCACAAACATAACAAAAAAAAATACTGAAGAAAATAATACCTTAAAAAGAGACTAATTCAGGGGCGGCTAGGTGGCGCAGTGAATAGAGCACCGGCCCTGGAGTCAGGAGTACCTGAGTTCAAATCCGGCCTCAGACACTTAACACGAAAAACTAGCTGTGTGACCTTGGGCAAGTCGCTTAACCCCAACCTGCCCTCCAAAAAGCAAAAAAAAAAAAAAAAAAAAAAAAAAGAGGCTAATTCAAATGGCAAAAGAGGTCCAAAAAGCCAATGAGGAGAAGAATGCCTTAAAAAGCATAATTGGCCATATGGAAAAAGAGGTCTAAAAGCTCACTAACAAAAATAAATTTTTTAAATTAGAATGGAGTAAATGGAAGCTAATGATTTTATGAGAAATCCAGATATTATAAAGCAGAAACCAAAGAATGAAAAAAATAGAAGACAATGAGAAATATCTCATTAAAAAAACTGACTTAGAAAAAAAGATGCAGGAGAGATAATTTAAAAATTATTGGACTATCTGAAAACCATGATCAAAAAAAGAGCCTAGACATCATCTTTCAAGAAATTATCAAGGAAAGCTGCCCTGATATTCTAGAACCAGAGGGCAAAATAGAAATTGAAAGAATCTACTGATTGCCTCTTGAAAAAGATCCCCAAAAGAAAACTCCTATGAATATTATAACCAAATGCCAGAGTTTCTAGGATCAGAGCTCGTAGGTCAAGGAGAAAATATTACAAGTAGTCAGGAAGAAGCAATTTGAGTATTGTGGAAACACAATTAGGATAGCACAAGATTTAGCAGCTTCTACATTAAGGGATAAAAGCCTTGGAATATGATATCCTGGAGGTCAAAAGAGCTAGGATTAAAAACAAGAATCACATACCTGGAAAAACTGGGTATAATACTTCAGAGGGGAAAATGGATATTCAATGAAATAGAGGACTTTCAAGCATTCTTAATGAAAAGACCAGAGCTGAACAGAAAATTTTGACTTTCAAATACAAGAATCAAGAGAAGCATGAAAAGGTAAATAGGAAAGAGAAATCATAAGGAACTTATCAAAGTTGAACTGTTTTACATTCCTACATGGAAAGACAATATTTGTAACTCATGAGACTATTTTTAGTATTAGGATAGTTGAAGGGAATAGATATGTATGTATGTATGTATGTATATATGTCTATGTGTGTCTATATATGCATATATATGTATATATAGACAGAAGGCACAGGGTGAGTTGAACATGAAGGGGTAATACCTAAAAAATAAAGTTAAGGGGTTAGAGAGTAATGTACTGGGAGAAAGAGAAAGGGAAAGATAGAATAGGGTAAATCATCTCACATAAAAGAGGCGAGAGAAAGCAGTTACAATGGAGAGGAAGAGCAGGGAGGTAAAAGAGAATGAGTCAACCTTACTCTCATTGGATTTGGCTTAAAAAGGCAATAACATACACACTCAATTGGGTATCTTGCCCTATACGAAAGTAGGGAGGAAGGGGATAAGAGAGGGGATGATAGAAGGGAGGGAAGATTGGGGGACAGGATAGTCAGAAGCAAACACTTTTGAAAAGGGACAGTCGGGGACGGAGCCAAGATGGCAGCGTAGAAGCAGCAAAACACCGCAGCTCCCACACAAACACGCTAAAAAACTCATAAAATGGGACTCTAAACAGATTTTCAAGCTCCAAAACTCTCCAAAAGACAGAAAGCACATCTGTTCCTACAGGCAGCTCAGCAGGCGGGGTTCTTCGCAGCAGTCTGGGAGCCACGGCTAAAATCCCAGCGGCTCAGGCCCCAGGGCATCGGGTGGGGAGCCGCATCTATAGGAGAGCAGATCAGCTGCACTGGAGACACAGTTACCACATTTATCAGGCCAGAAGAAAAAAAAAGGCTAAGAGAAAGGTCAGTGGATTTTGCTAAATTTGGGGAAGAGCGGGTCCAGCCAAACTGCTCCCAGGGCAACGAAGCAGTGGGAGGTGGCTGTAGCAGCAGGAACAGCTGAAAGCAGCAGCGACCTCCACTGGGCTGCTTCAGAGCTCTTGGCCTGCAGATAGCAGGGGGGCTGAGGTGATCAATCAGGGCCAAGGGCTCTTGCGTTGAGCGGCCTGGATCTGGATCGTGGTCTTGAGTGGTGGTCCTGGGGTGCGCTTTCAGTGAGCCAAAGCTGGGGGGGGGGCGCTG
>CM053595.1:24529683-24549052 GCA_028646575.1 Pseudocheirus occidentalis | reverse complement strand
CCTTCCTTCCTTCCTTCCTTCCTTCCTTCCTTCCTTCCTTCCTTCCTTCCTTCCTTCCTCCCTTCCTCCCTCCCTTCCTTCCTTCCTCCCTCCCTTCCTCCCTGCCTCCTTTCCTTCCTTCCTTCTTTCCTTCCTTTTTTCCTTCCTTCTTCCCATCCTTTCTTCCTTGGTTTATCTGGTTAAAGTACTTACTTTAAGTGGAATGGGGCGATTGATCAACTGACAAGGCTCCTTACCTTACACTCAGTTCTGCTGGGTATCCGGCAGATATATATATATATAGAGATATATAGATATATATGTATGTATATAATACATATATCTAAATTGGACCTGCACAACATACAGTCCACTGGTCATTTGCAGCCTGCCAAAGGATTTCAGGCTGCCCATGAAAAATATAGAGCTGCCACTGCACCCTCTCCTGTTTGTCACAGGACTCACAGTAACCAGCCATCACCAGTCTGTCTCTAGTCTAACCTATCTGTGGCCCAAAGAAGTTTAGTCTATTTTAATTTTGGCCCCTACCTACTGCCATGTTGTGCAGGTCTGATCTAAATGTGGCTAGATGTGGCTCATGGTTGATATATAATCTGGCCCATTCCATATCCAAAAGGATTACCTTTCCTCCTTTCTATGGAGTAGCAGAAGGGATTTGCTGGCATTCTCAGAAGTATAGCTGAGGAGAGGAGCAGGTAGGGTCCAAAGCTGCTGAGGTTGGGCCATCTCTTATTCAGTCTCCAAGAAGAGCTATCAGGAGAGAATATTTTCCACCCCTTGAATATCTTTAGTCTAAGAGAATGATAGGTTAAGAACAAAAGTCATTTTCCTTGATTGCTCCCAAGGAGGGAGGGTAGCCCTTGGCTTAAAAGACCCAGCTGAGCCCCTTCCCACTTAAATACCGGTTAAGCGAAAGACCATTGAGAATAGCAAATAGCACTTAAAGCCATTTATCCAAGCAAAACAGCAAACAGAAGTCAGGAAAGTTACACAAAGTACAATAGACCAAGGAAAACACAATGGGAAAAGAGATCTTTGACCAAGAGTGAAATAAAACACTTCAGTTCAAACCAAGAGAGATAAAACTATCTTACCACTAGTAGCTTCAATAGACTAGAATTGTAAACCTGGAAGACAAGGGCCATGCTGAGGCCAGATTCTGCACATGTCCACATCTCTGGGATCTTTCAGTAGTCATTCTAAAGTTTAGGCTTGCCTCTTGAGACAACCTCTCTCAAAACCCTACCTTGAAATAAATCTGCAGCCAAATTTAAGTCCCTTGTGGGGGTATAGAGTATTGCATTCTGCATTCTCTCAGCCAATCAGGAGTCATGTCTCCCTCAGCCTACACCATATAATACAAAGCTATTTTCTCCTTCTACGTTACCTGGGTGGCAGTGAGTTTTACATGTAATTTTAGTTGAACTTTTCAAACCCATTCCCACAAAACTGCCAAAAATAAATTTCTTAACATACAGGTTTGGCCACATGATCCCCTTATTCAAGAAACTACAAGCAAACTCCTTTGGCATTTAGAGCCCCTCACAAGTCTACCTTTCCAGACACATTACCCCTCCTTACAAATTCTACAAATGCTCCATTCTAGCAAAACCAAGCTATTTGCTATTCCTGATGCATCTCTTCCCTCTATCCCTTTGCATAGTCTTTCCTCTAGGTCTGACTCTCCCCTCTTTCTCCACCTCTGCCCAATTTCCTTTAAAGCTCGATCCAGGCCACCTCGTACACACCTTCCTGACGCCCCCAGTTGTTAGTTTCCCCCTCACTGCCTCATAATTACTTTGTGTTTCCTTTATATGTAGTTCATTGCTATTTATCTGTGTATTCAGTATTTCCATCCAGTAGAAAGTAAACTCTTTGAGGGCAGGGTCTGTTTAGTTTTTGCTTTTGTATTGCCAGTGCCTAGCACAGTGCCTCACACATAGTAGGCACTTAATGAATGTGCAGTGAATTGAATCAAATTGAATTAATTTGGTTATGAATAAAAAGTACATGCAACCTCTGTTTTTAAACTCTAGGCTCCTTATAGACAAGCACTAGTCTTTATTTGGGGTCTGAGAAACTTAAAGGTGTGTGATAATATTGTCTATCTCTATGCTTCTGAAGATGTGGAGAAGAATCATTACAACCCATTCAAGCCCCTCCCCCTAAAAAAGGGGAAAAACCCTAAAGAGATGAATTTTGAGTCATGATTCAAAAGTCTGTACTTGGGTTTGAATTCGAGCTCTGCCACTTATTAGAAAGGTGACTCTTGAGTAAGTCATTTCCCTTTTACCGAATTCCGTTTCGTCTTCAGTAAAATGGTAAGTTTAGGCTTGCTAATCTCTGAGGTAGGTCTTTTCCAGTTCCAAGCTGTAATCTACAACTCTGAGACTGTAACTTACATTTTTTCTAGTTCTTTAAGGTTGAAAAAGTACTCTTCTACTTTGTGAGATGAGTTGGGCAAGAACTATTATCCCCATTTTAAAGATGAGAAAACATCTCCTTGAGATGGTCACATATCTAATAATGATCAGACCTAAGATGGGACTCAGGCCCAACCATCTTTCTACTGCAGCATGGGACACTTAATATTCAAAGAGAGATCACAACATTGTGGCTCGGAGGGTGAGTGGAGGTATATGTAGGTGGAGAGTTGGGGAGGGAATGATAAGAACCATTAGAAAGAATCCCATCTGTTTGTTCCCCTCCATTATCTCTGCAGTTATCATCTTTGGGCCTTTGGGCTTTTGTGAAATTAACTCTTGTTCAAATTATTCTAATAACCTACTAACTATTCTCTCTGCCTTTAGGCTTTCCTTTAGAATTTTTTCAGTTCAAGCAGTCAGAATAATATTAAAGGTCAAATTCTAACCCCAGACTTGCTACTGCTGCTATCTTTGGGCTTTGGCTTGGAAAGAAGATACCTTTAGCTGGGGCAGATACTGACAATAGGTGGCTATGAGGATGCAGATGTGGAACACTTGCTGGAGAAGAGTCTGGCGCGGGGAATTAAGCGATAAAATTCTACTTGGTGTCATGTGGGTGGCTCCACCTCTGTGTTACATGATTCCTCCAAGGCACTTGCCCTTTTCCATCTTTAGGCTTTCAATTGGTGGCTACTTTCCTTGTCAAAACCCTGGCCAGAAACATTTAATGATGCCCCACTGCTTATAGGATGAAGTTCAGGCTCCTGTGATTCAAGGCTTTCTGTGCTCTGACTCTAACTTTTTAGGCTCATCTTCCACAATTCTCCTTCCTGCACTCTCCATTCAAGCCAATCTGGATATCCCACTGTCTCCCCAAACACACCCCAGGATTCAAGCTTTCACAAGTCTGCTCATGCCAGTTCCTCTCCCTTTCTCACCAGCATCACCTAATTCCTACCCATTTGTCAACCTCAAATGCACCAGCACTTTTCTAAAAAAGTCCCTGATAGTCCCAATCAGAAAACAAAGTTTCCCTCTTCAGCACTGCTGTAGCATTTTGTTCCTCTTGTAGCACTTCTGCATTCTGCCTCATATAGTAAAGTATTACATCTTTTCATTCAAATCCTCCTCTGATTAATTGCTCACCATGGCATGAAGGTCATACTGAGATCTCAAAATAAGCTGTAGCAGGCCCCCACCAAGCCAGGGAGTCTTCAATATGGACCAACAAGAAGACTGTTTCTCTTGTTTAAAGACAAATCTAAGTCTGTATAGGTCATAACCCAAAAAGCTAGCCACCAAGTGATGAGTTTTTAGTCAAGTCAACTCATTTAAACCATCTTAGGTAGGATATGGATACATCAGGATCTGTCTTAGTACAATGACCCACACCTAGAAATCCTCACCAGTCATCGGAATAATTCAAGAAATGCCTATGTCTTAGCTTTTCTACCATCATCCGTTTTGTGAGGGCAAAGACTATGACTTATTTATGTCTCTCAGATCATATGTAGTAAGTGATTATTAAATATTTGTTGAATGAACATGTTCATAAGATTGTCTGAGGACATCATCCAACTCACAGGGTACAGTCCTTTAAAAACAGCCCTAGTTTCAAGGGTCTACATTTGTTAAACTGCAATTTACAATCCCCCATATTGTGTCAGACACAGGACACAATTAGGTCAAAGTAAAGCCATTTTAAGGAAATAGTAATAAAAATAGCAACTAAACATTTCCTCCATGTATTTGGGACCCACCCTCCTATAAAACATATAACCTCAATGGACAAGGAACATACGTGGGGAGGCATGTGTGTAGGAAACACACATAGCCAAGGCACATGTGTAAAAAAGCACACACATAGGAAAGATGTATGGCCATGGTGAACATATGAAGGAGGGCATATGGAGGAAATGCATGTGGCCAGGCCACAGGGGCATGTTTCCAGTACTGTGTATGGGCTATTTCCTAATGATGATGCCTGAGGGAGCAGTCTCTGCTTAACATTGCTCTCCTAGGTGTCTGCTGAGTGTTTCATTTTTGGCAAACATAGCCAGGTACAGTCCTGCTGGACACAAACATGGCTGCAGAGCTTATTGCTGCTCAAACTTCGGGCTTTAGCTAAAGTCCTTACCTATCTCTCCCTCATGAGAAAAGTGTCTCTGACAATCTTTCATTTCAAAAGTCAGATACTTTTTCTTAGGTCTTTTAGAAAATAAGCCACCCCAGGTACAGACAGTTTAAGGGGAGGGGAGAAACCTTGTCAGCTTTTTTCTCTTTGTGGACAGGCTGGTCCTGTCCTCTTCAGGGTCTTGATTGGGAAGTCTCTCACTTGCAGCAGGAGACTTGCTTTTCCAGGCACCTGCCCTTTAGGACAAAAATCAGTGACATTCTAATCTAGGTAGCTATTGTCATCAGGTTCAAGTTTGTCTTTTCTTCTAACTAAATGTCCTAGTTGCTGAGCTTGGAGACTCTGGGTGATCTCACTCTGGCTCATACTGAACATTCCATATACTTTCTGATTTTAATTTTTTAAGGTTAGACTATAACTTGTTCTATCTGTGAAGAACTCTTCACCTAATGACTACCAAAGAGCTCTGGAGTTAGGGTTCCCCCGTCTTACAACCCCAGCTCTAGTATATTCTCCTGTGAAGACAAATGGGTAGGGGAAAAAAGCCAAAAAAGCCAAGAGAGGGAGAGAAGAAGGAAGGAAGGAAGAAAAGGAGGAAGAGAGGGAGGGAAAAAAGAAGAAAGAAAAGGAATGAAGGAAGAGAGGAAGGAAAGGAGGAAGAAAGGAAGAAAAGGAAGGAAGGAAGGAAGGAAGGAGGGAAGGGGAGGGAAGGAAAGGAAAAGAAAGGAAAGGAAAGGAAGGAAGGATGGAAGGAAGGAAGTGAAGGAAGGAAGGAAGGAAGGAAGTGAAGGAAGGAAAAAAGAGAAAAAGGAAGGGAGAGAGGGAAAGAAAGAGAAAAAGAAACACCAGCTCTTTAGGAGCTCCCAGCCTAAAGTGAGCCTTTGGTATGTAGATATAGACTTAGATATAGATAGCATTTTTCTCTCTACAGGCAACTCCCTGTGGCTTCCACCTTCACTGATATCCTCAGCTTCCCTGATACTGTTTCTTCCTCCACACCCCACTTCCTTCAGCACCACCCAGCTTCTCTGATGGTTTTCCTGCTGCAGCTTCCTGGTTTAGGGATTATATAAATCCCTGGTCAAGCAGAATCTCTGACTCTCAGACTTAGTGGGTCACCCTGTCCTAGAGACCTGGTGATCAGATATTTCCATTGCCTTCTGACACTGAAGATAAGTACCACAGTGTCCTTCTTGTTTGGGGTCAAAGTAAATCTCCTTTTTAAAAAAACATTCAATGTCTCACAAGTGCTTTATTTAGTCTCAAAATCAAGGCTGAACTAAGAGTATGCTAGCATTAGAAGCCAGGCACACAACAAACAGCAAAACTTGAGAAGGATGTGAACAAACCCTAGTTTATGTCATCCTCTTAGTGAAAAAAAAAATCAATCTCTGTAAATCATATGGGAGCACAACGAGGAGTCTGTGGGCAGACAGAACAGCATCCAAAAATCAGCATATCACACTTTGGACTGGTAGTGGTATGAGATGGATATACCTTGGGGGTGTTCCAGTGCTGCTGCAGCTAGAGTAGGTCACTAGCCCTACAGAAAAGCAGGCTGTAACGTAATTAGCCACCACGGGAGTACAAACTATCATTTCCTCACAGGGCGGTGCTACTCTCAAGTCACTAGCTAGGTTGTTTCCTTTCTGTCAAGCATTCAGTGCTCATGCACTAACTTCCCCAAAGGCCACAGGATCCGCACTGCCTACCAGAGGGAACTTAGGTTATAGACTCATAGGTTACTCTCCTTAGGGCTTATGATACAGTACTGGCAGAATTAAAAATAGACTTGGGGAGAATGAAAAATAAAATGAGAAAATGCTTTGAAATATGAGAATTATAGAAATCTTGATTTGGCTCTCAACCACCAGGGTACATTTAGTAAATTGGCTTTTGATCAACCAACCTCAGTCATACACTCATATAATTACTTTTTTTTTTTGTGGACACGTGATTTCTTAGAACATTAAAGTTGTTGCCTCAAAAAAAAAATGTAACATTGTGTAATGGAAAGAGCACTGGATTAAAGAGTCAGAGGCTCTGGGTTCGGATCCTGGTTTTGCCACTTACTATGTGAAGTTGAGAATGTTATTTAAATTGTCTAGGTCTCGGTTTTCTCTTTTGTAAAATGACACATTAGTCTGGTTAGCCTCTAAAGATCCCTTCCAACTCTAAATCTATGATCTTATGCTTCAATTATGTTGTTGAGTGACCTTCCAATTACCTTTACCATCGATGGAAGTGAGGAAAAAATGTAGGAAGGAAAGAATGATATGATGTGACTGGACCAAAATCATCTCTGCAGACAGTTGGAGAAAACATGGGGAAAACCCTATCCTGATCTAACCAATGGCTGAGGCTCCATGGCAAGACTGATCCAATCCTGATTCTGTCCCGATGATCCTACCCTGCTCCCCAGCCACAAAAATACATAGTCTCATCTCCATCCTTCCTCTTTCCTCTGTTCTAATTTAAGAACAGTTAGTGTGTCCTCAGCTCTTGGTGGCGACCTTTGCTTGCTTGCTTCAGCCTGACTTTACCCACTTTTGTTGAACTGCTTTTCTCTCTACCAGCCTTTGTGAACAGAGAGCTAGACCAGCAGTCAGGAAGACCTAAGTTCACAATCAGCCTCTGAAACTTCTTGCTGTTGGTGTTGTTCAGTTGTTTTCAGTTGTATCCGACTCTTCATGACCCCATTCGAGGTTTTCTTGGCAAAGACACTGGAGCAGTTTGTCATTTCCTTCTCCAACTCATCTTACAGATGAGGAAACTGAGGCAAACAGTCAAGTGACTTACCCAGGATCACCCAGCTAGTGTCTGAAGCCAGATTTGAACTCAAGAAGATGAGTCTTCCTAACTCCAGGCCCAGCGCTCTGCCCATTTTGTCATCTTGCTGCTCTTTAGACACTTACTCTCTATGTGACCCTGAGCAAGTCACTCAATCTCTTTTTGCCTCAGTTTCTTCCACTGCAAAATGGAAGTATTACCAGACTCAGACACTTAACACTTACTAGCTGTGTGACCTTGGGCAAGTCACTTAACCCCAGTCGCCCTGCATTCCCTCCTCCAAAAAAGCAAAAAAAAAAAAAAACCAGACACACGCAAGATGGAGGAAATAATAGGACCTACCTCCCAGGGTTATGGTGAGGTTCAAATGAAATAACATTTGTAAAGCACTTAGGCCAGGGCCTGGCCCATAGTAGATACCATGTAAATGCAAGCTGCTTTTGTTAGCATGATGACTTTAGTCAACTGTCCTCACTGTCCAAAAGTAGGGGGATTTTTCTCCTTTGTGCTGAATGTAGACTTGTTGACCTTAGCTGGCTGGCCATGGTGTCCCATCACCTTCAAACTGCCTTTCTAGTCTTTGCGAGCGTTCCTGCCATGTGATTCTAAGCTTTGTGACCTTCAGACTCTGCACAATTCCAAAAGTTCTTCTTTTATGGCCCTCCAGCTGCTTCCCCCACCCCTCTCAATTGTTGCTTAACCCTTTTTCCTAATTTAGGTGCTCGCCAATGCTTAAAAGACTCAGACTAAGGGAAGCTTCCCATAGCTCTTTTCTAAGGATACATGAACCTTTTCCAGAGATGTCTTAGTCCAATAGTTTCTCGTCCACCTCTCTCTCCCTCTCCCCTACCCCCAGTGGTACAGGAGATTCAGGGGAAGTAAAGGCCCATGAACATCTTTAGCTGCTCCTGCCCCACAAATGACTTTTTCTCCCAAGTCAGTCCTCATGGTCTGTTTTTCCACATTCTCTCTTTGATTAATAAACATTTGACTTTCTGTGGTATTCTCTTATACTACGGATTATTTTCCAAGTACTCTCTGGAACTCTGGTGTTAGGAGAGATTTTATGTCAGTCTATTTGTTCAGGTAATTTACAGAAAACAAGTGGGTTTTTTTTTTCCTTATATAATTTAACAAGTGCTCCATATCACCCCACAGAAAAGATAATATCTCACAGAAAGTGCTCAGTATCCCTTGTGGCTTAAGTCATGAGGCTCTCCTGTAGTTAGCAGTCACCTATGTGGCTTTAGGTACATTCTTTCACACTGGCATTCTAACTACCAGATATTGGGCCTCTATACATCAGCATATAATGGGCCTGTATCACCACTTAAGAACACAACAATGCAAGTGGTATGGGTTGACTTGGAAAGGAACTCAGTGGCAAACTGTATCTCTAATTACAACCTGGAAACAAGAGAAGAAGAAAAAAAAAAGAAAATAAGAGAAAAAAAATTTTTAATAAATTAAAAAATAATAAAAAGAAAAAAGAAAACCTTTTCTTCCCCCAGCAATGCCAGAGCATTAAAGAGGAAGATCCTGGGCAAGTCTCAACAATGCAGTACCTGGTGGTACCCCGCCCCAATTTGCAGGGTATGTTCCACCAGAACATTCCCCTGACTGGCTGCCCCAAGTTCAAGGTGCTCTATTTGTCTGCCTTCACTAAAACCATAGTTCACTTTCCCCTATTGACGTATTTTCCTTTAATAGTCAGCCAGAGAACATTATTATTTCAAAACAAAGGCATATAATAAAATGGCATGTTAAGAAAGGAAGCAATGAAACATTTCTTCCATAAACCTGGGGCACAAACTCCCACAGGTCTACATGCCATTTATAGGAAAAAACAGGAACATGTGTGGAGAGGTACACATGGAGAGACATGGACAGGTGTGGAGAAAGTGGGTCTATAAGGTCCACATGTGATGGGAGTTCCTGGGGGGAAGGGTAGCTGCTACCTCTGACCTTGCAGGACTGATGAGACCTTCCAGTGACATCATTGCACTGTACCATTGGACCTACTTCATTTACCCTTGTGTTTGCTAGATAACTACTTCACCACCACTGAACTCTGTCCCATTGGATGCCATTCTTCTGCACCCATAGGTTCTGCTCTTTGCTTAGTCTTGCTGGGCCCGTGGCTATGGAGCTTCTTTCTCCTTGCTCTTAGCTTTAGCCAAAGACCTTGATTTACTTTTCCTCATGAGAAGAGTGGACTCTATTATGCTCTTCCAGTTCAAAAGCCAGATTTTTAAAAATAGCTCTTAAAACAAGTACGGTAGCCCAAACATGGACCAGCCATAGTCCTGGGAGGGTTGGGAAGAAGAGGAAGGGAAGCAAAAGCTAATCAGCTTCCTTCCCTTGGTGGACTGAACTGTCTTGTGTCCTTCAGAATCTTGGCTACGTGGTCTCACATCTTTTTAGGGAAAGATTCTCGACCCCAGGCACCAAAGCTCTTCAGAACAAAAAGAGACACTCTTAGTTAAATAGCCTCACGGGACTTTAGAAATCATAGGATCATAGACACAGAGGCCAGAGGGAACATAGAGGTTACTTGGTCCAACTCTTCGATTTTACAAATGACGTAACTGTGACTCAAAAGGGTTAAGTGACATGTCCAAGGTAAAAGGCAGGTTCTCTGATTTCAAACTATTCTTTTTTTTCTTCTTCTTTTTGGAGGTGGGAGGGCAGGGCAATTGGATTTAAGTGGGTGTCTGAGGCCACATTTGAAGTCAGGTCCTCCTGACTCCAGCGCTGGTGCTCTATTCACTGTGCCAGCTAGCCACCCCTCAAACCATTCTTGTTCCATTGTGAAGTCTCTATTTTCCTCGGACCAGCTTTTCTGGTTGCTGAACTTAGAGATCCTATGGGCAACCTGGCTCTAACTTTTGGTTAGCATCCTACATGCCTCTTGATTTTGATCTCTGAAGGCTAAACTATATCTCATTATTAGCCCTGAAAGGGTTACTAAATAGCTCTGAGGTTTAGGCTTCCCCAGTTTTTCACCTCTAAGTCTCTGTCATTCATATACGAGTATAAATAAGAAAAAATTGGCTACGTCATGTAATAGATAGTGAGCCAGCCCTGGAGTTCAAGGTTGAGTTACCCCGGGTTTAACTCTTACCTGACACATACTAGATGGATTACTAAGGGAGTAACTTAATTTATCAAGTGTTCCAGGCAATTCTCAATGGGAGTTGACAGTTTCCTCACTGAGAGTTCCCTGTACTGCTGAAATCACAGAACTGCTACAGAAAAAAAAAAAAAGCAAAGAGCCAAAGAGAGCCTGAAGAACAAGGTTATTGTCTCCTTTCCCTGCTTAACAGTACTCCTGATATTGTATATGTTTACAGCTGGCAAAACCTAAAAAGGCTTTAAGCTAATATTGACAGGACCATAAGCAGATTAGACAGTTGCCTTCCAACTCTGAAGACATGGGTTCCAGTCTATGTCTGACACCTGCTGGGTGTGTGACCCTGAGAAGTTACTACACTTCTTTTCCCTCCAAGGGATTTCATAAGTCTCAAGGTTGCAAAACAAGTGCAGACCTACACTGAGAGTTCCCCACACCAATGAAAATAATAGGTCTAGTTTAATTTATTATTTTGGGGGGAAGTGATCAGTGTTAAGTGACTTGCCCAGGGTCACATAGCTAGCAAGTGTCAAGTGCCTGAGGCCAAATTTGAAGTCAGGTCTTACTGACTCCAGGGCCAGTTCTCTACCAACTGCACACCCTAGTTGCTCCAGGTCTAGTTTAATTTCAAACAAACAAACAAAGATTTAGAGCAGGAAAGAGCCTTAGAGAAGATCCAATCCAATCCTCCTCATTTCAAAGTGGGGAAACTGAAGAAACAGAGAAATTAAGTGACCTGTCCAATGTCGTATAACTCTTAATAGAATTAGTTCTCTCTAGTCATTGGTCCATTAAGGACATAGTGTACTAAGAACAGAGATCTCTTTGACAGAGCTACTTTGTATCAGGGACCAGTTGGAGACAGAAATCAAAGCTAGACAGCAAAGCTTAGAGTCCTTCATGGAGTAAATAGTGCTATCATACAAGGCTGTCCAGCATACTCTAAAGAATAAAGACAGTGAACTGAGAGTCAGAAAACCTAAGTTTAAATTGATGCTCTGTGACTTATATCTGTGTGATGTCTCAGTTTACTCATCAATATAATAAAGAATTCCCTAAATCAGTACTGTCTATATGATTACGTACATACATATACACACACATACACATACATATAACATGTCAAATTACTATTTTAGGAAGAGAGGAAGGGATGAATGGTGGAAGAAAAATTTGGGACTCAAAATGTTATAAAAATGTTAAAAATTGTTTTTACAGAAAATTTGTAATTCAAAAATGTAATGAAAATGAATACTGTAAACAAGAAAACAAATAAAAATATATTTTTAAAAAATTGTTTTTACATATAGTTGGAAATAAAATATTATTTTTTTTTTGCTTTTTCTGAAGGGGAAAGGCAGGGCAGTTGGGGTTGTGATTTTCCCAAGGTCACACAGCTAGGAAGTGTGTCAAGTGTCTGAGGTCACATTTGAACTCAGGTCCTCCTGACTCTAGGGCTATTGCTCTATTCACTGCACCACCTAGTTGGCCCAATAAAATATATTTGAAACATAAAATAAAATCAGGAAAGGGAGGGGGGACAGAGTCAAGATGGCAGTGTAGAAGCAGGAGAACTCTGCAGCTTCCCCCATAACCACCTCAAACATCTATAAAATATGGCTCTAAACAAATTTTAGAGCTCCAGAACCCACAAAAGTACAGAGAAAAAAAAATTCCCATTGAAGGCAGCCCAACAGGAAGATGGGAATGTCTCATCCCAAGGCGCTGGGAGCTGAGACTGGTTTTAGCCTGAGGGTGTCCAGGATAAGCTGTGGCTGGAGCATTCAGGAGAGTGGATCACTGGCAGCTGTGGCAGTTTCCAGAATTATCTACCTATAAGAGCCAAGGACAAAGTGAAAGGTCAGCGGAACTTGGCCAAATTTGGGGGAGAGAAGCAAGTCTGGCCACTGGCCTCCAGGGCAAGAAAGCAGTAGAAGCAGCCCCTGCAGCTGCCTCCACGTGGCTGCTTCAGAGCTCTTGGCCTGCAGATTGCAGGGGTCCAAGTAACCATTCAGAGGATAAGTATTCTCACCTTAACCTGCCTGGATTAGAATCATGGTCTTGGGTGGTGCCTGAGGTGTGTGACCAGCGAACTAAAGCTGGTGGGAGCTGCAGAGATGGTGGCTTCCTAATAGCTCCAGCAGCTGTGAAAACTCCAGTGATTTGGGACAAAGCTCTTCCCTCTGGAAGCAGAGTTCTACTGTGGCTCAAAATCAAATTAATCGACTGGCAACATGAGCAGGCAAAGGAAGCAAACCAAGCTCAGCAATCCAACTTTAGATTCCTTTGTTGGGGACAAAAAGGATCAAAGCATGGAATGGGAGGAAGATAACACAGTCAGAACTCCTGTACCAAAAGCTTCCAAGAAAAATGTAAACTGATTACAGGCCATAGAGGAGCTTAAGAAGAATTTTGAAAACCAATTAAGAGAAGTGGAGGAAAAAATGGGAAGAGAAATGTGAATGATGCAAGAAAATCATGAAAAGAGAGTCAACAACCTGACTGAAGAAAATAACACCTTAAAAAATAGATTAACACAAATGGCAAAAGAGGCCCAAAAAGCCAATGAAGAGAAAAATGCCTTAAAAAGTCAAATTTGCCAAATGGAAAAAGAATCTCAAAAGTTTTCTGAAGAGAATAATTCCTTCAGAATTAGAGCAGAGCAAATGGAAGCAAATGACTTTATGAGAAATCAAGATACTATTAAACAGGTCCAAACAAATGAAAAAATAGAAGGCAATGGAAAATATCTCCTTGAAAAAACCACTGATCTAGAAAATAGATCCAGGAGAGACATACATATATGTCTATATAGGAGGGTATATGTATGCATATGAATACATATGTGAGTGTGTGTATATATGTGTACATAGACAGAGGGCACAGAATCAATTTAATAAGAAGGGACAATATTTTAAAAGGTGAAATTATGAGGTAGGAAAGGAACAGAATGAGAGGAGACAGGGACAGACAGAATGGGGTTAATCCTCTCATATAGAAGAGGCAAGGGATAACTGTTATAATGGAGGGGAAGAACAGGAAGGCAAAAGGGAATGGGTCAACCTTACTCTCATTGAATTTGGCTTAGGGAAGGAATGACATGCACTCTAAATTGGGTATCTTGCCCTATAGAAGAGTAAGGGTAATGGGGATGAGAGGGGGATGACGGAGGGGAGGGCAGAGCAAGGAGGGTTCTTAGAAGCACACACTTCTGTAAAGGGACAGTGACAAAATAGAGAACAGAACAAGGTAGGGGGCAGGATAGGAAGGAGGGAAATATAGTCAGTCTCTCACAATAAGTCCATTGTGGAGATATTCTGCATAAGTACACATGTACAGCATGTATTGAATTACTTGTCTTTCCAGTGGGGATGGGGGACGAGGGAGGAAGGGAAAGAATCTAGAATTTAAAGTTCTTTAATCATATGTTTAAATACATACATACACACATACATATATGTGTATATATGTGTGTGTGTGTATGTAAAAAAAAAGGAAACAGGGGCCACTAAATAAACTTAAGAATCCCTGCTTCTGATGGCATATTAATTTAGAAAACCATATATTAACAATATGTTCTATTTTATTTTTATTTGTTTTGTTCCGTATTTTCCAATTACATTTTATTCTGGTTCAGGCAGCACTAGGGAGTGTTGTCTGCTGTGTGTTTGACTCTTCTGGTCTAGGTAATCTCTAAATTCTTTCCAACTTTAAATCCTAGGAACCTATTGGTGCTTCAGATAGTCTATTCTGGCTAGAAGGGGAAAAAAAGCCAAGGGTCTCCTCAGCTGCTTGAAATGCTGGTTGTTGAATCACCAAGTATGTTTCTGGTGTAGAACTCTAGCTGCCAGGGCCAGAGGCCACCCACTTCAGAGTACAAGATAGAGAGGACCCTAGCCCTTCACCCCTGCATGACACAATGTTGTCTGTACAACATCAAGTTTCTTCCAAGGCTAATCTCTAGCCCAAAGGATTTCAACAACGTTGCCTGTAATAAGAACCCAGCTAAGTCCCTCCAGGGCCCAGAGTCATGGGTTAGTGCCTTTGCTTTGGAGAGCCACCTTTGGTCTACTGGGAGGATGTAATTTGGACTGATAAAGACCAGGCTGTGTCCAGTTATGGGTAGGAATATTGCCCTTGCAGGGGGGTAAGCTATTTTTTACCACATGCCCTATCTCTTTTGCGCTCCTGGCGACATCCCATACTATCCAAATATTCTCTGCTGCAGAAGGTCATTGAGTTAAAGGCTAGGACTGCCTTTCAGAGGGAAAATAGATGGTTTAAAAAATTATTATTGTAACTATGCACAGGATCCTAGGACTAGGAGAGGGTTTCTAATGTTACCATATCTATTCCCCCCTGTTCTCAGGCTTGCAATGGTGGGGTAGGGGCAGGGAAAGGAAAGTGTCCTTGTTTCCCTTTGCTCCTTTCTCCCCTCCTCCTGCTCATGACACTTAGCGTCAATGGATTGTTTGCTTGGCCCAGGCACAGACTGGCAGCTGGCCACATGGGGCAGTGGTTTATTTTGGGATGCTGACTGCCCAAGAATGAGAGTTAAGGCCTTGTGGGAACAGGAGGTAGGGTGGGGAAAGAACCTTAGAGTTACAAGAACATGGGGAAAGTGACCCTTGATGCTGCTTTTCCTGATACTACTATATGTCCTCTGGCCCTAAACACAGGATAGGGGAGAAATCTCAGCTCTGGGCAAAGGAAGTCTTAGCTTAATACCACACAACTTACCCTTCTCCTACCCATCCACCATGTACCTTTCTCTTCACTTTCTTTATCCTCTGTTGACATGAATGTCTTTTCTTTGATTCATTCGTCAATTATGTTAAAAAGTCCTACTATTGTAGGACTGTTGCAATCTATTGTGCTAGCAATCAAGGGACAAAAAGAAATGAAGGTATAGCTCAGGATAAGTAATTATCACAGTAGCCGTCTAGTACAATCCCTATCTCAAATCAACTAGCACTTATTAAATGCATCCTGTGTCCTAGGCAGTATGCCAAGCACTGGGAACAAAAACCCCTCTATATTATCCACTGACAAGTGGTCATTTAGACCTTATTTGAAGGCCCACAAAGATGAGAAACTTCATATCAGCACATTCTACTTCCGCTTCAGGAGGGTCCTAATTATTAGGAAATTTTCCTTCTTTTGAGTTAAAATTTGTCCCTGCAAGGTGCACATAATAAGTACTAGTTTGGCTCTATAGGATTAAGCAGAGCAAACATCATCCCTCATTCACACATCAACTTTTCACGTCTCTGAAGAGCAGCATCATATCCCGCTGTGACTTTTCCTATCCTGATTTCACACCCCAGTTCTTCGAATTGATCCTTGTCAGACGCGAAGGTCTCAAGTCATTTTGCCATCCTGGTTGTCCTCTTCTGAATCCCCAATTAGTCTATGTGTTTCCTAAATGTGGTATTGAGAATGAATATCGTACTCCAGATGTGATCAGATAAGGGGAACTATCATCTCTCTCATTGTGGACCATTAAAGTTTTGCCAGTCTGTCCCTGGGCCAACCAAACAATCCATTGATGCTAAGTGTCATGAGCAGGAGGAGGGGAGAAAGGAGCAAAGGGAAACACAGACACTTTCCTTTCCCTGCCTCCACCCCCACCCCACTATTGCAAGCCTGAGGAGAGGGAAATGGAGATGGTGATATTAGGAACCATCTCCCAGTTCTAGGATCCTGCGCATAATGATAATGGTTACTACGTACATTTTATTGGTTACCATATCATATCTTCAACTCATATTGACATTGTAGGTCACTAGAATTCCCATATCTTTTTTTTTACTGCAAACTCTTGCCTAGCCACAATTAAAGTTCTTTTTTTTTTCTTAGCACAATTAAATTTATCTTTTTTAGATTCAGTTCAACCTTCTAGTCTGTCAAAAACTTTTTAGATCCTGGCCATCATTCAGCCTGCTCCCTACCCTTCCCAGGCTTAGACATTTGTAAAGTTGACAATAATGCCGATTATAATTTCATCTGTATCACTGATAAAAATATTAAACAGCACAAAGCCAAGAACAAATCCCTAGTTATTCTACTAAAGACCTCAACCTTCAAATTGACAGCTGTCCACATTTTTAGATCAGGTTATTCAACCAAGCTTGAATCCACTTAATGTTCCTGTCATCTAATCCACATTTCTCTATCTTGTCTACTAAAATAGGAAGAGTGAATTTGTCAAATGGTTTGCTGAACTCTAAATATACGATGTGTTCAGCATTTTCTGACCTACCAGTCTAGTAACGCTGCTAGAGAAGGAAATTAGGTTACTTTGGTATGAACCTCTGTTGATAGAATCAGAATGACTTTTAGAAGTCATTACTCCTTTCCTTATGTGATACTTTATATCTATATGCATATATATACGTAAATGTATTTATACACAGACACAGACACACACACAGACACCGACACACACAGACACAGACACACACATAGACATAAATATATATACATATACATATCATGTGACTTTAGGGGCACTATAGTGGTGAGGTCCATTCTTTAGCCATTTAGTTTGCAAGTCAGACTGTGCCTGGATTTCATCTCCCTTTGCATCTAAAGAGAGAGTGGTCACTTGGCCCTGAAATTCCCTTTCTTTCTATACCATCAACTAGTTCTTCCTTGTAGGTCAAAATCAGGACCTTTCATCCTTTTCCTCTACCTTCTGAATAATGAGATTACCATTAAGGCTAAAGAGAAATATCTCCATTGCTTTTCTTTTGATAGTGCTCTAGCAGATATCCTGACATTTGGGCTTCCCCATCACTGTAGTATCATTTCTCCATCATGGGTCTTTGATCTGTTTCCTAACCTCATCCAATTCTTCCTTCTGTACAGATATTCTAAGTATACTTCCATGGCAAAATCACTTTTTCTTCTCCCTTCTTTGATCTCAGCCTAAATGCTTGCCATTATTTTCTCTCCTGAAGTTCCTGGATTCAACTGAATGGCTCCATGATTGTATTCATCAAATATAAAATGGGATTCTCTTCCATTTAAAAAATGATATACCCTTCCAGAGTCATATTCTAGTCATGAGTCTCCTCCTACCCAATCTCAGTTATGCCTATGAGATCAAATTTGACTCTCTCTATTAAGATCTCCAGATTGTCTGTTTAGTAACTGTCCATTGTGTATTTGTAAAGACACATCAGATGCCATGAGCTTCTGGCTCAGTTCTTGTATTTTATGCATTGTAAACTGCTGATCCTCTCTTCTGCTGCTCCTTTTCCTACATATTGTGCCTATTATGGTCTGTTGTACTAGACTTGAAAGATCCAACTGGGTAGTTTTCTATCTCTCCTCCTTTTTTGGTTTAAAACCCTCCTGATCGGATTTTCAAAATGAAGTTTACTGATAATGTCATGTTTTTTTGGGTACAACTTCCTCTTAACATACCCTTTCCCCCCTCCTCACCCAGAGCCTTCTTTTGAAATTAAGGAAAAGTCAAACTAAACTAACTGAAGAGGTTACCCAAAGAAGGTTAGGGTTGCCTGAGACCTCAAAATATCAGCGTGCCGGGTCTTGTCAAAAGAATTCCACTCAAGTCTTCTCCACCAAAGAAAAGTAAAGTTTATTGAAAGCTCATTAAAAGTTCACCACATGGGGTAGACTCTTAAGGAGCCAGTCTATGCTAGGTCATTCTATGGTGATGGAGGGGAGGGGAGATGGGATTTTATATACAGAAAGGTTGTGGGAGGAATCTAGCGGTGGTCTAGAGGAAGAGTTTGGGGAGGGTCTTCAGGATGAGTCAATGAGGTCAGACTCCAGTAAAGAGTTTGGGGAGGGTCTTCAGGAGGAATTAATGAGGTCAATGTAAGAGTGAATTGATATTTTGATAGGCTCAAGGGTGGGAAGCAGATGGACAACGGAGGGCCAGGCTAGTAACAAGTGGGAAGATTCCCCATCAAGTGGGAAGATTCAAGGGGTTTCCCGGAGCCTATACCTCAAAGATTCAAGGAAAGCTCAAAGGCGGGGGGTCCCAGAGCCTGCACCTCATCATAACCACTGCAAAAACCACAGCTATCCATTTATGAGACATTTAGTGTCCATTGTTCCCCTCTTCCCCAGTCCAAATTTCTCTACTAATAGGAAAGAAGCATTAGCATCTGTTTTACATAATCAATACTGGCTGTGGCATTTAATCTTAGCTTGACTGTCTTTACATGCCCTTCTGATTTACACTGGGGTAGTCATACATATTGTTCTCGCTGTTTTATTTCCTCTTGGTCTGTTCTTATAAGTCTTCCAAAGGTTCTCTCAATTCCTCATAGTCATTATTTCTCATTGAATGGTAATATGTCCTTATGTATATTCAGTGGTGGGTGGTGGGGAGGCAGAGAGGGGGAAGATAAATGATTGTTAATTATTAAAAAATTAAATTGGGGGAGGGGCAGAGCCAAGATGGTGGCGTAGAAGCAGCAAAGCACCGCAGCTCCCACACTAATATGCTAAAAACTCATAAAATGGGACTCTAAAACAGATTTTCAAGCTCCAAAACTGTCCAAAAGACAGAAAGCACATCTGTTGCTACAGGTAGATCAACAGGCGGGGCTCTTCACAGCAGTCTGGGAGCTGCGGCTGAAACCCCAGCCCGGGCCGGGCCCCAGAGCATCAGGCAGAGCCAAGTCTATAGGAGAGCAGATCGGCTGCACTGGAGGCACAGTTACCACATTTATCAGTCCAGAAGAAAAAAAGGCTAAGAGAAAGGTCAATGGGTTTTGCTAAATTTGGGAAAGAGCGGTCTGGCCAAACTGCTCCCAGGGCAAGGAAGCAGCGGGAGGCGGCTGTAGCAGCAGGAATGGAGCAGCAGCGGCCTCCACTGGGCTGCTTCAGAGCCCCCAGCCTGCAGAT
>CM053595.1:24517721-24529183 GCA_028646575.1 Pseudocheirus occidentalis | reverse complement strand
TTTCCCATGTTTACCTTCTCATGCTTCTTGTGTTTGTCAAATTTTCTGTTCAGCTCTGGTTTTTTCAGCAAGAATGCTTGAACATCCTCCACCTCATTGAATGACCATATTTTCCCCTGGAACAATATGCTCAATTTTTCTGGGGAGTCCTTTAATACAATTTGAGAAACAATTCCTCAATCCTCTAAAAATTGTATTACTTGTAACATATATCACTTCTGTTGGTTCATGCTCTAGTCCAGTATGACTATTTTTCTTTGTTTTCTTCTATCCCTTTTTCATTTCCTCTATAGACATTACTAAGATTTTGATGTTAGAATCCAAATTTAGTGGCTCCCATCATTTTGAAGGTGAAAAGAATGTTAAAAAAAAACTGCAGATCTTTCCCCATCTTTCATCTGTTTGCTAGCTTCCTTCTAGCTTTATCCTTAAATACCTATGGGATGACTTTGCTTGCTTAGGTTTCTTGCTAAATTTTCTTTAAAAACTTTCACCTCCACAACTTTCTGTTGTTTTATGAGACAATACTGCTCATAATCTTTCATCGTTTTTCCAAGTAATCAATTATATGAATGATTATATCCTAAACTTGTTTTGCCATTGATTTCCATATCTTTATTCTTGGCAAAGAAGTCAAGAATTGGCTGATTGAGTGAGTTTTAAGACTTTTTTGACTCCCTTGTTACAGCAATTGATTTACATTAAAAATCTACATGAAATTGCTAAAAAAAAAAAAAAAAATCAGTGCCTATTTTTTCCTCCATCCATTTTCCACTTTTTTTTAGCATCAACAATTAGTTTTAGATAGGTCAAGTTTCTGTTGTTTTCATTTCATGACATATCTTTCTTTTTTCTTCCAGTTTTCTGTTATTTGGCCTTTGCTCTAAAAAGTCTATAGTACACAGAGAAATGATTCAAGAATCACTCTGCCCTCAGTAATGAGTCATTTCCTATTTGTAAGAAGTAATCAGTTTCATTTGTTATGGTACTCACCATGTTTAGCACCACCTGATACTTTATTCAAAGAAAATGATTATGACATGTAGGTGTAAGGCTTCTGTGGAGTCTTTAAGTCATCAACCTTTCTCATTTATTAATACTGAATCATAATTTCCAAAAATTTCTTACTGTCCTTACCGTTCTATCTTTGTATTGGAGCATCATGTAGCAAAAGCTTAGCTGAGTTTAGTTTTTACTAGATTTATGATTTCACTGACTTAGGAAACTCCCAGGGTAGAAACTCCCTCCACCAATGCAGATCAACAACTGTATTAAGAGGTTCATGTAAAATCATTTTGAGTGTTTGCTTACTTGTTTTTGTTTGTGTTTATTTTTAAGAAAAAAATTCATTTCTAGATTTTATTACTTTTAGTAGTTATGTCATCATGTTGCTTCATAATGAAATTATGATCATCTGAGCCTCCAAGTTCTTTTCCTAAGGAAATTATAATCTAGCCAAGTCATATCTCATTCTGGACTTGTGCATTTGATTTTTTGAATCTAGTAACAAATTTAGCTTCAAAGTCTAGGTACTACTCAGGTGTTAATTATTATTGTACCAAAGGAGACAAGCAGAAACTCAACTGGTACAAGATCTCAAAGGGAGAAGAAACCTAATTTTCTACATTTATCTGTTAGTGAAGTAGACTTGACCTGTGGCTAACTCAACTTCTTCTGGAAACTAAAGGTGTATGTACACTAAAAAAATTTAAATGCATTTTCTTGACATTTTTTCTTTTTACATTACTTATATTTCCCTACGTATAGCTCTCTCAGCCTCCTCCCAGAGAGTCATTCACTATAACAAAAAATAAGAAATCTGGAAGACAAAATAGTTGAGCAAAACTTATAAAGATATCAAAAAGGCTGAAATCATATGCAGTGGTCTGCACACACACTGCCCAACTTCATCAGAGCAGGTGAAGGAAGCTCCTCTTGTCTTGGGAGTCAGTCTTGGTCATTATAATTTCAAAGCACTGAGTTTTGATTGTGTTGCTGCTGTTGTTGTTACTGTACTTCCCATTTTCATTGTTGTGTTTGTCGTATGTGTCATTTTCCTAGTTCCACTTAATTCACTTTGTATCTGTTCATCTAAGTCTTTGCAGGCTTTTCTATATTCACCAAGATCCATCGCTTATCACAACAGAGTAATTCCATTCCATTTACATACCATGCCTTGTTTAGTCATTCCCCACGTGATGAGCCATCCTGTTCTTTTCAATTATGCAAAGGGCCTGCTGTAGCATAGTTACTTCTAAACATCCTCAAAGTCCCACTCCAAAGTTTAAACATGTTGTAGAGGTTACCCGGGGTTCGAAAGCAATGCCAGCCCAGGACAAGCTCTGGCAGGTTCTCCTATGCTGCAGGCTTTGAGTGCAGTCCTGGCAACAGACTGGATCTGTTTTTGGAGCTTTACAAACCTAGCTAAATCCTGAGAGGCTCATCACCAGCAGGCTTGCCACTTTGGGATGAATTCTTTAGCCATAGCAACCTGTTAAACAAAGAAAAATACAAGCCATCCCTCAGCCCAGTGTTGGCTCCCTTCTACTTCTGCCCTGACAGTGGCAGAGGGGTGGGGCAAAGGGGGATAAGAATCATTATTTTTAGACCATTTATAAACATTGTCATGTCACTAACTGTGAAGTCTTTGTGCAAACAAGTAGATATGCTACTTAAAGACCTAAATTTCATCAGTCTCCACATTCTTGCTATAAATGTAACCCAAAGACAAAGAGAAGTTGTGTCTAAATGGAAGAATGATTCAGCCTTAGAGAGGCAAATAAAGAGTTAGTAGAGTTGGTTGTATTATGTGTCCAAAGGTAAGGAAAAACACGATGTCAGGGGCCATTTGGTCATCATGTCCTGCTGGGCTCATGATCAGCAGAGGCAGAATAGACCATCCACCTCCTGACCCAGAGGTGATGAATTCAGCATGGAGAGACTACTTTTTTTTCTTAGACACGGCCTATGTGGACATTAATTTTGCTTAACTATCCATATTTGTTACAAGGGCTTGTTTTTTCTTTCTCCTTTTTCTTTTTCCAATGTCAGGGGGAGGTGGCAGTGGACAAAAATTAGATTTTTGTTAACTAAAAAAATTAAAAAAGGAAAAGAATTGAAACTTAGGCACTAATAACTATTACAGGTGAAGAGGTAGAGAAATTCATTGAAAGACTCACTAATAAAGAACTAGATGGATAAAACACTAAACTTGGGCTCAGGGAAGACCCGAGTTTGGATCTAGCCTCAGATACTTCTGGATAAATGGTCCTTCCCCTTAGGAGAAGTCCTGCTCAACCACACTGAAAGCTTTGCCAGCAGAAATAGCTTGGAAGGCAAGGAGTCTGACGCCCCATACAGAGAACAAAAGCATGCCTTCTTGCTCATGGTTTACTGTGTTGCTCTATGTTTTTGATAAAAGTTTCTCCTTCAATCCTATGAGTAACTAGGGATTATTCAAATACTGTCTTGGCAGCAGCCAGGTGGGGGAAAGTCTAGCCATTCTCTCTCCTCCCCATTCAAACAGCTAAAAGACACCAGCTGCTAATCACTGCATTACCAAAAATGGGAGGAAATGAGTACACTGCCATAACCTTGTTATTTTGAACATTCAGCCAAATTTAAAAAAAAAGCATTTCTATATACACCTGATCACAAAAGGATTCTATATGGAACCATGAATCTCTAATTCAGAGATATTAACTACAGCACTCTTGAGGAAAGTGGGTAGGCAGAAACATTCATAGTAAGGCACCAAGAAGGTCAGAATCAATCAGGTGCCTCAACAAAGATTAGAGGTCATTCAAGTAGAAGACAAATCCTCTGGATTAGTTCTGAGGAAGGGTTGATGCCTTCAGGAAGTGACAGTGTCTAGCAAAGACTAAGATCCAGAGTAGTATCCTTTCCAGGGATTCACGTAAGCACCAGAAATGCAGCTTCTCTTCGGCTAGACCCAGAGGCCCAGGCTTTGGTCCTTACGTGTGAGTGTTGAGGCTGTGCCTCTATCTCCAGGCCTTCTCAGCTGCCCCTTTTCCAACACTAAGAAAATAGAAAGTTACTCCAGGTACCTCCTCCCTTTGACTGCGCTACCATGTCTATGTTTCCTCAGGCTTTCTTCATGAAAAGATCCCTGAACTTTAAAGACTTCAATTTTGCACAAGATGAGTACATCTCTCAAGTCTAACTGAGATGTCCTTCTCCTCTTCTTCCCCCTCAGCCTCCCACAGAGATCAGTGCTTGCCCTGCAAAGGTCAAATAGCTTTTGGCTTCTTATATCAAAGTCACAACTCAAGCCCCATAGCTGATATTGCTTACTGTGTTGACCTATTTCCTAGCAACAAGGGGTTGTTTGGATGATGCTTATATACAGAACACCTGGCCTGATTCCTGGGCAGTGTTGGCAATGACAGAAGGCCTTCTGATGAGGCACAGTGCATGCCAAACACTCCATGGGACAGCATGGTTTAGAGTGAAGGGTACATGGATGGGCAGCCTAGTACCCAAGCATGAGCAGCAGAGTTTAGAGCAAAGGGTATGTGGATGGAGAGTCTAGCGACCCAGTCCATATAGCTCTGTTTGACTTTAGGCAACTCTTTCTCAACTGCATACATTTTCTTTGGCTGCTCCCTAAGCCTAGAATTCTTTCCTTCCTCATCTCTACCTCTTGGCTTCCTGGACTTCCTTCGAGTTCCAGCTAAAATGCAGTCTGTACAAGAAGTCTTGCTGGCTCTTCTTACGGCGCCTTGCCTTTGGAATGATCTCCCATTCATCCTGTAGGTAGCTTGTTTGTACACAGTTTATACGTTGCCTTCCTCATTAGACTGGGAGCTCCATGAGAGCAGGGACTGTTTCTGCCTTTCTTTCTCTACATTATTAGTGCTTAGCACAGTGCTTGGGACACAGAAAACACTTACTAAATGCTGGTTCACAACTCATTTCCTTTCCCTGGACCAATTTTCCTCCTCTGTGAAATGGGGAAGGCAGTACTGATGACTTCTCAGGACCCTTCCTGCTCTGACAGTCTAGGTTCTAAGGTCCCTTCCAGCTTTAAGGACTCATGACCTGGTCATATCAGCAACTGAGCTGGAATCATTACCCTTCTGACTCACACACAGAAGCAGCCAAATATTTCTGCCAATTCCAAATGTTCAGATGGACAGACATAAATAGGTTAGCTTTCAATCTGCAACTTGTAAAGGGTCCACACAATGGCATACATGACTGTTTCTTGGCCTGTATGACAGCAAGGAGATCTAGAACATTTGAGCTGGAGGGGACCTTAGAAATTGAGTCCAGAAGGACAAAGCTAAGATAGCGAATTAGAGTTATCGACCCAGCCAGATTCTCCCAATGTTTCCCTCTAAGCAATTTTAAAATAATATCTCAAGATGAGCTTTGAAGCAGCAGAGCCAAGAGGTCAGGGTGAGACATCTTACAACTTTGGAGGTCAGCATACATCTATGACACTGAGGGGATGGCTGGCCCAGAGAACAACACAGTCATAGCAGCACCAGCTGGGGGCCTTGGAAGAAGCTACAACAAGGGCAGTGGTAGCAGCTTTGGGAGCTCTCAGTCCAGAGAAGGTAAGAGGGTGGAACAAATGGTCAGAAATTAGAAGGGATCCTTTGCTGGGACTGGGTACAGTTGGACCTGACTGGCAACTCTTATTGCCTCTACACAGTTCTGGGTCACAGTTACAGGACAGAGAAGAGTACTTCTGGTCAGTCACTAGGGAGCAGAGAACCTGGTCACAGTTCTAGAGTCAAGAGCAATGCTAGCACTTGTGGCTACAGAGGAACAGGGGCCCTTCTTGTATAAAGACCAAAGCATAAATCAGAAGAGCAGTGACCATACCTCTCCTTGGATCACACAACAGAAGCACTGAAAACTTGCAGAACCTCCTTTCCCTCCCCCCCCCACCAAACTAGCTCTATAAACAGCAGAATGAAAAAAAAAATAACACTTAGGACAGTGCCTCACTACCTCCAGGAGACCAAAGCCCAACATTAACATAAAATTCAAAGTCAAGAAACAGGCTGGAAAAATGAGCAAGCAAACAAAAACAACTTGACTGCCAAAGGCTACTATGGTGGCAGGGAAGATCAAGATACAAACTTTAGTAGAAGGCAACAGCGTGAAAACAGCTACAATCAAAGCCTCAAAGAAAAATGCCAACTGCCCAACAAGTCCAACAAGAATTACTGCAAAGATTTTTTTTTAAAGAGTTAAATGGTAGAGAAAAAATGAAAAAAGAAATGAAAATGATGCAAGAAAATTATGAAGAGAATTAACAGCTTGGCAAAAGAGGCACAAAAATATTGAAGAAAATAATACCTTAAAAAACAGAATTGGTCAAAACGAAAAAAAGATGTGCAAAAGGTCAGTGAAGAAAATAATTCCTTAAAAATCAGAACTGGGCAAGTGGAAGCTAATGACTCCACAAGACATCAAGGAACAGTGAAAAAAAGGCAAAAGAATCACAGAATAGAAAAAAATGTGAAATATCTTTTAGGAAAAAATTTACTGACCTGGAAAAAAGATCAAGGAGAAATAATTTAAGAATTATTGGGTTACATGAAGGAACAATTTGAATGACATGGAAACATAATCAGGATAACCCAGGATCTAGCAGCTTCTACATTAAGGGACCAAAGGGCCTGGAATTCCAGAGATCAAAGGAGCTGGGATTAAAACCAAGAATCAGCCATCCAGCAAAATTTAGTATAATGTTCCAGGGGAAAATACAGTCATTTAATGAGGTAGAGGACTTTCAAGCATTCTTGAGGAAAAAACCAGAACTGAACAGAAAATTTGACATTCAAACACAAGAAGCATGAGAAGGTAAACATGGGAAAGAAATGATAAGGAACTTATCAAAGTTGAACAATTTACATGCCAACATGGAAAAATGATAATTGTAAGTTGTAAAAGTTTTCTCAGCATGAGGATTAAGTGAAGGGAATATAAATGTGTGTGTATATATTTAAGTATGTGTGTATGTATGTATGTATACATGTCTATATAGGAGGGTATGCATATGAACACATATGTGAGTGCAGGTATTTATGTGTATGTAGACAGAGTGCACAGGCTTGAATAGGAAGGGATGATATTTTAAAAGGTGTAATTAAGAGGTGGGAGACGAATAGAATGAGAGGAGATAAGGAGAGACAGAATGGGGTCAATCATCTCATATAGAAGAGGCAAGGGATAACTGTTACAATGGAGGGGAAGAACAGGAAGGCAAAAAGGAAAGGGTCACCCTTACTCTCATTGAATTTGGCTTAGGGAAGGAATGACATACACTCTAAAGTGAGTATCTTGCCCTACAGGAGAGTAGGGGGCATGGGGATGGGAGAGGAAAGCATGGAGGGGAGGGCAGAGCAGGGGAAAAGGATGTTAGAAGCACATACTTCAATAAAGGGACAGGGACAAAATAGAGAACGGAACAAGACGAAGGGGGGGTGGGATAGAAAGGAGGGAAATATAGTCAGTGTTACACAATATGTTCATTGCGGAGATGTTCTGCGTAACTACACATGTACAGCCTGTATTGAATTACCTGACTTTCCAGTGGGGGTGGGTGACAAAGGAGGAATGGAAAGAATCCAGAATTTAAAGTTCTAAAATCAAATGATAAATATATATAATTATTATTACTTACATGCAACTGGGAAATAAGATATACAGGCACTGGGATAGAGAAATCCATCTTATCCTACCAGAAAATCAGAGGAGTGATGGGGGAGGATATAGGAGAGAGCAGATTGGTGGAGGGGGTATACAGTGGGATCACTATTTTGGGGTAGTGGGTAGGGGAAAGATGGGGAGAAAATTTGTAACTCAAAATCTTGTAGAAATCAATTATGTAAACCAAAAAATAAACAAACAAAAGTTTTTAAAAATAATAAAAAAAGAAAATCAAATAATGAAAGTATAATTTAAAATGGTGACTTAAAAAAAAGAATTAAGTTATCTAAAAGCCATGCTGTTTTTTAAGGGGCCTAGACATCATACTTCAAGAAATTATCAAGGAAAATTGCTCTAATATCTTAGATCCAGCAGGTCAAATAGAAATGGAAAGAATTCACTGATCACCTCCTGAGATTCCAAAATGAAAACTCCCAGGAATATTGTAGCCAAATTCCAGAGCTCCTAGGTCAAAGAGAAGATATTGCTAACAGCCATAAGGAAACCATTCAAATATCATGAATCACACAAGGTTTAGCAGCTTTCACCTTAAAGGAGCAGAGGGATTGGAATATCATATTCCAGAAGGCAAAGGAATCAGGATTACAACCAAGAATCACCTACCCAGAAAAACTAATTATAATTTTTTAAAAAATGGACATTTAATGAAATAGAAAACTTCCAAGGATTTTCAGTTGAAAGACCAGAGCTGAATAGAAAAATCTGAATTTTAAATTCAAGACTCAAGAGAAAAATACAAAGGTAAACACAAAAAGAAAATCATAAGGGATATAATAAAGTTAAACTGTTTACATTCCCATATGGGAAAACTAACACATGTAATTCCTAAGAACTTAAAAAAAAATCTTTATTAGGTCAGTTAGTCTACAAAAGCTTCCAAGTTTTCAGTGCTTCTATTGCATGATCCAAGGAGAGGTGTGGTCACTGTTCTTCTGGTTTGTGCTTTGGTCTTTATACAAGAAGGGCCCCTGTTCCTCTGTAGCCACAACACAGACGTAGTCTACAAAGAGTGCAAGAATGTGAGTTGATTATGTTGGGATTTTCTCAAAAAAAGAAAGAGGGATACATTGAAAGGTGAAGGGAGAGGTAAAATGGAGAAAATTTTCTCACATAAAAGAGGTACACAAGAGGTTACAGTGGAGGTGAAAAGGAGGGGCTGTAAAACTGTGTATGCCCTTTGATCCAGAAATACCACTAGGTTTGTACCCCAAAAAGAAAAAAGCAAAAAGAGCTATATGAATAAAAAGATTTATAACAACTTTTTGTGGAAGCAAAGAATTGAAAATTGAGGGTATGCCCATCAATTGGGGAATGACTGCACAAGTTGTGGCATGAAATTGTAATTGAGTATTATTGTGAAATTACTAAGAGGGATGGTTTCAGAAAAACATATGAAGATCTATACGAACTAATGCCAAGCGAAGTGAGCAGAACCAGATCACTGGACATGGTAACAGCAATATTGTAATGATCATCAACTGTGAAAGACTACTTTGGTCAATACAATGATTCAAGAAAATTCCAAAGGACTCATGATGAAAATGCTATCCACCTCCAGAGAAAGATTTGATGAACTCTGAGTGAAAGTCAAAGTATAATTTTCTTTATTTTTGCTTTTTTTTTCCAATATAGCTAATATAGAAATGTTCTGCATGACTTCACCTATATAACTGATATACTGCTTGTCTTCTCAATGGGTAGGGAGGGCAGAAGGAAGAGAATTTGGAACTTCCATTTTTAAATGTTAAATAAAATATAACACAGAGAGACAAAAGAAATTAAGTCTATCCCCTCATACAGAAGGGGAAATTGGGAATCAGTTAGAAAACTTGCCCAAGATCTCAAAGCAAGTTTGTGACAAAACCAGGACTAGAACTCAGGTTTCCTGTTTCTACATTTGGGGCTCTTTCCACCACATTACAGGAAGTGAGATTCACTTAACACCTAAAGCTACAAGGCAACATTCCTATGAGTGGTGGACAGAAGCATTAATGCAAAAAATGGTGAAAGGGTATTTGTCTCCTTTCTATGCTACAAGGATGCCAAAAAAGGAAAATAAATGAAATGCAACTCTGACACCACAGCAATTCTGGTGAAAGCAACTTTGTTTTAATGCACAAACAGAACTACCTTCTATATAGGATTTTGTGATTCACAGATCTCTCAAGAATTCTCTTCCAATGCCTCCTTATGGGCTGGAGGATGATACTGGGATCTTATCATGTCAGCAGAATATGAAAATGGTGGTGCTAATTTTTAAAGTACTAAATTATTTTAAAAAGAGGGAACAGATCAAACATGCTAGATATATAACTTTTTATGACACAGTGCAAAGGGCACTCAATTTGGAATGAGACAGCTTGGGTTTAAACCCTTCAATTAACTTATGTGACTTCTATGGACCTTTTTCCTGTACAAAGAGCAGATTCACACCTACACACGTGTATATTTCTATGTATATACACACATACATAAATGTGCACGTATAGATTATATTATTTATATGGCTCCTTCCAGCTTTAAATCCTATCATATTCTGAACCAGGCATCTATAATTGGAAGATAGGAAATTAAGGAACAAAAGAACAGGCACCTTCCTCAATGCCATATGAGCATCAGACATTTATTAAGCACCTAACTCATGGAGGGAGCTTACACCACAGGTCACAGTACTATGAAGTTGTAATTGGGTAGGACCTGAGAGGTCATCCCGTCTAGCCCCTTCATTTCGCAGATGGGAAAGCTGAGACCCAGACTGGGGAAGATTCAGTCACATAAGCAGTATATGGTACAAACAATATTCAAGTACAGTGTTCCTTTATCCTGAATCCGTAATACTGTGTGGCATACGTTATTTTTCAGTCATGCCCAACTCTTCGTGACACTGTGGACCATATAGTCCACGGGGTTTTCTTGGCAAAGATACTTGTGATTTGCCATTTCCTTTTCCAGTGGATTAAGGCAAACAGAAGTGATTTGTCCAAGGTCACAGGTAGAGTCTGAGACTGGATTTCAACACGGGTCTTCCTGACTCCAGGTCCAGCATTCTATCCATTGAGCCATTCAAGCGGCCTCACTGTGCTATATAGAGGACATTTTTTTAAATGCTTTGGTAGAAATTTAACATTACACAACACAAAAAATGTGATACCAAAAGAGCATAAGCCCTGTTTTGTTCTACCTAACTGGAAATGTTCAGGTGTGGAATAGCGGACTGCCTATTTTCTGAAGACCAGCCTAGCTAACCAATCTTATCAGTGGATTCCCATTACACAAATTCTCTCTCCATCCTCTGCTCCAGGTAATTTCTCTGGCTTTCCCCTATACCTGGAATGCTCTCTCATCGTCACTCCCTGGTTTTCCGGGCTTCTTTAAGTCCCAGCTAAAATCCCACCTTCTTCAGGAAGCCTTTCCCAAACCTTATTCGTTCTATCTTCCTGTTTTTTCCTCTTGGTGTCTATTTGTTTATCTTTTGTCTGTAACTACTACAGACTGTAAGCTCACGAGGACAGGGACTGTCTTTAGCCATTCGTTTTGTCCTCAATGCTTAGCACAGTGCCTGGAACACAGAAGTACTTAATTAAATGTTTATTGACTGACTGGCCACATTCCAATGATGAATTCTTGTCTCGGCAGCTTATGCAGAATTTTCTTACAGAGTTGTGGAGAAACTTCATCTGTATCACAAAAAGTGGAGGCTTGGGGGCAGAGAGGGAGCATATGCCAATGAAACCTTGGAAATCATCTGCTCT
>CM053595.1:24486614-24507240 GCA_028646575.1 Pseudocheirus occidentalis | reverse complement strand
TTTTTTTTTTTTCGTTTTGGAGGGCAGTTGGGGTTAAGTGACTTGCCCAAGGTCACACGGCTAGTTTTTTGTGTTAAGTGTCTGAGGCCGGATTTTGAACTCAGGTACTTCTGACTCCAGGGCTGGTGCTCTATTCACTGCGCCACCTAGCCGCCCCTGCTACCCATCATTATTAATCATTGAGTTTATTGTCCATCAGAACCCCAAAGATTGTTTTCATACAAACTTTTCTAGACATAATTCCTTTGTGCTGTACTTTTGAAGTAGGTTTTGTTTGTTTTGTAAACCAGATACAAGATTTTATTTGCAGCTTTTAAATTGCAACTTAATAGATTCTTCCCAGTGTTTTATCTAGCCTATTATATTTTTGACTCTTGACTCTTTTATTTAGTGTATTAGGTATTATTTCCTCCTTTTATCTACAAATATAGTAATTACCTTGTTTGTGCCTTTATTGGTTATTACTTTGGGGGGGAGAGACTGGACCAGTAACTTCTGTAGAGATAGGGGACTTTCATTCGGAAGCTGCAGTTATCTTGCTCTGCAATTTATGGAGAGCAACTGGGGCCTTGAAAGAAAAGTGACTTGCCCAGTGGCACACAGCTACCTTCTCTGAAGCTAACCTTGATTTCGGATTTTTCTGAAGTAGATTCTTACCTACTACCCTTGTGCTGCCTTTCCTTGGGCTTCTGGGACTTTTCCCAAATCATCAACAACAATGTTAACACAGACAAATACATGTCACTGGGACATGAGACTTGAGATTGACTTCCAAATTGACATTAAAATGAATTTTTGAGTCTAGCCATTCAACTAATTCCATTCCACTGAGTTGTACTATTATTTAGCCTATATCTTCTTATTTTCCCACACAACAGAATGAGAAACTTTGCCAAATGCTTTGTTAAACTTATCATGTTATGCAGTAACATTTTTGTCTTAAGTCGGTCATCTTTAAAATAATGGTACTTTGTCCTTTAGTTGTATACATAATAGTGAGTTAAACATATTTTTTATTTTTTTAATCTATGTGTATGAACTTGAAGCATTTGAGAATTTTTTTTGCTTGTGGTGAGGTAGTTTTCAGTTGGTAAAACTCATTCTTCAGAATCCGAATACCCTAAAGATAATTTTCTTAGTTTGTGGTTACTTAGGAAAGTTTTAGAAGTATTCTCACTTATAGTCTAGGTACTCTTAGTTTTAAAAACTTGATTCATGCTTTTTGTCCTGCTGTGCTATTGAACACACCCAAGTTTTAATTTTGTTGTGTTCCTGCAAAGCTTTCAGAATTGCCTTGGTACTTGGTACTTCAGCTTTCAATAGTTTGTTCTTCTCAAAGTCAAGTTGTCAAGCTTTGTGAAAATTTGTTGGTTCGTTGACTAATACTTCTTAACATTTCCTCCATTTATAACTTAGTCATTTGTTTGAAAAACAGTGTGGTATTCACTTCTCCTTTCATGTTTTTGAATTTCTTAGTTTATCATGCCAGTTCACAAAGGTATTCTTTTAAAAATAGTATGTGTATACACACAGAAACACACACACAATTCCTAAAATTCTTTTCCCTTCTTCCTTAGTCGTCGTGATGATATGGAGTCTCTAGGATATGTGTTGATGTATTTTAATAGGACCAGCCTGCCCTGGCAAGGATTGAAGGTAGGTCATACTCCTGCTAGGCCAAGGTCTCTTAACTTGGGGTCTGTGAACTTGTTTTTTAAATATTGAACATCACAACATTTTAATTGACTTCCTTTGCAATATTATGTACTTTATTTTATGCATTCATTATTTTGGTGAGTCCATAGATTTTACCAGACTGCCAGTGGGGTTAAAAGGTTAAGAACTCCTCTACTATAAGGATTTATTTTTTTATAGCATAGGAACATAGATGAATCTATCGTTAATTGACTTATTTGGGGGGGGGCATGGAAAGTAAAGAATTCTGGAGGGTTGGGGAGATGGGGAGTCCAGCACTTTGGGGCTTACTTGTCTTTTAGTGGCAGTTGCTATTGGTGGGAGCAAGGACAGAAGGATTTTTCTCCATAATAGTCCCTTTTCTGATCTCTGAGAGGGCTCAGACTCATTGTCCTAGGCTCTTTCCACCAGCGTCAGAAGGGATATAGTAGCAGAGATTTCATCTGCCTGACCCACGGCACATTTTGTGCTGTACTTTGCCGCCTCAGTAGCCTGACTCACTTGCCTACTGAAGATGGCCCTCAGCTTTTTCCCCAAGTTGTTGTTCTGAAGGTTTTTTTTCCCATGGTATGAGGTTTGGCTTTTGCACGGGGGGGATCTGTGCCGACCCATGAAATTTGCCCATGGGAAACTCAACTGTACAATTTGTGGTGTCATTGGTTTATTTATATTAAAACATTTTTGTAGGTAATTCTAACTGACAGAGAGGCTTACCCTACTATTCCTCTTCACAACTTGGAATACTTAATGAATAGCTGTGACTTACAACTCTGTTGATGACCCTCTCTAGACTTTCCTAGACTTACCTTTGGATAAGAGTCACAAGTACATCCCTGAAAATGTGCAGTTTTGTATGACCAGCCAGAATAGAGCTCCTTTTGTGTGTACCCTTTGGAAAACTCAGAATTGATATGTTTCAAAATAGAATATAGGATGTTGGGCTAAAATATTCTGAACTTTACATTTAATTCATTTGCTTTTTTTAAAAATCCGTGTCACTGCACGCCCTTATAATGTTACTGACCTTGTTTTTCTCATGTTCCATAGGCTGCAACGAAGAAACAAAAGTATGAAAAGATTAGCGAAAAGAAGATGTCCACTCCTGTTGAAGTTTTATGTAAGGTGAGATGAATTTAATTGATTAACCATCCAAGGAAAAACAATTTCTGACAAGCATTAAACCTTGAATGTGCTGTCAGGGTGGTCAGTTACCTTAATGAATCTGCTTTATGCTAATGCCATAGTATTCTAATTGACTTTACAGTGATTTGGTCATACATGGGTGATAGATACATAAGATAGCCCATGATACTAAGATATTTTAGTCTGTTGAGGCTAGTTCCTAGTATGATAGAGGCATAGATTTTGGTAGAGAAAAATTCATATTAAAGAGGTAAAGATAAACTTTGAGAACAAAGTATAGGATATAAGCTCTTCTGATAGGATTCTCCAAAGCAATGTATAATTTGACTTAAGGAAAAGGAAAGGTATCCAATGTATTTATATTGACAGGTGGAATCATCAGAAGAAAGAAGTGGTAAGCACAGTAAAGAACAGAAGCACAGGAGTAGACAGAAAGACTTGCTGATTTCTGCATACTTTTGAAGGAATTAAAACTCATTTTATCTGAATGGAGTAAGATTAGAAAAGAAAACAACCTCCTTAAGTATCTTATCACGCATTTTATGTTGTATGCTTTAAAGTTACTCATATTTTGTTAGGGACACACACACACACACACACACACACACAATATATGTTTGGGGTGGCATGGATTTTTGGAGGTGTATTATGCATATATATTCTTGGGCTCTAAATGAGTGAGTTGACTTTGAAAATTAAGTGTGGTAAAGAAATAAAATTGTTTTGCAAAGTTTCACTTTTCCTTTCCTACGATGGGAGAAGGGCAGATGATAAGGTTTGCACCACATGTTGTATGCTTCTCAACACTGAGAAGTTTTCTTTTAATGGAAAATATTAAGGGAATACTTTGGAGATCAAGAAACAATTGGACAGAAATGTAAAGAGGTAAGAATGGATTAGGACTGAGGACGAGTATCTACTATGTGCCCATTTGCTATCTCACTTGGCTCTTGTAACATCAGAAAGTACTTGAGTGCTTTGGTATTTTTGGCAGCATGGTAGGAAAGACAGTTACAATTCTGCATTCCTTTTCTTTTAGAGTCTTAAAAGACCACACTTTGCAAACCCCAAGATAGAAAGGGGGGGGAGATACATTCATCAAATTTTAGAAACCTTACCTTATAGCTATTTTGTCCTAAGACTATATGTATAACTACATTTTAGCAGTGTGGTCGCTACTTATGGGGATGGAAAGTTTAATCCCAAGGAGCCCCTTCCCACCCCTCATGCCAGTCACTACTGTTGAGAAATTAGTATTAGGCAGTTAACAAGGAAACACGATAACTGCTTACACAGTGCAGGCAAATCAAATCAAATAGAATTGTTAGTCGTCCATTTTTGAACCTTTTGAAACCATAAATAAAGCCCCTGCTTACTTTTTGTTTCATCACACATATAAATATTTGTTCTGTTAAGCAATGTAGTATGTTTCTTTGATTTCATTTGTTTTCATTTTTGATCCTATAGGGGTTTCCAGCAGAATTTGCCATGTATCTAAACTATTGTCGTGGACTACGCTTTGAAGAAGCACCAGATTATATGTATCTGAGGCAACTATTTCGTATTCTTTTCAGGTCAGTTTTGAACTTGCTGAGGATAAAGCATCCCACCCAAATTGCATCATAATATTACTGCAGCTGTTCCTTTACTTAGACTGTACTGTGGCAGAATGAACTGAAACCTGTGGCAGAATGAATCCAAACTTTCACTTGTCTGTAAAATGAGTATGTTAATGTCTGTAGTGGATCTCTCAGAAGGTCACGATGAGGCTCAAGTGTAAAGAACTTTGTACACCTTGGACTATTTAAATGATGACAGTGATGATTTCCCAAGGTTTCAGGAAATGGAGAGGCCGCATAGAGCAGTAGTGCCTAGGGTTGGCATGCAGGAAGCTTGATTCATAGTCCTGCTTACTAGCTGTTGACTTTGGGGGAGTTTTCTTTTTAAATGTCTGCCCCACTTATCTCATTAGCCTACTGACAGTGAAAATGTGTTATTAACTATAAAGCTTTTTACTAATGTGATGGTTGCAAATGGTGACATTTTTTCAGTACTCATAGATTAAAACTTTAGGTCTTTTGTTTGGGTATAGTGGGGGAAGGGGAGGCTTTTTTTATTTAAGCAAGCACTGGATTTTGAACCTAGTTATATATTAAGATGCTTACTAGCAGCATTCATTAAGTTAGAGGGAAGACCTACTGCTGCTGTCATCATAAAGTGCTCAGCACCAGTCCCTAGCACATCATCAGGGCTATGTAAATATGAGCTGCCTCTGTTATTGTTGTTGACTGAGCCACCAGAAAAGAGCATTTGAGATCATTAGCTATAGGCCCGCACCAAACTTTTCTAGATGTTTACTTGGATTTTATTGACTTTCTCTACTTTTTCTCAAGGCTGTCAGATTTGATGGTAGAAATAAGCTACAAATTTGGAACACATGGACTCTGATGTCAAAGACAAACTATTCATGGAGCTAAAGTAACAAGAATGCCTTACCACTTCCCTCTCAGGGATTTCCTCATAGTCTTTAGGTTTTTATCTGTGCCAAGCCTTGATGTTCCCACTACTCCTTCCTTTATATACTTTGTCATGCTATTTAATTCCCCATCTTGAAATGAAGGGTTGGGTTGTGTGTGCAGCACGCAAGCACCTGGATAACTTGACAAAGCAGGACCATAAGCTTGTGAGTGATCATCTATGAGATCTGTTTTATGACCAAAATTATGCCTAGGTGAGATACTTGGCTTTATTTCAGCATGAGTTTCGGTTTTTGAGGTTTGACCTATGGTTTTTTATTCTTGTTTTTTAGTATTTGAAGGTTATATAAATATACCATGGAAAGATATATTTGGAGTGGTTTTCCCCACACACAAAATTTTTTTTATTGCCCAATTTTCATATCTTATGGTACAGGAATAAGGTGCCAGTGATGGCCAGACTGTCTTTTAATCAAAGAGAAATGTTTATGTTTTATGTTTCTCTCATAAACCTCTAAATCCATACTGGTGTGTCCCTGGGCAGTACAGATACCTTCCTCATCGGCTTCTTCTATAAATATAATTGATAATCCCACTTTGTGGGATGCAGCTGTGGTATAATCACTGCATTTGGGATTACTAGCTGAGTTGAAAAAGCCCTACTCTGCAATTCACTAGCTTTGTGGCAAATTCAAAGTACTTAAAGTCTCCTTATATTCAGCAGTAAATTAGAATTTAAACTCCTGCACTATCAGTCACAGGTTTTTTTTTCCTAATTACAAAAGATATACAGTAAACACTTCATAAATTATAAAATGCTGTACAAAATGCTAGTTGTTATTGCTACTTTGCTTTTTTTTTTAAAGCCAGATCTTTATTTATCAGCCTTATAGTTGAAAGTGCTCGTTTTGAAACGTTTTTTAACTGCTACTACAGTCACTACCTTCTGCTCCTCAATATTTCAGTATTAAGTGATATTTCATCTTGGGTTATTGGGGTGCTATATATAGTTCTCACTTTTGATCTTGGTGATATCAAAGGTGTTGGGTCTATGTGGATGCTAGTGAGTATGTACATATACATATTTATACACATTCACAAATGACAATTTGAAGGCTTTGGGGGTTTTTTACTTGAGAATTTTTTTGGAAAAATGGGAGTAAAGAAAGTTAATATCTGAACTTTTGTAAGACTTGCACAATAAAACACTTGTAAGAATACTTTTGACGCCACCCATTCTGTATCTAAAGAGAGGATAAGATTACAACACTAGTGTTGAACTAATTTATGGGAAGGAAAAAATCTGTTAAGATGAATTTTATTTTTATTTCATTTTAAAATTATTTTATTTTTATTTTCAATTTACTTGTCTTCCTCCTTCCTTCACCCCTCCCGCCTACTGAGAAGGCAAGAAATATGATTCTTGTTATATATAAGGAGTCATGCTAAACATATTTTTGAATTAACCATGTTGGGAGGAGGGAAGGCAAGAAAAGGAAAAAAATGTGCTTCAGTATACTCTCTGAGACCATTAGTTCTCTATATGGAGATGTAGAGCATAAAGATAAATTTTATCAGCCATTAAGAATACATAAATTGTTATATGAATTGTCCTTGGTATTTGAATGTAGTAGTTACCAAGTATTGGTGTAAAGGAAATTGTTTTTCCCCCCAGGACTCTGAACCACCAGTATGACTACACATTTGATTGGACAATGTTAAAGCAGAAAGCAGCCCAGCAGGCAGCCTCTTCCAGTGGGCAGGGTCAGCAGGCCCAAACCCCCACAGGCAAGCAAACTGACAAAACCAAGAGTAACATGAAAGGTTAGTAGCCAAGAACCAAGTGACGTTACAGGGAAAAAATTTGAACACAATTTGGGTCAGTCAGTAATTTATAACAGTGTTAGATCAAGGAGGTGGTTTAAAATACACACACATTTGGCTCTTGATTTAAAAAAAAAAAAATCAGACGTCCTTGGAAAATTTGACTACTAACTTTAAACCCAAAATGTTCTTGTTCATATATTTATATATACGTATATATATATGTGTGTGTATGTGTGTCCATATATATATATGTATATATATTTTCACATATATGTGTGTATATTTATATCATTTCTCTTGGGATGTTGGGTCATTTTTAACAACTGCATCTTTTTACTCGCATATGCATTAACCCCCTTTCCAAACAAGAACTATGACTTGGTGTTGGGGTTGTGACTGATGAATTATTCAATCCAAAGTCCTAGACCTAACACTTGTTGATTTTTTTTCTCCCCCCTTCCCCTCACTCCCCTTTTTAGGGAATGGATTTGGTTAGCCGTGGTATTTTCAAGCTAACAGTGTTAAGATTTTTTTTCTTTGCATGATAATTTGACAGTAAATGTGGAAAATTGTGGGTACGATTTTTTTTTTCCCCTAAGGGGAAATGTGACATAACTGTGAATGTTCATACTCATGAGTATGCCTCTTAGTTGCAAAGAATTTTACTGAATTAGATATTTAAATAATGGAAGAGTTGAGTAAATATTTGTACATAACTATATCAGTTATCTTATATTCTTAATTCCAAATATTTGAGGGATTTCAGCTTAAGGATTTTAAAGACAATACGCAAGTTACTTGGGTTATAGTTTAGAAGTTTACTGTACATTTTCTTTATATTAAGAACTTGCAACTTGAAGGTGCCTATATTCATGGGGCCGAGGCTTCTGCGTTACTGGTGTCTTCCTCGCTTTACTACTTTATTTTCAGAGAGTGGAGGTTTTATGGCAATTTGCACTCATGTCACAACTGCCTTGAGCCCCCCACTTCCTTTATGCATTCTTTTTCCTTGAGGACCTGCTGGAAATTTTGCTTGACAATCCTAGAAACGGTGATGGGATTTGATTTTTTTGTTGTTGTTGATGTCTTCATTACTGTATGAATGATCTAGTTTGAATATAGTCTTCAGTTTGCCCTTGGTCTGTAGTCTGATTAAAATTTTTTATGAAAAACAGCTTTTAAGTCAAAAGGTAAAAGATCTTAATTCTAAATTAGTTTCAGAAGCCATAATTTGCTCATGTCATCCTTATCAGTAGCTAGTCTTCGGTGTAAACCATAAACTCATAATGAAGAATAAAAGAAAAAAAGTGAGGGAAAGTAAACCAGAGTTCAAGTCACAATTAAAAACAAAGGAGAGCAAAATCTAAGCAGCATGCAAAGGAGATTTTGTTTTGCCCCTGCACTAGATTTGAGACGATCTTTTTGGTGGCATAAAAAATGATTGCTGAATTTGGGTTTTGAGGGTAATAGAAAAATTGAGTTGGAAATCCAGTGTAAAATCAACACGTTACTTACTGGGCTCAAAAATAGGTTTCTGAGAAAAAGAGAGGAGGCACCAAGTATGGATTGAAGCTGTGGAAGCTAAATGAGTCAGCTCTCTGGGTAGAGTTTGGACATGACCAGAATTGTTTTTCAGGAAAGTTAATATTTAAACCAGTGACCATCACTTTGTTTCTTAATATTAATACTTGCCCTTGTAAAATTCAGAATAGGATTTATTTTTAATTTGTTGTTGCACAGTGACAAAGAAATGCTACCATGATTTATTGAAGGAACTAAGGCTATTTAGCGAAGAAAACCTAAAACAAGGGATTGTTAATCGATGCCTTCCAATACCTGAAGGATTGTCATTGTGGCAGAAATACTAGACTTAATTCTGCATAGCTCCCATAATTCTGCTTACAAATTAGAATGCCTTTGTCTTTTGAACTTTTGAGTGTCCTGTCACTGGAAGTGTATAAGCAGACTTGATTGCCTGTCATTGAATGTTGTATAGGGCTGTGCTGCTTGGAGTTATTGGGAGGCTGTACTAGATGACCTCTGAGATTCCTTTCTTATTTGAGATGATTGAAATCAATACACTTCTGTTCCATACTTGTGTCTATGAATAGAGTTAGTGATGCAAGTTTGAAGAAATAATTAATGACTTAATTTAAATAGAAAGAGTGGCAAGTATTGCTTGCTTGACCAGTTCCCTTGTAATAGATTTCATTTAGGGCTTATTGTTTCTCTTGTGCATGCCAGTTATTATTTTAATACTAATTGTGCCAGTGTTATTGAAGGAAATAACTGGTATCTGTGAGCTATGCTCTTTATTAGGGTGGGCAGCTCTGGTGTAATTTTCCTTAAAATTAAATAATTTGTTACCAAAATAAACCAAAAGAAATTTTCAGAAGGTAGCCAAGATCCATTTTGGAAACTAAACACACTCCAAATTATATTGGAATATCAATTAACGTAGTTTAATTCAGGCATTAGATAACTTTTAGAATTAGTAAGGCATTAATTTTGAAAGCTAGAGATGTTTTTTAATTTTAGAAATCACCTGATACTATGGACTTAAAGGTTGAGTGTCCTGAAATATTCCTGGTAATGTTACACCATAGCTCTTCTAAGTGAGGGAACTTTAATGCCAGTTCACTCCGCTTTTCAACAGCTCTTAATTGTTTGGGTATTGGTCACAGTTCTGCCTTTTTTAGCTATAAGTGTAATGTCCCTTCTATGTTAAATACAGTTATGGGTTTCTTAACCATTAAACAAGCAGAAGTAAGAAGACCTTTTTATTTCCAGATCTCTAAGAAAAGAATTCGGGGCATATTGAATTCATATTTCCTAGCAAAAAAAAAAATTTTTTTTTAATTACTATAAAAATTTCTTGTAATACAGATTTTTCTTATAGACAATTTTAATTTTTGCAAAATAATCATATTAGTGTGCTAGTTTTCTGACAAATGATCTATTCCTTCGCCATAACAGAAAAAGACGGCCATAGAGATTTGTTTATAAAATAAGAGATTTTTGTGTCTTTAAACTGAAGGAGCTCACATTTCATTGACTGTCCTTTCAGAGAGATAGTCCAGGGGGAAAATGTTTGACTCTTATGTAAAATAGTGCTTGTGATCAAATGCCCCCATATTCCAAATGGCCAACAGCTGTTAATTGAGATCCCTTGCATGTAAGGTGCTGACATGAAGTAGTTTCTATGGGTTGGCAACTAGGGAAATCTTTTTATTGGCATTATAAGACCTTTTCCCTTATAGTTAAAGATAGTCTTTTCTCTACAGTGTTTTCCTAGAATTTTTTTTTAACACTTTGTAAGTTGGGGAAATTAGTCACTTGTCTATGTTTGGCAGTTAGTAACATTTTTTGATTGGTTTCAAAATTCTTTATTTCACATTCTCTAAAATGAAGTTGAATTATTTTAAATCAAAACTGTAATGCAAGATAGCTAAAGAAAATACAAAGCCCTGGTCTGTTCTTGCTATACTGGCTTTTATGTAGTGAATATTATTTGTTCCCTAGTTACTGAACTTTGCTTGACTTTTCAGAAAGTTGTTAAGTTTATACTTTTACAAAGCCTATCAGTATTCAGAATTGATCTTTTAAATTTAAGTAATCGTTATTTCTTTTCTTTTGTTTGGATCTTGCAAAACTCAGCATCAAAGAAATCCTAAATTCCTGTATGTTAATTTTTATTCATTCCCTCATTTCTAGAAAAAAAAAGTTTTACTTTAGTAGTCTCCTCCTGTGCATATTCTTTTTTATTTGAAGCATTAACCAACATGACAGCTTTCCTTCTACGTTAACAGATCTTTTCTTTAGCAAGTATTTTTACAAGTGACTAAATTAAACAAGCGTTCTATTGTCTGAAGGTGGCTAGTCATTCATTCTTCAGTCAACTGTCAACCGCCCTTCCTTTTCCTCCTTAGTTTCTTAGTCATGATTCTTCCTTCACTTCTTCCTTAAAACAGGAATGCTGGATTGTCATATTCTTAATACTGTGTGAAATAGTGAAGTGAAACTGCCAGTGGGCCCTACACCCAGCACAGTGAAGAAATAGAAACACACATTTTTTTAGTCAGTTACATACTCATTTTTCTCTTTGCACATCTACTTCACTAGCAGTGAATTATTGTTTCAGAACTTGAGTTTCCTAAAGGAAGGGAAAAATTTAGGCGATCAGTTACAGTTAACCTGAATAAATAAGGGTGTAACTCTTAGAAGTAATGAAATTTACCAAGGGTGGTAAGGGATAAAACTGTTGGCTTAATTCTGATAGCCCAAACAATTTGTTTACCTCTTAGAAAATGGAAGAGGGAAATTCAGGGAGTAAAAGCGTTAGAAACAAATACAAGTTTTGTCTTTATGTTGGAGTATGCTGTTTTGATTTTGCCAGTCACAAAGCATTTGTGTCTCCCAGGGCTTTTGATCTATTAAGAGCTATATAAGGGCTAACATTAATTTTGAAGGACGTTAACTTTTAATAATGAGTGCCTGAATAAATATACAAAACGGTGTAATCAAGAGCACTTAATACTAATTTTTTAAAAAAAGAAAATGTGGGTAAAACCTATAAAGCTAGCAAATTAGATACATGCAACCTTAAAATATATATGGTGTTCCAGAAGTCTACCAAAGCTTAAAACTTTTGGGGACACCCTTTAATTTGTTGCATATCACAGGATCCTGTTGAACATTTTTATCAACAACTTGGATGAAGACATTGATGCAACACTCATTAAGTTTGCAGTTTAAAATCTAGAAAGAACAGAACAGGTAATATGCTGATTGACAGAGTCTAGATTAAAAAATATCTCAACAGACTTGAATGATGGGTGGAAACTAGCAACATGAAATGTAATAGGTGTAAATGTAAGCTTGAAATTTAGGTTAAAAATCTGTCATACAGATACAGGGTAGAGAAACTTGGCTTAAAAGCTGTTAATATGAGATTGCGTTTCTCATATTCTCTGCAGTCTTAGTATAAGTTTAGCTGTATGTTATAGCTACCACAAATGGGAATATACTTTTCAACTGAATTAATAGAAGTTTGTGTTCAGAATTTAGCCAAGGTGATAGATTTTTACTGTGCTTTCTTTTGATCGGTCTGATGCCACAGTATTATTTTTTCAAGAAGGGGCATAGAGAAGATCTGTCCAGAGAAGGGTAACCAGGGTGCCTGTAGGTCTTTTGGCTATGTCAGATGAATTTATTTGGAAGGAATCTGGAGGTTTTTTTGTCCTAGAAAAGAACACAGGGGATGGAAGTGTGGGCGATAGAATAGAGAGAATGAATATAGTTTGAACTGTGAAGAATTGTTATATGAAAGCCTCTATGTTCTATGTTCCAGAGAACAGAATTGAACCTATAGATTTCAGGCATAAGTTATAAGGGAGAACTTAAAGATAAATTAGAGCTGTTAAAAACATAATGTGATTGAAGTAGTAAAGTGTTGTCGCAGATTGTGGTGATAAAAGAAATCCCTTGTAGTGGTTGAAAGGTTCAGCTTTTGATGGCTTGTTAAGGTACATTTCAGCTGGATTCTACAATGAAACATGGAGGAATATAATTTATTTGATGAAGCTGCATTGTATCATAAAATAATACCACTACTGTCTTTTGATAGAAAAGGCAAAAAATATGTTCTAAGTAATGTTGCAAGTGTGAAAAAATTATACCTAAGAAGTATGTCTCTTACCTCCCAGATTTCCCAGTCTAATGTTTAAATATGCTTAGCATTTATGGTTAATACTACTGGAGTCTTGATAGCAAAGCCAGTATGTAATATAGTTTGTTGACTTGAGATGATCTTTCTCTGCATTGGGAGAATGGTGGCCTTCGAAACAAATGGAGGGATACTATTTCATCATGCCTACCTTACCAGTTTCTTTTCTTACCCTCCGCTGTTTACCGGACTTCAGTTTCGGTTTTTGTCTAGCATGAATTCAACAATTACTGCTGGGAACATGTCTGGTTACTCAGCAGCATAGTGCAGATCACAGGTGAAGATCATGAACATGTCTGAAAATACTAATCTACTCAGGAAAAAATGTCGGATCCATTGAGGTGCCAGAAGAAGTATTACTGCCTGCTGGAATCTAGAAAAATTGAACAATAACTTCGGATTGTAAAGATCTAAAAATAAACCAAGAAAGAAGATAAATGTCGATGAATCTATTGTGATTTGAACTCCCATCTTTTTCAAAAACTCAACTGAATCTTTCATACTCTTGGCATTGCTATATTTGAGTAGCTCTATAACAAGTGAGAAGGCCTTGTGAATAGCTGACGGGAGTACGATGTTGCTGTAACAGTGATGATGTGGAATAGCTTCCAATTGGGAGAGGAATCAGTCCAACAGTCTATAATGCAGTGTCTTCCAGTTGGGAGAGGAGTCAGTATAACAGGTATTGCTTTCAAATAAAACAACTTCACAAGTCTCTTTAAAATGGTGACCTTTATTATAAGCATTTAAGTTCATTTTATTATGGTCACCTTTGAGCTAAGTGAAATAAATGTCATGCCTGCTGTGTTTAACCCTAACTTGTCCTTGCTGTAAAGATAAGAGTAAGGCTGTGTTTCCTTTATCTCTTCCCACCTACTGGCTAGTTTTAAAAGTTTTTGTGGGAAGGCAGCATTGCTGTTATTAATTCAACTTTGTATGCTGCTCTCTTATAGTTCAAGTTCTAGAATTTTCATAGTTTAATTAAATTTTGAGTTATTAAAAACCATTCTGAAATATACTGTAATATTGAAGAGTGGAAAACTCCACATTTGTGTTTTTAAGGTATTGCTAGTTTTTCTTTCATCATTGGGATCCTAAACTCTTTAAGACCTTCTTGCTTCCTGTACTAGATAAATAAGGATTAGTTGACGCTAATTTTTGGTAATTGTTTTGGTTTGATCTAAGTGGGACAAGTGGAAATTTTTATAGTGTAGAAACATCAACAAAGACTGTACATACATGGGCTAATATATATATATTTAAATTTATGGGCTCTGGTGACTTATTAAAACAACTAAAACAACCATTTTTTTTTCTTTTTAATTATTTACAGGTTTGGGAGAAACTTCAAAGTAGAGAAATAGCCAGATGCATACCACTGACTTCTGGAATTATCACCTTAACTTCAAGCTCTGGTTTTACTGTTTCCAGGAGGAAAAGGATTTAGCCCATAGTTTAGCTGAAGTTTCCATGAAGATGGCATTTTTAAGCGACCTTTATCTTTTGAAAGCCAGGAAGTTCTTGGCTTCATCTGGACCGAAAGATAAAAGCCAAGGAATAAAGGATTATGCTAACTGGAAAAAGAATTCAAGAGAGTATTTAATGCTTGAAGATGAGATGCAAAGCCCAAATGTTATATATATATATATATGTGGTGGATATGCGTATTGGTTCTCCTTTCCTCCCCTGTCTCTACTTCCCCCCCCACACCTCCCCCCAATAAATATTTATTGAGCTCCACTGAAATCCTAGGATAATTTACTAGAGGAATGACCATTCTTGGGTGGAGTATTCTACTGTTGACCCTTTTGGAGAGTTATATTTGGAATTAACAACCTCTGCCTCCAACAGCACTAACCCAGTGGCCCCTCCTTAAGTATTTATATCTAAAGCAGTGGTTCTCAACCTGTGCGTCATAACCCCTTTGGGAGTTGAATGACCCTTTCACAGGGGTTGCCTGAGACCATTGGAAAACATGTATTTCCGATGGTCTTAGGGACCGAGACACTGCTCTTCTATCTGTCTTCAGGTTGGTTTGCCCACATGCAGCTGCTACACCTGCATACAAATACCCGGTGTGATGACATTACGCCAAACCCATCACATACACCTCGTACAAATACAGGTGTATGTGACAGGGTTGGCACCATAATGTACTTGTGCAGACCAGTCACTCGTGTAGAAAGCAGCTGCTGTGTTGAAAGCAGCAATATTGGAGGTAAAAAGGCACTTAATGAATTATAAATACTGGGTAAATGTAAAATCATGTACTGTAAAATCAACTACTGCAACAAAAAAAAAATCTTTACCATGGTAGCTTAATGTGGATGCTGAGTGGTCTTTTTATATTCAGCTGTCGTTGATGTGAATACTGCCCCTTTGTGATAGTAACAGGTATGTAAACAAAAACAACACAGAATGTTAAATCATAGGAAACTTTAATGAGCTGTATTGACTGAACTATGCCATGTGTCATCTTTTGTATTATTAAAGCTATTGTTATATATTGTATTCATTAGCAAACCATCCCATGACAATGGATCGTGTAGAGAAGAACATTCAGAAAAGAAAGTATAGTGAGGATTTTTTACAGTATGGTTTTACCTCGATAATTACAGCAGGAATTGAGAAACCACAATGTATTATTTGTTGTGAAGTTCTATCAGCCAAATCCGTGAAGCCGAACAAACTAAAGCACCATTTTGATAGCAAGCATCCGAGCTTTGCCAGCAAGGATACCGGCTATTTTAGAAGCAGAGCTGATGGACTCAAGAAAGCCAGACTTGACACTGGTGGCACGTCCCACCAACAAAACGTAGCAGCCGTTGAAGCTTCATATTTGGTGGTACTCAATCATCAGAGCTATGGAACCTCACACTATTGCTGAGGATTTACTGTTGCCAGCGGGCCAAAGACATTATTATGATCGGAGACAAATTTGTTAAGAAATTGAGTGCAATTTCCTTATCTAACGATACTCTCCACAGAAGAATAGGTGACATGTCTGCTGATGTTCTTGATCAGGTAATCCAGGAAATTAAATCTGCTCCACTTCCAATATTTAGTATCCAGCTTGATGAATCTACAGACGTTGCAGACTGTTATCAGTTAATGATAGCAATGTTATAGATGAGTTTCTTTTTTGCAAAACCTCTTGAAATGACAACTACTGCACGTGATGTATTTGACACAGTTGATTCATTTCTGAAAGAGCATGAGATCTCTTGGGAAAAGGTTTGTGGTGTTTGCACAGATGGTGCTCTAGCTATGTTAGGATGTTGATCTGGATTTCAACGTTTGGTACTGAATGAGTCACCAAAAGTCATTGGAACTCACTGTATGATTCACGGGCAAATATTAACAACGAAGACACTGCCACAAGAGTTACAAGAAGTAATGAAAAACGTCATAAGTTCTGTCAGTTTTGTAAAGGCGAGCACTTTAAACAATTAAATAATCAACTGTTTTTGCAACCATGCAATGAGTTGGATGTGCTGAACAATGCTCTGCTATTTCACACTGAAGCGAGATGGTTGTTGAGAGGAAGTTTTAAACGTGTTCTTGAGCTTCGTGATGAAGTTAACGTTTTTAAATCAGAAAGCAAGACTGCAATTCAAAGCACTTTACAGTGATAAAAGTGAACTGTAGAAAATAGCTTACTTGGTTGACATCTTTGCCATCTTGAATAAGTTAAATTTATTACTGCAAGTACCAAATGCAGCATGCCTCCATATGTCTGAAAAGATCCGATCATTCCAAATGAAACTATAGCTTTGGCCCCAAAAAAAAAAAATTGAATGAAAATAAAATTTACATGCTGCCTACCTTATCTCCTTTCTTTGAGGAACATGACATTGAACCAAACAAAAGGATTGCCTTGAGAATTTCTGTGAAAGAACGCTTGTACATGCTTGCAGATAAAATTTCATCGTACTTACCAAATCTACCTGACAACCCATTTGCACTTTCTAGATGCCCATTCACAGTCAAAGTTGAAGATGTTCCTGAGACAGCACAAGAGGAGGAGTTGATTGATCTTGTTAACAGTGATGCAGCAAGAACTGATTTCTCTACAATGCCAGTTACAAAATTCTGAATCAAGTGTTTGTAGTCATATCGTGTTCTGTCTGAGACTTCTTCCATTTCCAACAACATATCTTTGTGAAACAGGGTTTTTCCAGCTTGTTGGTTATCAAGTCTAAATGCAGAAGTAGACTTGTTGTGGAAAATGTTCTTCATTGTGCTCTTGCAAAGACTTCCCTGCGAATTTCTGATCTGGTGAGAAAGAAGCAATCTCAGCCTTCGCACTGATGTTGGCTTTTTACACATGCTGTCTCAAAATGTAGCAGTATAGTTTACTGTTGTTATATTAAAACTGTTACCCATGCTACACCATGCTTCAAGACAACGTTTTATTTATTTGTAATTAGAAATAAATATTTCACAGTATATGATTACATACTGCTTTTGTGATTAATCACTATGCTTTAATTATGTTCAATTTGTAACTGAAAATACATCCTGTGTATCAGATATTTACGATTCGTAACAGTAGCAAAATTACAGTTATGAAGTAGCAACAAAAGTAATTTTATGGTTGGGGGGTCACCAACCATGAGGAACTGTATTAAAGGCTTGCAGCATTGGGAAGGTTGAGAACCACTGCTCTAAAGAAAGCAGTCTAGTCAGCACATAATAATTTTCAAAATAGGTCAGATTAAATGGAACAGAAGTCTTGTACAATTATAGCATGCATGCTTTTAAAAGAGGGAAGCAAGACTGACCTCTTCCTTTTTCTCTCCTCCCTTTCTCAAAAAAGTAGACTTAATAGTTAAACCTTTAATTATATCGCAAATTTGATTTTTGTCAGCAAAAGTTGTCTTCACATTTTCGAAAGGCTCCTTTAGAAGAAAAGATTTATTTTTAGGTTGTAATAGCAAAACTTTAAAGAATGACTCCAGGCTTTACAATTAAGAAACAAAAAAACCCTGACATTTCCAGTTAATTAACTTACAGTTTGGGGGTTGGCCATGAAAGAATTGGGTTTACTTTGAATTGTACCATGATCGTGTGATTCTTTTAAATTAGGTTATTGAGCACGGCCATTTTAAGTATGTAATTGGTTTGGGAATTGATATACAGGCTTTATGGTTTTTTTTAAATACATGTCTAGGTTATCCCAAGTAAATTTTTGATTTGAACAACAACAAACTTGTGTACACAATACATACTCCTCAGGTAGTATAATTAGATATTATTTCTTCCCTCAGTAATCCCTTATGAGAATCACATAAAATTTTGAATAGAAATAAGTAGCAGTTGGATATATAGCTATTCAAGAGATGTCACATAGTGTATATGGTTGTCTAGCATGTAATGACATAAGAATATAGAGGAGGAAGTATCAGATCTGATTGGGTAGAAAGTCTGAGGAAAACTTCATAGAAGAGGTAGGGCCTACGCACAGTGGTTATAAATAAACAGGGTTTACTCCCAAGTGTGAAGAAAGGATTAAGGGTCGGAGTTCTTAACGGTAGGTGGAAGTAAGAGCTTATTCTGTGGAACTGTACACATTGAACAACAGGCAGCATTTCTGAATTTCCTCTACGTTTCTTACCAGTATTGTTTCGTAGAGGAAATTTAAAGTGCTGTCTATATTCATTTTCATTCAAAGTGTTTGAATGCTGGTGTCAGAGTGCCAGATCCCTTTTTTTTCACCACTTCTGTCTAATGCCAGCTTTTTCTTTACATGGAGCAAAATAACCACTTAAATGATATGATTTTATTGGAGTTTCACAGACCTCCTTGCCTCACCACCTCTACTAGCATAAGTAAAAATAGTTTTCTATGATGGATGGTGGTTTTGGAAAATGCAGGTGTTTTAGAAGTAATGACTGTAAAGCAGTGGTTCTCAACCTTTCCTAATGCTGCAACCCTTTAATACAGTTCTTCATGTTGTGGTGACCCCCAGCCATAAAATGATTTTTGTTGCTACTTCATAACTGTAATTTGGCTACTGTTACGAATCATAATGTAAATATCTGATGTACAGGATGTATTTTCATTGTTAAAAATTGAACATAACCCACAGGTTGAGAAGCGCTGCTCTAAAGCTTATGTTTACCAGATGAAGTTTTGAGTGCAGCAGTAATAGTTGATCCATCTTCTTTCAGTGTTTACTTTGAAGGGCAAGTGAGACATTTTTCACCAAAAAAGGTTGAATTTAATGCCTCTAAAACGGGATCTAATTTGACATCTGTAATAAAAAGGAATATAAAGATGAAAGTATAAAACATTTTCATCAAGAGGTAAGATGGTATCAGTTGCTGATGAAAAATAACTGCAGTTTAGTCAAAGCGACAGCTCGTTTATCAGGCTTGGAAACTAGAGCTAGAAAGAGTTTTGTTGAACATTGAATGAAAATACAGAGACAAAATTGACATAAAATCGGGTACTTTGGTCATTGTAAGATTGGGGAAATTCTATAGCTAGCTGAAATTTAAGCAACAATTTAAGTTCCTATCAGTTTTGTAAATTAAATCCTTAAAGCAGTGGTTCTCAACCTTCCTAATGCCATGATCCTTTAATACTCACATGTGGATTTATCTGCATGTGGGCAGACCTGCCTGGAGACAGACAGAGGAGCCATGTCTTGGTTCCTAAGACCATCAGAAATATGTGTTTTCCTATGGTCTTGGGTCACCCCTGTGAAAGCATCGTTCGACCCCCAAAGGGGTTGTGACCCTCAGGTTGAAAACCTCTGCCTTAAAGTATTTAATAGAAAAACAGACATTTTGAAAGACTTATGTTATCCAGCAGTCTTCAAGGATGCAACCCAAACTTTCTTGATCACATCCCTTAGGCTTAGTCCAAATTCAGTGGAATAAAAAACAAATTTCAGATGATAAGGTGTTTTGCTTATTAAACCTAATTTATTACAGTTTAATGAACATTAGCTTAGCTAATTTACAGTTGTTAAAACAATCCACATTGGGCTAACTCTAATCAAATATCCCTTTCATTTGAGAATTGGCCACTATTAGAAGTTGTGTTTAGACCTATGAATAACTTGAAAGTAGATTTCTCTGGCTGTAGAGCCACAGCATTCAATATTCAAATGAGAAAATAGCCCTCCAATTAGGAAAGGGCATTCCTAACTTGCAGAATACAGATCCAAAGGCTAACAGGAGAGACTCCATTTCTGAGATAATTCTTAACTTGGTTCAGTTACCTTGCTCTGGATATGTTTTTTTTTTTTTTAACGGTTTAAATTAACTCTTGTTTTTCTTTTCTTTGTCTCTTTTGGGCAGGTTTCTAAACACGAAGAGGAACAGATGAAGCACAGCAGATGATCAGAGCAGGACTTGTTACTCCCCAAATCTAGAAATTTTAGTTCATATGTACACATACCAGTGGTTGTGGGCAACCATTTACTTGGTGTAAAGAACTTAATTTCAGTATAAACTGGCTCTGGTCAGCGTTGGTGATGCTGCATCCTGAGTTGTAGCCGCTGTAATTGTGAATATTAACTGAGATAGTGAAACATGGTGTCCAGTTTTCTATTGCATTTTTTCAAGTGGAAAAGTTAACTAAATGGTTGACACAAGTGGTGGAGAAATTGTGCATATGCCAATTTTTTGTTACCTTTTATTTTGAACTACACTGCTTTGAAATCTCTTTTAAGGAAAAACGGCATGAACAGTTTTCAGCCACAATTGTGATAATTGTAAATGTTCACAATTGTGCACTTAGTTTTTTT
>CM053595.1:24464742-24480005 GCA_028646575.1 Pseudocheirus occidentalis | reverse complement strand
GTGTGTGTGTGTGTGTGTGTGTGTGTGTGTGTGTGTGTGTGTGTGTGTGTGTAAGGGAGAGAGAGGGGGAGAGAGAGAGAGAGAGAAGAGAGTGTGAAGTGTCTGAGGCTGGATTTGAACTCAGGTCCTCCTGACTCCAGGGCCGGTGATCTATTCACTGCGCCACCTAGCCGCCCCAGACATGGTTCTTTTACCACATATTAGCTTTGCTCAAACGATATGTGTAAATTGCAGAAGAGGCATTTAATAAATGCTTGCTCTCTTCCCTTCCCCCTCTTTTTGTAACTGGATAAGTTTAAAGCCCTCTGCACTTCCATTTCATCATCTGTAAAATGGAGATACCATTTGTATTTCTACGTTATTTTTCAAGTCTATTTAATTTTGTACTTAGACATCTGTAATTTTTATTCCATTTTCACAAGATTGTTGTGAAAATAAGAATAATGGATATTAAAAGGCTGTATAACTATAAAGTGCTTTATAAATGTAAGTGATCACTAAATTCCACAGGTCTAATGTGAACACCACTACTATTAAAAATTAATCTGCAAAACAAACTTTAATTTTTAAGATAAAAAAAATGGAGACAAGTAATTATTGATTTAAGGAAATGTTTACTTCCTGCTCCCTCCCCCCTTCACATAAACTTTTTCAAAGTTCTACCTAACATTTTTACTGTCCTCTCATTTTATTTTGGACCGAGATCTTACTGACAGTCAAAACACATCTTCTTATCCATTATATTTCCCAAAATACACCAAACTCTCCCTGAATATTTTCAATATATTTCCCTATCTTTAATTTTATGTTCAAGTGCCAATTTATCTTTTATCTATCTACAATTTGCCATAAATGTTCAACTAATAGTTTTTCAAGGCACTTTCCCTTCCCACTTATAATTTCTTCTAATTCTGTCAACTATTATGGTCCCTTTTCCTATTCTTTACTTCCCAAATGCTATCAGTGAAAGAACCTGAAAAACTGTTTCATAGAAGCCTGACAAAAAGTTATCTAAATTTTGTATGCTCCCCATCCTAAATACAAAGAACTGTCTTACTCCAAATACACCCACATTGATTCCTGTAAGTTTTGGTTTCAGATGGAAGGACAACTCCCACTTAGGGTCCCTCTAAGAGGAACATAAAAATCTCAGACAATCATATGTTAAAGACGGAAGAGATCTTATATCTAGCCCATTTATAGATGAGTGACTCTGAGGCTCAAAAACTAACTTGTCCAAGTTCAAATAACTTGAGTCACTGATAGATTCCTGAAAGAACCAAAAATTTCACTTCTCTATGTAATATTATACTGTCTTCTTTTCTAACTTCCCACCCTGACAAAAAGCTGCATAACCATGACAGCAATATAAAGTCTGCTTTAAACAAAGGGCCCTTTTTCTTGTTTCCAGTTTAAGAAGGAATAATAGAGAATAATAGGTAAGGGTATGAGAGTCAGTGTCTGTTCCTTTCAGCCAGAGTTTGCTGAAATCTATCAGTTTCTTTTTTCAAGCAATGGCAAAATTTGAAAGAATGGCTTAAAACTATACCAAGACTTTTGGGACATCCTACATGATTCCTAGACTGTTTTCTACGTGGTCAAATAGGATGATATTACAAATTACTGACATCTCAGAATTATGTTAAATGCTGCTTTACTATATCAATTTTAATTATAGTTTTTCTTTATAAACTTTACATACCTGGTCAGCTAACATAAGTACTGTTTTCATTGTGAACCTGCGGGAACAGAAATTGAAGAGGTCTTCAAGACTCGGTCCAAGAAGATCCATGACTAGAACATTATAGTCTTTTTCTTGACCATACCACCTGCAAAATAAAGATATAAAAAAGTTTAGTATGAAAGATTATCCAAAATTTCCCACAAATTTTAGAGATGTAAGCTAATTTATATAATCTCAGGAATAAAAATAAAATTTCCTTTTAAAAATGTCTCTTGTGATTAAAGAAGATAGCAAAATATAAAGAAAAGAGACCTGGGGCTTCTCTTCCCCCCAATTCCTCAGTTATGCAGCATGACAGGGGATGCAAAGCACTTTTCTCACAAGTACTACGTGAGGCAAAAAATGCAAGCATTATTATCCTATTTTACATGGGAAGAAACAGACTCTGAAGGGTTATTTGCCCAGTCATATTAGCAATTAAGTGTCTAGGGTAGGATCTGAACACCAATCTTCTTATTTCAAGTGAAGCATTTCTCCCACTATTACCTATTTATAGAAAAATGCTAACAAATTTTAAGTTACTATTCTATCTGCCTGAATCTAAACCCAGTTTTTAGTTAGGATATAACTAACCAATTCTTAATTAGTATCTTTGTTCTTAATTAGTATTCTTTGATCTTTATTAGTATCTTGAAAGAAAATGCTATAAAAATCATTTGAAAGTTACTGTTTGTAATAATGGTATTATCATAATATAATATTACTACCACTATTAGGAAGTAGTATATATTAAATTAGATGAATTATTCCAAACAAGTATTAAGTTCATGCAAGATCAAACAGAAAAACACTGCCAAGAAGATAAAACATGTTTAATAAATTCTCCTGCAAAAATAATGCTTCAAAAGTCAATAATGAATTAATCAACTAATTAATGAAATTATAACAAGGAAATTCCTATACCTGCTTCTTAACTTGTCAATTTCATACTCTCTTAAATTGTTGCTAATTTTAAACATTAAGATCAGTTTGTGTCTAGCGCAAAACACTGGCTCAATAAATGTTTGGTGTACATACAAACTGACCCAGAGATATACCCTACTAGATATATTCTGATGAAGTCAAAGATAGAGGAAAATACTTATAATAACACTTCTTGTAGTTGGAAACAGATACTTTTCAATTGTAGAATCCTGCTAAGCAAAGGGGTTTATAACTAAAGTTCCTCAAAAGTTTCTTTCAAAATTTTCAGTAAGTTTGGCTTATCTTCTCAGCTGTTTCTAAATCACATAAAATCTGCAAAAACTAGCATTCCAAATCTTTTAACCCACTATATTTTAACTTCCTTGTTTTTAAGCTGTGCTTAAGCATTTAATGGCATTATGCTTTTTGCTTCAAAAATGCAGAATTTCAATTAGGTTTCTGTGGGGTAGCCTTAGAAACTTATCATTCAAAAACACCTTTCAATGGTAATTTCTATTCAACATTGGGGGTAGGGGGGAAGATTTTCCTAATCCTCCTTAATGCCTTCCCCCTGAGATTATATCCAGTATGTTCTGTATACAACTAATTTGTACATAGTTACCTCCCTTATTTGACTGTGAGCTACTTCCTTGAAGGGAAGGGTGCTGGTGCTGTTTCTGCCTTTCTCCAATGCTCAGCACAGTGTCTGGCACGTAGTTGGCATTCAATAAGAGCTTACTGACTTGGCTGAAATTTAAAATGTTAGTGTACAACCTATATAGTAGCTGGAGATGCTGATACTTGTCTTTTTCGTGATTTCATGGATGATCTCTCAAGGCTAGAACACAATAAGTGCCATGTAAGCAAGGCCAATTTCTGATCCTTTCCTATACCAACCACCTAAAATCATACCTACATACATTACATTGCAACATCTCCCAACCACTGCTGACTCTCTAGTCTTATCAAGTGGACTCTAGATACAGGTTGATCCCAACTAAGTAGAGAAAGAATGCAAAAGGATCCAAATTTTATTCTCATACCACAGAATCCTCAACATCTGAATCCTTAACATCTGAAAATACCTAGTCAAGGCACGCAAAAGAACACTGCAGGCTCACTGTGTGTAATAGAACATGAGGTATTAACTGTGTACTGGAGAGACATACAGAGAAACAAAACAAAGACTATGACATTCTCTGACTAAGCAACATTATTATAGGCATTATTACAAGCCTATGGAAGGCAGAAAGGTCTAAAGGTCTGTATGCAACAAAATATCCACAGCAGCAGTTTTGATAATGGCAAAAACCAAACAAAAACACTGTTTACTGATACTGAAATGGTTGAACAACTGCCATGAATGAATGTAATAGAATACTAAGAAGGCTATATCTGGAGTAACTGGATTCAAAGAGCTGTACTTTTTACCTGGAAGGGGACAAATCACAACATGCCTTTAGTCCAGGGTTCTAGATTTTTGTCTTCCAATACATGGACTAAAGGCATGTTGTGATTTGTCCCCTTCCAGGTAAAAAGTACAGCTCTTTGAATCCAGTTACTCAAAGAGGGACAGAGAGGACAGATTAATTCTTAAACTACTTATTATGTAAAAATAAAAATAATCAACTTTTAAAGTTGCAGCTCTCAAAGAGCACATAAGAGCACATTTCAGTGACCATTAGTGATACTGCAGCAATGTGTGGTGTAGAAAAGTCATATATTTTGAGGTACCTGCAAAGAACAGAAAAGAGGACTGGCCAAATCAGAAGAGCAAAGGCAATCTTGGTTTAAAAAAAACAACAACAAAAGGAAAGGGGGCAGCTAAAACAGAACACAGGCCCCAAAGTCAGGAGGGCCTGAGTTGGAATTCGGCCTCAGACATTTGACACTTACTAGCTGTGTGACCTTGGGCAAGGCACTTAACTCCAATCTCCTTGCCTTCCCCCCCAACCCCCAAAAAGGGGAAAAAAAAAATGGCACCAAAATATGATAAGCTATTGCTAGAAAACATCCTAATTCCTCAGAAAACAAGCCAACACTTTCAAGAGGGGCTGGACAGTTCAGAGGGATTGTTACAGATTCCTCTATAGCATAGCACAGAATTCTTAAAAGACCTATTTAAAAAACAAAAACCAGGTAACTACTGTTAAGAAATGTTTGTCACAGACAAGAAAGTAAAAAGTACTGATGATTGAAAAAAGGTAGTTTTTTATTGTTGAAACTTTTGAATTAAAAGTTATACTGAAACTGTAGTCAGAAGAGGTTTAGGCGAACCAAAAAATGTCTTGGGTATTTCAATACCTCTGTTGTAGTCACCCTAGTTCCAAACATTTCAGCAACCTATCTCTCCCATATCCAATTACTGTTTCCCATTCTTCCTTGGAGTATCTCAGATTTAGATTAGTCCACAGGACCTACTAAATGCTACCTTAATCTTCCTAAAATGTATTTTATCCTGTAATTTTCCTACAATGACTACATTAATCTAATCAATCTCTATTTCTCCACAATTCCCAAACACAAAAACCTCCAACTTTAAAAATGATGGTTTCCCTTCTGTTTCTTTCACTGACAAGACTCATTCCAAAGCCACCATCTACTTAGGATATATAAAAATTAGGGGGTTGATTAGATGCCTATAGTCCCTTCAAAGTCCTTATCATCCAGTCACTGTCTGTTCCCACCCTATAATATAATAAAAGTATCTGTCAAACTAAGCAATCCTTCGTGGTCTAGGCATTGTACTAATTTCCTGACAGTTTCCTTCTCAATAAAATAAGGGGGTTTAGGTTAGATGATCTGTATGGTATAATTCTAACTTTTCCCTTCCTTTCTTACTAATATAATTCCTATGTTGCCTTTAAGAAGTATTTCTTAACTTTCATCTATTAAAAAACATTTAACAATACTCTGGATCACAGCCTTATTTATAAAATATTAAGGGTGCGGACCACACATTTTAAAATTCCTTACACAAGGGTCCTTAAGTAATTTTTGAATATATGTGTTATATCTACAACTAGACAGAGGCAGCTATGTGGATAAAGTGCTGGACTTGAAGTCATGAAAACCAGTGTCTCTAGACAAGTTACTTAATCTGACTCAGTTTACTAATCTCTAAAACAGGGATAATAGTATCTATCTTCCAGAATTGTTAAGATCAAACGACATATTCATTGAGACATGTTCGTAAATGCTATTATTAGACAGTAACAGGAGCCAAGTCTTCCATTTCTTTTTATCTGTGACTGCCACTTACAGCAGAGCTGACAAAAAAGCTCCAAAATACTGATGGATATCCTTCCCCAAACTGAACAATGCTTTTTTCTTTAACTGTTCCTATACAATGATAAGAAAATTAACTAAATTGTTAATTGAAGTGTACAAAAAGTGTACCAAAAAAAGTGTACAAAACTGAAAAAGTTGTTTAGTGGACAAATTTCTCACCAACCCAAGGTATGAAATTTTAACAAAAAAAATTTTTATTAACAGCTTTTTTCCCTAAGAAAAAGGAACCAGGAAAGCTATTTTGTCTTGTCTTCCTTTTTCCAGCTGAGGAACACAACAGTCTGCATGTAGAAATACACTTTGACCTAGTAATGCCCCTACTAGGCCAAGGAAACCAAAGAAAGGCAAAAATGCCCTGAAATTAAAAAATAACTCTTTTATAGTACCAAAGATCTGGAAACTGTATGTAAGAGGAAGCCCATCTGATCCAGGGACTGGCTGAACAAATTATGTCACGAACATAATGGAATATTTTCGTGTTATTTCAAATGATAAAATGGGGTTGTCCCAAAGAAGCAGCTAGCTATGCATAAATTCACTCAATAAATATGGTTTAATCACCTACTACATTCCAAGAACTATGCTAAGCACTGGAACTGAAAATTTTGTATAACATTATAAAACAATCTGTTAAAGACTTGAGAATTCCAACAAATGGAATGGCTTAACTACAATTCTTTTTCTTTTTTATCCCACCCAGTGGTTGGGCTAGGAGTATAAGAGGAGCAAAGTGAGTTGATTAGGGTATGTTGTTGTTTTTTTTAAATGCAGAAAGCAGAAGACCAAAAAGAAGCACAGACCAGACAGCTTTGAAATCTACAGGTATTGAATACTTACATACTTAAAAAATAAGCAAGCTGGTAACATACCAGAGCTAGTTTCAGTACAATCCTCTTTTTCTATTTTACTATGTATATAAAAGTGTTCTTTTTATTTCATATTTAAGTACAGAATTAAAAAAAAACAAACAGAAGACTGGTATGAGGCACATTAGCACAAATACAGTAAAAGCTTTATTGTTAAGTGGAAAGCCAGATTAAATAATATCCTTTAATATGCATCGTTTTATTTTCTAGCATGCATAATAAAGTACTTAGAAGGGCAGATAATCAATTTCTGCAGCTATTACTATTCTGAAAGACAGCTGCATATTGAAAACATAAACAGGCCCAAGAAGGGTTTGAATTGTGTAATGAAAAAAAATCGACATAACTCTTAAGGAAAACTAGTAAAGTCTGAGGTAGTCCACCTATTCTCTCCCCCCTGCCCCGCCCCAGTCTTATGAGAATGACTTCATGGATAATCCAACAGTCCCACAAACACCTACACATATCTGCTACAGTAAAACAGATTAGTGAACTGGAAAAACTATTCTGAATCCTAAAGCAATTAAAAAAAAAACTAGCACCTATGGCAATTTTTATGTTCAGGTAAAGATTATTTATAATTAGCACAGTTTATAATGTAAATGAATCCTATTATCGAGAGTATAAATCCTGCCAGGTAGGTCAAATATTCATACATACCACCCCTTCTTCCAATCTTCATTTTGTTAGCAACTTTTTTTAATTGGGCAAAGGCAAATAAATGCTCCAAAAAAGAAAGATCAGGCAAAGTCTAGAGCACTCTCTGCTAACCTGAAACAGAAAATAATCCTTTCAACATGGACAAAACTAAATCCACACTGACCAGGGATCCTGGCATTTGGCTGAGAGTGTAAGGACAAAGGCACAATGTTGTAAGTAGTCCTAAAAAGACCAAAGTTTTGCTAAGTACTGAAAACTAGAGAAATAAAACACTTCTTTGAGGAGAACCGGGAGAACATTGTACATGTTAATGAGCAACACTGTGATGATGAACTGCAACAGATTTAGTTCTTCTCAGCAAACAATAATCCAAGACAATTCCAAAAGATTCATGAAGGAAAATGCTATCCACATTCAGAGAAAAGAACTGATGGAGTCTGTATGCAGATCAAAACATACTATTTTCACTTTGTTTTTTTCCCATGGTTTTTTCCTTTAGTTCTATTTCTTCTTTTACAACGTGACTAATATGGAAATATGTTTAACATGATGCACATGTATAACCATATCACATTGCTTTCCATCTCAGGGAGGAGGGAGGGGAGTGAGAAAAATTTGGAGCTCAAGATCTTATTTTAAAAAAATGAATGTTGAAAACTCTCTACACATAATTGAAAAAAATAAAATATTTACCAAAAGAAAAAAAAAAACTTCATCAACAGCAATGATGTCAAACTCAAATATAAACAGATCCTCACAAGTTGCATAGACTTAGAATGCCACAAATTAACATTATGTTTATTGTATTTCCATCTATTTTGTTAAATGTCTTCCAATTACATTTTAATCTGGTTCAGCCCCACTCAGTTTTGTGGCATGCCAGTTTGGTAAGGCTGTTCTACAGTATTTAAAATATACCCAAATGACCAATACTCACGAAAACTAAAACAGATCCAGTTATACCCATGTCAAGACCAGTCTTCACAAAGCAAGATTCAAATGAGTGGAACCATATTTTCAATTCATGCTGTAACCTTGACAGATATTCTGAACTACAGAGATTCTGAGATTGCTAAAGGAAAAAGTATACTATCTTCATCTTTAAGGAGGTGAACACTGCACCAAATAGGATGCCATCTCAAGCAACAAGATTTAGCTCCACTTCCCTCAACATCTGACATGAAACTTTACAGGGAGATATCACAAGGAGATAACTGAAAGTTATTTTTTTTCCTACTTTTAAAAATGACCAAAAAGCCTTCAAGATACAGAATCGTATGAGCTCCTCCAAAAATGAAGGCCAGTGGTTTCTGACATGCAAAAATAGGACATGCACAGAATGCCATATTTGCTCCCTTTCAATTAAGTCTATCGTCTATCTTTGGTAACATTCTACCTGCAAAGAGGAAAATGGACTAGATAGTGTCCTTATGACAAAATTATCGATTAAAAACTTGTTTTGCAAACCTCAAACCCCATAAATGTCAGTTATTAGGTATATATAAAGTCACTCTGAAATTAAGAACAAGGAAACTACAGCCCACCTGTTTTTTTTGTACAGCCAGTAAGCTAAGATGGTTTTTACATTTTTAAATAAAGTTCTATTGTCTGCATTTGGTCCTTCACTGTAGTTTGCTGACCTCTGGTCTAAATTATGCCTATTTTAGTATCTGAAATATCCTCCACAAAGACACCCAAAAAAATTCACCTTCAAATAAACCAAACTTCAGGTCAAAAGTACTTTTGCCAAAAGGATATTTTGCAGATGAAACCCAGTCAACACCAATGACTCCTTATTACAAATCAACATTATTGGGGCGGCTGGGTGGAGCAGTGAATAGAGCACTGGCCCTGGAGTCAGGAGGACCTGAGTTCAAATCTGGCCTCAGACATTTAACACACACAAAAAAAACTAGCCGTGTGACCTTGGCCAAGTCACTTGACCCCAACTACCCTGCAAAAAAAAAACAAAAACAAATCGACATTATTAGCCTTTAAATTAGTAACATTTTACTGTAAAATCCAAACTGCAGAATTGAGTAGTCTAAATTCCAAGGTTTTAAAATAAATCATCTCCGCAGGTTTTCAAGTCAGAAGACATAGATTTCAAGGAAAGAATAGGAGAAAACCAGTTTCTATTTATAACCAATGTAAACCTTGGGCAAGTTGTTTATCCCATTGGGTCTCAACTTCTAAATACAAAAAGGGGAGGACTTGAGGGACTCATCAGAGCTAGACAAATATTGAAAGGCCTTTCCATCTGCAAAATACTTAAAATCCCCCTAAATCCCAAAGAGTATTCGTTCCCCCAAGCAAGCAAAAAGCAATTATGCCCTTTTAACACACAGTTCAACTAAATTATAACATACTTTCAAATGGCATTCCAAGATCATATGGATTATTATTTGATTAACTTTTCTTTCAACTGTTCCCTGGAAAAATTTAAGGAGAATGAAAAGATCTTTTTTTTTTTTTTTTTTTTTTTTTTTGCGTTTTGGAGGGCAATTGGGGTTAAGCCACTTGCCCAAGGTCACATGACTGGTTTTTGTGTTAAGTGTCTGAGGCCAGATTTGAACTCAGGTCCTCCTGACTCCAGGGCTGGTGCTCTACTCACTGCGCCACCTAGCCGCCCCGAAAAGATCTTTCTTAAAGTACTATGATTCTTTACTATTATCAAACGCTGGGATAAGAATTTTTTCTTTTCACAATTGAAATGAACAATTACGATTAATACATAAATAGCTTGTTAGCACCTTAAATTTCAATGATATGGAAGGTTCTACCTGTACTGGAATGCAAACATTCAGGTTCTCTAACACAACACTGTTAGCAGTTGTAGGATTCCTAAATTAATTTGGGATTTTAACCTGTGGTTCTTTCTGAAAGTATTCCAGAACATCATCCCTCCTTCCCAGCTGTATCAGAAGCACAGAACCTCTACCTATGATAAAATGCTATTCCTTTTCTCCCCACACTTTATTTACTGCTTTTTAATTTAATATTTTCTCCAATTACATGTGAAAACTATTTTTAGCATTTGTTTAAAACAATTATTGAGTTCAAAATTCTCTCCTTCTCTCCAGTGGCCCCCCTCATTGAGAAAGCACATAATTTGACATAGGTTATACATAAGCAGTCATGCAAAACATATTTCCATGTCAGACACCTGGAAAACACAGACCAAAAACAAACAAACACACCCCATAAGAAAAAGAAATTAAAGAAACAAATATGCTTCAATCTGCATTCAGACTCCATCAATTTTTTCTCTGGAGATGGACAGCACAAAATCGTATTCCTTGACTAAGGTATCAGTCCCCAACTTATATGAAAGGATTACCCAATGTATCCCTAAATTATAAATATAGTTGAAAATTCCTAGACGAGGTAATGGAATCATTCAAATCCTGTGATCCTATGTATGTATTCAACGAATGTTTATGTTCAACAAAAATTCAATATCTCGTCATTCAATTTTTAAATGTCTCTCTGAGGTAAATGATCCATAATCTACTAAGAACAGGCAGTACAAACACCACAGATCTCATCCAAAGTTTGACAGAAAGGATAGCGTCAAGGAAGGAAATTTCTGAGTTCCTTTTTTTTTTTTTGCAGCTTATTTTTCTTATTCATTTAGAACATAGATACAAAGACCAAACAAAACCAAAGAACATTTCCATGTATAACAGCACAACATAAGAGGATTCAATATAAAACCATGAATTTCCATTTCATACTTAGTTAAAAAAAATAATGTAATAAATTGCACACTTTATTTTCAAAGTTGCCCTGCTTTTCTGTGCTTCCTTCCAAGCTTTCTTTTGTTCTGATGTGCACCTTTTATTTTTTCCCTCTCCCTGTCTACTCAGTCCTAACACATACATATATTTCTGTATGTAAAACTATATCATACATACTTCTATTTAATAGTTCTCTCTGACAGTGGAGAACATCTTCCTTCATAGATCCTTTGTAGCTGAGTTTTTATAATACTCAAAATAACTTAGTCATTCAAAGTTGTCCTTGAAACAATATTGTTATTACTGTGTATAACATCTTGGTTCTGCTCATTTCAATCATTTATAATTTTATGCAAGTCTTTCCATGTTTTTTGTAAAATCAACCAGTTCATCATTTTTGTAACACAATAGTATTCCATCACAATCATATGCCACAATTTGTTTCTGACTTTCAAACATTTGTTCCATCCCATTATACTGTCCTTTCATAGAGCTACTCACCATCACACAAGCCAATGAGGTATTCAAGTCTTAGTGCAGTTTTAAACTTTAATAACTTTAAAAGTATAAATGCTTTATATAAACATGCAAAAAATAACAATTAAAAGGTTAATTATTTAAAATTTTAAAGTACTGATATGTTCCTTATTAAAATTCAACTAGCCAAGCTATTACTTTCATCAGCTACTCCTCAGTAACTGAAAAGACTGCATTTGTAATCCCTGCCTTGTTTAAGATCATCCAAAGGTTCTGATGCAATACACAACAATTTTACATACCTCCACAGGAAAAGCTAATAAGAGATCACATGACCAAGGTGACCAAGCAAGAATATCTCCTCTACTGATCGACCAAAGAAAGCACCATAAAGAAAAGTAAATTTAAAATGTATTAAGGTTGGGGGGGGGGGCAGCCAATAAAAGGTCAGGATAAGACATTTCTGCAGAATAAAGGAAGGCAACAGAAGTTCTGGCACACTGGAGATGGCACCAGCCTCCTGACTACTGCACATTCAATGCAGTTAGTACAGGCTCTGGAGGTGGCTGCCAACAAGCAGCATCAACTTTGGGAATTCTTAGCCCAAAGACAGTAAGGAGTCCGTCAACTGATGAGAAAGAGATTGCAGGGGACCCACAGTTCTACAGGCCAGAGTAGCTCTAGAATTTTTGGGTGCAGGGGAAGAGGAGCTCGTCTCCCTCAATTAAGTCCAAAGCACAAATCAGGAAAAGCAGTGACCACAGCACCTTGTAAGCACTGAAAACTGCCAGCTCCCAGAAGAGCAATTCATATCAGCAGTACAAAAAAGCCTGAAGCTTGCAACAGCACCTCCTCACCCCAAGAGGAGCAGAAGCCATTGTAACATAAAAGTTCGAAGTCAAGATACAGGCTAGAAAAATGAGCAAACAATAACAACAACAAAAAGAACGTGACCTTAAAAAGCCACTTCAGTGGCAGGGAACACCAAGCCAAAAACTCTCGATGACAACAATATGAAAACAGCTACAAGCAAAGCCTCAAAAAGGCTAGTTAGACCCAAGCCCAACAAGAATGCTTTGAAAAGCAAAATAAAGAGCTAAAAGTAATGGCAGAAAAAACTGGGAAAAGAAATGAGTCATGCAAGAAAATTATGAAAAGAGAATTAACAGCTTGGTAAAAGAGGTACAAAAAACACTGAAGAAAATAACACCTTAAAAAACAGAATTGGCCTCATGGTAAAAGAGATACAAAAATTTACTGAAGAAATCTTTAAAAAGCAGAGAAAATACATATTGACAAAAGGTATCAGGCAAAGATATCAAAAAATTTTACAGCAAAGTTCTCTGATGAGGCCTCTTTCCCCAAATACATAGGGAACTGAATCAAAGTTTTAAAAGAGCTATTTCCCAATTGATAAATTGTCAAGCAGTATGAACAGGCAGTTTTTAGAAAATATCAAAGCTCTCTATGGTCACATGAAGAAATGCTCTAAATCACTGTTGATCAGAGAAAAGCAAATTTAAAAGTACTGGTATCAAATCTATCATCATAAAACAGTTTAAGCCATATATAAGGTTTAATTCTTCAAGTCACTGCTTACCTCAAACCTATTAGAAATGGTAAATGCTGAAGAAATGAAAGAAAAGAGGTAAACTAATGAACTCTTGGTGAAGTTGTGAATTGGTACAACCATTCTAGAGAACTATCTGAAACTATGCCCAAAGAACTATAAAATTATGCATACTCCTTGACCCAGCAGTACCACTTCTTGGTCTGTATCCCAAAGAAATTTTTTGTTTTAAGGGGTGTAGGGAAGAAGGACTCATATACAAAAATATCTTTAGCAGCTTTTTGTGGTGGCAAAGAATTAGAAAATGAGACAATGCCCATCAATTAGGGAAGAGCTGAATGAGCTGTGGGATAGGATTATGAGGGAGTATCTTACTGTGCTCTAAAAAATGATGACAGGGATAGTTTCAGAAAAACATGGGAAGATCTATATCAACTGATACAGAGTGAAATGAGCAGAACCAGATGATTGTACACAGTAACAGCAACACTGTGATGATGATCGAACTGTGACAGACACAACTCTTCTCCGATCAATACAATAATTCAAGAAAATTCCAAAGGATTCAAGATGAACAATGCCATCCATCTCCAGAGAAAGAACTGCTGAACTGTAAATGTAAACTCAAGTATAATTTTCTCACTTTATTTTTCTTGCTTTTTAAAAAAAATAGGAAATGGCTAATATAGAACCGGTTTAGTGATTTCACATATATAAAATGTTGCTTGCCTGCTCATTGGGTTGAGAAGGCACAAGAGGTTGGGAGAGATGCAGAACCTTATTTTTAGTTTACATCATTCATTTCCACAAGATTTTGAGTTACAAATTTTCTCCCCATCTTTCCCCTACCCACCACCCCAAACAGCAATCTCACTGTATACCCCCCCCTCCCCCAATCTGCTCTCTCCTATTATCCTCCCCATCAGGGTGAGATGGATTTCCTTACCCCAGTGCCTGGATATCTTAATTCCCAGCTGCATGTAAATAATAATAATAATGATATATACATATGTATTTTAACATTTGATTATACAACTTTAAATTCTATATTCTTTCACTTCCTACCTCTTAACCCAGTGTCCCACTGGAAAGACAAGCAATTCAATACAGGCTGTACAAGTATAGTTATGCAGAACATCTCCACAATCGACATACTGTAAAAGACTTGATTTTATTTCCTTCCTTCCTATCCCACCCCCCCCTTTCTATTCCCTACTTTGTCCTTGTCTCTTTACAGAAGTGTTTGCTTCTAACAGCCCTCCCCCCACCCTCCCCTCCTTTCCATTATCTCCCCTGTCATCCCTGTCTACCCTATTCTCCTGTAGGGCAAGATACGCAATTTAGTGTATGTCATTCCTTCCCTAAGTCAAATTCAATGAGAGTAAGGTTGACCCATTCCCTTTTGCCTTTCTGTTCTTCCCTTCCATTCTAACAGTTACCCCTTGCCTCTGAGTATCTATAATGAGATGATTAACCCCATTCTATCTCTCCCTGTCTCCTCTCATTCTATTTCTTTCCCACCACTCACTTTCACCTTTTAAAATATCATCCCTTCCTATTCAATTGATCTTGTGCCCTCTATGTATGTACACATATATACACACACTAACACATGTATTCATATGCATGAATATCCTCCTATATATAGACGCATGTGTATGTGAACATGTATATACATTTATATTCCCTTCCCTTATCCTCATACTGAGGAAAGTTTCATAAGTTATAAATATTGTTTTTCTATGTTGGCATGTTAAATAGTTCAACTTTGATAAGTTCCTTATGATTTCTTTCCCATGTTTACTTTCTCATGCTTCTTGTGTTTGAATGTCAAATTTTCTGTTCAGTTCTGGATTTTTCAGCAGGAATGCTTGAAAGTCCTCTACATCAATGAATGGCCATGTTTTCCCCTGGAAGATTATACTCAATTTTGCTGGGTAGGGGCGGAGCGAAGATGGCAGCGTAGAAGCAGCAAAGCACCGCAGCTCCCACACAAACACGCTAAGAAACTC
>CM053595.1:24427577-24457068 GCA_028646575.1 Pseudocheirus occidentalis | reverse complement strand
GGTTCAGGGCGACGTCCTGAGCCGAAGAAGGCGCAGTAAGTGGGCGTAGCACCCCTGCTGCCAGCGCCGCTACCGGGTCCGACCCGCTAGGACCACGGTCACTCGGCCGAGGCCGCCATCTTGTTCCTCTGGCTACAGCCGACACAAAATGCCCCCAACCCACAGAAGCCGCTTCTTCACGGCGCAAAGGACCCTGGGAAGGGGATCGCCGGGCGCGAGACACCGTGGGTGATGAGAGGAAGGAACTAGATTGGTGTGAGCCTCGTCTCACGCCGGTAGCGTCAGCCCGTCGCCAGAGAGTTTGCGCATGGGCGTATCTCGGGAATAAGAGGGGGGAGGGGCCGGAGGGCGCATGCGCACTGCCTCCTCGGCTAGTACTTGGGCGTTTGCCTCGGGCCTAGGGAGTTGTAGTCCCTGCAACGGCTGCCGCCGCCTGGGAAAGTTTGTGGCGTTAGTCATCGACGGGCCGCAGCCGTCCTCCCTCCTTCCCTTTCTCGGCAGCCTGCTTTTCCTGGGCTCCAGCCCCGGAGGGTGGGCATGACCCACCCAGATTCCCTTAGTGGCGACTGGTAGAATGGCCACGCCGCGGTGTGAGGCCGGCGCGGACCCGGGACCTGTCCCGTCCCATCCTTTGGGAGCTCCGGGTCTGCGGTCTCCCTAACCCCACCCCGCCCCACCCCGGGGGTAAAGCGACGCCGACTCGGGGCGGAGGTGGGGAGAAAGCCGTCCACCCGGCTGTCTGGGTGGGGAACTGCGAGGAGGAGGTGATTTCTTTCAAGATAGGGCTGGTGAATCATAGAGTCGACCCTGCGAGCTGGAAAGGACCTTGCTCTACGTCGTTAAGTGTATATTACTCAATTTTCAAACGGGGAAACTGAGGCCCTCAGAGAGGAACCGACTTTGCCAAGGTCGAACTGTGAGTCAGTGACCGCTACCCCCGGGGCCACGCGGCTTTTTGCGGATCTCACAGATGTTCGAGAAAGAAACTAGCCGATGGAGTGTAGACTGTAGTGGCTTTTCCCAGGGAACGACCTTCATTGCCGTCCAGCCCTGCCCTAGCCTCTTGGGGACCCCATTTATAACCCTTTGTTCCTCTCCAGGTTTTGCCGCCCTCCTGATCCCACTAACAATGCCTTGCTTTGTACCGTGCTTTGTAAGTGCTTTACAAAGGTTAGTCCTTTGATCATCGCCTGGCTCTCTGCTGCCCAACCTGGCTGTGTTCATTGTTCTCGCATCAATGGCCAATTGAATGTCCAAAATGACCTTTCTGCAGTGCTGGTGGCCTCGCCGCAGCCAGGCTTGGCCTTAACAAGCAAAAGAGACTTAACGTTCTTAGAAATTTAAACATTTTAGAAAATAAATGATTCTGCTATGGAAGTGGTAGGACTCTAGGATAAGAAGCATAAATTATGGACCAAGCGATGGAAGACAGCAAAAGGCAGTTTGAAAGCCTAACTGAAAATTCAAAGAATTGATAAGAAGCATACCATTACTTGAAATAAAAACTCATATTTATGTGATGCTTTGAATAAAGCAATCTTCCCACGACAAGCCTGTGATGTATAGCCCAGAATATAGCCCCCAAATTCTCTTTTTCAGTGAATAGAGTACTGGCCTTTGGCTTCAGGAAGCCTAGGTTTGAATCCTGACTCAGGCATTTACTAGCTTTGTGACCTCTGTTTCCTAATCTGTAATAGCACCTACCTCACAGAAGGGTTTTCAGAATTACATGGGTTAATACATATAAAGCACTTTGCAAAATGCTAAGTATGTGCTAGCTACTATAGGATCTGAAGAGTCTCACAGCTAGTATTTGAATCTATTCAATTGTAAGTGTATTTTCGCAATACCTTTCTTCCAAAGTAGCTCTGAAGAGATATAATCAAAGATGTTATAAGACTATCACAAAGCCAGTAAACATTTCAATTTCATACCTGTTATGCTTCAGAGGCATTTTTGTAAATTTAAGGAGAAAGTCTAGCCAGGTAACAGCACTGCTGTATTGTAATTAATGAAACAAAGATGGGCAGCACAATGAAAAAGAGCGTATACCTCAATTCAAATCTCCACACAAAGGATGAAAAAATTACTTAACCACAGATTTCTCATCTTTAAAATAAATAATATTGTACTACCTCCAACAGGGCTATTATAAAAATTGCTTTGTTGGATAAGCTGTAAAGTCTAATATAAATGCAAGATATTACAATAGCAGAATAGAGTGGAAATTCATCCTTGCCAACCCGTTAATGATAATGATCCCTTCCTTAAAAAATAATGTTTCCCACGGCTATGTTATTCACCCTCATCTTGAAAGTCTCCCTTTAATTTCTAGAACATTGAAGTGTCCTGTTTCTTTTCTCTCATCAATGGCTCTTCCAAACCCCCAACAGGTTACTCCTCAAGGCTCTACTCATAGCATCACAGTCTTAGATTAGACCTAGAAGGGACCTTTAAAGCAATCTAATCCAAATTCCTCTTTTTACAGGGGAAGCAACGGAAGCAGTGAGGGGTTAAATGATTTTGCCCAAAGTTGCACACCTTGTCAAAGCCAGAGGCAGATTTGAACCTAGGGCTTTCTGACTTTAGCATTCTTCCTAAGATGTGGTGGTTTCTCTCATACTCTTCTCTCCTTATATTCTCTCCAGAGTAGAACTATTCTCATGATTTTAACTGTTATCCCAATATCTTACATAGTGCCAGACAGTTAATCAAGAGCTCTCCTAATAATCCAGTAATGTAGAGAGCAGGCTGAAAGATCGTGGCTTAAGCAAAATAACCCATAATTTACAGACTGAGAATTTAAACCTAGTTCTTCTAAAACCTCTGTTCTTTAATACTACACAGATGGATCCACTTTCGTATGTCCTGTCAAGATCTCTCACCTAAACTCCAGTTCTGCTGAACTAGCATATATACTTCAACATCCATCCAGGTAACCCGCCTTCCCTAAAAATAACGTCTCAAACCAAAAGCCTTATACTGTCCATGATATCTTCTCTCTATTCTATCACTCCTCCCTCTGCTTCCTTCTTCACATCAAAAAATAAAAGGCCACATTATATTAAAGGAGATAATAAATGAAAAGTGCTTTGCAAACCTTAAAGTTTTGTATAAAAGTTATACTGAAAAACAGGTGGACTAGGTGTCAAAAGCCCAGATTGAAATTCTGGCTCCCTTCTCAGTCCCTCCCATCACTGCCAGGGTACCCTTAATGCCCCGGCCTGACGTATACTATCTCAAAAACCTTCACTTGATCACTACTGCCTTCTCCACGCCTTCATACATTCTCCATTTCAGCCAAATGGACTAATCCTGATTCCCAGATGGTTGTACCCTTTCTTACTTCTGTACCTTTACATGTACTGTACCTCTCTGGGCTCAGTGGTGAGTATGTGAATATAAAAACAAGATAGCCCTCGCCTTCAAGGCATATAGTCTAATGGGGGAGATTATTGTTCCTAAAGGGAAATAGTGACCGGGAAGGAATATTTTTGCTTGAAGTTACCTGAATGTACCTAGAGGTTTAGGGGAGCAGGTTGGCGCATGAGTAGCAGTGACAATAGTGGTTCCTGATTATAGTTCCTGAAAGTGGAAGAAGAGATAGGGAGGGTAGGAATGTAAGCAAATGGTCAGATCAGGAAAAACCTCATACAAGAGGATGTAAAGTAGCGTTCCCCAAATGAGAGGGATCAGGAAGGTCTTCATGTTGGAGGTGTTAACTTATATCCTCTCACAAATCCTCCCGGGAAGCCCACTCAACATTTATTACATTAAGTACATACTGTGTGGGCAGCTTGTGGCCTAGTACATAGAGAGTCAGAAAGGCCTGAGTTCAAGTGTCGCCTCGGGGCCCTTAGTAGCTGTGTGACCTAGGGCAAGTCACGAGGAGTCAGACATGACTAGGAGATGACTGAACAACTGCCAGGGACCCTTCATTCATATTTCTCAGCCTTACATAGATGTCAGTGAATCACGTAATTTATCCATTTTCTCTCACTCTCTCTATATTACTGGCCCGCATATTTTTCAGTGATACATGTCTCTAGTGTGTGGTTCTTCATTTGTCATCTGCAGCAGCCCAGGCAGCTTGGTGGCACGGTGGATAGAGCTCTGGACCCAGAGTCAGGAAGAGCTGAATTCAAATCCAGCCTCAGATACTTACTAGCTGTGAGACCCTGGGCAAATAATGCATCACTGCCTCAGTTTCCTCAACTGTAAAATGGGGATAATAAGACCATCTACCTCTCAAGGCTGTGATGAGAATCAAATGAGACATTTGTAAAGCACTTACTAAGGTGAGGCATCAGATAGTCCCCGACCTCAAGCAGCTCATAATCTAATGGGGAAGACACAACATAAAAAGAATATGAAAAGGGTTGGGGTGTTACCCAGCAGGAAGGTGGGAAATGGTCAGAAGAGGTATTTTTCTTAAATAGTGGAGGTTATTGGAGGAGTTCTCCAATCTTCACCTTCTGTGCTCTTCAACCAGAGGGAGGGCAGTGCTCCAGGGGCCCAGTGTCACAGCTCCAACTGAGTTTTAGACATCTTGAACGGGGTGTCCCTTAGATAACTGAAGTTCAGCATGTCCAAAATTAAACATATCTTTCCCTCAGCCCTTCCATCTTCCTAACTTCCCAACCAAAGGTATCACCATCCACCAAAGCTTGAAGCCCAACTGTCATCCCTGACTCCTCATCCTCACCCTCCACATTGAAACAGTTGTCAGAACACTAGTTCACTGTTGGTGGAACTCTGATCTAATCCAACCATTTTGGAGAGAAATCTGGAATTGTACCCAAAGAATTATAAAACTGTCTATACTCTTTGACCCGACAATGCCACTATTAGTTCTGCTTCCCAAGAAGATAAGAGAGAAAGGCAAAGAACTTATATGCTCTAAAATATTTATTGCAGCTCTTTGTGGTGGCAAAGAGCTGGAAACTGAGCGGATGACTCCCAACTGGGGAATGGCTAAACAAGTTGTAATATAGGATTGTGACAGAAGACTATTGTGCTATCAGAAATGATTAGCTGGTTGGTTTCAGAAAAAACATGGAAAGACTTGCATGAAATAATGAAGAGCTGAAATGAGCAGAACCGGGAGAATGTTATTCACAGTAACAGCCATATTGTTTTAAGAACAACTGAGTCATTTTGAGTATTATAAATACTCAAATCAACTAAAAGGACCTGTGAAAGAAGATGCTATCCACCTCCAGAGAAAGAATGCTTACATAGAGAAGTGCGTATAGTATGGTTTTGCATTCATATAGAGTTGTGTCTACCAGTAGCCTTCTCTAAGTAGGAGGGAGGGAGGGGAAAAATGCACATCAAAGAACAAAAGAAAACTTAGAAGGAAGCGCAGAAAAGCAGGGTAGCTTTGAAAATTATGTGTAGTGTTTATTATGTAGTTTAAAAAAATAAACAGTGTGAAATGGAAATTCATGGTTTTATATTGAACCATCTTTTTACACATACATGGAAATGGTCTTTTTTTTTTTGCTAGTTTTTTATGTTCTTTTGTATTTAAGTTCAAAATGAATTAAAACAAAAAAAGAAACAGTTGTCAATTCCTGTCATTTCTTCTTCCATAACATCTCTCACATGCACTCAGACACTGCTACCACCTTAGTACAGGCCTCTATCACCTAATACCTGGACTGTTATAATAGCTGCTGGATGTTCTCCTTTCTCGAATCTCTTCCCCACTCCAGTCTATCTACTACTCAGCTGTCAAACTGATCTTCCTAAAACAGGAGTCTGGCTGAGTCACACGCCCCTCTCCCCCACCAACCCCTCACCCCACATACCCTTAAATCCAGTGGCGCCGGTCACTGGTTCCTTGAACAACATACTCCGTCTCTCAACTCAGGCATTTTCATGTTCTTGCTGTATACCTGGAATTCTGTGCCCCCTCATCTCCGATTCCTAACTGTTCTGACTTCCTTCAAATCTCCCCCCTTAATTTTAGTATTTTTCCGCCGAAATTATAACTTATTCTGTGTATAACCTGTTTGCATATTGTCTTAACAATTAGACTGTGAACTCCTTTAGAGTAGATCTGTCTTTTGCTTTTTCTATCCCCAGCACTTAACATAGTCCCCAACATATAATGAGTATTTAATAAATGCTTATTGTTGTTAGGGAAAACTTCTAGTCATTAAAAGCACTGCCCACCTTTCCAAGTGTTATGCAGCAACTGCCTATATGACTGAGTCTTCCAACTCAGTTCTGAGCCTAGACTCACAACTCTGCTAGGGCTATGCTGGCCTGTAATCAGATCAGGAAAGCCTCAGTGCAAATTAACTTTTTGTGTTATTTTGCAAAAAATGTATATGTTCGGTTTGAGACCCCATAGCCATGAAAATAAAGGACTATGCCCCCATGTTCCACAGCTTTTGATTGATTTGGGGGTAGGGGGCCAAGTAGGGAGAAATGGTTAAAAAAAAACAAAACCTTGCATAGTATCCTCTAGGATCCTGTATAACTTATGAAGTATAGTACTTATCTGGCATCTATACTGCCTTGTATTGCTAATTATTCTTATATATTATTACAAACTACCTCTGATCGTAGTTCTTCCTCTATATTTATTGCTCTTATTACATTGGAAGTTCCTCAAGGGCAATGACTTTGTCTTCCACATCTTTCTGCATCCCCTAGAGTACCTTGCATGTAGCAATACTCATTAAGAATCTGTTGAATATATGGAGAATTGGAATCCTCAGTGGAAAAGCTGAGACCATATGCAATTGAGCAAATTACTTGAGTGAATGTACAAGGAGAAGAGCAAGAAATAGAAGTGGGAAAAAAAGAGCTCACAAGCGAACCAGAGAGATAGGAGGAAAGCCAGGACAGTGCAATGTATCAGAACTGGTTACTAGTACAGCTGTGAACATTAAGCAAGAAGGAGGGGAGAGCGTGACCATATGCTCTGGTAAAAATAGAGCCTGCTGTGGAGCTGAAGACATGTCACTCAAATTGACAGTTCTGACAGTTGTGACTCTCACCCTCTTCCACCTTATCCTTATACCCAATTAATCCACTTCCTGGAAACTGCCTACATCTACATTTTCACTTGAGGAATGATTTGCTCTTGAGTCCTTATGCCTGTCTTCTCTGGGACAGACCCCCACCAATTTGTCATAGAATCAGGTATTGTCAGGCTTGCTTCTAGGGGCCTTGGAGATCATCTAGTTCAATCACTTCTTTTAACAAATGAAATGAAGCCCAAGGAAGTAAAGTAAGCTGCCTAAGGCAAACAGCATAGCAGTGCTTGAACCAGGTTTTCTGCCTTCAAGGCCAGCTTTTTTCCACTACACATATACTTGCACTGGTCTCTGATCTTTATATCACTGATACTGATCACAACCAGTAACCTTTACCTCCTGCTTTCTTCAACTACTTCATCAGTCAGAGGGTAAAGAGGCTTATAGGTCAGTCATACCTGACCTTGGGTCTTATAGGCTAGTTTTCCATTGGCAACGCCCTTAGCCCACCCTATTTGCTGCCAAATGAAGAGAGCCTCTGGTGGAAACAGTGCTTACTCTGCAGCGGGAGCTGGCTACTCAGCAAGCTCAGAGTGCTGCTTGCCAAAAGCAACTGACCCAGGTCACAAAAGAGAATTCCAGATACCTCAGTGAAAATGCTATGGTCTAGGTTACTCTTACTTCCCTTTGACAGTAAAACAAATGACTTCAGGAGCAGGTAGGTACAAATGGATCACCTTCCATCAAAGTAATCAATACCCTTGAGAAGTTCTCAGGCAACTTTCCAGAAGACTTCCTATCTGATCTGAACCAGATTACTTTTTGACCAGAAAGACCTTTGTATATTCACAATTATTAGAACCTAACTATCAATTGGGTGACCCCCATACCAAGAACCCTTTGCTGAGATGCTGGACGGATTTTATTCAGGAACTCTGGGAGGCTTTCCATAACCTAGTTTACTGCCTTGGAGTTATCCTTGACTTTTCCTCTTCTGTACTCTTCATGTCAAACCAGTTGCCAAGACCCATATATTCTACCTTCTATCCCTTACATCAGTCTCCACTCAAAAAAACCCCACAAAAAACAAAGCCTAGGTCAAGCCCTCTCAGCCTTACTATAACAATATCTCTCCTAACTAGAATCCTCACATCCATTCTCTACCCTTTCCAATCCATCATCCATCCAGGTGCCTATTTGATATTGTCAGAACACAAATCTGATCACGTCACTCCTACTCACCCTCAAAACCCCTCAACCCCAAATCGGACATCAACAAATTCCTATTGCCTCTAGGATAAAAGACAAAATCTCAGCATTTAAGGCCTTGTACCATCTAGCTTCCACCTACCATTTCAGTCTTATGTTACTTGCCTTCAAAAGTTCTCCATTTTGGTCAAACTAGTTTGATAATCTCAGAAAAGAATTTAAATACTCACAAATCAACTCTTAAAGAAAAACCCCATGTGTACATAGCCAATTTCTGAACTTTTTTTGCATGATTATAAATATTTTTTTAATAAGAGACAACTTTTATTTGGAGGGGAGGGAGAATTAGAAGATATTGACCAAAAAATACCAAAAAAAAAGAAAGAAAATAGCAATAAATCATTGAGAAAAGAAAAAGAGAACCAAATAAAATTCAAAAGTGGACAAATAGGGAAATATTAGATCTAGGGTGGTAAATTTTAAATATAAAATCTCAAATGATCCCATTCTACACAGTGAACAGTCAGAACTTTGTATTCAGTCTTTGTGAACGGCTATGTGAATGGAAAGAAGGAAGAAGTTGGAAGACATATTGTAAAAGTAGAATTGCTAAGAGTTAATAACCTATTGGATACGAGGGCTGATGGAGAAAGAACTGTTGTACCCAAACCAAAACCCCAGGTCACTACACACCACCTGATTTGTGGTCCACCATTTAACCTCTCTATATTTTGTCTTTGTCTCTATCCTACGCCCCGTAATAGCTTGAAACAGCTTAAGGCATAGTCCCCTGACCCCTTCCTTCTTGAACCAGCCATCTGTATATTCCTGCCCATTCTTTTGAAACTGTTTGGTCCTACAGGTCTCAACATTTTTTCCCCTCACACACAGAAAAGGGTACCTCAGAAGTCTACATGTTCAGTTCCTTCTTGTACCATTCAAATGGTTCTCTCTTTTCAGTTCTGTGCTATCTTATCTTAAGTGAGTCCCACTCACCCTTAGTACCTAGATAGTATATTTTTCACTCATATAAACACTCCACCACTCAGTCTAAGTTTCAGAGAGAACATATGTTCTCTCCTGCTTGTCTTTCCATCTCTTGTCCTCTAGAGAGATTAGAATTGGTGATTCAAATGACTGGAACTGCTTCATGAAAGAAGTCCAAAAGGGATTGGGGAAAGGAAGAACTGGATCTTCCCAGTGTAGACACATGCTAAGGGAGAGGAGTATTTTGTAGTCCCTGGTGCAAAGGCAAAGGAGAACTAGAAGCACTAATTACTGGGCAGTAGGGTACAGTTTTACTCCAATAAAGGTCATTCATTCCCAAATGTTTATATTGCTCCTAATCTCAAAATAAAGATGGCTCTGATTGGATCCTTTGACCCTCCCCTGTAGATTTAGCCTTGACATAATTCATTAGAGTTACTCTAGTTCTCTCTAAGGTCAGTGACTTAGAAGATTCACTTTAGCTAAAGTATCTCCTGCCCCTCCCCACTATCATAACCTTATAACTTGTTTACAAATATGACTGTCAGATTTGGAGATGACATGAAACTAGGAAGGATAATGAATATAGTGTATAATAGATTTAGGAACTTTAAAAACCTCCACTGGCTTGGACAATTGTACCACTCTAAGAAGATAAATTTTAAGAGAGATGAATATAAAACCTTGTACTTAAGTTTAAGAAAAAAAGCATAAATTCAGGATTGGGGTGGCAGGTACCAAGCTAGATAGCATTTCATGTGTAAAAATACCTTGGGAGGAGGGAACGGTTAGTCAACTTCAAGTTCAATATGAATTGCCATTGTGACAAGATAGCCCCCAAAATGAACACAGTCTTACACTGAATTAATAAAAGTACGTTCATAATGAGAGGTGATAGTTTCACTGCATTTTGCTTTGGCTAGATCACAACTAGAAAACTTTGTGCTGAGCTACTTGTATTTTAAGAAGGACATTGATTCTAAAAAAAAAAAGTAGAATTATAACTGTCTTGACATAGATGAGGGTTTTCACAGGGAAAAGAGGTTATATTTATTTACATGATCAATCCACTTTGTTTTCTGACAAACTGCAACTCACTGGTCAAGCCTAGAGGAAGTAGTAAAATCATCCGTGAGCCAGATAGGTTAGTGGAGGCAGCCCAGGATCCAGAGTCCACAGTCCTTAGGAATAATGGTGCCCCCAGAGCAGTGATCTGAATACCTGCCTGGCCTCCCATAGCCACTGCACATAGAAGCAACATTTTCCTACAGGTAACAACTGTTACCTGTCAAATCTTCTGCAGGCCTCTTAAAAGCCACAGGTATTGAAAATCCAGAAAAGAAAGTTATTGCTGCCCCAGTCCTTGGCATTATCAAAAGGTTCAATCTCAGAAACAGATGAGGTTTTATCAATGGGAATGACAAAGAAGATACATGACTATACAATTTTGTACTGCACCCAAAGGTCCATTGGGTGACTTGTGTTTAACCCTCTTCTATGCATTCTCTTCCTTTATTAAAATAAGAGCTCTTTGACAGCAGGGACTGTCTTATGTTTCTAGTTATATCCCTAGCACCTAGCACAGTCGTTTGTACACAGAAGGTGCTTAATAAATGCTATATTCATTAATGTTCTGTAATTTTGGAAAAGATAACTAGGATTAATTGCTCGAAGTCATAGAGAGGTAGGCTGTGTTCAATGAATATAAAGAAGAACTTCCTAACAATTAGAGCTATCTAAAAACTGGGTGCCTCATGTGGTAGTAAGTTCCCCAACACCAGAGACAGAGGATTCAAGCATCCCATAGAGGTTCAGACTAAATAACTTTTAAGCGCCTTTTCAAATATGAGTTTCCATGACCAAAACAATTTACGGATTTCGCTTTTTTGTGTTACTGGAAAGACCTTCATTTGAGTAGTCATTGAAGTTACGAGATGGAGAAAACTCTACAAGTTTTACTGACAGTCAAATATGCTGATAAAAAAAATATTATTAGCATTATAAGAAACTTCTGAGGAGAGCAGGCAGAATATATTTTTCTAAAGATCTTTTATGATAGAAGATTAATGTCTTAGATTGTTTTATGTGCAGCCCTATCTGGAGAGAGGGAGCATAAACCTAATAATCCTTATAGGTCTTCTGACCAAGGAGGCTGTCTAAATGCAGGCAGGTGGCCTGGTTCCCACATCTCTACTCCAGCAAAAACCTAAAAGTAATACCAAGAAATGATCAATAAATCTAATGAACAATTGTAGTAAGTGATTTGTCAACCCTAGAACTGCATAAAAATTCAACCATAAACTCTTAGGCAATAGGAAAGGGGACCCACCAGCAAATATAGCACTTGTGCTCACTCAAATAAGCTAGTATCCTCCTAGTTTACTAGAAACCAGTTAGAGACACATGTACCTTACAAAAGCTCTGTGTCTGGAGGCAGCAAGAAAAGAGATTCTCCCAAGAAAACATCATTATGTACCTTGAAAGAGATGAAGAGTCTCAGGGCACAGTGTTGTGTGTCTGTGGTCATAGCAGCACTCACTCTGGGAAGCCTCAGGGCCCTGGTACTCTTTCCTGAGATATCAGCTACCAAGAATTGGCTAGTGAGGGCTGATTGTTAAATTTTCAGCATGAGCATTTACCTCAGAAATTTGCAGACACTACAAAGAAGAGCTTGATTTATTGTTTCATTGGTTGATTCATTTTACCCTTTGTTGGAAAGATAAAAAGGAATATTCTCATGTAGAAAGTTGAGAATAAAACATAATTTTTCATATTTGGTGTACATGATGAGTATGAAAACATGGAAGGGAGTAAGATGAAGCCACTTTTATCTGAACAAGAACACATACAAAGTTAGGTGTAGAAATATGCCAAAATTAACAGGGAAACAGGTGGACGTGTGAAAAGAGGAAGGGAAGGAGATTAATAAGGAGGATGACACCAAAGGGAACTGGAAGCAAAGCAAACTTCTTGACCCTAAAGGGAGGATTAAAAGGAAAAAAAATTAAGAAATAAAAAGATCTGGAAACTAAGGTGGTACCCATCACCTGGGGAATGGCTGAACAAATTATAACATATGAATGTAATTAAATATTACACTGAAGAAAAGATGAAAGAAATTATTTCAAGGAATCCTGGGAAGTATAAACTCATACAAAGTGAAGTAAACAGAACCAGGAGAACAATTTATACAAAGACAATAACACTGTAGCAAAAAACAACAACAACAACAACAACTTTGAAAGACTTAAGAACACTGATCAAAGCAATAATTAACCGGTCTCCAAAGGACGTATGATGAAATATGTTTTCCACTTCATGATGGAAAGCCGATGGACTCAGGCTGTGGAAATATGCATACATTTTTGGAAGTGGCTAATGTAGGGATCTATTTGCTTGACTACACATTTTTGTTACAAGAGTTTAATTTTTCTTTTTTCAATGGGGAGGGTTAGGAAGGGGCTAGGACAGAAAATAAATACTTGGTAATTGTAGAAAAAAGAAAAGTTAAAAAGAAAATGAATTCCTGTGATATATGATTACAAGTTCCTTTTATTACTAAGATTCCATGATTTTATCTTCCTTGACCTAAAGTATAGAAAGGTTCTGAGTCTTCAATAGGGAACCTATTCTTGGCAAGCACTATGATTTAATAACGACAAGCAACTAAGCTAAGCATGTTTCATATCCTCTTTTAATAATACATTCATTAACCTACCACTCCCTTCTTACAGCTACTTTAAAATAATGCCAGAGGCTCTAACTGGTTTGCCAGTAGTCAGCAGAAGAAAATCCAGATATGAAAACATAGGAGATGTGTCCTGACAGAGAGGAAATTCATATTATTCGTTTCCCCCCAAGTTGCTGAAACTGATCATATGTAGATTTTCTATGATATGCTACTCTTCTTGTTCCAGTCTTTTACAATTTATATAAACAAGTTGAATTTTTACATTTTTTTGGTTTTAATCTTAGTAATCATGACTAGAAATTTTTAAGGTATTCTTATGAGCAGTTTTCATTTGGCAGGAATTTATTAGCAGGTTGAAGTTTAATTTTTTTTTTATACTCCTTTCTTAGGCTGAGGAAACCCCTTAAACAGAGTGAAGGTGAAGGCTCTATATCTGAAGACTAGCCTTAGAGAAATGGACAGGCAACTAGGGTCCTTATATCCCTGTACAACCCTACTCTCTAGCACTAAAATGACACAAAAATAATGAATAACTCATGGTGAGGGTGGGGGCAGTCAATAATTTTTAGCATTGGAAAATACCTACAAATGTCTCAGTGTGGTCATGGCTCACTAGAGAGGTTATTCAAGGTCACTAAATACATTAGCATCTCTAAAATGATAGTGTAAGTCAATGGGGAAACAGGATAAGACTTAGAAAAATTCGCTTGCAATCCACTTTTGAGTAACATGTTTTTAATTGGGTTCAAACTAGATGGTCATTGAGACCCCTTCCATTTTTAAATCCTCTGATCATGTGATTCAATAAAAGTGAGGATCATCTCTGTCCCCATGTTCTGCTTCATCTGAAGCTCCAAACCAGGGATAGGGAACCCTGCCTGCCTCTCTATTCCCTCCCCCTTCAAACCAAAGTCAGGTTCCCAAAGCTGTATGAGAGGAGCTTGTCAGTTCTACTTTTATCAAGGCTCTGGCTACACCCAAGGACTGAGCTAGATTCTTGGAAACCAGAGTGATAAGAGGGAGTACAACGTAGTGGAAAGAAGCTTGGACTGAGCCCCAGGAGATCTGGATTCTAATTCTGGCTCCACCACTAACTTGCTGTACCATTTTGATCCAGGCATAGCCTCTCCTTTGGCTTTATCTGTTGCCTCTGTAAAATGAGGGGGATGGGAATGATTTCTAAATGCCTTTTTAGCTCTGGCATTCTACTCCCAAACAAGTGTCCTTCAAAAAGGTCAAGAAAAGAATGTTTGTTCTAGAGTTGTCAAACCAAGCATGTTAAAATGTCTGCAGCTAGAGCAAGTGGGAGGAGGCACTATTTCTAGGGCAAGCATTAGAAATTTGACTCAAGATAAAGAATCTTAAAATAGTACCAAGGCTGCAGACTCATTTCGAAACAAAAATATCACCAAATACACCTGTTAATCTGTCCTTTTGTTATAGATTGACTTGTTACTCAATGATAATGGTAGCTCCTCTTCTTCTTCTGGCCCTCTTCAGATGCTTCAGCTGATTGAAGCCGGTTTCTACCTATGTCTTGAGAGGTATTAAAAAAACCTAAAACGTGTATATCAAAGTTACACTACATTACATCAGCAGTACACACAAACAAACGAACCCTAGGGATCTTGGGGGAATATTTTCCCCATTGCTGTATTTCCTATAGTAATAACACAAATTACATGCCATTTCTTTTCTAATCCTGACAAAACATTTACAATGCAGGTGGTGCTAGAATTATTATGTTTGATTTGCATGTTTGGAAGGAGATGTTTGAAGTAATACATTTAGCAAGGGGCATCACTAGGTTTGAACCCAGATCTAGATTTTATTTTGTCTGGTAACTTTTCCATCTCTCTCTGTCTTAGTCTCTCTCATTCTATCTTTTCTACCTCTCCCTTTCTCTTTCTCCCCTACTTTCCCCTAATCCTCAAAGATTCTCAGAGCTGGAAGACCTCAGAGACCATCTAGAGTAGACCAGACCTATACATGAAGGACAATCCTATCTAGGGCAAATCACTTGCTTTCTCTGGGCCTCAGTTTGAGTTTGTGTGAGTTTGGAACAATATAAAGGAAAGAAAAAAATGAAATTGAATGCTCTTAAATAAGAATGACGAAGTTTGGACTTGGAGAAGGGTTCAGAAAATATGTTCCCTTTTCTGCAGAGGTGGGGAATAAGGGTATGCAATGTTGTGTGTATTGTGGGACATAAATGAAGTATGGGTAGGTTTGACTGAACTGCCTTTGTATCTTTCTTTTAAAAATCTTTGTTCCAGTAGATGACTCATTGGCTAAGAGAGGAAACAGGGATATTTTAGGAAACGAAAGTCAGTCAGTCAGTCAACAGGAATTTGCTAAGTGCCTACTGTGCGCCAGGCCCTATGCTAAGCCCTGAGGATACAAACGCAGGTAAAAGACAGTCCTGGCTCTGAAGGAGATAACTGTCTAGTGATCTAGAGAGAGACAATATGTAAACAACTTCATACAAACAAGATATATACAGTGTAAATTGGAAATAAGCAACAGAAAGATGGCACTAGTATTAAGGGTGGTATAGAAGCAAAAGCTATTAATAAAATAAATATTTGATTTTATTAAATTAAATAAAAAAAAATAAAAATTTAGGGGTTTTAATTTAAAATTTAATTTAAAACTCGGGTGACCTTTCGGGTTTCTTCTCTAATCCTGTGATTTTTAGATGTGTGGTCATTCAGCCTCTGCTTTAAAAGACCTCCTGTGTTGTCTCTGCAGCAGGATATTTCCCTTTTTCACAATTCTAATATTTATGATGTTTTTATTTTATCCAGCTGTAACTTACCTCTCTTAAACTTCCACATAGTTCTCCTACTTCTCTGCTCTGGAGTCAAGCAGAATCACTCCAATCCCTCTTCTAAGAAACACACTTTGAAGGTCATCCGTGGTAACTATACCCCTGTGTGCTGGAGCCAGCTCTGTCTGGCTTGGGAAAGTGTATTGTTTTATTTTCAGTGTGAGCATTTACACCTCAGATATCCTAATTGTTACAAATCAGGGCTTGACTATTTGTTTTTATTGTCTAGACTTAGGGAACTGTTAATAATAGAGAATAAAATAAAAAGTATCAATACATACTCTCCCCTTTACCCCCTCCCCCAACCTAGTAATTAAATATTTACCAGTACACTCAGGTGCTGCTCTGTAAACATTGAACTCACCAGGACTACAGAAGAAAGCTCGAAGATTGCAGGCACCATCAGGTTGAATGCCTGGTGACTGTAGGTTAATGATAATGATGATGATGATGGTGGTGGTGGTGGTGATAACAGGCATTTATATGGAGCTTTAAGGTTTGCAGAAAGCTCTACATCCATGATCTCATTTAAACTTCATTACAACATACCTAACTGTTAACACCTGCTACCAGGGAAGCTGACACTGGTGAACTGCTTCAGCTCAAAAGTTCTAAGTTGAAATGGGCTAAGTCTTTGGGGTCCTTACTAACACAAGCACCACTATAGTGAGTTCCCAGGAGTGGGAGGGGTGTCACCTCGCTGCCTAAGGAGGGGCAAATCAGTACAGTTTGGAAAAACCTGTGAATCAAAGCTCCCATGCCAAACAGTAGTGGGATTTGGCCTGTGAGTAGCTGCTGTGCTTCTACCCAAGGCAAGATAGGGAGACCCAGACTCAAAACAAAAAATCAAATACTTGAAGGCAGCTATCACGTCACCATCAAGTTGTCTTGAGGTTAAATACTCCCCTTTTCTTCAGGCATTACTAGTATGGCATAATATTTAGGCCTTTGAACCAACCTGGTAACCCTCAGAAGAATGTGCTCCACTTCATCAATGTTATTCCCAATATGAGATGCCGAAACTGAATACCAAGCCTCGGATGTGGTTTATCCAACGTAAGATGTATGTATTGCCAAAGCAGGTGGCATATGTGTTCGACTAAGTTATCTAAATGCAGATCTTTGGGAGACAGGAATAGTTATTTCTGAAATCTTGCCTACCCCTTTCCAAGGGACATTTCTATTCTTACCTAGAGAAGAACTTTAGAGAAGGGGCCATGGAGGCTGCTCAGTTTTCCTCTGAGAGAGAGGTGCCAAACTAGAATTATAGCTTTCTTTATCTGTTCCCCCAAATATTGCTAATCTAGGGAATAATTTTGCTTAGATCCAAGGTTGCTATCCCTTAATGTGGAATGTATACCCCAATTTTATAGCCAAATGATATTCCTTTCCCCCAAGTGTTAGCATAAGTGTAGAGAGGCCCATGGTTGGTGAGGATGTGGCTCAAAGAGGCAGAATAGACATCTCTACCTTCTTCTCTCCCTACTCTACTACAAGGAAGATTTTCATTCCTTCCAGGAGGGGAAGCAGGAAGTTGGGACCAAGGTTACTCTGTTCTCAGAGAGAAGGGGTACCAGGCTAGGATTATATTGATCTGTTCCCTTAAATATTATTAATCTAGAATATATGATCAAATTGAATCTAGCTTTTGATCACTTTGTCATTATGGGGGGGGGCGGGGAGGGGAAGGAAGACCCTAAGTTCTATATCCAAGGCTTGACCCACAAGTTCTACAATTAACACATATAGCAAATAGCAAATTATCCAAACTGTAGCAAAACAGAAATCACAGAAGGCGTATATAGGAAAATACCCCACAACACCTTTTCACTGGGAGTAAAAGAGCTCTTTCACTAGATAATTCAGCTCAACCAAGAGCATCCTTGATCTCACCTAAGGGAAACCCCTGAAATCTCTAGAATAGCAAGCTAGATGGTGACTGCCATCTCCATTTATTACGTCTTCTTAGGGTCTTTTTCTTCAGCAGCTTGAAGTGGAGTGGGCCTCTTCTATCTTCTCTCTTCAAGCTGGAACCCAGAAACTCCCAAAATTCTCTCGAAGCTTAGAGTTGACATAAGACTTGAGGAGTCTTGAAAAAAATTGCCCTTGGGGGCAGCTAGGCGGTGCAGTGAATAGAGCACCAGCACTGGAGTCAGGAGGACCTGAGTTCAAATTTGACCTCAGATACTTAACACAAAAACTAGCCGTGTGACCTTGGGCAAGTCATTTAACCCCATTTGCCCTCCAAAAAGCAAAAAAAAAAAAAAAAAAACCAAACAAAAGATTGCCCTTGAAGAATCCCCAAGAGAATCAAAGGTTAGGCTTCTGCTCTTTACAATTCTACCCTGCCCCATCCCCCCACTCAGAAGTAGATATTCATTTCCAACAATAAGCAGAGAGTCCCATCCAAATGGGCTTTGAAATGGGCTATACTAGTTACACTAAAGACCATTACAAATATTAAATAGTGTGTAAACTCATTTATCCAAATAACAAACAGAAATCAGAGAAATGACACAGATTATAATATACCAGACAATACACAGAGACAATGACTTCTCCCACTTAAGAGTAAGATATCTCTGCTCTCCCAAGAGAGAGAAAACTATATCTCACTCAAGAGGAAATTGTCTAAAATCTCTAAGAAGGCAGCTTGGAAATCAGAGACATGTTGAGGAACTAGGCTTCCCTCGCATCTGTACTTTCCAAAGTCTCTAAGCGCTTTCTTTAGATCTCTCCCCAAAGAGACCCTGGAATTCCGTGTGTCCTCTCACCGAGCTGGAAGAATAATGTCTCTCTTCTCTTAAGTTCTCTCATTAATACTATCTCTATGAAGATACGCATTGTTGAGTGATCCTCATTCAGCAGTGAGGAGAGTCTTATATAAGTGCTCCAGGCTTGAGACTTGGGTTACACCAAGGCAGCCTATCACCTTCCTCATCTTGGATACTGTGTCCTAAATAATGTAATCTCAGTTTATAAGAGACCATGTGGCATAATGGAAAGAACTTCAAGGCAAGAGACGAGGGTGCACATCCTACTTCAGATGTTTACTGGCTGTATGACCATGAGTAAGCCATTTAACTTCTGTTTCAATTTCTTCAGTTTGAATACAGGGATAAGAATACTTATACTGAAAAGCAATATGCCATAGAGAATCAGTCGTGGTCAGGAAAACTTGGGCTCAGATATCAGCTCTGACACATACTGGCTATATGAACCTAGGCAAGCCATTTGCCTCTCATTTACCTCCCAGGCAACTCCAAAAGACTATAAATGGAAGAATAGTTGCTAATCTGAACTAGGTAAGAAAATATTTTCTTTAGCAGTTTCCTGCCACCAATGAAATCACAGGTTTACATTAAAAACTAAATGCGTCCATGGTGGGATTGCTATAAGGAAAATTCTTTGTGAACTTTATAGCTTTACCAAAAAAAAAAAAAAAAAAAAAAAAGACAGCATGAGCCATCAAGATGCCATTGGCTAACACTAGCTATTTTTGGTTGCCCCATCATATTGTTCATTCATATTGAGCTTGTGGCCCAGTAAAACCCCAAGATCTTTTTTTACTCAACTTGTTGCCTAGCAACATATCTTCCTATCCTCTTCTTATAAAGGTGATTAAAAAATAAAAAACAATAAACAGTGTAGAATATGACCTTTATCTCTAGTAAATTAAATCTCCTAATCAAGATTTTTTTTGGATCATGATTCTGTTATCTAATGTTTTAACTATGTCTTCTTAACTTTTGTCTCAACCGAAAGTTTGATAAGCATTCATTTATGCTCTCCTTCCAGCTATTGATAAAAACGTGTAACAGCACAGGGTAAAGATCAGATCCCTTGAGTATTGTACTATATATCACAGGTCATGGTCACATTGATTCATTAATCACTTCTTTTTGGGTCTAGTCTATTCAATCAGTTTCTCATCTACCTAACTACACTATGAACTAATCCAAACCTTTCCATCTTGTTCATGAAGAATTTTCTCAAATGCCTTGCTGAAATCTGGGTATACTAGGTCTATGGCATTCCACTGATTTATCTGTATGGTTACTGTGTCAAAAAAAAAACAAAAACATGAGGTTAGTCTGGAATAATCTGTTCCTGATGAGTCCACATTCACTCTTAGGGATCTCCCTTCCCTTTGTAAATATTCACAAACCATTCCTTTAATAATGCTTTCTAGAATTTTCCTAGGAAACAAAGTCAAGCTTATTTGGTCTATAATTTGAAGAATCTACTTTTTTTTCTGTTTTCAAAAATTGGAACATTTTTCTTGTGGCTCAGCAGCTTCCTGGTTTTGCACAATTTTTCAGAGATCACCGACAACAGATCTGGCCTCCCAGCCTCTAGTTATTTGAGTACCTCCAGCTTCAGTTTCTCTAGAATTGGTGCTTTTAATTCAGTGACAGCAATCAAATGCTCTCTTACTATCTTCTATCTCACCTTTTTTCTCCCTTCTTTACTTCTATCCACCACCATCCATCTCTTCCTTGATCCTTCTTCATTTCCTTTAAATGGCAGAATAGTTGCTAATCTGAATGGAGTGAGAAAAAATATTCTCTTTAGGAGTTTCCCCCACCAATGAAGTCATAGAATATAGACCAAAAAAATAATGTCTACTACCTACATTGTAGGGTTGCTGTAAGAAAAATGCTTTGTAAACCTTATAGCATTACACAAATGTGAATTATCAATATGACATTAGCTAGTTCCTTCTCTCTCTCTCTCTCTCTTTCTCTCTCTCTCTCTTTCTCTCTCTCTCTCTTTGTTTGTCTGGCTCTCTGTCTTTCTTCTTTTTCTCTTTTCTTCCTCAGGTCTCTAACATATATATATATGTATATACATTATATGTACACACATACATGTACATATTTAGTAGATAAAGATAATTATTGTCCATTTTGAAGGAGTACAAACTAAGACATAAGACAGTAAGTAGGAAATATTATTCTCCATTTTGTAGGAGAATTAACTGATACGCAAAACGTGAAGCACTTATCTCAATGCCTGGTGGATAGTGTTATATAAATGGTAGCTATTAATGGCTATTAATTAACCCTAGAAGCACTTTCCTGGGAGCCAAGACACCTGGATTTTTGTCCCAGCTCTGCCTAAACCAACTATCTGCGATCTCAGACGTCGTATTCCTTCTCTGGGTCTCAGTTTCCCCATCTGTAAACGAAGGTGATAGTTAACAGGCTTTTGTAGATTACAGCGGGATCTGCATAATTCTAAAATGGAAACGCTTGCAATCAAGAAATTTATGGTTTAAAGCCTATGTTAGACTTTTCTTTCCTGGAACCCGCCCGCCGGCATGAAGCTCAATTTGAGGTTGTGGGTAGATGAGATAAAGGAGGGGCCGAATAACCCGGAGTCAGCCGGGATCCCCCCACTGGCTAATTGCCCCAAATTGGCTGCTTTGTCAGCCTTTGGACTGACACTATAGGACTCGGTCTTTCAGCCTGGGGAAAAAAAAGCAACGTGAATGACAATCAACAAAAGGAGCCGAGGCTGTTGGTGCGCATGCACGTTACGGTGGAGGCAGGTCCCGTCCCGTCTGCCCGCTTGGCTCTGCCTGCTCCGTGGGCTGGCAATGGAGAAAGAGTCAGTTGCTTATTAAATTTTTTTGAGAGGCAGGGACTACCTTGAGCAGCCTGGGCCGGAGGGAGGAGGCTGCAGGAGTCCTGTTTCCTGTGGATTGGGAGGTAAGTTGAAGACAAGTGTCAAATGCCCGGAGTGGTCCGAGATCTCCTCAAACAGGTTGCCTAGTTAGGAGGAGACAGCTGAAGGATGCCTGTCGCCATAGGAGTTTGGTGGGCAGACACGCCAACCAGCTGAGGCACAGTCACTCAGCCAGCCTGGTGAGGGGCTGAGTGGGAGCAAGGAAAGACAGGGCTTGTCAGAAAGGAAAGGACAGGACCCACACCGGCTGGGCCCGACAAGGCAATTTGGGGCGTTGTTTCTATATCAGGCTGGGAATAAACTCTGGAAGCTTCCAGGGAAAATTAAAAAAAACAAAAAGCCATTCTCCGTGCCAAAAGTCCTGGTTCAATTCTGAATTCGCGCTGTGACTTTTCAGGGAATTGCATTTGGCCCTTCCAAAAGCAGGTGGTGTGCTGATAACACAAGCCTAAATTGGCAGCTGAGCAAATCTGGGTGTGTGGGCTGGAAGAAATTGGGGCGCATCTCTGGGATTTTAGGTTATAGAAATAGCATTTTAACAGGGGAGCCCTAGGAAACTCGAGTTCTAGTCCTAATTTTGTCGACCTACCCCTTGAGATTTGGTAGGTCATGTGCCGTCTCCTAATCTTGGTTTCCTTATCTTTAAGACGGTGTTAACAACACTTAAGACTTTCTATCCCACAGTCTTGTTTTAATAATGGGCAAGAAAGGGATTTATGACACAATTTGCCATATTATTATTATTGTTATTACCCATAGCACAAACACAGGTATCCCTCTCTTAATGAAATAGAAAGGTTTGCTGTAAAGTGAATCCTATTTTTCCATTGATTCTACGGTTGAAGATGCATTGTGATGGGGAAGGGAAGAATGAGTCCATTGTTATAAACATCATAATTTGGTACAACAAAACCCTTAAAATTCAGAGTGCTTCCAAGATGCAGACTGCAAACTATCCATGCCTAACCATCTTGAGTAACCCTTCCCCATGTCCATTTATAGTCCCTGTGAATTATATAGTTCAGTTTTAATGTTCTAATTAGCTTCCTGCTTCATCTTGATATAACAAATTTGTATCACTTGGAGGTTTACAAAGATTTACTGCTTTACATGGGTTAGTATGGATTTTATTACAACCTAGATTTTCTTTGCTGGGTTTTGCAACAATGTCATAACCTTTCAAAGTTATTGACCTAATAACAAATTTCTGTTAACATTTTGCTTTATTTCCTTTATGATCAGTACAATAAAATAGTTCTACAAAATATGATTAATCTTTTCCCTCTTTTTCCTCTGAATCCCTTACATAACTCATGCCCTGTCCCCTGCCTACACATTAAAGTTTTTCAAAAGCTATAAAGGAGAAGACCTTTTTGTAACTAACATTCCATTGTATTTCAAAACTGTTAAGAGGCCAATTGGGAATTATTCTAATTGGGAATAGGGAAAAGAACACTGGATTCAGAATTAGAAGACCTTGGGTTTAAGTCTTGGCTCTGACCATTAACTTGCTGACTTTTTTTTAACACTTATTAGCTGTGCGACTATGGGCAAATGACTTCATCTCTGAACTTGAATTCAGTGATCTGCCAAATGGAGGCAGAAACACAGGTTTTCAATTAGGAAAGTGCATTGTAAATTGAAGCAAGCTGAGTAATTGTGACTATTAATGTTGAAAATAATAAAAATAGTAATGATGATAAAAATATTTAAAATAAATTAACAAATCAAGGCTAACCTCTTTATACATGCCCTTAATCCTTTCTCTTCCCATCTCCAATAGACTGCAACCTCAATCATCCCCTGATCCCAATATTCAACCTCTCCTTATCTATGCATTCCTTCCCTATTAGCTAGAAACATTTATAAGTCTCCCTCATCTCTTTTTTAAAAAATCCTCATTAGACTCTATTATCCCTTTAAATCTGGCATCTGTGAACTTTTCCTTTTTGAAATATTTATATAATTCTTTTAATATGATTGGATTCCTTTGTAACCCTATGTATAGGTTTCAAGAGATTGCCAAAGTGGTTCGAAACACATATATGGTTAAGAACCCCTTATTTAAATCATTGAGGTATATCTCCTCTGTTTCTTAGTCTGACCTCCAAAAGAGCCGCCTATACTCATTGCCTCCACTAACATGTCTTTCACTCATTTCCAGAGTCTCAGAGGAAGCAGATGTCTAATGGGTTTTGGTTTGTTTGTTTGGTTTTTTTTTTGCATCATACTGCATATTGACTGATTTGGGGCATATGGAAATAGAGAGGGAGCGGGGTGAGAAATGACATATAGGAAAATCATTTTTTAAAAAAATGTTAGCGGTTTGGCCCACCAGATTCTCCCATTAGTTGCATGCCCCTGGGCAAGTGACTTCTCTGCTTTTAATTCCAGTGTTCTCATCTGCAAAATTGGACAGTTGAGCTAGGTGATCTTTAATGGCCTTTTCAAGCTTCAATGAAAGGAACTGAGTAAGTTTCACCTGGAGAAGACAAGACTTGAGGATGCTAAGGCATTATGATGGCTTTGTGCATTAAAATGCTATCCTCCAGGAAAGCTGTTAAGCTTATTTTTCTTGGCTCTAGCAGAAGATTGTAGAGAGGAAGAAGCTGAGAGGTATATTTCAGCTCTGTGTAAGAAAAAACATACCTTAAAACTATCCCCCAAAAGGAATGGGCTGCTTTGCGGAGCAGTGTTCTCCTCTTTGTCACTGGAGGATTTCAGACAGGCAAAATGATCCCATGTTATAAATGCTGTTCATCTACCTGCCTAAATATGAATTGAATGAGATAACCTCTAAGATTTTAGCTCTCAGGTTTTAGGATTCTTAATCCTGGCTCTGCTACTTTGTAGGCTACAAGACCCTGAAAAAGTCACTATGTGAACTTTGCCTATGTTTTCCAAGTCTTCATTCAGTCCTGGGGGGTACAAAGGCAGGTGTGGTCTAGAGGGCAAAACTTGATAAAATTCAGGGAAAATAAAGAATTATAATGGGTTATAGTCAGGCATTTAATGGGGTCAAAAAGCCAATCAACAGGCTGAGATTGGAGCTGGTCAGAAGGGAATCTTCAGCCTAGACTGGAATAATTTGTTCCATTGTAGAGCTCCAGTCTTTGTGCCAGAGGAATAAGACTGACATCTGATGATACAGAGCACATTGAATCCTTCTCACTTTTCCCTCTTTGGGAAGGTTCCAGGTCTGGTTCTGCCCTTTACTCCTAAGAAAAGAGCATTGTGGTAAAGAACATTCTGATTTATGCAAATTGGGCTAAGGAAACAGTATCTAGAATTACTGGCTCTCTCTCTCCCTCTCTCCTGAGAAAACTGGTGGTCACTACTCTGCTTCAGCAAGAGGCCAGAAGGAAAAGCGACATAGTTCTTGCTCCCCACTGTGGTTTCCAGATCATTTCAGTCCCATTGTAACCCCTCTCCCCCCAATATCTTTGTATTTCATCAAGCTGGCTTACTTATTATTCATAGAAATTGTCGTTCCATCTTCGACCACATTTCCTTCTTCCTTTTCCTTTTTAGAATCCTAATCTTCCTTCAAGATTCACTCCAGTGTCACTTCCAATAGGAAGCTTTTCCAAAGGCTTGTGTTCCCTCCTTCTTCAAATTATCTTGTATTTATTCTTGTATCCCTCATCTCCAGCACTTGAACTCCTTGAGCACAGAAACCATTTTTCAAAGTTTTTGTTGTTGCATTTGAAGAGCTGAACGCAGTGCTTTGCCTAGGGTGGGTTGTTACTTACTGACTTTTCTATTTGTTGAATGTTGTCCCCTGGAGTGAAAACAGTGAAATTCTTCTTCTAAGATTGAGGAAATTTGCTTGTGTCATCCGTCTCCCATCCTTGTGGCTGTCATCTGCTAACCATGGGGTTGTCCTCACTTTTTTTCTTTTTCAGAAATAATGATTTATTATAAATAATATCAAGTACAAGTACAATGGATTAAAATTTGCAAATGTTTACATTTAAATGCATTTCACTGCATTAAATGTAACTCCAGTCATTCCTTCAAATATCCATTGGGATTCTTGGTTTATCCATTTACTTCTTTTTATGATTCCTTTTTTATAATCACCCTCGATCTCTATTTGATCCTTCTGGTTCTGCTTTATACATTTTGTACTACTTCATAAAGGTCTTCCCATTTTCCTCTATATTCCTCATACTTGTTTGTACAGTATTTCATTCCATTATATTATTTCATTCTATTAGCTTGCCACAAAGGATTTAACTGTTCTGTCATCACTGGTCACAAAGAGTCAGACCTTACTGAAACGACTGAACAACAACATGGCTCATTGCATTGATCTGAGTTTTGAGGTCTTTCATTATTGTTTTCCTGAGGTTCTATTGTTAAATTTTTAGTGCGTGAGAGTTTATACCTCAGAAATCAGTAAACGCCATGAATCTGGGCTTGATTTATTGTTTTGTGGATTGTGTAGACTTGAGAAAGTGGTGGTGAAAATGTTAGTAAAGCAGATTAAACTTTAATATGTATCCTTTTGTGGAAGATCTTGTTGTTAAACATTTACCAGCAAACCCTGAGAAGGATTGTAGGGGGGGGCCAGTAGAGATTAAATAACATAAATCTGTTTCCAGTCTCTTGACCCTGTGCTTTATAGATAATAAACTTTAAATAAATGCCTTTGGGATTTGATGTAGATACATATTTTTGCTGTAGTAAGTTAAAGTCTCTCCATTTCTATGCCTTTTTGAATTTTTAACATAATTGAGGAAGTACTTTATTCTGTGCAGGTTTTTTTTTCTCCATCTAGTGATATAATCCTGTGTTTTTTATAAGTAATGACTTATTATGCAAATTATTTTCCTAATACTAAGCCATCCTTGCATTTCTGGTATAACTACAACGTGGTCATAATGAATTTTAAAAACATATTGCTACATGTATTTTTGTTGTTGTTTAGTCATGACCCCATTTGGCTAGTCTCAAATTCAGTTCAATAATCTATTAAATACTTATCATTTAAAAAACTTATAGGTTTCTATTGATGTGTTTTATTTTTATGTTACCTAGATTTCCTCCATTCTCTCTCCCTCCTTTTCATGGGGAACTTTATAAATAATTTTTTAACTGTCAGCAAAATCAATCAATACATTTTTTAAAATCTAGTATAATATGCAATCTTTCACATTCACATGGTCTCCTTCCCTTCCGCATTGGAACAGACAGAAGGAGGTATCTTTTCATATCCCTTTTTGAGGTTAAGCTTGTTCTTTATAATTTCACAACATTCAATCCAGCTGTTGAGTTGTAGCTCCTCTTGACATTTACACGGATGTAACTGTGTAAGCATTGTAAATGTTTTCCTGTCTCTGCTTATTTATCTTTTCATCAATTCATGTAAGTCTTTCAATGCTTCTCTGTTTATACCACCCTTTCTTACAGCAAGGTAATACTGTATTACATAACCTTGATCTTTTGTTTTTGTTTAGTTGTTCTGTTGTATCCAACTCTTCATAACCCCATCTGGGGTTTCCTTGGCAAAGATACTGGGGTAGTTTGCTAGTTCCTTCTCCAGCTCATCTTACAGATGAGGAGACTGAGGCAAATAGGGTTAAGTAACTTACCCAGGGTCACAGAACTAGTAAGTGATGGAGGCCAGATTTGAGCTGCATGCATAATCTATATCACATTGCTTGCCTTCTCAAGGAGGGGACAAGCAAAGAGGGATGGAAAGAATTTGGAACTCAAATTTTTAAAAAAACGAATGTTAAAAATATTTTATATATAATTGGAAAAATTAAATTAAAACATTTTAAAGCATATTGCTATAAATTTTTTTTTGCCAAAGTTTGATAGTTGTTTCATCTTGTTCAGCAGTATTATTGACCAGTAATTCCACATTCTCCCACCTTTACTGTTCTCTAGTTGGGGAAGAGGACTAGGTTTGTCTCCTTGGAGGTTGAGCTGCTATCTTCTTTTTCTATTTAAAAAAGATTTCTGTGGCATAGGGATTTTTTACACTTTATATTCTTCAATATAATTCACATGTGAAGCCATTTGGAACTTAAGCTCTTTCATGGTTTCCCAAATTTCTCCTAAGTCCTGGTTTTTCACCATTTTGGCATTTTACATTCCCATACATACAGATTCATTTCATTAGTTTTCACCTTTATTGACATAGAACTCCATACATTAATTTCTGATAATTTTATTTACTTTATTTGTGTTGATTTCTCCCTTTTCTTTCTGTATTTTATAAAAATGAAGAGCTGATCTAGGGGTCAAGAAGACCTGGGTTGACTCTTACCTTTGACATATTCAGACTACATGATGTTTGGCAAGTCATTTAAGTACCTCAGGTAGCTCTCTAAGACAATAACTTGGAAAGTTCTGATCTGCTTTGATGGATGGTCTTCCTCTCCCGTGTTATCTACTCTAATGAAATCCCAAGCCTGGTTAAAAAACCAATTACCACCCCCCAACACACACACGCACAACAACAACAACAACAACTCACCTTTAATTAAACTTGAGGGTTTATTATTTTGTTGACATTCTAGTTTTTTTAATCGCATGTTCCAATTGTCCTCTCATTTGCTGCTGTATGTTCGGGATATGTTTTTGTCTTAAAAACGTCTTGAGCCGTGTCTCATTAATTTTGACTTAGTAGTTCTCCCTCCTTCCAGACTCCTCTCTCTAACTACTTCTTGCTAGTGCTACTTTGTTATGTAATCTGCTAATGCGCTTAGGTAACATATAGTGCATACTGCTGGGCTTGGAGTCAGAAGAGTTGAGTTTGAATTTAACTTCAGACTCTCAAAAACTGTGGGCCCCTTGGTAAATAACTTAACCTTCCTCACTTAATTTCTTCATCTGTAAAATAGGGATAACACTTATCTTACAGACTTTGAGTTGCCAAAAAAAATCATCCAGATGTCCTGGACTAACGGTGCCCTTAATGGATAGAGTGCTGGTCCTGGAGGAGCTGAGTTCAATTGTGGCCTCAGACACTTATTTTCTGTGTGACCCTGGGCAAGTCACTTAACTCTATCTCAGTTCCTCATCTGTAAAATGAACTGGAGAAGGCTGCAAACTACTTCATAATCTTTGTCAAGAAGATCCCATTTGGGGGCAACTATGTGGCCCAGTGAATAGAGCACCGGCCTTGGAGTCAGGAGGACCTGAGTTCAAATCCAGCCTCACACACTTGACACACTTACTAGCCATGTGACTTTGGGCAAGTCACTTAATCCTAATTGCCCTCCAAAAAGCAGAAAAAAAAAAAAGAAGATCCCATTTGGGATCAAGGAAAATTGGACAGGACTGAAACAACTCCTTCTCATACATTTTCATTAGGTCTCTATTTCCTTATTAGAGAAAAATATGGACTCCAGGCATTTAAAGTTCTTCCTCTACAATTTGGCTCTAATCTACCTTTGTAGTTTTATTTCAGATATAAAGGTCATGCCTCCAAATTCTCTATATACTCTATTCTCTATATAGAGTTGTCATTTAAAAAAAATTAACCAATTAATAATGGTTTTCTTTTGGTTTTGAAAATATCTCTTTAACGTGGTATGAAGTTCCTTTGAAAAGTTAATTTTTTTAATGTAATAAATTTTATTTGTTTTCTTGTTTACATCGTTAATTTTCATGAGATTTTTGAATTACAAATTTTCTCCCCGTCTTTCCCCTACCCCAACCCCAAAACAGTGATCCCACTGTAGAGCCCCTCCCCTGGTTGGCTCTCTAACTTTCTGGTAGGGCAAGGAGGGTCTCCCTATCTCAGCCCCTGCATAGCTTGATTCCTAGTTGCAGGTATTGCAGAGCTTTAAATTTTAGATTCTTTCAGTTCCTCCCTTGTCACCCACCCCAGCTGGAAGGACAACCAATTCAATACAGGCCGTGTAGGTGTGATTATGCAGGACATCTTCATAGTGGACATATTGTAACAGTGATCATATGTTCCTCCTTCCTATCTCTACCCCCCTTGTTCTGTTCTCTACCCTGTCCCTGTCTCTTTATTGAAGTGTGAGCATCCAGCATCCCTCCTCCAGACCCTGCCCTCCCCTCCGTCATCTCGCCTTTCATCCCCATGCCCCCTACTCTCTTGTGTGG
>CM053595.1:24408516-24427077 GCA_028646575.1 Pseudocheirus occidentalis | reverse complement strand
AAGATACTGCACAGGAACATGGGATCAGTATCTGGAAAGTCAGAGCCAGAAGGGGAGGGAAAGTTGCCAAACTGGGGCCTTCCCCAAAGTGTGAGAAGGGGGCTAGAAGCAGGGGGTGAGGGTGGGGGTGCCCCCGGGTAAGAAGGCTGCACGGACACACGCGTGTTTCAGAGTGAGGAGACCCCTGGTGCTGGGGGAAGTTCTGGGATAAGGGGCAGCAAAGTTCATAAAGTCCAAAGAACCACCGTCCCTTCATCAGAAACTGGAGAAAAGGAGAAGACAGAGCCAGCGTAGAGGGCTTTGGGGGAAGTAGAGCAAGGAAGAAGAGAGAATCCACAATAAATGTGGGAACAAATTCAAAATACAGTCTTAGATCCTCCAATGCACCTGTCCTGCATCTTTCTTAGTGACTGAAGACAAAGGAAGCCGAGGCCATTAACAAGGAGACGGTTTTTAATAATGCCCATTAGGGACCGGCTGGGAAGCATCAATTTATATCAGACTATTGTCCAAGTTCATGGTATTATTTGTACTGTAATCTTAGGAAAAGTCACCCTGAACCTTTCAGATACACATTCAGCTTTGAGCTACTGAAACCACAGGCTAGATTTTCCAGCACTAAGTCTGGAGATGTCAAACTGCCTGATGCTACCTGACACCTCTCAACGCTGGAGCCGAACCCAGGGTCTAGAACCTACAACCATTAGTTAACTCATTTCTGTTACTGTTTGTTGTTCTTCCATTGTTCCAATCTTGTCTGATTCTTTGTGACCCTGTGTGGGGTTTTCTTGTCAAAGATACTAGAATGATTTGCTATTTCTTCCTCCAGCCCATTTCACAGATGAGAAAACTGAGGCAAACAGGGTTAAGTGACTCACTCAGGTCCACACAGTTAGTCAGTGTTTGAGGCTGGATTTGAACTCAGGTCTTCCTGGCTCTAGAGCTGATACTCTATCCACTGTACCACCTAGCTGCCCCAGTCCATTTCTACAGCACCTTAATTTTTATGGTGTTCTCTTCACCATGTCCCTCTGATGTAGGGGATTTATTATTATCCCCATTTTACAGATGGGACATAGTAAGACAAGAGGTGACTTGGTTAAGGTTATAACAGGTCAGGGCTAGAATCTAAGTCCAGGTTTTATGACTCCGAATCCAGTGTTTTTCTCTATTGTTCTGTTTTTTTTGGGGTTGGAACTGTGATTTCATTGCTGCAGGGAACTTACGAAAGGAATTAGATGGGATGGGAGGAAAGGGTCTCTCTCCATGTAGAGCAAGGCAAGGCAACAAGCATTTATCGAGCCCTTATCATGTGCTTGGAATAAGGCCTGTTGTGGGTCACCCTTTAATGGGTTACATCCCCAGTGCTGTCACAGGCAGAATATGGACCCAGGTCTCCCCGACTCCAAACACAGCTCTTTATCTGCTAGCTGCACTACTTTCTTTCCTCAAATCACAAAATTATTTGTGAATTGAAGGGAGAGATAATGGATTATTTGACCCCCAAATGAGGTGAGTGGAAAGGAATGAGCACCTTAAACACCTACTGTGTGCCAGGAACTGTGCTAAGCACTTTACAAATATCTCATTTGAGCCTCATAACACCAGGTTCCATTATAACCCCCATTTCACAGTTGAAGAAACTGAGGCAGACAGATGTTCCATGGCTTGCCTGGGTCACACAGAAAGTATATGTCTGAGGACTGAATTTGAATTCAGGTCTTCCTGACTCCAGGCCCAGCTCACTATTCCCTACTCCACCCACTTGCCTAGGTGAGAGCTCTGCTTCCTCATTGCTGTATTTACCCCATGCCTCTCTTTCGTCAATGGGCTGAGACAGACGCTGCCAGCTCCATGCTAACTAAACACTTAGAAAACAAACAAGCAGATGTGTTACCTGTACATTCAGATAGATGAAATATAAATGATAAACCAAAAAAAGATAAGCGTGAAACTACTTAGGTGCTTTGAACAGTTAGTTTCCAAGAAAATGTGGATATTCAGAACAGAATGAACTGAACGTGTACAGGCTGTATTTACAGAGGAGAGATGGCATTGGCATCTTGGGTATCAAATCACCTTGCAGGATTATTCTAAATGGAAAGTGATCCAAACAGGTTGAAACCAAACCCTATGCCAAAAACCCAATGACACCTTGGCTTATAATTGTATTGCATGTCCATTGTCTAGTGAGTGTCATGGATCTGCCTTGTTTGTCTCTGGATGCTATCCCTATGCAATTCCTACTTGATCTCTGAAAACACTCAACTGGACGAACCATGGATCTAATATCTCCTACATGAAGAGGCATTTATGGAGACAGAGAAGGGTAAAAGGCTGTATTCCAGTCCTAAAAAATGATCTTGCTGTTAAAGGCCTTGCTCCTGTGGCACTGGTTAAAAGGTGCTTGGGACTTTTTCAACAAACCCCATTGTTATAAGAAAAATTTAGAATCATTTCTTAGATAATTAGTTTTGCCTAAGTAATGCTTTTTAGTACTGCAATTAAGTGTAATTATTCAATTCCCCCCATCCAGTTTTCCCAGATACTTTGTTCTGCCCTGAAGAAACAAGGCCTCTGCTGCTGAATATTTCCATGATCAAATTTCATGTTGGGCTTTGCTCTTTAAAGGAAGGATAACTTTGTTTGCTTGGAAAAGAGAAGGCAGTGAATACTACCAAAGGAAGATAGTGAAACTTGCAAGTAGAACGAAGCAGCCTGGATGTCATCTGAGGGTACAAACGTGGGAAGCACTCCGCCCTCCTTTCCCCTCAGTAGTGACTTACAAACCACTATTTTCATGCCTTGGGCCACCTGGAAGTCCTACACGCACACAGACACACAGACACAGACACAGACACAGACACACACACACACACACACACACACACACACACACACACACCCTTTCCTAGCCCTGTGGCATCCCTCCCTCAAAACTTACCTTCCATCCATGTTCCCACTCAAGACAGCTTCCATAATGACACACACTCAACTCCAGTAGAGGGGGAAAACCACTGTCCTCTCTATCAGACTGTCCCTGATGCTGCTGAAGTCCTCTACACTTCAAACCATCAAAATGCCTCCTCTGTCACACACACATCCTACTCCCAACCATTTTTGCCTCAGGCAGAAGAATTCCTGGCATTTCCTCTATAAATGATTGCCTCCAACTCAGGGGGCATCCTTATCAGAAGCAACGAAGTCAGAAAGCAGAGATAAGGTACAGAAAACAGGTATGGTTTGTTCTTTGTAAGAGCAAAAGTCACAGATGCCTCTGTGAGATACGGAATCTCTACACCCTTGTGACAGTGACACAATTCTGTACAGCCTGTGGAAACAGACCAGAAGTGGATTGATTTAACCAAGTCTTTCAGTCCATGTACAATGGCATGAGTTCAATTTCTGAGCCTCCAAGAAAAATTCTTTAAAGACCTACTTTCTAAGTTACTTGCCTGAGAAATGTCTTGATCATGGATATAAGGAACCCCTGGTTGAAGAAACTTTTTAATCATCATAGTAAAAACATCTCTGCAATTTATCATCTTTCCTAGAGCCCAAAGAGGGTCACAGCACTACACCAGGTAGAACTTGAACCCAGATCTTCCTGACTGAGGCCACTTCTGTTTTATTGTACTATAGCCCCCTTCCCCCTTCCTCCTTCTCCTCCTCATCTTCCTCCTTCTTCTTCCTCTCCTCCTCTTCCTTCTCCTCTTCCCCCTTCTCTGTCCTTCCTTCCCTTTTTCATTCTTCCTCCCTCTCTCTTTCCCTTTCCTCTCATTCTCTTTCTCCTTCTTTCCTTCCATTCCCCCCCCTTTCATAGCTGTATAGATAAATAGATTTATAGACTTTATATATAGCTAGGGTTATATTTACTAACAGCACAATATAAAACATCATTATCTGCTTATATTTTTATCCTTTTTAAACCATAGTCCATTATCTCAACCAAAAATAAGTGTAACTTATCCCATGTGGGAGGAGGGGCAGGAAGGGATGGGCCCTGAGATTTGTGAGCAAAGTTTTGATTCGTTTAAAGGATCTGGATTCTCCCCCACGGATCAACAGAGGGGAGCAGCTGAGGTATGGCAAATAATCGGAACCACATTTCTATTTGTGTTCATGGATACCTGATGCCCACCTCAGCTACTCTTCCCTACGCTGGGAAATTAGGTCAAGCTCAGCCAATGTCATTCAGATAGTCAACGCTGGACAAGATCTGCCCATAGTCCTTGGCACTTCTGTCTTCCCCAGTTGTAGGGCACATTGTGAGTGGGCCTTGAAACTACAACAGAGGCTACAAGATCTAACCCAGGATGGTCACTTGTGGACCCCCCCTGCCCTCGCCTTCGGTGAACACAGTGACAAAAGGGGAGGGATTCCAGAACCAAACAATGTGGCTGATGGGGAGCTCTCTTGTTTTTCCTGTGCCTCACCATACCACTATGACTGAGTGAAGGCCAGTTTGGATGGAGAATAGAACAACTGAATGGACTAGTGACTGAGAATGAAATACATTCTCAGATACGGTCAATAGATGGATTTTTTTTGTTGGACTGTACACATTTATTCTGAGGAAGGGTTTCCAGTGTGGGAGGAGAGGTGGGTAGGTTCATGAGTAATAGTAACAATAATCAATAAAAAACAACAGCTAGCAATTAGCCAGGGCTTTATGTAGGGTAACTCACAGTGATGCTATTGACGTTCCTGATTTACAAATGAGGAAACGAAACCTAAAATGACTTGCCTAGGTCACAGAGCTAGTAAGAATCTGAGGTAGGATTGGAACTCAGGTCTTCCTGACTCCAAGTCCAAAACTCTAAAGTGATGGATTACCACTCCCCCCCAAAAAAAGTATCAATAAAACATTTTTCAGTGAACAGAATAAAATAAAGAAGTATAAAAGAAGACGCAAAAAGGAGCAGTTCTGTTACTACCTTGTTAAAGGTACTATACATGTACACATATGCACACATTTACTTCTATAAAAATTAGCTGTATATAGCAAAGATTCAACTGGGGAAGACAGAAGTGCCAAGGACTTCTATGCCAGCCTCTTTTTGATTCTTTATATATTGAAATGCTTGTATATTTTTTATGATTGTCAAAAATAAACAATTTAATAATAATAACATAAAGAATATGCCAAGCCTGGGAATCTCTTTTAATCTGCTCTTGCTCCCCTGGCACCTCCTGAGACCAAACCCTGGGTAATGTAATCTCCTCTCCCCTCACCTTTGGCGCCACCACCCTGGGGCCTGTGTGAACACTAAGGGCCAGACTCCAAACCATTCTTCTCAATACTACAATTACTTTTGGAAAAGGCATTTCAGTTGACTCCCCTATGGCTCCACTTGACCATCCCTTGACTTCCCAAGCCAAAACACCATACCTGGCCACCAATACCTTATATGTGTTGTCTCCCTCTACTAGGTTGGAAGCTCCTTGAAGTCAAGGCCTTTCTTACATTCATATTTGTTTGTTTGTTTTTTCTTTTTGGAGGACAGGGAAATTGGGCTTAAGTGACTTGCCCAAGGTGAGTGTTAAGCGTCTGAGGCCGAATTTGAACTCAGGTCCTCCTGACTCCAGGGCCAGTGCCACCTAGCTGCCCCCTTACTTTTATATTTAAATGTCTGATGCTGAGCACAATTTTTTACGCATAGTGAGTGCCTAATAAATGATTGAACTACAAATTGGAAAGGAAGGCTCAGGCCCAGAGAAGGCCAGAAGAAGGACTTTTGGGGAGAGCAGCGTCCAGTGTTGTGGAGCCTGAGTTGCTGAGAGAGACTGCTGAGGGCCCCTTGGAGCTGCCCAGGACTTTTGGGGACTGCCACCTGGAGCTGCTGAGAACTGAGGAGGCATGGCTGTGATGCTGGTATTTTGTCTGTCTGTTTTGATGTTGTTTTTCCAGATTCACCTGGTGGTGGACAGTGCTGCTGTTGTAGAGGTCCTGGAACCTGGCTGTTGGTGCAGAAGCCCTGAAGAAGGACTTTCTTGTTGTATGTTCACAGAAATCCTGGAAGGAATTTCTTCGCTGATACTTTCAGGGGCTCTGGGACTGTTCTACAGGCAGAGTGTGACTTGAGAACACTGGCTATGCTTTGTTGAGCCTTGTCTCCCCAGGAACTGAGATTGCTGAGGGCTTGCCTCAAGTGAAGATGAAAGAAGGGCCATTCCTTGGCCTTTCCATGCTGAGATGTTATCTTGACCTTGTTATGGCTTTAGGGTGGATGGCCTTTTGTGCTCTCCTGCTCCCTTTTGAGAAAGTGCTAGTTGTTAATGGATGGTATTGTAATTACTTTGAGTCCAGGGGTGGGAAATCTTTGGCCTTTTTGTGAGTGTACTTTGTTTATGGTTGGAAACTGATCTCCTTTTGAGAAGAACTCTCTCCTTTTGAGAAGAGACTTTGACTGACTAAAAGAATCTCCTGCCTAGGGTTGGAGTAGTACCCTGACTGAATTAAGGACTTACTTGTGAAATGAATGAATTATACTCTATTTTGATTTTCCCTGTTCTGTGAATGTTTGCTGAATAAATGGGGTTTGCTATGCTGGTAATCCGAATCTTGGAAGTTGCCTTTGCTTGGCATTACACCCACCCATTGAAAGAGGTGCTATGGGAGCCCCTTTCCCCAACTTTCCTGGGATTCTCCTTTTCTTTTCCCCTCCAAACTGAATGATGATTCCAAAGGAGGGAACCTAGAGTACCACCCCCCTACTCTGACACTTGGACTCAGATGCCCTTTCCCAATAGACTGGGCGCCAACAGAACCCTCACCCAGGTGTGGGACAAATATGGCCGCTCACTGCTTTAACGGGCAGAGTCACCAACTATGATCCTTCTGGGACTATGGAGGACCCCGAGGTCAGACAATCTGCCTTTACACTGCACCCTCAGCTTCAGTGGGTCAAATAGAAACAGACCCCCCCCCCAGGCAAGATATTGACTTAGAAAACCATAAATTATCATTTTCTTTGTTGTATTATACTTTTGTTTATTTTGTTAAACATTTTCCAATTGCATTTTAATCTGGTTCTACTGTACTGGAAGCTTTGCCCAGGGCAAGGAGTCAAACTTTTTTTTTTTTTTGGAGGGAGGAAGGTAGGGCAATTGGGGTTAAATGACTTGCCCAGGGTCACACAGCTAGTTAAGCGTCTGAGGCTGGATTTGAACTCAGGTGCTCCTGACTCCAGGGCGGGTGCTCTACTTACTGTGCTACCTAGCCGCTCCCGGACACCTCTTTCTTAAAGCGCACTAGGCCTTACTATCTGCCTTGCCCCTCTGTGGTCCAGACCAACAGGCATTGCTGTATGATCTGCTAATGTACTCTAAAGACTTCTGAGTCTGAATTCTACCTCAAGCACTTACTAAGTGACCCTGGTCAAACAACATAATTTCTCTGTATCTTAGCTTCTTTACTATAAAGTGAAGTAGTTGGATCTGATGGCCTCCAAAGTCCCTAGGGACATCTAGGGGGTGCAGTGCATAGAGTTCTGGGCCTGAAGTCAGGAAGACCCATTTTCCTGAGTTCAAATCTGACCTCAGACACTTGCTAGCTGTATGATCCTGGGCAAGTCACTTAACCTTGTTTGCCTCAATTTCCTTATCTGTGATGGAGATGGAGAGGAGGAAAAGGCAAACCACTCCAGTATCTCTGCCAAGAAAACCCCAAATGGGGTCACAGAGTCAGATGTGACTGAAGAAAGACTGAACAACAAAGTCCCTTCTGTCTCTTCAACTATGATCCTATAAAAACCAAAATTGGACGCTGAGTAATAAAAATTACTAAGTTGGTCCAGAAGATTATATATATGCCACCAACCCTCCTTTGCAGTGGTGGCAGATGGTGCAGTGGTGGCAGATGCTGGGTGTGGTGGTGATGAGGCGTCGACTCAGGAGGGCTAAAGACTTGGGCAGAGCCACAACTTAGGCCCATGACCTCAGGCAAATGTCTTCCCTGGGAAGGTTTACTTTCCCAGAGCCTGTACCTCAAAGATTCAAGGAGCTCAAGGGGGGTCCCAGAGCCTACACCTCATCAGTGCTAGCTTTGCTGAGAGACCTGAACTCTTCATTCATTCAGCCAAGAGATGGTTCAGTATAGAGTAGGAGGTAAGGTGGGGAGATATTTGGAAACGGAGGTAATATGAAAAGTCAATGAAAGCTAAAAATTGAAACACGGCTGCTAAAAATTAACTTTTTCTATATTCATAATTATTACATAACTCTCGATGCAGAAATTTGCCTCTTATTTAAAGACCATGGAATACTTAATAAATAATAATTATCTTTATTCTCATTTCGCATATGAGAATACCAAGACATTGAGACATTATAGTAATTGATGAAGTCAGGCTGAAGATAAGACAGAGGACTCATGTCTTAGCCATGAGCTACCATTGTTCATTGATCATGGGGCCTTCCTGCCTAAACCCTGACCTATATTAAAAAGAAGGAGCCAGACAGACACTCCTCCCATATGGCATATAGGAAGAGTGTTTCCCACGTGATTTTGTGGAGACAGATTCTGACCCAAATGCACATTATTATCTATATTTAGTGGTTCTAACCCCTTTAATAAAAAGCCAGTGACTTGAAAAATTAAGATAGTTTTGTCCTTTGCTGCAAATGAACCATAAACACTGAATTCAAATTCTCTCTCTCTCTCCCATTTACCTTGAGTGTGACCTTGAGTTTGCCATTTGGACAGGATGGGCTCTAAATTCCCTTCTAATAACAACTGTTTGCAAGACAGTTTCTATGCCTTTTCTCAGTTAAGCCTCACAACAACCTTCTGAAGCTCTAAGGTCAGATTGTAAATCAACAAGCATTTATTAATCACCTGTGCTAAGGTGCTAAGGGGCTAAGGCACTGTGCTAAGCCCTGGGCATACAAAGAGATTTTTTTTAATGATCCCTGCTTTCAAGAAGCTCACAGCCTGATGTGTAAGACAAGATGCAAACAATTATGTTCAAACAAAATACGTACAAGATAAACTGGAGATAATCAGCAGAGGGGAAGGCATTAGCGTTAAGGGAGATGAAGAAGATCTTGCTGTAGAAGGTAGGATTTTAGCTGGGACTTGAAGGAAGACAGGAAGGAGGCAGAGCATTCCAGGCATGGGGGAGAGGCAGTGAAAATGATGCAATATTATCTGCATTTTACAGATAAGGAAATTGATGCTCAGAGAGGTTAAGTGAGCTGCTCAGTCACACAGCCAGTGTCAAAGGCAGAATTTGAACTCAGGTCTTTCTGATGGAGTCCAGGTCTCTATCCACTGCACTACCAGCTAGCTGCCTCACCAAATTGAGATCCTTTTCTAGGTTAATCCTATGATGCTGTAATTAGCTTCTCTAGAAGTATTAATATGATTTTTATGCGAAACCCAAAGTCCAGTAGAACTATGTGTGTGATCAAAAAGAAAATCCCAATCTTCTGTTTGTCTCCAGAAGAGAATGAGATTTTAAGAAGAAGATTGTACATTTCATGAAAAATAGCACCACCATGCTGTTTGTGGCCGGTCACAATGGAAATATGATTGGTCGTAAGGGCAAGAAAATGGCTTGGAGACATTAAGGCACTTTTTTGATGTTCTGATTACTCAGATTTTTACCCAGATTTTATTTTTACCAGATTTCATCTTTCAATGGAATTAGAAGACAGTCTGAACTGGTCCTCCTCCATCATATTGGCTAAGCCCAGTTATTGGTAAAATCCAATTAAATCAAAGAATTTTTTTTTACCAAAATAAATCATAAACTCTTATTAGATAGCAAAGACCTTAAACCCAATATATAAGTGAGGTAATGGAAGGCTAGCGATGTTAAATGACTTACCCAGGGTCATTGAGAACCATTAGACTGTACAAATTCCTTAAGATCAGGCACTGGTTTTTACTTTTCTTCAAATTCCCAAGCACTTAGTAAAGTGCCTGGTACATAGGAGGTGCTTAATAAATGTTTATTGACTGATCAGTGCTTTCCTGTGGACCTCAATGCAAATCTCTCCTCAGCGAACAAGTTTAAATAACTACTCTATTGCCCTAATTCTACAACCTAATGTCACAGAGATTAATTTAGACCTTCAAGGTCATATTACCCCCCATACCTATATTGCATAGCTGTAGAGCAATTACGGAAACATTTTCAGCATCACATCAGGTTATGGTGTAGGCAGGTAATTGCCTATGTACAATGGATCGGCAAATTCCATGTGATCCCAGGCACTGCCATTTTTCAGATCAAATCCAGAAGAATTTATTAAGTGCTTAGTATGCCCAAGGAAGACCCTGTGCCAAGCACCGAGAATATAAAGAAGGGCAGAAGATAGTTATTGCTCTCAAAGAGCTCGCATTCTAATGGAGGAAAACATGTATGTGTATATGTATGCGTATATGTATGTGTATGTGTATGTGTATATGCATGTATATATGCATGTGTATGTGTATATGTATATGTGTGTATGTATGTATGTATGTATAATGGGGAGTATAATGTATAATGGGGAGCTGAAAGTGGGGGGGCAGGGAAGTTAAGGGGGACTCATCAGTGGAAGAAGAAAGTCTCAGGTGAAAAGGGAAAAAGCTTGGTGGCAAAATTCCATGGGCCAATAAATGTTGACTTGGCTAAAACTTGGCTAAAACCAGATAACCTTTCATGATCATTGGCTTTTCATGATCAGTAAATTATCATTCCTTCTGAGGGGGACTTTATGGATGGGCAACCATCTTGTAACATCGAGTAGGCAATTTTTCTTTGTCTGTCTCTCTGTCTGTCTCACTGTCTTTCTGTCTATCTCTGTCTTTGTCTCTCTGTCTCTGTCTGTCTCTGTCTGTCTCTCTGTCTTTCTCTCTGTCTCCCTCTGTCTCTGTCTCTCTGTCTGTCTCTCTGTCTCTGTCTCTCTCTGTCTCTGTCTGTCTCTCTGTCTGTCTCTGTCTCTATCTGTCTCTCTCTTTCTCTCTGTCTCTGTCTGTCTGTCTTTCTGTCTCTGTCTCTCTCTCTGTCTTTCTGTCTCTCTCTGTCTCTGTCTCTCTGTTTTTCTCTCTGTCTCTGTCTCTCTGTCTGTCTCTGTCTCTGTCTGTCTCTCTGTCTCTCTGTCTGTCTGCCTCTCCACTATATCACATTATATCATACCGCCTCTCAGTCTTCAAATATTTGTACGCACTAGAGGGTAGTTCAGTGGAAATGGTGAACTGGGCCTGGTGTCTGAGTTCAAATTCAACCTCTGACATTTGACTAACTGTGTGACTCTAGGCAAGTACTTCATTGAATCTCAGTTAACCTCAGTTTGCTCAGCAGCAAAATGGGAATAGCACGTGCCTGCCCAGGACAGTGATCATCCAACAAGATAAGATTTGTAAAGCACAGGGCCTGGCATATGGCAGGCAATTAATGAATGCTTGTTCCTTTCCCCTTCCCTTGCCCCCCTAATATTAATTGCAAAGTTTTACTGAATTCATAGCAGTCTTTTGTCTTCGTGTCTTTTTTTCAAAGGCTGGTTGATGCAGAACAGCCTGGAGTTAGGAAAATGCATCTTCCACAATTCAAATGTGGCCTCAGACACTTACCAGCCATGTGACCCTGGGCGAGTCACTTCACCCTGTTTCCCTCAGTTTCCTCATCTGTAAAATGAAGTGGAGAAGGAAATAAACTGCTCTAGTATTTATGGCAAGAAAACCCCAAATGGGGTCATGAATCATCTCCTGCAACTCAGCAACAGCAAAGGTGTCAAACAGCCAATAGCACTCTTGAGTGCCGCCTGAAGCAGATTAGAATGACATTTCTGATTTTAACATTCTGATCTTTTGATAATCAAAGAAATATATAAATGTGGCTCTCTAAGTCAATATGCACCCCCCAGAGGTCCTTATGTACAAGGTTACAGATCCCCATCTCTACTTGACTTTAACACCAGGTTCTATAACACAGTAGACCAATGGTTATCAAACTCAAAGAGAAAGGATCTCCACAGCCACCATTGGCTTAGAAAATCACAAATTCACATTATCTACATGGCATGGAATTTTTATTTGTTTTGTTAAATATTTCTTAATTACAATTTAGTCTGGTTTGGCCAGCACTCAGAAGTTTTACATGTTGTGAGTCTGACACCTCTGTAAGTAGAAAGTCTTTAAGAAATAATACAGACAAAAACTTCATCTCTCTGTGACCAGACTTAATCCCTGGACAATAGAAATAAACACAATGCCCTACCAGACCCATATTCACTGTACAAATCAGCAAGTAATTAAACATACAGATAGATAAATTTGAGACGCTTGATTAAAACTTGGTTGCTTAGATTCAGGTAAATGGGGTTAGATATATTAATTTCCTATAGTCTTAAAACACTAAATATGGGTACAGGGAATGACAACACTAGCAAAATCGCAAAGCACCTGAGTTATTAAAAGGGAAACATCAGCAGAAAACTGAGGGGGAAAAGTCCATTGAGACTGAGTCCATTCTGCTGAAAACATTCATCTTTCTAAAAGATGATTTAAAAAAATTTTATTTGCAAATTTTCCTTTGCTTCCCTTCTTTTTCTATTCTACTCTGTTTAATTATTCCTTAAATACCATGGAAGCAGGGAAGCCAATTTGGGTGGGAAAGCTTAATCTTGATTTTGAAAAGCTGAATGAATAGGTTTTCTTTCTGAATGGGTTGGTGGCCGTCAGATAAGACCGTCAGAGGGGATAGATGTTGCCAGCTGGCCAAGATCTCTGACAGCTGTATTGAATTTTAGCCCTATCTGTGACTCCCTTCCTTTATGGCTTTGAGAAAATCAGCTCTCATTCAGTGTCTCAGAGCTCTGGAATGAGCTTGACTGTCCAACCACAATATGACTGTATCAGCTCTTTCAATAGTTCATTTTTTACTGATGACTTTGATAAAACCAGGGATGCTGAATTAACAAATCAAACAGCTGAGGCCAAGCCCTGAAGTCTGATGTACTGAATCTTAGCAAGGAAGACAGTAATCTGGAGAAATTCTGAATTGTGCACTTTCCCTAGAAACCTACATTTTAGAAAGTATTTTTAAAGTAAACCAAAATGCTTTGAACAAACCACCCCTAAAATACAGACAGGGATCTTGATAGGAAACTCAACACAATCATGGAATACTTTGGCCCTATGATTTAGTGGAAAGCATGTTAGATTTAGAGTCAGAGGATCCAGGTTCAGATTCTGACTCTGCCATTTATTGCCTGAATGGCTTTGGTGGCAGAAAGGTGGCCCAGTGGATAGAGCTCTGGACCTAGTGTCTGGAACCCCTGAATTCAAATCCGGCCTCAGACGCTTACTAACTGTGTGACTCTTGGCAAGTCAGTTAACCCTATCTCCCTCAGTTTCAACTGTAAAATGGAGACAATAATGCACCTACCAGTGTTGCAAGGATCAAATGAGAGAATTTTTTTTTAAGCATGCCTGGTACATAATAGACACTTGAGAAATGCTTTTTTCCCCCTCCCTCCCTCCCTCCTTCCCTTCCTTCCTCCCTTCCTTGTTTCCTTCCTCCCTCCCTTCCGTCCTTCCTTCCTTCCTTCCTTCCTTCCTTCCTTCCTTCCTTCCTTCCTTCCTTCTTTCCTTCTTTCCTTCTTCCCTCCCTCCCTTCCTTCCTTCCTTCCTTCCTTCCATACTTCCTTCCTTCCTTCCTTCCTTCCTTCCTTCCATCGGTCATTTTACTGCTCTGATGCTCAGTTTCATTCAATGTAAAATGAAGGGGTTGAACAAGATTATTTCTAAATTCCCTTTCAACTCTAAATCTGTGATCATAATATTAGAATTTCAGAATCTTTGGCTTTAAGGAAACATTCTAATATCCCCTTAAGTTATCTTGATGTTCCAAGTTGTAAAATTTTTCCAATTTTGGTACTTAAAAAATGGACCCCACAGAAATAGGTTAAATACTGTTATCTTGGATAGATATGTAAGGTTATTTGGCATCAGCTGTAATCTTTCCAATATATTTCTTTTTCCAGTCTCAAAGAGCAAAGAATCAAAATTTCCCATCTCCAATAGGACATAGACTCAAATATATGAGTGATGGGGGTAAAATTGTCATAAACTAAATGAGGTTAATCTATTTATATATTTATTTATTTAAATGCTCTTACTTCATGCCCTTAATGGAGCTAAACTTATGTACCTTTTCTCAGTGTTGTATAATTAACACATATAGTGTTACCTATAGGCATTTCTGCTCTTGGAGGTGAAGGATTAATGTTTGGGAAACTTTTATTATGATGTCTTTTTTAATGTACATTTTTAAAAAATGGTATAAAGCCATTTATAAATGGCAGTGCACCTGAGAACTGCTGCTGTGAATAACTTTAAGGGTCTAGTTGCACAGCATAATGAACTCTCTGTGTATTTAGAACTAAACTAAACATTGTTCAATGAAGCATAACATTCACAGCAACATCCTTAAGCAAAACATATCATCTAATAGATACATATATATAAAATACATCTCTCTCTCTCTCTCTCTCTCTCTCTCTCTCTCTATCATAACACTCAGTATGTACATAGCATATATCATTGCATTCAGTAGCATTCCCCCAAATCAGGGAGTCCCAGGCAAGGGTCTTCCCTAGCACAACACATTATCCTTAAGGGGTAGCAGAAAATACAAACACCATCCACCCCTAGGTCACAGTGAGTCACAATCTCTTCAATCAATACACAGTGTCCAAGTAAAGTCTCTTACCTTGACTCGAGGCTGACTTCCAAACCCCATGGTTCTTCCTCTGTGGGTTGACACTCCCAGCTCTCGTCTGGATTCATGGTAGGCAGCTCTCCATTTCTGCTCCATATCTCAACTCACAAGAACTGTTCCACTCCAAGCTCCTGCCTGATAGCAGACTCCAGGGGCTTCTTCCCACAGCTTCTGTTTCTAGGAAAACAAAACTTAACAGGGCTACAACAATATTTATACACATTACCAGCACCATCATTTCAATTCACTTTAACAGCTCTTAAAAAGGGTTTAGGTTAAACCCTCCTTCCTAAGCTGTTCAGCTTAATTCACTTATGAAGACCAACAGACAGGTCTTCTGTCTGAGAAATTACTAAAGACCAACAGACAAGGCTTCTGTCTGGGAAATTAATAAAGACCAACAGACAGGGCTTCTGTCTGGGAAATTATCACAGATCAATAGAGCTTCTGTCTGATAAATTAACATAGGACCAACAGAAAGAGTGATTACATCACAAACATTCTTTCTGTTAGACCTCCCCACAAGCAAGTTCCCCCAGCTGTTCACACCAGCTTCTCTCTCCCAGCTCTCCTCCTCTCTCTACTCTTTCTTCTCCCTCTAAGCAATACAATATATACTTTTTCCAGTGAAAGATGCTTGATTCAATCAAAGGCAAGACTCAATCAAAGGCACTTGATTGGCTAAAACTCAATCCAGAAACAACAGCAAAAAAAATCCTACTTTGTTTTCCACTACAACTAGCTGCTAGAGCTTTTTGCAATTGCAAAGAACTGTAAACAAAGTTAATGTTCATGGATAGGAGTATGGCCAAAACAAATAAAGTACATGAATGTAATGGAGCTATTATTGCACCTTAAGAAATGATTAATACAAAGAACAGAGAGAAGTATGAGAAGACTTATATGAACTGATGCCAAGTGAAATAAGCAGAACCAAGAAAGCAATATACACAAGGAAAGAATGCTACAAGTACTATACTGAGAAATTTAGGTGAGACAAAAAACAAAAGATCAATTAAATTTTTTTTGAAAAAAATAATTTGGAGCCTCTTAAAAGGAGGCATTATTTCTAATAATGCTACCTTTGTCTTTCTCTGGGGTCTGTTCTTGATATTAATTCCTTTTTTTGAAAAAAAAAGGTGTATTAATCAACCTTGTCTTTTCAATACTATAAACTACAAACAAAATATTCCATATCCCTCCCAACGTCAACATAGAACTCTTCCTTTTCACAAAAAAAAGTTAAGCAAAACCATAAGACACATGACTGTGCTTGACAGCATACGCAAAACCTAGCACCTCTATTGAATTCCTCTATCTTTTGAGAGGGCAAAGTTCTCCCATAATTCATCTCAGAATGGGACTGACCCATAGAACTAGAAAAAAAAGTCTGGTCATCTAATTAGAAAACCATTGCTTTTAATTATAGCATAAGAATCCAATAATTTGAGCAATCTAGTCACCAGTCAACCTGAGATTGCAGCTAGGTGATGCCGTGGATAGAGCACCAAACCTGAAGTTAGGAAAATCTGAGTTCAAATCCGGCCTCAGACAGTTACTGGCTGTGTGACCCTGAGCAAGTCACTTCACTCTGTTTGCCTTAGTTTCCTCATCTGTAAAATGAGGTGGAGAAGAAAATGGCAAATCGTTCCGCTATCTTTGCCAAGAAAACTCCAAACAGGGTTACAAAGAGTCGGAGGTGACTGAACAACAGCCCAGTATGAAATGAATGGGAACAGAATATTTGGATGAATAAGGTGATTATCTACTTTCTGGACTTCAACAGCCTAGTCAAGAAAGCCGTTTACTAGAGATGGAGGCTTATGGGGCAGGCCACAGATGGCCCACTGATGCTTAACCTGGTGATAACCGTTAGCTGAGTTTCACTCCCCTTTCTGGCATTGCCCACTCCCACGTCCCTCAGTAGATTCAACAAGATCTTATTAAGTACTTACTATCTGTAGGCTCTGTACTAGGTACTAAAGACACAAAATATGTACACGTGTGTGTGTGTGTGTGTGTGTGTGTGTAAATTAGAAATGGTTCCTACACCAACATTTGAACAGATAAATATGCTGCCATTTGATAAACATTAAAAATACAACCTAAGTATTATTGATACCTTATGTTTTTACATATTTCCTAGTATTTCCCCCAAAGACAATTAGATCTTTATCACAAAGAAAAATATCAAACCCAACACAGAGACCTTGTCTGATGGAATTTTCAATGTTCTGTACCCACGGATTCCCCAGGAAGACAAAATGCAATATAATTCCAGGAAGGAGAGGATTTAGAAAATGGATGCCTACTCATCATCTGCCACAGAAGTCTTACTCGGTGTTAGCTGGACTATTTGTTTTGACTATTTCAAAATCCCAGGACCTTTTGTACCTATGTACTTGACGGCATACCTTTTTCACCTTATACCTGTAGTTGTATACTTTTTCTCGCCACCAGAGGTCAGCAAACTACAGCCTACGGGCCAAATCCTGCCCACTGCCTGTCTTGATATGTCCTGGACAGCCAAACAAAAACTGGCCACCGGCCTGTAGTTGGCCAACTCTCACTTATGGTCCTGGAGCGCAGGGACTGGTTGTTACTGTTTCAAACAACACATTTTCCTTGTATCCGTAGTGTTCAGCATTGCTCTCAAATGTAGTAGGCTCACATTTAACAAATGGTAGTTGCCCGACTGACCATTCCCTCCTACGCTCCAAAGTCCATTAAGACAGAGATCATGGCTCATGGGTCGAGGAGAGTGTTCAGAACGTCCTTTAAAAACAAGCAGACTACCTTGCACTTTAGAAGTCACTCTATAATCCATTTAGCGAATCATTCTCTGAAGAAGCAGGTTGGAGATCAGCCACTAAATGCAGTAAAACTGGTTTGTGCAGCTGCTTCTAGCTGCTTATACACTGTCTCAGACAGTACAGATTTAGGTAATTGTTGATAAAATGTTAGCTAAAAAATGATGACTTTCTATTTTTAGGGAAGGCATTCTCTATATAAGTGAATATATTTATATTTATACACAGAGATATATAAAACTTACATCTAGCAAAAAAGAAAGATGTGAGTACAGCTGAATTAAAATAATTCACTTTGTGGGGAAAATTAAATTTGTATAATCTCTGTGCATCTCCCACAACTGCCAACAATCTGGACTCTTTCCTTCTCCCCATCTCCCTTGCTGCCCTCTCCCCATCTCCCTTCCTGCCCTCTCCCCATCTCCTTTCCTCCCTTCTCCCCATCTCTCTTTCTCTCTCTTACATGCTTTGGAGCACCAATAGCTTTAACCAGTAATCAATAGTGCTGTTCCTTTATTTTTTTTTTAAGTCACAATATGACGTCTGTGAAGTAAAATAAAAGCTACAAGCTGGTGGTGGTGGGTGCCCCAGACTGACGACATTGCCCAGTGCCAAGAGCCCTGTTCCCAAATGCAGTGATAATCTTCTTTCAGAGCTCTGGTTGCACAGGCCAGACCCACTCCCATCTGCAAAACCACTAGTGGAAACCAGATGGCTGCTTTTGTGCAGAAAGATGGTGGGGGAGAAAGGCAGAGCGGAGAGATGGAGCCCAACGCAGCACTGTGCTGACATGAGAATCCTACAGGACAAACGGGAAGCATCCCACACAGCCTCGGGTACCTAAATTTATACACTGTTTAAAATGTGGGAGAACTGAACTCGAAATTGCTGCAGCTGCTATATTTGTACCATCTCTCATTTTCTGTGTGGTTTTCTTTAAATGTATTTTCATGTTTTGCTTTTCATTTCCAAATTCCCTGCCTGAATTCTGCTTCTAATTAAGTTGTATTTATGATTTTCTAATGATTTCTACCATA
>CM053595.1:24388422-24408016 GCA_028646575.1 Pseudocheirus occidentalis | reverse complement strand
ATGCATTGTTTCAGTCTCCTTTTACACTCTGATCTTTCTGGGTCTTTCTCTGAATGTAGACATCTCCTTCTGTCCTGAGACTTGTAGAGTTGTCTTTTAACTGTGCGTTGCTGAAAAGAGTCCAGTTTATCAAGGCTGGTCATCACACATATGATGTATCTATGACTGTGTACAAATTTTTCCTGGTTCTGCTCTTCTCACTCAGCATCGATTCATATAAGCCTCTCCAGGTAATTATGAAGTCCATCTCCTTCCCATTTCTTATAGCACAATAATATTCCATTACATCCATATACCATAACTTGTTCAGCCGTTTCCCAATTGATGGGCATCCCTTAAATTTCCAGTTTTTTGCCACCACAAAGAGAGCTGCAATAAATACTTTTGTACATATGGGACCCTTTCCAACTTCTAAGATCTCTTTGGGATACAACCCCAAAAGTGGTATTACTGGGTCAGTTCTTTATAGTCTTGCATGTATCTGAGGTGGTCTGGGCATGCACCAGACCTCTCCTCCAATTAATGAGGTTACTGACTAAACAAATTTACAGATTTCATCCTTTATCAATCATATTACCAAGAGAATACTTTATAAAAACATGGCTGAATAATAACAAAATCTCAAGGTAAATAATAAAAATTTTTAAAGGATGAACAAAAAGGACATGGCATTCGCAGACCTCCAACCATGTTATAAAGTCATAATCATCAAAACTATCTGGTACTGGCTAAAAAAACAGAGAAGCAGATTGTGAAACAGACTAGATGAACAAGAGCCAGGAGCAACTGAAAACAGTAGCCCAGAATCCTGTAATATGTCATTATTTTTATTACCATTAGAATTCTTAATTTAATAGGAACTCCTGGGAAAACTGGAAAGCAGTCTGACAGAAATTAGCTTTAAATTTGTTATTTATACCATAGACCACAACAAATGCCAAATAGATGTTAGGCGAATAGAAAAAGATCATGAAAAAAATCGGGAATAGAAGGAGCTACCTTTTACAATGCCCTATACACTGTCAGAAGAGGTTGGTGTATATTGGTTTTTGTTTTGGGTTGTTTGTTTATTTGTTTTTGTTTTTTTTATAAGGGATGGTTCAGTTTTGTGTGTGTAGGGGAGAAGAGGTCCCAATATTTCCAGAGATAACTGTGATAAAAAAAACCAGCCCAGAAAGCATTGCTAAATTCAAATTTAAGAAAAACTGTAGAGGGAACTTAAGAAAACCAGATTCTTCTTGTTAAGTCTCTCCTTGGTAAGGGGGTGCTCAATAAAATGGATTCACTCTCTCAGATCATTCAGGGGATTCCTGAGGCACTAACTGGGCCTCTGATAATGTTATAGAGTGATTACTATGCTTCAGGAAGAATCTAACTTACTACCCCAGAGTAGAACTAAGGCCCAAGGGAGAGGAACACTTTCTTAGGGGGCATATTTCAAAAGAAACAAAAGCAAGGTAACAAAAAAGTGGGAGACTAGAAAGTTGAGAATTGTGAAAAGAAAAGGAAGAAGAAAGGAGATAAAATATATATATTTTTAAATCAGTGGGAAGACTATAATCCACACAATGAAAAGAATGCTAAAAGAAAGCCATATTCTGAGTAATTGCAAGAACCAGTTTAGGTCTGGAGGACAGATAATTAAATATACCTCCTGGGGGCAGGGGGAGAGGTAAAGGGATTTGTAAGGCAAAATGTTGCACATGCTGTTGTGTATAGAATTTCAATTGTTTCTCAGCAGTGTGTGGGAGAACCTCTATCTCAGAATGACTGATGTAAGGGGGAAAAGTATTAATAAAATTTATTTTTAAAAATAAGTGGGAGGCTTTGCCAAGGAATTGATGACAATGAATGAGAAACTGAAAAGGCAAAGCAAATGTTGAAAGGGATTCAAAAATGCAAGAAAACACACACACACACACACACACACACATATACACACACAAAATCTAGGAAAGGAGGAGTATTCAGAAGGCCCAGAATAACTGAACACCTGAGAGACAAGCAAACAAAAAGAGACAAAAACCAGGAGAGGTCCACATTCTTGGTTGATTGATGAAACAGGTCAAGATCAATACAGCTGCACAATCTGGCACCTCTCTAAATACTTTTTTTCTTTCTCTGGTACAGTTATTATCTTTTTAAAGTCTCAGATTCTCTAAAATTAAACACACACATAGACTCCTTGAGTGTCCAATGACTACTCCTAAGCAAATTGCTTGGTGAAAAAGTCAATTACGGGGTGTCTAGGTGGCACAGTGAATAGAGCACTGGCCTTGGAGTCAGGAGGACCTGAGTTCAAATCCAGCCTCAGACATTTAACACAAAACTAGCCGTGTGACCAAGTCACTTAACCCCAATTGCCCTGCCTTCCCTCCTCCAAAAAGCAGAAAAGAAAGAAAAAAAGTCAATCATTAATTGTAAAGTTGTTCACAAAAACGCTGCCTTTGGGAACTACCTAAAGATATTGCTGTAACATGGAAGGCCCTCAAGGTGAGAGTGGACAGGGACCAAACCTGTGACCTCACTGATTCAGAGAACTTCTATGAATTGTCTGTTAATTTATGAAAGTATTGATTATTTATTGTGTCCCAGATAAAATGGAAAAAAATCTCTTGGAAGGGGACATGAAGTCCAGCTACCCACCCTTGTTTTCTATCCAAGAATTTGTTGAACCCATCTTGTTCAAGGGTAGGAGTTGCTATGAACCACTTCCAGTCTCAGTCCTGGTGCTCCCAGTATTTGACTAAGGGAAGAAGACTGTTAGGGAGTCCCTCTGGTTTAAGGGGTGGGGGGAAAAGGCCTACCTGACCATGGTGTAAGGAGTAATGCTTCCATCACACTTTAATAAAGCATAGAGAGTACAGAAGCAAGTTGCATGGAGTATAGGGTTTTGGTAGTGGGAGGTGGACTAACTATTATCCATGCCACTTAGGGTTAATTTATGATCATATCCACATCATCTCAAAGTTAATCTGAAGGCTAGTTCACTAGCACGCAGTTTGCTGGCATTCTGCTGGTCTTACGGCGTTTGCTTGAGGCTTACGTTCCACAGTCAGTCAGCTGCACTGAGGGGCCCTGACATCAGGGCTTCGCTGGCTTTCCCTAATTTAGCACGCGGTCTCAGGATATGGCCTTAGTTCAGGTTTCTGTGCTCCCCTCATTTACGAGACAGTTTGCAAATAGCTGTTATGCTCCCTTAATTTATGGAACTTTTAGACTCTCATTTGCATTCTTACTTCCTACTATTACTTTATGCAAGCTGCTTATAAACTTAATTATCATACTAGCTAAAAAGTGTGTTTGGGGTTGGGTGGGTAAAGGGTAAAGAATAAGATACAATTTTAACACGTCCTAGATGAAGAAACTCCCTCTACCAATTCAGGTCAGCACCTTCTCTGCAACCTAAATTATCCCACAAGTCGCTGCTAATTATAAAAATGAAAGTGCCCGAAGCATTCTTTTCAACCCACTTGTAAGGAGTGGAATTTCCTACAGGAATCAGACCGGGAAAATCGTCATAATGCTCCGAAGTTTTTCCAGACCTAGTAGGCCGGCACTGCTATTTACTTCAATCTAGGAAAAAAGACAAATCCAAGGCACAAAAATACCCAAATGTCAGGGTTACTATGACATTCTAATTTCAAGACAGGCAGAAAAAAAAAAGAGGTAGAGACCAAAACAGTGGAGGAGAACAGATTTGTCTGGACAGCAAAACCCCACCAGTTAATTCATTCTCAATACAAAATGAGACAGAACCACCATACTTAATTTTCACTGAGAATTTCATTCTTTAATGTTAAAAGGACTTTGATGCTTTTTGATAATAACCATCCAAATTGGTGACATTATGGATATGAAGAACTCCTTTGCACAGACACTTCCTTACTGAAGCAGAACTTGTCCTGAAGTTGGCAAAACCTGGGTTTAAGTCAAGCCTCTGATACTAGCAGCCGCATGATGACTGGTGCATCACTTAACCTTTCTCATTGGTCATTAATTATCAACTGCTGAGCTGTAGCTTTAGAGAGATGACTGGTGAGGTGAAGGTTTCATATATTAGACAGGAAAATTAAAGGTTAGGGATGAGTTAAGATGTGTCCAAGGGTTTTAGCTTAGGTGAAGGAAGGAAATGGATGGAAGGATTTTACTGATAAAGACAGGAAGATTGGAAAGAAGCTGGTTTTAGAGTAAAGATGATTAATCCAGTTTTAAATTCACTTTAAGGTGATAGCGTAATAGAGAGTCTAGTTCTTTTGGGAGAACTGGATTTGAATTCTGGCTCTTGTACTCACAAACCATATGGCCATGGGAAAGGGGTGTAATCTTTCTTACCTCTAGTTTCTTCACCTGTAAAGAGGAAGACCTGTTCAGCTTCACATAGTAGTCAACCATTGCTCACAAGCCCATATTTTTGTTCTGAATCTCCTTGCACTTAGCCAGAATTAATCATGTGATCATATAGTCCTACAAGGGAACATTTACTTAAGAAGGAATGTGAGATGTCTCTCAAAAAACAAGCATCAAGGAGCACTCACACCCCCTATTATCTCCCAAATTTCCTGGGAATGCAGGTGTTCAATCTTCCCTTTCTCAGACTAGTTTGCCAGTCCAATGCTATAAATTAAATGGACAGGAAAAAAACAGGTCATTTGTCCATTCTCTCTGCATTCCTTGTGTTGTCATGCCAGGATAATGTACCACCTAGGGAATGAACATTGTTGTTTGCCTTTCTTTCAGTCTTTTTGGAGGGGATAAGGAGGGGCAATTGGGGTTAAGTGACTTGCCCAAGGTCACACAGCTAGTAAGTATCAAGTGTCCTAGGCCAGATTTGAACTCAGGTTCCCCTGACTCTAGGGTCAGTGCTCTATTCACAGTGCCACCGAGCTGCCCCTGTTTGTCCTTCTTTAAAAGAGGATGAATGACAGCACAGGGTGATGTCTTGATTTATGTGTGAATTGGATTTAAGAGAGGCAGGGTTAAAAGTGGTCAGCCTTACTCTCTCTTCCAGAGTCATTAAATTCCAGGGGAAGGACAAAAGTCAAGACAACTGACGATGACCCAGGACACAGCAGATGACCTTGGCATCTTCAAGGTCTGACCAAACTCTGAGGGCACTACAGAGTCTGCTTCAGCCGCCTTCATGGCCATTGGAACAAAATATTCTCATCCACCCATTCTGCTGGGGGAGTTTTCACATGCTTGGGGTAGACACTCCTTTAGCTCACCAGTGGGGGTATGAACTCTAAGGTCTATAACTATTACTTCCAGGCTTAGTAGAGTGCAAGCTTCCTATTAATAACAAAGAATTAGAGGCAACTTGACACAGCTTCCCAGCTCCACATACATTTTCCCTTCTGTCTTTTCCCGCATTCTGGTTCCTTTACGAGAATTAATACCTAGTCCTATCTCTTCTTCTTCTTCTTCTTCTTCTTCTTCTTCTTCTTCTTCTTCTTCTTTTCTTCTTCTTCTTCTTCTTCTCCTTCTCCTTCTTCTTCTTTCTTCTTCTTCTTCTTCTCCTTCTCCTTCTTCTTCTTCTACTACTACTACTACTACTACTACTACTACTACTACTACTACTACTACTACCACTACTACTTCTTCTTCTTCTCCTCCTCCTCCTCTTCCTCCTCTTCCTTTCTCCCTCCCCCCCCATCCTTTTTGTAAGACTTTTGTTCTCTAAGAGGTAGTCTCTCATACAATAGTTTAGGTACATTTAGGGGGAGTTCCCATTTCTCTTGTTCACTGGCCCCTACCAGAAGACTTGATAACATTAGAATTTTATGCTTCTCAAAGAGCTTGAGCAAGGAAGGAGGTCAAAGTTTGCTCCTTCATCTAAGTACTCCCCGTGCATCAACTGACCCTAACAGCTTACAGAAGGCATCACTGGTCTCCATTTGTTTCCTATAGCTGGTTTCAACCCAGAGGCTGGTGATCATTCACCGCTCCTTCCATCATTCTACCTCCTATGGTTCGGATACTATAGTATTTTCTGTAGCTCTCCTTCACATATCTCGGTTCCATCTCCAGTTTCTCCAGTTTTGTCCCTTCCAGTCATCCTGAACTGTATCTGGCCACCGGACCCAGATGGCTCCAGAGCCAAGAGTGAGGCTCGTGACTTTGCACAGCCCTCCCTCGCTTAAATCCAATTCACTTGCAAGTCTTGGCATCGCCTTCCTGAGACAACAACAACCATTTTGCTCCTCCAGTAGAGGGTGTTAATTGATTTCCTCAGGGAACCTGCTCTCTAGTACAGTGGTCCCTGAAGTGAGATGCGTGTGAATATGAATGTGCCTGATGATCCAATACCAAGAGAAAATATTAAAACTTCCATCTATATTGACTTTTTTTTTCTTTTTGGAGGGGAGAAGGCAGGACAATTGGGATTAAGTGACTTGTCCAAGGTCATGCAGGTAGGAAGTGTGTCAAGTGTCTGAGGCCGGATTTGAGCTCAGGTCCTCCTGTCTCCAGGGCCGGTGCTCTATTCACTGTGCCACCTAACCATTCCCTATATTGACTTTTTTAATCTTAAAAAAGAGTAAAATTAAGCTTTATTAATATTTAATGCACAGATTGACCCTAGAGCCCTCGCTTTGTCTATGACTCAGAGAGCCGTATGTCATGTACAATATGTAGCCTGAGGAAAGCATGGGAATTTTGCAATGGGATTAATAGTTCATTCTCATCTTTTTACACATCACATATGATGTATATTATATGATCTGGTATTGACTAAACTGGGCAGGTAGGTGATGCAATAGGTAGAGTACCAGACCTAAAGTCAGGAGGACCCATCTCATTGAGTTCCAATCCAGCCTCAGTCACTTACTAGCTGTGTGATCCTGGGCAAGTCACTTTACCCTGTTTGCCTCAGTTCCTCATCTGTAAAATGGAGGAAATGGCAAACCCCTCCAGTATCTCTGCCAAGAAAACCCCTAATGGGGTCACAAAGAGTCAGGCACAACTGAAATCACGCAGCGACAACAAATTAACTAAACTGACTCTCAGAAAATGGACAACTGGCTTATAAAAATTCCTGAAAAGAAACTATGGATTGAATATAATAAAAATATGAGAACAAATAATCCACAAGAAAATGGCAAAGCCGATGCTCCTATTAGCAGAAGCTCCTCATAATTCACATTACCACGTAAAAACCATGATAATTTAAACAGACATAAATGAAATGAAAAAATCATAAAGATTATTTGAAACATGAATTCCCATATACTGTCATAAACAATAGACCTTTCCCTAAGCGCATTAAGATATGTGTGTATACATGCATACATACATATATACACGTATGTATTCCATTAAGATATTAGCCAATAGTAGCCTGAAGCCACCACAATAATCAAAACATTTTGAAAACTAATAGAAAGTAGAAATTTGTCGGCCAAATTCCAACAAAAACTTTTGCATAATCGGTAGAGTAGGCTAAAAAATAAGCATCATGATTTAGTAAGTGCAGCAAATGATGCATTTATTCCATTTGGGCATACATATATTTGTAAAGAATCTTTTTAAGCTATGGGAGTCATTAAAATCAATTATCTAAATAAACTGAAATTAGAGTAAGACTTAAAAATCCCCATATCATGGTGTTAAACTGAGATTTAAAAAATAAACATATTCAATCACATTATTCTCACTAGTACATTAAAATTATTATTATGAAAGCAAAATATTTTATACATACATTAATACATAACATTTTAAAAATTAACTCTCTATTTTATGCTTTTATCATCCTTTTTAATATCTATCTTCATATGTTTTATAATTTACATACTACACGTGTGCACATAATGATCTCTGCAGAGGGAGAAACTATTCTAGAGTCTCTGTTTACAATTCAGAAACACATCTCTGGTCTCCTAAGTCTGGAACATCTACTTGAGGGTGGGGACCCTCCCTGCATTAGTACAGAGCAGCTTTCTCATCTGGGAGTTCTCTATACCAGTGAAATCACAGGTCCCATCTCGTCCCCAGTCCTAACCCTAGCATGGTACCTTGCACACAGCAGAAGCTTAATAAATGCTCATTGTGGATAGGATTGGAGGCCGGCATCTTTTTCAACATCTGCTTTCTTCAATGATAAGAACTGAACAACCACATTTAGACTTTTGATACTTCAGTAGCAAATGTACTCCTGGATCCTCCAGCCCCTCCCCATCCCCCCGCATACAAAAGATTCTCAGGGGTGTTCTAAGAACAAATTCCTCCTTCTTTTATCAAATGATTCTGTTTTTAGCTTCATGCCAGCTTAGGGTGAGTCAATCCCATCTCCTTCCTCTTGGGCACATTGCATAAGCAATGTGCATTCTGCTTTTGTCAGCACCTCCCACTGAACTTTGGGACTCACTCCCCTCTCATCTTTTCATCCCCCCATCTTCTTCCAGGGCAGCAGGCCAGATTGTCCAAATGACCCTGGATTGCTTTGTAAAAGATCTCCAAGTCTCCCTCTGCATGGGTATCTGTGCTAAGGGAGGAGATTTTCTGGCAATGTCAATGGAGATGGTTATTAAGCATCCAAGTGGAATATGTCCAGGAGGCAGTTGGAAATACAGAATTGGAATTCAGATAAGAAAACAGGATTGGGGAGGACAGATTTTGGAGCCAGTCTACAAGCAATATCTGAAACCACGAGAACAGATGAGTTCTGCCTCGTTATATTGTTATAAGAAGGCAGCTAGATGGCACGGTAGATAGAGCACTGGCTCTGGAGTCAGGAAGACTCATCATCCTGAGTGTAAATCTGCCCTCAGACTCTCACTAGCTGTGTGACCCTGGGCAAGTCACTTAACCTTGCTTACCTCAGTTTCCTCATGTGTAAAATGAACTGGACAAGGAAATGACAAACCCAAATGGGGTCACAGAGAGTCAGACACATCTGAAAAATTACTGAACAATAAAGTCAAAAGAATTTTTAAATTCCTTTTTCCCCACTATTATGGCCGCTTTAATTATGAGGAAAGTCACCAAGTAACCAGCTGAGATTTTTTTCCCCAAGATTCCCAATTACCCCCAGAAGGGGGTAAAAGAATTTATGCTGCCCATTTTGGGGCTATAAATGCCAGACTCCTCCCTTGCTACTGACTTTCTGATAAACCAGGTCTGGCCTGATTTTCCTTTTTTCGGTTATCTCTGGAATGTAAATGACACAAGACTACCTTCCTAATGTAAATCTTTACTTTCTGCTGTCCACGGTTTTTTCTGGAAGCTGTAATCCAAACAATTGTATTCTTTTCTTTGACTCTCTGTTGTAATCAGAGACTACATAAACTTTAAGAAATCTCTGCCAAGAGTTCAGAGTTATTTTTTGGACTCCGGGCCTGTGCTGAAGCATAAGAAGCTTAGATTCTGCCTCCTGAATCTCTGTACGTTAATAGTTTTAATAGGGCAACAGTATTAATCAGGTAATTCATGATTATTTCTGCAACAATATCTTAATTGGATCAGTGCTTCTAGTCTCCTAGAGATTTGTGAACTTATATGGGAAAACAAATATATTCATCTTTATTTCACTAACCTCTAACAGAAAATTAGCATTTCCTTCAATTATGGATGTAGGTAACAAATCACAGAACTTGTGACTTTGTCATGCCACATTATAATTGTTGCAGCTGTCTCCAGATATCCTTTAGACTTATCACTACCTTGAAATTACAATTATCTTTTTCTTTTCTTTTTTTTTTAAGAGGGAGAAAGCAGGGTAATTGGGGGGGGTTAAGTGACTTGCCCAAGGTCACACAGCTAATAAGTGTTAAGTGTCTGAGACCACATTTGAACTCAGGTCCTCCTGACTCCAGGGTTAGTGTTCTGTTCACTGCCCTACCTAACCACCCCCTTTTTTTCTCGAAATTACTACAATTAATAGGCACTCAGCTAGATCCCACATGATCACATCTATCTACTGATTATATTTCAAAATAATTGGTTTCCTTTTTAATCCTATGTATTTTATTTTGTACATTTATAAGCATCATTCTGAAATTTCCATTGGCTTCACCAGACTGCTAAGGGAGGGTCCACGACACACAAAAATGTTAGGAATGCTTGGTTTAGTTTGTGTGCAGTATTTTTTTATTAATCAGTATGCATTTTATGTATATTATATTAATATTAAATATTTTATTATATTAATTAATAAATTAATTAATATTGTATATTTATTTATAATTTATTAAGCTTCTGCTATGTGCCAGAAACTGTGTGTTTTAAAGTAATGCTAAAACTCTGGTTTTGAAAATGATTTGCCATTTGTACTTTTCAAAGTTTGAGGAATCTTTGCCTCTACTCATAATCCTTGTTCTCCCTGTAATATCAAATTAATGAAGTTCTATTCATTAGGAAAGTCATTCCCACTGAGAACGTTTGTAATCTTTCCCACCCCCCTAATAATGGTATCGGAATGACCTGGAGACTGTGTCCTTGAGCCCTCTCCTCCAAAACCTGAATACTGTGTAATTGTCATGAGCTCCAAGACAAGTTGAAAAATGGACCTCCTCTCTTTTTGGAGGAGGGGGATTAAAAGTGTGGAATATCACATATGTCATCAGAGTTGGTTGGTGTTTTGGTTGATTTTTCTAAACTGATTTATTTTTCTGTCTTACAAAAAAAAGGCTTCATTAAAAGGGATGGCTCACTGGCTAAGGAAAAGGGGAGCGATATGTTGGAAAATTAATCTGATATAAAGACAAAAGATAATAATAGATATCAATAATCATATCAAAGATATCAACATCAAATATCAATAATCAAACAAAGATATCAATATCAAATGAAAGATATTGGGGTTTTTGTCGGGGAAAGTAAGGCAATTGGGGGTAAGTGACTTGCCCAAGGTCACACAGCTAGTAAGTGTGACCAAGTGTCTGAGGTTAGATTTGAACTCAGATCTTCCTGACTCCAGGGCCAGTGCTCTACCTAGCTGCCTCTGAAAGATAACATTTTAAGGAAATACTCCATTAAATGGCAGTTTGGAAAGAAAAAAATCTATAGACCACCTATCAAGCCCATGAAATGCCAGTTTGGAAATTATCCTTAATCTAATATGGACACCACATCTAACTAGTATCTATCTGTGAAGCTTACTAGACTGCAGCCTCCATGAAAGCAGGAACCATGTTCTCCCTAAATTTCCTACCCGCTTTAGTAACTATTTTTAATTTTCGTACACAGTGAATACATAATCAATGGCTATTGGATTTGGTTGTTGAAAGCGAATTGTTCTTTAAAAGCTTTCCAGTATCAAGTGCATTTACCTAATGGATTAAAAAAAGATTGGAAAAAATAAAAAGGTCATAAACATGAATCAATAGACAAATAGTTCTGCCTATTACTAGGTATCTAAAATATTCCTCTTATTTTCATTTAGGTCATAGAGCTTAAGGACCTTAAAGACCAAATCCCCAATTTACAGAGAAGAAATACTGAGACCTAGAGAGGTAAAGGGATTTTCTTAAAGGCTCAGAGACAGTAAAGAACAGAGAAGAGATACTTCCAGTTAGTTTACAGATCTGAGCTCATTGCCCTTATAAAGTAAGAAAAGGTATGGAGATAATTCTTTTCCAGGAAAGAGTCTCCTATTGGAAGGGAAGGGCGGATTAAGCCTCCTCCCTTTGCTTAAATCATAATCAAAAGTAGGGAGGGTTTTCCTCTAAGTGTAGCGCCACAGGACCCAGCTTAACTACTACTTTGGATCTCATCCAGCTTCTTCCCCAGGCAGTGGCTCCCCTGGCAAGTGCAGACTTCTCTTAACCTAAAGCCGGGGCAACTCCTGACTGCCCTCAAAAAGCATCTTAAGTTTATGCAATGCTTTGATTATAAGCCTGTTACAGTAAATTATTTCCTTCTCATTCAATCTGATGAGTTGTTTGCTTTTTTCCCCTCACTCAGCAGTTTAACGTGCAAAATTTGAAAATTGGAGCAATTTAACACAGTCTCTGAAACTTATGGGGAAACTCAAAATTAATTAGGTATTAAGTAACATACGAAAGTGTTGGTTGAGGCTGAATTAAGCTTTCTAGTACCTGAAATGTCCTAACCTAGCTCTCTCTGACTTCACAAGTACTACTGTTATTCTCTAAGGGTGCTTCAGGAAATCTTTCCTGTTCTCCCAAATCAAATATTGTATAACATTCTATACCTTTCATTATATTCTAAACTTTGTGCTATAATCACTATGTGGTTAGTATATTCTATTGTATATTTATGTTCTTATACTATCTCCTTGCTAAGCTATAAACTCTATAAAGACAGAAGCCAATGTTTTTGCTTTTTGTTTTTTCTTGGAGGTGGGCAGGCAAGGTCATTTGGTTTAAGTGACTTGCCCAAGGTCACACAACTAGTTAAGTGTCAAGTGTCTGAGGCTGGATTTGAACTCAGGTCTTCCTGACCTCAGGGCCTGTTCTCTATTCAATGTACCACCTAGCTGCCCCTACAGAAGCCAATCTTAATTATGTTTTTGTTTTCCTCAATGCCTGTGCTGGCTTTACTCCATACATAATGGCTGTTTGGTGGTTGAATGAATGAATGAATGAATGAATGTATGAACCAACTCTAATCTTACCTACCAGAAAAAGTACATCAGATACTGAGATGTAAGAATCCAAATGTGGCTTTTCTATTGTCATGACTGAAGAAAGTCTATAAAAAAAAAGATATTGCCCTCTAATCCGATCTGATAATCAATTATTAAGCTTCTTCTGTGTGTACAACAATGTTTTAAGGAAGTGAAAACCAGTCCCCGTCCTCAAAGAACTTACATTCTAATGCAGAAAGACAACATATACACACATGTCCAGCTCTGGGAACATGTTGTAGGTAAGACAGTTTGGTTGGAATGTTGAGTGCATGACAGGGAATGATGCTCAATAAGCCTAGAAAGTAATTTCATGACTTACTTGAAATAATGAAGAGTGAAATAAGCAGAACCGAGAGAATGTTGTATATAGAAACAGTAATATTGTTTTAAGAACAACTTTGAGCAAATAAGTTGTTTTGACTAGTATAAATATCAAAATTAACTACAAAGGACATATAAAGGAGGATGCTATCTGGTATGTATACAATGGTTTTATATATGTGTATATATATATGTATTTATGTGTGCATATATATATATATACACATGCATATACATACATACATACATATTTATGTCTAATGGTACCCATCTCTGGGGTGGGGGAGGAAAGAAAAAAGGGGGGAAAATAAATTTACATGATAACTTTATTATATATTTAAAAGGAATAGCAAGCTGTACGCAATAGATTTGCAGTTTCTTTTTTTTATTATACCATATTATGGAAATGCTTCTTTTAAAAAAATAAGTCTGGAAAATAAGCCTCCTGAATGTTCTGACACCTGATAACCAAGCCACTTATCTAATACCTGGCTCTCCTCCCCTGACAACTACCGTCTTGTAGGCACTTAGTAAATGTTTTTGGATTGGTTGGTTGATTGATTGATTGACTGATTGATTGCTATTCTGCCACTTCCCATGGTTTCAGCCTAAGTCATGACACCGGTGAAAGTAAGAAATTTGGCTGGAAATGAGTGGTTTATGAATTTGAAACTTAATTTGCTTCAGCTTTCCCTTTTGGATCACAGATGGCTCTCTTAGCCATGGAGAGGAGAAAATGCCTTTCCTCTCTGATGCCTTCCCAAAATCCTCAGCTCAAACTGGAATTATGAACAGAATGAGAGTAGAAGGAAGCAAGCATTCTACCTGACCTATAGGAAGCCCTAAATCCTTGCTTGGTTAGGAGAATGAAGCTCAGAGTCACACAAAAATAATTTTATACTTACTACTTAATGCTGTCAAGCTGATCATAAAAAGAAATAGATCTAAAGATACAAAAATGTCAATAATCTAAATTTTACATCTAAAAATGTTAGCAAAATGTAATTGGTATGAGATGCTTAGTTTCTGAAGAATTAAAACAGTCTTCTGTTGTGCTTTAGCATTTCCCTGGATATGTAAATGTTTCAAAGTGATTTCTACTTCTAGATCATAGTCTATCTATACCTTCTCATTATGTGGACCACCTCTGCCCATCCATGGGTGTGCCAGAGCCAGAAACCATGGAGAGTCCATTGTTAAATGTACAGTGTAAGCATTTATACCTTGGAAATCAGCAAACATCAAAACAATCAAATTCTGATTTGTGATGTTTACTGGCTAGACTTAGAAAAGTGATGGAGAAAATGTCAATAATGCTGAGGAAATTTAAAATTCAGAGCTCTGGTTGTTAAACATTTATCAGCATGCTTTTGCATAGATTCTGTATAGGGATCTGACATGCTGGGGACGCACCTCTTGACCTCCAGACAGAGATAATAGAATATGGCTGCATTCAGGAGGAAAAAGGCTAAAAGAAGAGGAGACAGTATAATACAGTGTGGCCTTTGGACTGAATTCAAATTCACCTGTAAAATTTGGAATCAGTCAAAAGGTTGCACTTAAAGATCTAGAAGGCTACATGCAGCCTCAAGGTCGTAGGTTCCCCATCTCTGACTTAAACTCTCTCTGTCTAAGTTTTCTTATCTGTGATATGGGGATAATAATACCACCTACCTCCAAGAGTTCTTGTGCGGATAAAATAAAACCATATTTGTAAAGCCTGTTGCAAAACTTAACGCACATGTAAATTCTAGCTATTACCATTATTATTACATGAAGTGCCTTCTAAAATATGTCTACTGATTATTGTTATTAGATACAGTGACTGTCTGAAATATATCTACTAGTTCAATGGATTGTCCATCCAAATGTGATCAGCAGTCTGGAGGATAAAAGTTCTCATCCATTTGGTTTTTCCTGTGTGCATTGTTAAGTCACTTTAGTTTGAATGATTATTAATCTAACTGAGAAAGTCTTTTGGTATGTTGTGACTTGGAGCAATCAACACAATCAGAAGTCTTCAAGAAGCAGAAGCACCTGAAAGATTGCATCATCTGCGTGGAACATTCTACATGAATGTGGTGAAGGCCCTTAACAGGTACACCTTTCCCTATGTTATGCTTTGCTTAATGTTGATAATCACAAGAGTGCTGAATAAAGTTATCTCTTTGGGTGCATCTATCAAACAATCTTGCATCATCTTAATATATACATGGGAGATACTTTGTTGGAAAAGACCCCAGAAGCCTGCATTGTAATGAGACAAATACTTTAAAAAAAATAATAACCAATAAATAGCAAATAAAGGGGAATCTCTTTACCTTTTAGTTAACTTTGTGACTACAAATGGGCTTTGCAATAGAAAATTATGGAAGGTTGCCTGTTTCCTTTTCATGTTTCTATCAAGGATACCTTCAATATGTGTGGAAATCTTTCTCATAAAAATGAGGTAAGAAAATAAGGATGTTGAAAAAAAAAAGAAAAGAAGGATGTTGTTTGGTAGTTACCGATGTACTTTAAGAATTTTCTTAAACAGTTTTCCTCCACTTATTATGCAAAAATTAGCAGAATTTCTTCTATATTGGAGGAGAGATTTCCCCCCCCCCCACAGGACTGAGATCAGCCACACAAAGAAAAATAAGTGAAACTATCCCCACAGACGGATGTGTTGCAGCCTCATGATGACAAAAGTAGAAGTTGCAGTCACTTGACGCATACTTTGTTCCTAGATTTTCAAGTGGGTTGAAATAATAGCTCCGCATGTAGGAGTTGGGATACATCTTGGCATGAGTCACTGCCATCTCTGAAGGGTGTTCCTCTAATGTGATAAGAGGGCAGAGCACCACAATGACTTATAAGCACAGACATAAATGGAGTGGGGAAAATAGCGATCGTTTTACAAGCCTTTGGACTGAGCAATTGCTACTCAGTAAATAGAAGCAGGGTCCTCTGAATCCCTTGTGTGTGTGAAAAATGACTAATCTAATCATGATCTCCCCAAATAATTCCAGAAGTTAATAACCAGGAAAAAATATCAACCAAAAGGAAACTTTGGGTCATAAAAACAAAGAGCCACATCGTAGAGGGCTTAGTCATTATGTAGCATAATAAAGTCACAATTGCAAGGGCTATTCAGACAGAAGATCTTCATAATTTCTTTCAGCGGACAGATTGGCAGCTGCCTCCAGAACTCTAGTTCCCTCTCCGTTTTCTTCTTTTCTTATATTTCCTTTAAGCCACAAAACTCATGGTTGTTTTTTTTTAATCCAGTCCTGTGATGTCAAAAAACTATACTTTCCGTCTAGGGAGTAACCATGTACTCCACTATCTTTTTAGGTCTATTAGTGATTTAATGACTCCAATCAATTAAGTGCCTTGTTCATAGTGAAATCAGTTCTAAAACCCACCCTCCTGCTTTGGCATAACTAGCTCCTCTTCAGTTTATCCAGTAATTCCCTATCTCTAGCTAAATCAATTAATTCAAACCTGCCGGGTCCTTTTTGATAAGGCTCAAAACTTGGCAGGATAACTACCTGATCTTGTCCATTCATTGTTTTTGCTCTCAACTTTGTGAAGGTTTTGTTCACATTCTGAAAGACAGTGGCACTAGGGTCCCCCCTCATCACTTTACTTATAAGCATTTACAATCTGCTCAAATCAAAGAATCAGATTTTTTTTTCCTTGTGACATTTTGATCTCTCTGGGGCTCCTTTAATTCAAGCCTTCATCACGATCTGTGCATTTCCTGGCAGTCTCAGGAGCCTCTTTGTCCTTGGGCCCCCCAGTTCTGGATGTAATTCTCAAATCAGTACCTTATCTCCTTATTCTGGTTACTGATATTATTGATACTATCAATTACTTTTTTCCCTAATAATACTATCCATGAAGCATGAGAACAATTATATTAACTTATGAAAAAACAAATAAATATGCTATTCTTGATAGCATAAGAGGAAAGAACAAAAAACACAGAAAAGGCCCCCTCAATATCTATAAAGTTATAATGTCCATGTTTGGCCTTAAAGAAGAGGGAGAAAATGTATTCCCCTCTTTTATTGACAGAGATGGGAGACTATGGGTAGAACACTGAATATTCTATTAAACACAGTTGATGTGTTAATCCTTTTTACCAAAGTGCTTTCCCCTTCCCCCTTTTTTATTCTTTGCTACAAAGGATGAATCTTAGGAGCAAGAAGGGGAGCAATATAACAGATACTGCTTATGTCACATATGAAGGTGATTTAGGAACAAAAGATATCAATAATGATTTTTTAAAGATATCATTCATTATTTTTCTGTTTGGTATGTTTGTTTTTTCTTATGTCTGAAGAATGGATCACTCAATACTTTCAAAATCATGTTGTCTCCAGCACATATTTCTTTTGTGTGGACTAGGTCTCTTCCAGCTCCATTTCCTGACCATCTGCTTAAATGTTTTTTCCATTTCCTTATAATCATCAGATACTGAGGTCTTAGAGTTCAAATGTAGTCATTCAATTTTCATCACTGGTAAATGCTGAAAAACAGCAAAATTCTAAGATTTGGAGGGGAGAGAATAGAACTATGATAAAGCCCACCAAGTAAGGGTCTAACTCAAGGGTTATCATCTATGAGCAAAATAGAAATATAGTTTCTTTGTAATTGGAGGGTTACTTGAAAAAAGATATAGGCTTATACTGGGTTTCGGGAACATATAAAGAAATCCTTAATGAAGAACAATAATCTTCATTTCTAAAGCTAAATAGAGATACCATAACCTGACTTTAATGGGAAAAGATGAGAAAATGTTGTTAACATCTTTTTATGTGCATTTTATTTAGATACAACTGAGAAACGGCCTATGTGCTTCATTGGTATCCTTGCAATATTGGCTTGGGATGCATGCTAACCCTTTCTCTTATTGGCTGCATACCACGTGGTAAACCAAAGTTCTACCACATGCTTATTTCACAAAAGATCCCTGGAGTCTGAAGATCCAAGTTCAAATTGAGGTTCTGCTCTTTGTACTTGTAACCTTGAGTTTCCTTCTTCATAAGAAGAGACTGAACCAACTGACGTATAAGGGTTCTTTCCACTTTAACGTTCTTTGTTGTGCAGTACTCATTTGGGAAGTGGAAGGAGGTCATAACTAGCCATTTATATATTGAAGATCCAAGGACTGAGCTAGGGTACTGAAAATTGCCATGTGTAAAACACTCTCCCTCCTTGGCTCTTAGCTTTCTCATCTGTAAAATTAGGGGGATAGGATAGGTGATGCTTTCTCTATGTAACTTATATCTTGTTTCTTGTTAATATGCCAACCTTGAGGCACCCTAAGTTGACTTCAGGAACATATTTCTTTACATGAACATTTTAATGTACAAGGAAATGAGATTTGCATTTGAAACCAAATTTAAGGTATCTACAGTTAATTTTCTTTTAAAAATGTATGTCAACCCCAGTTGAACAAGGATCAAAGGATATGAGCAGGCAATTTTTGGAGGAAGAAATCAAAGCTATCAATTAAAGTGAAAAAAGGCTCAAAAACCACTAATAAATAGAGAAATTCTAAATAACTCTGAGCTACCACCTCATGAAACAGTTAAGTGCCACAGTGAATAGCAGTGAATTGAGTTCTGGCCCTGGAGTCAGAAAGACGCATCTTCCTGAGTACGAATGTGACATTACACACTTAGGAGCCATGTGACCCTGAGCAAATCACTTAACCTTGTTAACCTTAATTTCCTCTTATGTAAAATAAGCTGGAAAAAGAAATGACAAACCACTCTAGTATCTTTACTAAGAAAACCCAAAATGAGGTCACAAAGAATCAGACACAACTGAACAATAACAACAGAACCAACAACCACCTGACACTCATCACATTGGCTAAGATGACAGAAAAGGAAAAAGACAAATGACAGAGGGGACGTGAGGAAAATAGGCATGTGGAACTGTGCCCCAAAACTGCACATACCCTTGGATTTAGAAATGCTTCTGCTAGATCTATACCCCAAAGACATCTTAGAAAAAGGAGAAGGACTAAAATATACAAAAATATTTATAGCAGCTCTTTTTGTAGCAGCAAAGATTGGGAACTCAGGGGATGCCCATTAGTTAGAGTATATAAATGTGATGGAAAATAATTACACTATAAAAAATGTTGAGGGGGATGGTTTAAAAAAACTTGAAAAGACTTAAATGAACTGATGCAAAGTGAAGTGAGCAGAACCAGGACAACAATGTACATGATAACAGCAACATTGTACCAATGATAAACTGTTAAAGACAGTAACTCTGATCAATATAATGACCTACTGCAGTTCTAAAGGACTCATCATTAAACACATTATCCATCTCCAAAGAGGGAGAATTGATAGATTCAGAGTGGAGATTGAAAAGTATTTTTCTTTCTTTTTAATAAAAACATGGCTAATGCAGAAATTTGTTTTGTGTGACTTCATATTTGTTTTTTTTTTCTTTTTTACGGGCAACTGGGGTTAAGTGACTTGCCCAAGGTCACATGGCTAGCAAGTGTTAAGTGTTTGAGGCTGGATTTGAACTCTGGTCCTCCTGAGTCCAGTGCCGGTGCTCTAATGACTTCATATTTGTAATGAGTTTTGCAATTCTTACCTTTTTAATAGGCAGGGGAGTGGTGGTGGTGGTGGGGGGCAGAGATTCTGGGACTGAAAATAAAATAAA
>CM053595.1:24362162-24387922 GCA_028646575.1 Pseudocheirus occidentalis | reverse complement strand
TTAATTTAAAAAAAAAAAGAATATAAAAGATTAAAAAAAAGAACTATATATATATAGTTATAGTTCTCTTGATATATATATAGAGAGAGTTCTCTATATAGGTCATTATATATATATATATATAATAACCACCATAATGAAGAAGAAAATAACACTGAAAGGTATTAAAACTCTGATTCACACAGTGAATAATTTTGACTTCAAAGAACTGATGGTGAAACACCCCCTCTCATCTTTCAGCAGAGGAGTCAGGGCTATAGGTATGTATTGCGGGCCAGGATCTTGGTGGAACTGGGGAGGTAAGTTACTTGCCCCTCTCCTCCCCATTTCCCCAACATCATCAGGGGCTGATGTGAAGCAAGAAGCTATCTGAGGCAATTTGAGTCAACTCTGACTCCAGGTGAATTGATCTGAGACCCAGTGGTGCGACCTTTGGGGAAGAAGAATAGAAAATTGGTTTTTAGGACTTTGGCAGAGAGTTTCTGAGATGTTAGGGAGCTGCCATGTCAAATGCTTTTACTGCAGGGAAATATCTTCCAACTATCTTGAAGACAGCTGACCCCTGGGGATATCTGAATGTGTTTTTTATTAAAAGACATGTTTATTTGAATCTAAGGCTCTGAGTGAGCCATCTCCCCAGACGCAGATAGTAACCAGCATAGGACAGAATGAAGATTATGTTGTCAGACATGATCGAAGTGTTGCTTTGATTTTTCTCACCTATATTCTTTTGTTATAAGAGAAGGGTCTATGGAGGAAAGGGTATGGGTCCCTGGGAAGGGAAATTGATATAAAGCAGCATCATTAAAACATTTTTAAAGCACTTTGAACTCTCTAGCAAAGGAGAAAAAAGAAACATTTATGTGCCAGGAGTGACATAAATTCAAATTGCTGTCCTTTCTTCCAAACCTACCTGAAAAACAGGTGTGACAGCATGGGTTGATGCCCTGGGAGCCTCTGCTAGAGGGAACCTGAAACCATCGCCTGACCCCACCTGCATTCTGGGCTCCTCAGGTAGGACCACTTGATATGGCTCTAATTTTCCAGCTGGCACATATCCTCGGTAGCCTGCAATGCACATGGAAAATTTTCTGAGATGGGCAGTTAGCTCTCTGGTGGGGTTAAACAAGTTTCAAATTTTCCACATTCAACAAAAATTTATTAAGCGGGTAAAACTCTATGTTGATCCTGGTGAGGAGGTACAAAGTTCAGATAAAATAGTGTGTCTGCTTTCACATAGCTTATATTATAGGAAAGGGATCAGACATAAATGCAGATATGTATAACAAAGTTCACAAGAAGAATAAAAGGTCATTACTGACTGAGGGATTGGAGAAATCAAGTAAAGTGATTAGAGTTATATAAATGAATGAAGCTGAAAGATTGGGAATCCCCCATATGACACCTAGCAACGTGCTCTGTGCTTACAATCAGTTCCAGCCCACAGTCCTGAGTGCCCACCTCCTGGCACCATGTATTTCCCCTTCTCTGGGTCCGACCCCCTTTAAGAAGAGGACAGAACGATGAAAAAACCTCATTTCCCCAAAGGAAGGCCCTGTGAGTGTGAACATAAGAAAAGTCTGTCGTTTAACACATAGGGCATCCTGGAGCTTTGCCCAAGCACTCCTAAAAGGCTTCAGCCAAGAAGAAGCACTGGCACCCACATCTAATACTGGCTGCAATTGCCACCAAAAATGGGAGTCTCATGCCAACTTTTATAATACAAAAGCCCAAAATGGAGGCCTCCAGCACATATAGGATAAGACTCACTCAGCACTAACAGAGGAGCCCAGGAATCTAAGATTTGGAATAGACCACAGAGGTCAGTTACATGGTCCAGCTCCTACTTGAGCAGAAATCCCCTCTCGAGCACTCTTAATGAGTGGTCATTTAGCTACTTCTCAAGTATTTCTCAAGTGGGAGGGAGCTCACTGCATCACAGGGTGCCACATTCCATCACTCGCTAGCTCTGATTGCTGGGAATTAATTCTTTATTTTCAGCTGAAGACTACCTCCTTTAAATGCCTACCTGTTGCTCCCAGTTTTGTATGCTGGGGCCCAGCAGAGCAAATTTAGCAATTTAATAATAATAAGCTTGGCCAAGTAGATCAGACCAGACTTGGAGGCACAAAGAACTGAATTCAAAGATACTCTCTGAGACTTACTTGTCATGGGACCTGGGAAAATGACTTAACCTCTATTTCCTCATTTATAAAATAGAGATAATTGTTGAGATGATCAAAATGAGATGAGGTATTTAAAGGGCTATATAAACCTTACAACGATACAGAAATTGAGATGTTAACACTTCTATTTCTCGTCTCCATGACAACCCCTCAGATATCTGAACACGGATCATGTTCTCTTGTAAGTCTTCCCTTCTCCAGGAAAAAAAAACAAACAAACAGAAACAAACCAAAACAAGAAAACAACCTGCTGTTTCTTCCATTAGTCCTTACATGACATGATTGACATGATTTGTTGACGGTTCTACAGAACAGCTTTTTCTCCATCAGTCTTTGTGGGGTGGCTCATGGGCTTTCCCCAGAGAAAGAAGAGAGACTTTGCAGGTCCCCTGTGCACATACCTCCAGTGTCCACCAGCCAACGACTAGTATTGCCTTTGGTATCCCTGTCCTGAAGGAGAGCCACAACCTGCCCTCTCAGAAGAGTCAGAGCCAGATTTCCACTCCCACTGACGTTACTTGTCACTTGGTAGAGCTTGCTGGGGCCGTACTTGTTCACGAGGGTCTGGACCTGTCTTTCTGCAGCAGGCTGGAGTGGCTAGGCAAAGGAGAAGTTGTGAGGAGACATAGAATCACCCAGTATCCCAGCTGGAAGGGACACTCCCAGAAGACACCAAATCCAACCTACTCCTGAGCATTTCCCTTCTACGGCCTGATGAGTGTCCATCCAGTCTTTACTTGAGAGGGAATTCACTGCTTTCTCATCATGAGGAAGGTTTTATTTTTACTGAACTGAACACACCTCTTCATTCTGGTTGGCTTTGTCTTCTCAGGCAAACCCAACTATTGATAGACTGTGAAGAGTCCTGTGTTGAGAGTTAGGCTTTCATTCCAGACTACTCTTCATTCACTGGCTGACCTTTGGCAAGTGTCTTCTCCTTTCTGAACCTTAGATGTCATGTTTATAAAATGAGGAGCAGGACTAAGATGTCAGAATCTTGGAACTGAAAAAGAAGTAGCTTACTAGCCTCTTAGTCTAAACTTCTTTTCCCTTCTAACTCCACAGGATTAAGTGGTTTTGTTCTTGTTTTTGTTTTTTGGAGGCAATTGGGGTTAAGTGACTTGCCCAGGGTCACACAGCTAGTGTCTGTGGCCAGATTTGAACACAGGTCCTCCTGATTCCAGGGTCAATGCTCTATTCACTGTACCACCTAGCTGCCCCAGTGCTATAATTTTAATTGTGAAAATCCTCATAGAGCCAGTAAAGTTGTTCCCAAGATGGAAAACTAAACCAAAAGTGTGCAGTTAAGGTGGTATTTCACTATAGCAAAATCCTGCTTTTACAACCAATAAACATGCATTTGTTTCTACATCATGCACAGCCCTGTCTAAGCTAGGCATACAGGGGTTAGGGAGAGGGTAGGCCCACTGGGAATACTTACTTGTGTTATGGGAACTGGCAACACCTTCTCAAAGCTCTGGCGGAAGGAGTGAAGCTGGGCACTGGTCTTGCCCAGTGTGTCTTCTACCAGCTTCCTGAAGTCCGTCTCAGAAACATGGCTGTGGGGCAGCTGGGGAAAAGAGACTGAGGTCAGAGATGAGCCAGGAGAACAGGACTGGAAGAGATAGAAGAACGAGAAGATCCTTGTCCCACGCAACGTGTGCAAAATGATTGCTTATTGGACAGAATCATTTTCTATGTTCTAAGCAGGTAACTTGTTGAGCAGGTATTATTATTATTGGTCAGTCATGTCCAGCTCTTCATGACCCCATTTGGGGCTTTCTCGGCAAAGATACTGGAGGGGTTTGCCATTCCCTCTCTGGTGGATAAAGACAAAGAGAGGTGAAGTCACTAGTCCAGGTCACACACCTCCCAAGGATCTGAGGTCACATTTGAACTCAGGTCTTCCTGACTCCAGGCCCAGTGATCTATTCATGGGCTAGGTAGGACTCCGTGAATCCTACCCATTGATTCAGCTCTTATACTTATTCTAACTGTATGACGCTGGGTCAGTCACTTAACTTTGCCTCAGTTCCTCAACTGTAAAATGAACTGGAGAAGCCAATGGCTTACAAAGACACTCTAGTTATCTTTGCCAAGAAAACCCCAAAAAAGGTCACAAAAGGTCACGCAACTGAAATGACCGAACGAGAACCACAAGGCAATGATAGTTAATGGTTATAAATTCTGATTCCAAATAAGATCAATGTTATGGGAAAGATGAATCTGAGGTAATGGAGGGAACTGAGTCTTCCACTAGCAGAACTTCAACAGCTACCAACAAAACTGTCATCTATTGATTGACTACAGAAGAGAGACAAGGTTGTAAAGTAGTTTCTGTATGTGATATTGTTCCATACTCTACATATTTGTCCTGTAGCTTGGAAATATTGTTCTACAAACTAGAGACCATTCAGATATTGGGAAAAGGGATTGAATGGGAAGTCCCTTTATCTCTATTTCTTTTTTTTTTTGCTTTTTTTGGGGGGAGGGCAGTTGGGGTTAAGTGACTTGCCCAAGGTCACACGGCTAGTTTTTTGTGTTAAGTGTCTGAGGCCGGATTTGAACTCAGGTACTCCTGACTCCAGGGCCGGTGCTCTATTCACTGCTCCACCTAGCCGCCCCTATCTCTCTTAGTTTGGGGAAATTGGCCCTTTTTCCCCACAAGAATCCAATACCTTTTTGCATCCCTATTTGGCCTGTATCGAAAATGAGGCAACTTCAAAACCCTACCTAGAGAACCACAGGTCTTAAAGGCAATTCAAGTTTTCTAACACAGCACATCTTTGGGCAAAGAATGCATGTTCACTGTACTACCAAGGGGTTAGCCATTTATTTATGCTGAAATTGCTGAAGCAATGACTTATGTTCATTTAAATCCTGTCATCACGACATGGAGGTAACCTTGGATTCTTGAAGGATATACTATGGAACATAAACTCCATCAGGTCCTACCAGCCATCTTTGTCTCACCTGAGGACCAATGGAGCTAAGTGCAGGGCAGTTGGCCACCAGAGGGCAAAGCTTTGCCTAGCCATGGCAACTCATTCAACCTTGTACTAAATCAGGGAAGGATTATGGAATGCAGAGGAGGAGGAGGCATGGATGCTAATGAAATTATGGCTCTTTTGAAGTATTCAAGTACCGGTCTGTATGAGAATGGGATGATACTTCACTAGGATGAGATGGGGCAAACCTATGATGCTATTAGTCTGATCCATTCAGTCCAGGACTTTGCCTTCAATAGTAGCATAGGGTGAGCAAGCTGTGACAGAATATGGCTGGCCGCCATGATGCCAACCTCAAAGATTAGAGTTGTTCCCACCCCCAAACGTTCTCAAAAAACTATGCCAGATTTTTCATCCATGAATTTATCTAATATTTATATTTTGGCTTATGCCAAAACATAATTTTAGTTATATTTTATTATAATATTATAAATACCTTAAAGTTGTACAAGTTAACTGGATGAGTAACAGAACATTTCCTCTTATATATCATAACCTTGTCTTAGACAATGTGGCATGATGGACAGGGGGCCAGAATCAGGCCAGACAATTTGGCTTCTATCTTGTTTCTGATACATATTAGCTGGTCACTTAGCCTCTCAGTGCCTCACCCCGGACCCCACCTCAGGCACCTCTCTAAGGCACAGATGAGTTACTTTCCAGCATGTGTGGAGGAAGTCTCCACACTAGAAGTTCCCCTAGGCTGATGAAATCACAGGTCTGAATGGACAAAAACCCTTAGCTTACAAACTTCAAAAGATATTCCTGACTCCGGTATTTTTCCCTGAAGCAGTCTCAAGCATAGAACCTTCTTTGTGTCTGAAAGTTACAGGGCGCTTGTCGGGAGGATTTGGTATCCAGGAAAACTATTAGGGTCAAGAGGGAGTGGAGTGTGGTGGGGTAAAGTATCAGGTAGGCTACAGCTGGGCCTTTGTAGGCAGCAAACTGTTAACAAATCAAAAGTATGCACTTTCCCTCTGTATTGTTTCCTTAAACCAGTTCCAAGTGGCAATTCCCCACCCCAGGCTTGGTTTTCAAACTCTGAAGATACTTCCCTTTCCTGCCTAGCTCTCTGAAACAGCTACCTCTAAAATTTCTGACTTAATCTCTGCTTTGTTCAGAGCTTGCTTTCTTGGGTCCTTCAAACATGGTGTTTGACTTTCTTGCTCGTCATTGCTGACTCCCTAACTTGTCAATCACACTATTGCCTAGGATAGAGGTGGCCTCCTCCTCACCCCTTTAAGGGCATGGAGACAACAATTTCAGATTTTCATCCTGTTCTTAATCTCATCAACTGGGATTATTCCTGGAAAACAGGGACAAAAGAAGAAAGATCAGGTCATGGCCACCTGTATTCTCCACCTATCTGGAAGTCAGTTGAGTATTCCAAAATATCACAAAGGGTTTGGTAGATGGACGACTCCAGTTCTTGCTCAGAACCCAAAGGACCTGGAGGTCTTCCTTACCTGAGCCAGCTCTCCTTCGGCCCTCTGCAATACTTGCTGGGCAAGATCCCTCTGGAGAGCCATAAGCGTGTGCAAGATCTGACCCAGCCACTGTGTGGCCACCTGGTTAAAGCGAGGAAGCTCAGATACCAGTAGAGAGTTCAGGGCCTGGTAGGTGTGCCTGGCAGCTTCCTCTTCATAGGTCATACTGCCCATTTCAGCCAGTTTCTCTTCTATCCGCTCATAGTCCAGCAGTTTATCCAGACGCTTCTTGATCAGATTCTGAGGCCCCAGCAGGGCTTTGGACAGGTGACCCAACGGGTGGTACACTAGCCTTTCCAGCCGCTGCTTCTGTGGGAGAGAAGCATCATTCAAGAGATCCTTCCACCCCCTGGAGTATACAATCCAGGCAGGAGTTTGAGAACTGACTGTCTCAAGGCTTCAAGGACTCTCTTACATGGAGACAAAAGAGGGCATAGCTCCCAACCTCCTGATCTGAGGCAGACCCAAATCTGACTTATGCTACAAAAATGAGAATCTGTTTTAAAAGCTCCTTCCCAGCCTGAAAAAGATGATCAGTAAATTCTGCGTGTCTAAATCCCTTGCTCTATACCCTCGGCTTTTCAGCCCTCTCTATCCACAGATAGAAATAATAAATGTCTGATGATCATCACTACAACAAATACCACTACCACTACTACTACTACTACTACTACTACTACGAATAATAATAATATCACCACATTTTCATGCTGCTTTTCAAGAGTAATTTGTTTATGACAACTCTCTGAAGTAGGTCACAGATTCTAGATAAGGAAATTTAGGGGAGTTCTTCCCTGGAACCTTGATTTAAGGAGCAAACCCAGCCGTGCTTCGTCATCTTCAGGTCCACTCCACCTGACTTCCCATGCCTGGCTACCTCCCCTTCCCCCAACTTCTCAGCTCCCTTTTATGTGCTATCTTCTCCCTGAAGGCAGGAATTGTCTTTCTTTGTGTGTGTGTGTGTATGTGTGTGTGTCTATGTATGTATCTATGTATGTATTTATATGTGTGTTATAATAGATATACATATCTATTATATATCTATATATAATATATATAGATAGATAGATTATATATATATATGTATGTATTTATGTGTGTTCTCACTATGGGTAGAAAGAGCTCTGCTCCAGGTCCAAAAGAAAAGGACCAAAGCCAAGAAGGACAAGGAAGGGCTGAGAAAACCATACTCCTGCCTCTCCTCCCACGCTTTGTCTAGAACGTGCCAGAAATCTCTCTCCACCCTGGAAGCTCACGCCAGTCCTGGACTTAACACACGAGACGTGCCCTTATACTACAAGTTCCATCATCTACCTGAGAAAGAAGCAAGGGAACTTACAAATTCTAAGAAGACCAGAAGGTGCAGGTTTCTTGTGAGGCGGCAATACTGCTGCACGGCTCCCCCTTCCATCTCCAGATCACATTCATGTGGTTTGATCCTGAGGAAAGTCTGGGCCAGAAAAAGGGACAACACAGGGCAATGAGATTCCACAGACATGAGCTGGAAAAGGACCACGGGCATCCTCCCTTCCAGAATATGCCAACATTGGAGACAAGGATCAAAGGGAAAACAACAGAACTGAATGGTGAGAAACATAGATGTAGGATTCCGGTCAGGACTCCAACAGGATCCCTCAAGGACAGCTATTGACCAGAGCAGATTCCCTGAGTCTGTGCCAGTTTGAACCTACTCACCAACTGAGACAAGCCAAGAGGTTCTAAAACAGCCTCAGAAGTTGATCCCAGGAGGCCCATGGTATTCTTTGTTTAAAGGGCACTAGCTGACTCAAGCACTTGGTGGTTGATGGTCATTCTTTTTTCTTTTTTTTTGCTTTTTGGAGGGCAATTGAGGTTAAGTGACTTGCCCAAGGTCACATGGCTAGTTAAATGTTAAGTGTCTGAGGCTGGATTTGAACTCAGGTCCTCCTGACTTCAGGGCTGGCGCTCTATTCACTGCGCCACCTAGCCATCCCCTTGACAGGCTGGCACTTTGCTAGGAGCTGGACAAGAAGTTGGACAAAAGCTAGAAAGGAACTCCGAGTCCAACAGGTCCAACCTGTACCTGAACAGGGTTCATTGGGGAACATCATAGAGTCTATGTGTTGGAAAAGACCTCTGAGTCGGCCTGTACCTGAAGCAGGGCCACAGGACTTGAACTCTAGAAATTAACTAGTCGCTCTCAGCATCGCATTAATTTTTGGCTTCAATTCCCCATTAATCATTTTCATTCTGCCCTATCCAGGTCAAAAGATCTTTCTTCTTAGCGAAGAAAACAAGCGGAACAAGAGTTAAGGCATCCTATCCTGTCTCTGCCATCATCAGCCTGTCAGTGATAGGCAGGGGCCCTCCTCCAGCTCGGGTGCTCTTCTTATCCCCAACACAGCTTTAAAAACAGCACCCAGACGCCTTGTTGCTCTTAGCACGCCTCATGGTCTGGGAGCCCTGACCCTGGTTTGCAGGACCACGCAGCAACTTAGTATCGGCCGTCATCTGCCCTACCTTTAAGCTCTCTGCACTATGATGACATGTGGGGCCCCTACGGTCTCACTGGCACATAGAGCAGTTACCTCCAAATTCTCCAAGTACGACGCCACGTTGCTCTTGAGTTCATTCACGCACAACGTCACCCAGTTGAACTTCTCTTCCAAGTCATCAAACTCCCTGTCTTCAGTCTAAAATCCAGGTGATAAAAGTTACATTTCAATAATAATAATAATAATAATAATAATAATAATAATAAACTGATTGGTTGTATAGTGCTTTGAGATTTTGCAAAGCATTTCACATATGTTACTTCATCTGAGCTTTACAGCAACCCAGTCAGGTAAGAACCACAAATATTAATATACCCATTATATAGATAAGGAAATAACTACAGAAGGAGGTTAAGTAACTCCCCTATGGTCATATAGCTAGTAAGTACTGGTTTTCCTGACGCCAGTTCCAGAATTCTATTCATTATGCCATATTTATTAAGCAATTACTCTATGTAGAATGGGGCAGCAAGACAATTCAGTGGATAGAGGGCTGGGCCTAGAGTCAGTAGGACCTGAGAGCAAATATGACCTCAGATACTAGCTGTGACTTGGGCACAAGTCCCTTAACCTCTGTTTACCTAAGAGACAGCTAGGTGGCTCAATGGACAGAGTGCTGGGCCTAGAGTCAAGAAGATCTGAGTTCAAATTCAGCCTCAGACACTTACTAGGTGTGTGACCCTGGGCAAGTCACTTCACTTCTGTTTGCTTTAATCCACTGAAGAAGGAAACAGCCAACTACTCCAGTATCCTTACCATGAAAACTCCATGAACAGTACAGTCCATGGGGCCATAAAGTCAGACACAACTGAGCAAGAGAACAACAACAACAAATGTGTTCCTTATGCAACTTACAATATTATAACTGCCTAAGAGCAGGTGTTAAAATGAAGGGCTCTGTGAAATTCAAAAAGGGAGAAGTCAGCATCAAACTGAAAGCATCAGGGAAAATGTGATGAAGGGACGGGGATCTGAATTGTACCTTAAAGGCGGCTAGAACTTGGATGGTGGTAGAAGCAAAGACAGAGTAATGAGAACATAGGGCATAGAGGGGGGCTCTAAGGACGCCCCTTGGCTAGAGTTTACTGGGTACACAAAGGTTAGCAGCTAGTAAGAGAAAAGGCTTAAAAATTGTCTTAAGTTTGTAAAGGATCTTGAATGCCAAACTGTTTGAATTTTACTCAGTAGGTACTAGAAGCCATTCACTGAAAACTTTTAAGTCAAGAAGCTAGAAAGGAAACCTATTTTACAGACCAAATTTGGGACTTTCAGTCACCTAATCAGAATAGGAGCTATGTAAACAGTATTCAACCACTGCTCAGAAATGGCCAGAAGGAAGCATTAGGACACAGGCTCCAAAAGAATGTACAATGAATTAACAGTCTTCACTCCCACTGGGAATGAAGTCACAGAATAGCATTTAAAATAACAAACCTTCCCAAATATTTCCTCCCCTTTCTCATGAATCAGCTGGAATCAGCACAACATGTTGGAGAATAAGAGGTGTTTTCTGATCCAAACCCAATGACTATATAACAAATGTTCCTATAGGACCATTTAATCTTGGGGTGGGGGTAAGAGGGAAGGATCCCCAGGGGCCCTGGGAGTTTCCACAGAGATGAAATGGTACTGCATTGAGCCTGTCTTACCCTGGGGGAGCCTAGAATTTGAGAGCTGGCTGAGGGGAGAGCCTCAATGTGAGAAGCTAGGGCAGCTGAGGCCCCGTGGGGTCTTGTTGACATCACAAGTACTTTGGGGAACAGATTCCCAGGTGCTGACGTGAGTAAACTCAGGATGACCTAAGAGAAAACTCGGAGGTCAAGTCCTAACAAAGAAGAAAGGGCTCAAGTCATCAAAGTCAAGAATCAAAGTCTGAAGTCCACAGACTGAAGTCAGAGTCGATGCATCAGAAGCAGGCTCTTGTGGACTGAAGTGAAGGGTCCTTGGTGGTAACACTAGAGTGGTAATGGCAGTGCCAGGGTCTATGCAGAGTAGCCACATTTTGAAGGCCCTGGACTATTTTTGCTGACACCATCCCTTAGGGTCTTTAAAAGGTTTCCACTGGGCCATGTTCTGACAGTATCTGTCTCTTGAGGCTTTGGTGGACAAATTTAAATGTAAAAGCCTTTACTGAGGTTAATGCTCACTAAATTATAACTAGATCGCTCTTTAACTCCAGAACCACAGGCGGATTTATGTGGAACCACGGCCTCTCCACACTTTCTTCAGCTCGATCCCTAATCCTACTTATATACTGATACTCAGAATCACCCTCAGTTTCCCCCTCACACCATCCTTTTCCTTCTCTCCTTCCAGTAAAATGTAAACTCCTGGTCAGGGACAATTTAATTTTTGATTTTGTCTCCCCAGTACTTGGCATTGGGTCTTGCACATAGTAGGCAATTAACAAATACATAATGAATTGATTTTTCTAGCTATAGCCTTCCACATCCTGAACAGTTAACATCTTCCATACTTTTAGGATGACAAAAGAGATCAGAACAATTGAAATCTATATTCTCTAGTCCACAAGAGGCACAACCAGGCTTCTTATGGTGAGAGACAATATGATATAATGGAAGGAATACCAGTCTCGGAAGTGGAAGATCTGAGTTCAATGCCTCACTCCCCATTTCATAGGTGTTTGATTTGGGGCTCATATTATCTAGGTGAGCCTCAGTTTTCTCACCTATAAAACAGAGAGAATAAAAACTTGTACTACCTAATTCACAGGACTGTCACAAGCAAACTTTTTGTTAATAAGAACATACTATAGAAAAGTGAATTATAATTACATGTAGGGCAAGTGACATTCCCAGGACATTCACAACCTCTGAATCGCCTTCCTGCAGAGCCATAACTGGGGTGCTGTGTTCTGAGCTTTGCCACAGGTGCCAATATCTAAAGGGTAGTGCTTCTCAGGAGGGAGTGTTTCTCCCATATTGGTAGAAAGAAGAATGTCCCCTGCTAGGATTCAGACCCATAGAGGTGTGTAGGGGAAGGCAGGCCCCCAGGTAAAGACAAGAGAAAGGGTCATAGGACAGAGGACCAGAGAACGAGGAAGGGAAGGGACTTGCTGCCGCTTCATTACTGACTAAACTATCCTCTGTATCCACCATTCCCATCCCAACTATCTCCATGTTCTCCCCCAACTGCTTTTGCCCCACATAAAAAGAAGTGTTAGTTACTCATCCAAACTCTTCCTTCAGAACTTCCCACTACTGCTTAGAGGGCCCAAGACAGCAAGGTACCAGGAGATGTAAGTAACAAAGGACTCTCACCCTGGTCACAATCCCAGCTTCTTGCTTGAACAACTGACTTAGACGCAGAGTCTTCTTCGAGATAGAGTGTGTATTAATCCGGGCCAACCTCTCCCTGACTGTCAGATGCTCCAACTTGCTGTATTTAGTGGCTGTGGGGGAGTAAGGAACAGAGCAGGGGGGAAAGGGATGCATGAGAGAACAAGACTTTCCCTGAGAAGTTGGTCTAGGGCCAGTTTGGGGTCACTGCTTTGTAACAGAACACAACAGGGGAACAAATAAGGAGAGGCCTAGGGACCATAAAGACCAGAAAAGCGGAGACCTGAGGTCCTGAGCCCATAGAAGGGTGATAGGGGCTTCCAGGGCTGAGACGCCACTGTTGTAGTAGACAGAGCAGACTGTTCTTAGACAGTCTTGGGGTCATAAGAACTAGGCGTTTGAACCTCTACTCCTACTGGCCACATGGCTTTCGGCAAGTCAACCAACCACTGAGTCTTTGATTCTTCATCTATAAAATAGAGACCATGTTTGAACCCAAGCTCTGCCACTAGCTCACTCTCCCTACCTACTTTATAGACCCTAAAGCACTGTAATTATCATTATTATTAATATTGGGCTTCTCTGTGCTTGGGAAACTTTTTGTCTTTAGTGGATCACATTACCTCCTTAAAATTCAATTTCTTTGGAACCTGGAGTGGCATCAACTTGCCATTTTCAAATTCCAGGGTGCAGATAATCTAGAAGGCTGGGAGTCTTTCCCAAATGGCCAATATCCTTACCAATTTCCTTACGCCTCTTGTACTCGTTGATGTTGGAATTGACCTCTTGCATGGCTCTGGTGGCCCTCTCCAAGGTCTCATAGGCGTGGTCATCAGGCGATGTGTTCTCTAGGATCTTCTGCAGCAGTAGCGGGTATCTGGTCACCCGCTGCACAGGCATCACCAGCAAGAAAGTGAGACCTGAGGCTCCAGCCTGTGGCCTAAGGGAAAAAGTGGGGGTCAGGTAGACTCATGAACTGGAAAGAGATTTGGGACTAGGAATCAGAGACCATGTTTTAACCCCAGCTCTGCCACTAACTCACGGAGTAATCTTGGGAAAGACATATATTCTCTCTGGGTCTCTTTTTTTCCACTTGTAAAATGAAGAGACTGAACTATATAAGGGAGTCTGTGAACATTTTTTTGGGTCACGGACCCCTTTAGCAAACTGGTAAAACCCAAGGATGTTTTTAAATGCATAAAATAAAATATATAGGATTATAAAGGAGGCCATTCACTTTGAAATACATCTATCAGTATTCAAAGAGCAAGTTCACAGACTCTAGGTTAAGAACCCCTGAACTAGAAAATTACTAAGGGCTTTTTCAGCCCTAACATTCAGTGGGGATGTGGTGAAAGAAAACTGGAAGGATCATCACTTAGCAAACCCCAAACCTGTGTTACCCTCCCTCTGGGGAGAGGGGGATGGGCTGGTCAAAGGTTTAACAGCAAGCTCTTCAAAACATAAACACGCACGACAGGTTTTCAAGTCTACTCTGCTGTATTCCACTTTTCTCTGTCACTTTATTGTGTCAACAATCAACAGAACAATAAATCCAGTCCTGCCTTGTAGGGTTTGCCTATTTCCAAGGTACAAGTGTTCACATTTTAAAAATCAGCTCTTGAGAGAAGGTTCAAGCTGGCTTCAGCATACCCTTGGTTAACCCCACTACCATCTGCCTTCTGTATTCCTACTTCTGTGTAAGACCACTGAAGAAAATCATAAATCAAATTGAATAGGCCCTCAATAAAAGCCATACTTTTATTCTTCCTTTTATTTGATTCTTCATTGCATTTTCCACACTGGCTGTTCTAAAATTTCTCTTTTTCCTGAAATCTCCTACCACCCTCCCCGCCTCTTTGTTAGCAGATGATTTTTACCTCCTACTTCACTGAGAAAATAAGGGCCATCTGTTGTGTACTTCCTCTCTCCTTCCTTATCCTGAACCTCAAAATCCTACTGAATCACCCTCTTTCTCTCCTTTGATTTAGTCACTGATAAACAGGTGTTCCTTCTGCTTGCCAAGACCAGTCCCTCTTCCTGTGTCCTCCCATTCACAGCCACATTCCTAGGGGAAAACATGTCTACAATCATTTCTTCTACTTCCTTTCTTCCTCCTACTTGGCAATCTAGCTTCCCACCCAATCACTCTTATCTTTTGATCAAAATTATTCTCTTCCAGGTTATCAACAATCTCTCCAAAGTTACCAACAATCTGTTCATTGTTCCATGCAATGGCCTTTCTTCATTCCCCATTCTTTTTGACCCCTCCCTCCTCCTGAATACTCTCTCCTTCATCAATTTTCATGACACTTCTCCCTACTTTACCCACTGTTTTACCATTCCTTCAAAGTTTCCTTTGCTAACATCTGTGTCTCACTCCCAACCATGGGTGTTGTGACATTTAAAAAATTCAAGAGACATAGTTTCTGGGTAATTAGTCATTTTATTAATAATTCTAGTATTTTATTACTAAAAGAAGTCAGTGGCACTCTCAAATGCCAAAAACCCCTGGTGGAACCCATTCAATACTTCTATGCCCTTGGAAGGGTAGGTGTTCCTGAGGGTGGCAATCAACTCTGACTGGTTAGCAATTGATGAGAAAATAAATATCATAATGAGATGTGGGCTTATTCTAATGAGGATCTTGGGGGTACATGACTTAGATCACCCATGTCTTAGTCAAAGAGATTTATCACCTTCCATATTACCCATGTGACAAAAGGGAGAATCTACATTTTCATAGATCTGTCTTAGTAAACACAATCAATAGGAATTCATCTATTGGCTTAAACTTAGAATTTCTTTCATTGTCTTTGATTAGATCTTAGCCTGGGTAAGTTTTTGGCCCAAGATTTCTCACACTGGTTGATTTCTGGATGATTAAGTAGGAAAAAAAAAAGATAAATACCTTGGTCTTAATTCAATAATTAGTTATTAAATACAAGAGAGAAATAACATTTCTTTCAGTGTTCTACAAGTCCAGAGTCTCTATTTTCTCTCTCAGTAGTTAAGTCAGCTTTTAATTACCATCTCAATGTAAATGACCACCAAATCTATTTAGTACCAAACTATGGGAATATGAATAGTTAATTTGGTTATACTCTTCCTAATCAAGAGAACCACCAATAAAACTGTTAGTCACATATACTTTTGGGGGGCTCTTGTAATATTGGAGCATAGGGCTTAATAGATAAAATGTTTGATTCTGGATCTGAAACTGTGGATTTGAATAGTCTTTGGGTCACTTGGACAGAGAGTTCAAAGGCAGTGAAGTAGCCCAGTGGGTTGAGCACTAGGCAGAGAAACAGCAAAGCTTGAGTTCAAATGTGACCTTAGTCGCTTACTAGTTGTATCACTCTGAGTAAGTCATATTAGTCTATGTTTGCCTCAGTTTCCCCAACAGGAAAATGGGGATCACAATAGCACTTACCTTTCAGAACTGTTTTAAGGATTGAATGAGATAGTATTTGTAAAGTGCTCACCTTATTCCTTTTCCTTTCCTTCCCTTCCCGTGTTCCTTTTTCCAATGCCCAGCACAAATCCTAGCACAGTCCCTACAAGTACTAGAGACTAAGTGTTTGTTAAACTAAGGCAAACTGCTGGAAAATAGGCAGCCCCCAAGAACCCCTATAACATCAATAACTCATTTCCCCCAAAGCAGAAATTTAACTTCTCTACAATGAAGGAGTATAACTTCCTGGCATCTCTGGAACAGCTCAAGGATATCACCCAGAGGCAGCAGAAAGAGAGAGACTCCGGAATTTCAAGGCATGGGTTCTGTTTCTGCTATTCATTTAGTGTGTGACACTAGTCAAGCCCCCTCCCCAGCCCCCCATTTCTACATCTACATAATGAGAGGCTTGCACCAGATAAGCTAAGCCTAACAATTCTGCAAATCTAAGACAGGCTTGCATTGGAATGTGTATGCTTACTTTCATATACCTTCACCTCTGCAGTTTTTGAGTTGACTGTGCATTGGGTGGTATTAAAGCTTAAAATTCATGAGTCATTTCTCAGATAACCATGGGAATAGATTAGGAGACTCCTTGGTTTAGACCCCACTTCCACCAACATGGGTTGCTGCATAGCTTTCCACATAGAAACAGAAAGCAGAGGTTGGCTAGGAAATGCTGACTACAGGTTTGCTTTTCAGCAAAAACAGGGCCCACCCAGTCTTTTCAGTAAACAGTCCTCCAATGTTACACAAGGGTGAGGCAGGCCTTAGAAAGGGACAAATGACTGTCTGTTAGATAACTCAGACAGAACCTCCTTAGCTTGATGGAATGCTTCCCATTGGCATTTCTTCTTAAAGGCAAAGCCTTTTATTTTCTGGAGAGAGAGAGGAGATGGGGAAGAGGGAAGAGACATGAGAGAGAGGAAGTAATAGAGAGAGAAAGGAAAAAGAGAAGGACGAGAAAGGGAGGAGGAAAGGGAGAGGAAGACAAAGAGAAAGAGGGGGAGAGGAGAGAAGACAAGAGGGAAATGAGGAGGGGGAAAGAGAGGGAGAGAGAGAGAGGAGGAAAGAGAAAGGGAGAGGAAGAGAGGGAAAGAGAGGGAGGGAAAGAGGATAGAGAAAGGGAAAAGAAGAGAGGGAAAGAAAGGGAGAGAGAGGAGGAGAGAGAAAGGAGAGGAGGATAGGTATAGAGAGAAGAGAAAGGGGAAGAGAGAGGGAAAGTTGAAGAAAAGGTGAGGCAGGGGGAGTGAGAAGGAGAGGATTAGCCTAGAGCCCTAGACTCTAGATTCTAGGACCTAGAGGGTAGGAATCAGCAGAACTAGTGGTCTAGGGCTTTTACTCTTAGGAATTCTCTTCATAAACCATTTTGAACTCCTTCCCAGGGCTGTTGAGGGGAAGGTGATTTCTACTGTAAGCACTGTATAAATGTGGGTGACTGTTAATGTTCTTAATTTGTAGAAAGTTGCAGAACAAATGGGCAGAGAAGGCTAAAATGGATTATAATCATATGACAACAGCAGCTGATCTTCAATTAAAAGTGAAAAATCAGATGTGTTTTGATCGCCTGTGCAAAAGGAAGGTAACATCATCTAATAAACTGGAAACTTTGGATGTGATCATCTATGTTAGGAATATGGGCTCAAACTATATTATGGAGAATGTTGTCCTCATTATAGCTTATGGACAATGAGTTAACCAGAGAATATTTCATTCCCTCTTTGGTCTTGATCATCACTTGCTGCCCCAGAATGAACGTAGACTCTCAAAGTATAACTATGCCTTGAGAAGAAATATGATACCCAACTTTCAGGAGACTTTTCCAGCCCAAGTGAGAACTGGGGTACAGGCTGAACCACTATTTATTGTAGTATTTATGCATTTTAAACCATTTAATTTGTATAAAACTGGGCTACTGTTTTTAAAAGGTTCCTCTTTTTTTTGATGCATCAGTGATGAAGTTTTTGAATGACTTCATTTTACTCATAAGCCCTATGGTTTTTATTGTGAGATCCTGCGTGGTGAATTTTAGGAATTCATATGTTGCATTATAGCAAATCTGACTATAATTATAAACTTTTCACAGCTCTACTCACATATACTTCTGACCAAGTTGTAGTTGTTATGAACTTCCCAAAGACTGTAGCCATGGCTAGCAATGTAGAATCTTAGAGCTAAAGAGGTGTTTAGAGGTCTTCTCTTCCTTTCCCTCCCCATCAATGCAGGAATTTCATTTACTACAAGAGGAAGTCAACTAAGCTCTGTTTGAACATCTCCAGGAACATAGCAACCCCTTCCACTGTCAAAACAACTCAGGCACTCGTTAGAGCCCTAAAATGACTCTGAGGAACTCCTGCCAGGCTCCTTCCTCTGGGGTCAAACAGAACAAATACAATCCCTTATCTCTAGGACAGGCTTCAAATATTTGACCCTGCCCCCCAAGTCTTCTCTTCTCCAAACTAAAAACTCTAATTCTTTAATTTCCAACTTGTTAATTTCCCTTTCAAAATGTGGTACCCAGACACTGTCTGTCAGGTGTGATATGACCAGGGTGGAAGACATTTGGACAACCAGTTCTATGGAGAGCCGTCTTAACAGATGGTACAAAGTTTAAATATTTGCTTCTAGCTTCTTCCTACCTCTTACCCAACCCTCCCTGGTGTTTCAACTCACACCAGTGCAGTGATGACATCTTGAATTGCCTTCTGTAGCGTGGGTACCTTCTTATATGACTCCACCAGGACCAAGGCCTGATCATAGCTGGTACAGTAGACCTTATAGGCGCTCTCCATCTCCTCTTGGAATTCCAGGAACAGATTACCTAGTGGCCCAAAAATATGGATAATGATTTTTCACAAGGCATATTTCTTTGTTTAACTCATTACACATACAACAATAATCCCTTTCATCCCACCAAAAAAAAAATCCACTCTAGAGTACTCTCAAGGATTATGGTTCAAGGGCCAAATTTCTTCCCATGGAGATTTCTAAGGACTTGTTTTACAAAACAAATTCAGGGCTTTTGTCATCTAATCATAGTGCTAGTCCATAAGTAGCACCATCAAGCCTCTGTTCTAGCAATATCCATTGTACCTACAAGCATAAGGCATCTGTTATTATGGATTGTTAGTGAGCCCTGCCCAAACTACATCAGTCTTTCCCAGGATCACCCATACTCTAGAATGTGATATCCATTCCATCTCTGGTTTCTTCCTGATTCACAGTTACTGAGCAAGTTGATCCCACAGCTTATAATTTATCTACTTCATGGTCCCAGGCCAACAGGCAGCCTGATGTGGTAGATCCAAAGACCTAGTCAAGGTTGTAGTCACAAACCACCATAATGAAATCAGGATAGTTGGCTGAATTCTGCCAAGTCAGTATGGTAGGATGGAAAGAGAACCAAACTGGGAGTCAGAAGACCAGGACTTAATTCTGGCTGAGGCACATACTAAGTATTCTAAATCATCTTAAACAATAGCATTGCCTAGCTGAAGCATCAGCTTTATTCCCTGTAAAAATGGAGAGAATAATACTTGTTGCAACTTCCCCACAGGGTTGTTGGGACAATCAATTATTTTAATGGGTTGAAAGCATTTTGTAAACCAAGAAACTCTATATAAATGTGAGCTACCACCTAGTTCAGGCCCTCATCGAGGTCAGGCATGACTCAGAGGCCTTTTACCAGCCTGGTTCACCTTCCTGACTGCAGGCCCAGCACTCTGCCCATTGTACCAGCTAGATGCCAGATAGATTGGAAATGTAGATAATAAGAGTTGAGGAGGTTGATGAGCAACAAGGTATGAAGCAAGTGCATTTGAGGGGACATTGGCATCTAATGGAAGGTCTCAAGTACAAAGATGATTTAGAAGGTTTTCCTTTAAGCTTTTATGAAGCTTTGGCCCTGTGATCCCAGAGTTGAACACAACAGCTTCCGAATCCCTCTCCTATGTGACAACTGTCTTCAAGTGTTTAAAGGGCTCTCATATTTACACTAAGTCTTCTCATCTCCAGGCTAGTTATGCCTAGTTACTTGACCTGGTCCCTGTAGGACATGGTTTCACCTTCTCCACCAAAGACCATCAGTAAAGGCAACGCAAACACTTGTTGGAGATGTTTAACTAAAATTAGATTAAAAGAATTCACATTCATACTTCGGGTATAGAATAGACCAGATATCGTTTAAGATTTCTTTCCATTTTATGATTCTATGGTTTTGTGATTTAATAATCACTAACATTTACTATGTTCCAGGCACTAAAACTTTACAAAGATCTCATTGGACCTTCCCAACAACTCTGGGAAGGAGGTGCTGTCAGTGTCCTCATTCTATAGATGAGGACACTGAGGCAAACAGAAATTAAGTGGTTTGCCCGGGTCACACGTCTATAAGTACCTGAGGCCAGCTTTGAACTCAAGCCATCTTTCTTCCTTACTCCAGGCTCAGCACTCTACCCACTGGGCCACCTAGCTGCTCTTTTTGTCCAGGAATGGACAAAAGCTAGCAAAAGCTAGCAAATGTTAGCCTAGACTAGAACCTGGGTTTCTGATTCCCACTCTTTCATATCTCCCAACAAAGCATTTTTAAAACTCCACAAGCATTTATTTAACACCTACTGTTTGCCTAACATTGTTCTAGACCAGCAGTTCTCAACTTGTGGGTCGCAACCCTTTTTGGGGGGTCGAATTATCCTTTGACAGGGGTCACAGGGGTTGCCTAAGACCATCAGAAAACACATATTTCCAGTGGTCTTAGGAGCTGAGACATCCATCCTCTGTCTACAGGCAGGTCTGCCCACATACAGATACGCCCATGTGCGAGTATTAAAGGATCGCAGTATTAGGAAGGTTGAGAACCACTGTTCTAGACAATAGGGATGATACAAAGACAAAAAAATTAAACAATTCCTGTCTTCAAGGAATTTATAGTCGGTTGAGAAGACAACATAAACACATACAAATATATAAAAAAAATGCAAAGTAATTTTGAAGAGAGGAATAGGCACTTGTAGTTAGGGATATTAGGAAATATCTCAGGTAAGCAATGGTGCTTTGGACTGAGATCTGTAGGAAACTAGAGATTATGAGAGACAGAAGTGAGCAGGGAATGAATTCCAGGCATGGTAGGACAACCTGGACAAGGGAGATGGAATGGCTTATATGAGGAATATTATATATAAAGTGGGTTTGGCTAGACAAAAGAGGATACAAAATGAAATCATCTAAAATGAGATTAGAACAGTAGACTGAACACAGGTGCTGAAAAACTCTAAGTGACAGAGGAGATCTATACGTGATCCTGGAAGGAACACGGAGCCAGTAGTTTCTCAAGCAGGGAACTGATGTGGTAAGAACTATGGTTTTGGAAAGATGGCTTTGGCTTGGATGATGGGTTGGAGATGGAAGATACTTCAGATAGCAGGATGAATTAGGAGGCTCTTGTGATAGTTTGGGGCAGCTAGATGATTCAGTGGAATGCCAGGCCTAGAGTCAGGAAGACTCATCTTCCTGAGATCAAATCTGGCCTCAGACACTTACTAACTGTGTGACCCTGGGCAAGTCACATAACCACTGTCTGCCTCAGTTTCTTCAACTGTAAAATCAGTTTAATAATAGTACCTACCTCCCAGGGTTGTTGTGTAGATCAAACGAGATATTTGTAAAACATCTAGCACAGTGTTGAGCACATGGTAGACATTTAGTAAATATTTCTTTCTTTCTCCTTCCCTTCCATCTCAGCTACACATAGGGATGGCCATACCTTTGATGGTCATCATGCACAAGGGTGACACCTGCACAATGCACAATTCTAAAAAACTCCTCTATCTGATCGTAGCTCCTGATCTGCCATTTCTACCTGTGCTTCACCCTCCCTGAACCTACACTCTGTCCTTACCAATCTCTCATCATTCCACCCTTCCTTAATCTCAGGCCATGACCTCCTGCTCCAGCCTTACTTTCTTCCCTTCAAAATCTTTATCCATTAGGTTTCCAGTTCAACTTTAAACCATTCCATGCTCTTGAATTCCTTGCTCCATTGTCTATCAGTGCTCATCCCTTTCAAGATTCCAACCATGGACATCTTCCATTATCATCCTACTCACTCCTGTCTGTGTTACTCGAATGACACTGGAGGGAGACACAGAATCATGCTCACCGGGTCCACCCTTCTATATGCTCTGTACTCTCTCCTAGCTCCTACTAATTGCTTCTCTCACCCACTACCTACTGAATCTGTTCAAAATCTCTTTTTAAGCCACCTATGATTATACCTACCTCTTCCCTCCTCAGCAGAAGGCTTTGCTTCATGCTTCACTGAAAAAATGGCAGCCATCTGTCACAAAGCTTTCTTTAGGCCTCAGTTCCACACTTCGAATCACTTTGATATCACCCATTCTCTCTTCCTTTGATTCAGAGGAGGAGATGGTCTTTTTTCTTGTGATGTTAACCCCTTCCACTGATGCCTTTGATCTCATCTTTTTCCATCTTTTCTAGAAGTTTGTCCCTTCAATCATTCTCTCATTCCTTCCCTAATTTTCACACTCTCTTTATCCACTGGCTCATTCCCTGCAGTGTGAAAATATGTTCAGATATTCCAATCCTTAAATTACCTTCACTTGATTCAGTTATCCCCCGCAAAGTACTGTTGTATTCTCTTCCTGTGAACACCCAAACTCCTAGAAAATGTGTGTCTATACTAGTGGCTTCCACTGTCTCCTCTCCCACTCGGTTTTCAGCCTCTTAGAATTTGGTTTCTGTCACCAATGAAACAGTTTTTCCAAGGTCAGTAATAACTTCCTTCTTGCTAGATGCAATGATCTTTTCTCAGCACTTACCCTTCTAGGCCTCTCACAAAGCTAAAGGATCTCAGAGTTTTAAGGAACCACCTAGACCAACCAATACCTGGCCAAGAGTGCTCTCTACAACATCCAGCTTTCTCTTGAAGACATAATCAGTCAACCCACTCTCCTTTTTTGGAGAGCTCTAGTTCTGAGGATCTTTTCTCTTGCACCAAGCCTAAATCTATGTATTTGAAACTTGCTGTTTTGTTCTACCCTCTGCGTCCAAGTAGAGTAAATGTAACCCTTCTTTCACACAACAGCTTCTCAGATACTTCAAGATAGTTTTCATGTTCCCAAATCCTTAAGCCTCCAGGTTTAACACTCTAAGGTCCTTTGGTCCTCATGTGGCATGACCTTGAGGTCTTTTGCCAACTTAGTTTATCAAAGTCTTTCCTAAAATGTGGTACCCAGAACTAATAATAATACTTCTGATATGTTCTGACCAGGGCAGAGGAGAGTGGACCCATTATCTCACTTTGTGACCCCATCTGTGATTTCCTTGGCAGAGATACTGGAGTGGTTTCACCATTTTCTTCTCCAGTTCATTTTACAGATGAGGAAATTGAGGCCAACAGAGTTAAGCGACTTGAACAGGGTCACACAGCTAATAAGTGTCTGCAGCCAGATTTAGGCTTGACGTAAGAACAAATATCCTCAGGAAGATGAGTCTTTCTGATTCCTTGCCCAATGCTCTATCCACTTCACCACCTAGCTTCCCCATTATGATCCTCTTAATGAAGTCTAAGCTGTACTGTCCATAAAGAAAACTAGTATTGTTGCAAAAACATTCAGCAGAGAATTTCATGGCCAGTAAACTTGGGCTACAAGCAATTTTGCCCTTTTGGGCTAATATGTCATACTGTTAGGCCTGTCCTAGTTTGCAAGGTGACTATGTCTTAATTGCACAATTCCATTACAAAGAAAGGAATGATTAAATGGTTAATAACAATTAAGGGACCCAGAAAAATAGTAGTAAAAGATGATTTCTTTCTCAGGAAGCAATCTAGAGTGGAAAAGGTATATTTAGTTTTGTTATGACATTTGAAAAATCACAAATAAGTCTTGGAGAGAATCCAAAGGGATAAAAGATATATTTAAAAGTAAATTGATGAAAGGTTAACTGAACCAGACTTGTTCAGTACAATAAAGCATGCTTTCCAGTACAGTGAAGTTCTGTCACTATCAAACAGCATAGTTATTAGGCACTCACACTTTGGTGGCAACTCTCTATAGAAATACACAGAGGAATTCTAGCCAAAATTATTCAGTGATCACACAACGGAAACTATAGCCTTTCATTACTGCTCTAGGAGAAAGTTGAACTAAGGAGCTTGAAAAGCCTCATCATTTGACACTGTTGAACAACACCTACCTCTGGAATCGCTGCTCTGGGTTTTTGGGACTCAACATGGTTATGCTTCTCTTTCTACCCACGTGACCGATTCTTCTCCATGTCCTTTGCATGAGCAAGGGGACAGAAAGGGAATAAGCATTTATATAAGCACCTATGATGTGCAGGCACTGTCCTAAGTGCTTGTTGTTGTTGCTTTCAGTAACGCCTGACTTCTCGTCTGGAATCTTCTTGGCAGAGATACTAAAGTGGTTTGCCATTTCCTTCTCCAGCTCACTCCACAGATGAGGAAACTGAGGTAAACGGTGAAATGACTTGCTCAGGGTCACACTGCTATCCTGAAGTCAGATTTTAACTGATTCCAGGTCCAGAACTCTATCCAATGCATCTCCTAACTGTCCAGAAGTGAAATGTGGGTGCTATTAATATCCCCATTCTATAGTTGAGGAAATTAAGGCAAACAGAGGTTAAGGGACTTGCCCTGGGTCACACACAAGTATCTGAAGTTGGATATGAATTCAGATCTTCCTGACTCTAGGCCCAGCATTGTATCATCCACGTATCAGCCTCTATGCCTCATCAAAGTATGGGTCCCATACACATCCCTAGGTCCTGAGTCATCTTCTCTTTTTTTCCTCTACATTCTATCTTTTGGTAATCTCATCAGTTCTCATGGATTCAATCCTCTTTTCTACCCATACGAGTCTCAAATCTATATATTTAGTCATCCTCTCTCTCCTGAAAGTATATTTCCAATTGCTTTCTGGAATCTCTACCAAATGCACCATAGATCTCAAACTCAAAACATTCAAAATCTAACTAATTCCCTCCCCCCACTTCTCCTTATATCCCTTTTTCTTTTTCTTTTTGGAGGAGAGAAGGCAAGGCAATTGGGGTTCAGCGACTTGCCCAAGGCTAGTAAGTGTTAAGTGTTTGAGGCACATTGGAACTCAGGTCCTCCTGACTCCTCTGCCTCTGGGTACTTCTAGTTTCCTTTTAAGTTTAAGAGCTACCTCCTTTAGGAGGTCTTTTTTGATTCCCTCCATTATTCATGTCACCCCTTCCAATGACTTTGTATTCATTTTGTACATCTTCTGCATTTATTCATTGCAAACAGTTGTTCTGTGAACATGTTGTTCACAATAGAATTTACATTCCTTTGAAAGCAATGGCTTCTCATTTTTGTATTTGTATGCCAAGTACCTAACACAGCACCTAAAACATAATAAGAAACGCCAGAAGATAAAACCAAAAGAACAAAACAGTACCGAAAAACAATAAGCTTGTTCATTCACTCCCAATTATTAAAGTTGGCATGGGCTGCAGTGGGACATAATAGGTCTCTTTTCATTTGAAATAGTCAAGGAGAGATAGAATGACTAGTTGGCAGGGAATGTATAGAAGAGATTCTCAATCAAGTATAGGTTGGATTGTGGCTTGCAAGGTCCCTTTTCGCTCTGAGATATTTGAACTCTAAAGTCCCTGAACTAATTTGTGTGTCATAACATTTCTGTCGCCACAATCAAGTATTTATGACTCTGAATCCCTTCTTTAACTTTTACCAACCCGGAGCCATTTCTATTATATGGATTATATGTA
>CM053595.1:24350800-24361662 GCA_028646575.1 Pseudocheirus occidentalis | reverse complement strand
AAACCACAGAAATTATTGCCCCAGAGAAAAATTTTAAGCAGTAAAGGCTTAGGAACCCTGGAGGAAGGGTGTGGCTAAGGTCCCGCCTCAAAATGGGAAGAAATCAGGCTACAAAGACAAAGACTCTGGAATCCTATTACTGCGAGAAGAAGGAAACCAAACTCAAAAGGAGAGAGCATTGACTCCACACCCACAGCTGAAGTCTCAACAGGATTGTGACCTGGTCTCAGGCACAAAAGGCATTCCTAGATGAGCTCAAAAATAACTTTGAAATCCATGTTAGATAGGTAGAAGACAAAATCAATGCTTCTTGTAAAAACAAAATTGCAAAATTAGAAAAAACATTACAACAAAGAAAACAGCTCCCTAAAAAGTAAGATGTGTGAGCTAAAAATGAAATCTGAACATATGGAAAAGGAGCTCCAAAAACTAACCAAGAAGAAAAATTCGCTAAAAATTAGAATCAACCAAATTAAAGCTAATGACTCTATGAGGAACCAAGAATCAGTCAAACAAAACATCAAGACTGAAAAATTAGAAAAAGAGGTAAAATACCTCAATAGAAAAATAAATGATTTGGAAAACAGATCCAGGAGAGATAATCTGAGAATTATTGGTCTACCAGAAAATCATGATGAAAAAATGAGTCTGGACAATGTCTTCCAAGAGGTCATCAAGGAAAACTGCCCTGAGATCCTAGAACCAGAGGGTAAAATAGAAATCGAGAGACTCCACTGGACACCTCCTGAAAGAGATCCCAAATTGAAAAGTCTGTGAAATGTTGTGGTCAAACTCCAGAACTATCAGGTAAAGGAGAAAATACTACAAGCAGCCAGAAAGAAACAATTCAGATATCGCAGAACCACAGTGAGGATCGCACAGGATCTGGCAGCTTCAATGTTGATAGACTGGAGGAACTGGAATATGATTTTTTGCAAGGGAAAAGAGCTCAGGTTACAACCAAGGAACACCTATCCAGTGAGACTGAGCATATTCTACCAGGCAAAGAGATGGACATTCTGTGATATAACAGAATTCCAGACCTTCCTTATGAAAAAGCCAGAGCTCAATGGAAAATTCAACCTCCAATTACAAGACTCAAGAGAGACATAGAAAGGTAAATAAGGAAAACACACACACACACACACACACACACAACCTGCTATTTAATGAGAACAAACTGTTTACATGTCTATATGGGAAGCTGATAACCCGGTAATATCGTGAATTCTATAGCTATGGCAACATCTAAAAGGGATATAGATAAATAGAGGTGGTGGATATAAATTGTACAAAATGATCATAAAAAACCTTATTACGAGACTGCAATGGAAAAAGAAGACAAAATGTAGCAGAAAAGGGTAAATTATGCCACACAAAGAGGCATAAAAACATTATAGTCAAGGGAAAGAAGGGAGGGAGATGAGCATTATATGAACTTTTCCCGTATTGGCTCTGGTGCAAGGAGGGAATAACACTATCAGTTAAGTATGGGACTCTATAAAGAAGAGACATAAAACTTATCAGAATAGAGGGAAAGAGGGGAGGGAAAGGAGCACTGCATGAAATCTAATCTTGTCAGTCTTTGTTTGAGAAAGAAAAAACATACTACATTAAGTATAAAAATCATCATATCCAACAGGCAGTAGGAGGGTAGAAGGGCTAAGAAAGGGGGGTGTTTTAGAAGGGAGGGAAGAAGTAGTAAGGGAGAAGGGTCGGAAAAGGGAGGGGGGCTGATAAGAAAGGAATACTGAGGAAGGCTGCAGTCAAAAGTAAAACTCTTAAGAAGGGGAAGGGAGAAGGTAAAAATAAAAGCATAAACAGGGGAAGGAATAGGATGGAGGGAAAAACACAGATAGTATTCATAACTGTGAATGTGAATGGGATGAACTATTCCATAAAATGGAGGCGGGTAGCAGAATAGATTAAAAACCATAATCTTACAATATGCTGTTTTACAAGAAACGTATCTGAAAAAGGGGGATATACACAGGATAAAGGTAAAAGGCTGGAGTAAAATATACCATGCCTCAGCTAAAATTAAAAAAAAAAGCAGGGGTAGCAATCCTTATCTTAGACAAAGCAAAAGCAAAAATAGATCTAATTAAAAGAGATAAGGGAGGAAACTATATCCTGCTAAAAGGCACCATCAAAAATGAGGCAATATCATTACTAAACATTTATGCACCAAGTGGTACAGCATCCACATTCCTAAAGGAGAAATTAAGGATGCTAGAGGAAGAAATAGATAGCAAAACTATTCTAGTGGGGGACTTCAATCTCCCCCTATCTGAGATTGATAAACCTAACCTCAAAATAAATAAGAAAGAAGTTAAGGAGATAAATAGAATCTTAGAGAAGATAGATATGGTAGACCTCTGGAGAAAATTGAATGGGGATAAAAAGGAATATACTTTCCTCTCAGTGGTACATGGCACATATACAAAAATCGACCACGTACTAGGGCATGAAAACCTCACAATTCAGTGCAGAAAGGCAGAAATACTAAATGCATCCTTCACAGATCATGATGCAATAAAAAATTATATGTAATAAAGGGCCATGGAAGGATAGATGAAAAACTAATTGGAAACTAAATAATTTAATCCTAAAGAATGAGTGAGTCAAACAAGAAATTACAGAAACAATCAAAAACTTCATTCAAGAGAATGACAATAATGAGACAACATACCAAAACTTGTGGGATGCACCAAAGGCAATTCTTAGGGGAAGTTTTATATGCCTGAATGCATACACGAATAAAACAGAGAAAATGGAGATCAATGAATTGGACATGCAATTGAAAAAGCTAGAAAAAGAACAAATTGAAAATCCCCAATTAAATACTAAATTAGGAATAAAGAAAACCAAAAGAGAGATGAATAAAATTGAATTCAAGAAAACTATTGAATTAATAAATAAAACTAAGACCTGGTATTATGAAAAAGCCAATAAAATAGATAGACCTTTAGCTACTATGATAAAAAAAGAAAGAAAACGAAATTATGAATGTCAAAAATGAAAAGGGAGAATCTACCTCCAATGAAGAGGAAATTAAAACAATAATTAGGAATTATTTTGCCCAATTGTATGCACATAAATTTGACAGTCTTGGTGAAATGGATGAATATTTACAAAAATACAAGTTTCCTAGACTAACCAAAGAGGAAGTAAGCTACTTATATAACCCCATCTCAGAAAAAGAAATTGAACAAGCCATGAATGAAATCCCTTGGAAAAAAATCTCTAGGGCCGGATGGCTTCACTAGTGAAATCTACCAAACATTTAAAGAACAACTGACTCCAATACTTTACAAACTATTCAGGAAAATTGGAGAAGAAGGAGTCCTACCAAACTCTTTTTATGAGACAAATATGGTACTGATACCTGAATCAGGAAGAGACAAAACAGAGAAAGAAAATTACAGACCAATTTCCCTTATGAATATAGATGCAAAAATTCTAAATAATATATTAGCAAAAAGACTACAGCAAATCATCATGAGAATAATACACTTTGATCAGGTAGGATTTATTCCAGGAATGCAAGAGTGGTTCAATATCAGGAAAACTATCAGTATAATTGATCACATCAACAACAAAACCAGCAGAAACCACATGATTATCTCAATAGATGCAGAAAAGGCTTTTGACAAAATACAACACCTATTCCTATTAAAAACAATAGGAAGTATAGAAATAAATGGAATCTTCCTTAAAATAATAAGTAGCATCTATCTAAAAACCATGAGCAAGTATTAAATGTAATGGAGATAAGCTAGAAGCACTTCCAATAAGGTCAGGGGTGAAGCAAAGATGTCCACTGTTACCGCTCTTATTCAATTTGGTACTAGAAATGTTAGCAGTAGCAATTAGAGAAGAAAAAGAAATTTAAGGAATCAAATTAGGCAAAGAAGAGACTAAGCTATCACTCTTTGCAGATGATATGATGATATACTTGGAGAATCCTAGAGAATCAAGTAAAAAACTACTTGAGACAATAAACAAATTTGGCAAAGTTGCAGGATATAAAATAAACCCACATAAATCCTCAGCATTCCTATATATCTCTAATGAAATCCAGCAGCAAGAGATAGAAAGAGAAATTCCATTTAGAGTTACTGTAGACATTATAAAATATTTGGGAATCTACCTGCCAAAACAAACCCAGGACTTATATGAACACAATTAGAAAACACTTTTCACACAAATAAAATCAGATCTAACTAATTGGAAAAACATCAATTGCTCATGGCTGGGTCAAGCTAATGTAATAAAATTGACAATCTTACCTAAGTTAAATTACATATCTAGTGCCATACCCATCAAGCCACCAAAAAAAATTACTTTGTAGAGCTAGAAAAAAAATAGTAGCAAAATTCATCTGGAAGAACAAAAGGTCCAGAATTTCAAAGCAACTAATGAAAAGAAATGCTAGGGAAGGTGGCCTAGCCGTACCAGATTTTTATCTGTACTACAAAGCAGCAGTTATCAAAACTACTTGGTACTGGCTGAGGAATAGAACAGTGGATCAATGGAATAGATTGGGTACACAAGAATCAGCAGTCAACGACTATAGTAAGCCACTGTTTGATAGACCCAAAGACCCCAGTTTTGGGGACAAGAACACACTATCTGACAAAAACTGCTGGGAAAAATGGAACATAGTATGGCAGAAATTGGGCATAGACCAACATCTAACACCATATACCAAAATAAAGTCAAAATGGGTGCATAATCTAGGTACAAAGGTGGATACTATAAGCAATCTGGGAGAGCAAGGGATAATTTACTTGCCAGATCTATGGAGCAGGGAAGACTTTATGATGAAACAAGAGTTAGAGAGCATTATGAAATGCAAAATGGATCATTTTACTTATATTAAATTGAAAAGCTTCTGTACAAACAAAACCAATGTTATCAAGATTAAAAGGGAAGTGGAAAATTGGGGAAGAATTTTTACAACCAGTATCTCTGATAAAGGCCTCATTTCTAAAATATACAAAGAATTGAGTCTAATTTATAAGAATACAAGCCACTCCCCAGTTGATAAATGGCCAAAGGATATGAACAGGCAGTTTTCAGATGATGACATTAAAGACATCTATAAGCATATGAAAAAATGTCTCAAATCACTAGTGATTAGAGAAATGTGAATCAAAACAATTCTGAGGTACCACATCTCACCAGCCAGACTCGCTAAGATGACAAAATAGCAAAATGATAAATGCTGGAGAGGATGTGGAAAAATCAGAACGCTAATGCATTGTTGGTAGAGCTGCAAACTGATCTAGTCATTCTGGAGAGCAATGTGGAACTATGACCAAAGGGCTATAAATAAGCGCATACCCTTTGACCCATCAATACCACTTCTAGGGTTATATCCCAAATAGATCAGAGAAGTGGGAAGAGGACCCGTATGTACAAAAATATTTATAGCAGCTCTTTTTGTGGTGGCAAAAAATTGAAAAACAAGGGGATGCCCATCCACTGGGCAATAGCTGAACAAGGTGTGATATATGAATATAATAGAATACTACTGTGCCATAAGAAATGAGGAGCAGACGGACTTCATAATAACCTGGAGAGACTTAAACAAACTGATGCTGAGCGAGAAGAGCAGAACCAGGAGAAATTTGTACATAATTACAGACACAATGTATGTGTGATGACCAACCTCAACAGATTGGGCTCCTCTCAGCAATACAAGGTTATAGGACAACTCCAAAAGACTCATGATTGAAGGAGATGCCCACATCCAGAGAAGGAGATGCAGAGTCTGAGTGCAGACTGAAACAAACTACTTGCTGTTTCTTTTTCTTGTTTTGTTCTGTTTCTCTTTCCCACTGATCATTCCATCAGTTAGAATCCTTCTTTACAACCTGACTAATGATTAATGGGAAGATATTTGTAGATCCTGTATCTGCATGCACGCCGCCATGATGGGGAGAAGGGGGAGAGAAAATCTAAAACTCAAGGGACTGTAGAACTGAATGTTGTAAACTAAAAGTAAATAAACCAATTTAGTAAAAAATAAATAAAAGAAAAGATTAAGAATTCACTCAGCGGTGCTGGTTCTTTGTTGTCAATAATTTGTGGTTGGTGTTGTTAGTAATTTTTCAACTGCGTCCAACTCTTCGCAGCCCCATTTGGGGTTTTCTTGGCAAAGATATTGGAGAGGTTTGCCATTTCCTTCTCCAGCTTATTTTATAGATGAGGATACTGTTGTTGTCAATAATACTACCTGACAAATTGGAACACATAGCCAATTGGGAGGATGAAAACTTGTTCAAGCAAACCACTGATCCAGCTATTTGGACAAAGATGGAAATAGTGGATCTAGGACTAGATGTTTTGGTTTTCAGTGGAGTAATATTAATGGTATATAAGATCTTCCCCGCCCATTAATAGGCCTCACAGAGAGCCCATTAAGGGAAGCTTGCTTAGGGGAGGCTTGCTAGTAGGAAGGCTTTCGTACCTTTTGCTAATTTCTAATTAGGCACTGAGTCAGGAGGGTTGTTGATGCCTTCTGGCTCTGAGAAGTGTATATGTACTCTAAGTTGGTAGTTTGCTTCCGAGGCTCACTCGTGAGAAGGATCTTGTGATTCCCTGGTGGAGATTCCAAGTGGCCATATATTCAGAGCTCCCTGACTGCTCAGATGTAAAGGCTCTCTTGATCCAGGGAGGTTTGTAAAGTGTACAGTTGATTCAGGCAGTCACAGCCCTGTCTGTTGGTCTCTATTTCTCTGCTTGTATTTTCTCTGAAGTTCAGGGTACTGACGTTCCCCCTGAATTAGTGAATGTAATTAAAAAGATCGTTGCCCCTTAAAGAGCTGTCTTTCCTAGTAAAGCAGATCTAGAACCTGTGCTAGCAGCCATCCTGGGCATGCTGGTATAGCTGCTGCTCTCAGTGGATACATATTCTCACTATGGCTAGTGACAAAATATTAAGTTGTTAAAGTCCGGCTTAAAGCAATATATGAAGACAACTGCATGTGCAACTTTCAAAGCTACAAACTGGCTTGTTCAAACAAGCTCTTGATATAAAATATGGGAAGAGGATAACAACTCTGACTCTGATCTTCCCCAGTTCTCCCAAATGTTTCATCAGCATACAGGAGGTACCATAATGAAGAAGCCAAGAGAGAAACCACCTCATTTAGTAACTACTTGATCTCCATGTGAAGCAGAGAAACATGGCAGCTCCTAAACTCTGGTTAAGAAAATAAATTCATTTGCAAAACATTATGGTGCAGAATGATGAAAGATATGACCTTTATTAACTCGTAAAACATAAAAGCAACAGAGAGGAAAAGGAGACTGGAAAAAGCTTGGCAGGAGGCTCAATTAAACCAAATAACTCAATTCATCCTAAGATGATTCAACAGGAAAGAGGACAACAAAGAAATGCTAAATGCAGTTTCACAGGCATTTAAAAAGTGGTCCATTCTCATCATCAATGACAGTGGAAACATCACATTTAGACTCTATCACCTTAGTATCCAACATACTATGTGAGTGCTAGGTGCTAAGGAGACAAGAAACATGTATAAAACTCTTTTTGTCCTTGAAGAACTTGCATATCACCAGAATGGCTACTTTAAAAAAATAAAAAATTCTTATGAGGATTCTATATGTGTACATGTATACATATTTGTATAAAGAATATCCATGATAAAAATCTGATGAGGAAATAGGTATACGTTCACAAATGATACCCCATAGCAGATGAGATCTGCTTATGCAAGCAATTTCTTATAACAGAGCCTCACAGGGACAGAAGCATGTAAGGGGAAGGGGGAAAAGCATACAAAGCTGCCCATTGTGGCTTAAGCTGATTTAAGAACATCAAGGCATACTCTTTAAACTGATTTTAGAGAATTTGTGGTGACTGAGGCCAATGTCAATTGGTGTGCAAAGTATGCAAGGAAATTTGGGAAGGAGAATGTAGTTGAGAGAGGAAGGGGAGTCAAAAGAGTAAGGACCCTGTAACTGGGAAATTAAGAAGGGGAAAAGGTAGGGAGAGAGGATTCTCTCAGGAGAATTCTATCAGGAGATAGATAGGATTCTATCAGTAGAATGGTACTTGATACTTGAAGGCAAAGACTATATTATTTTTAACCTTTGTGACAGCAATACTTAGGATAGGGCCTTGAACATAGTAAGTTTGTTGAATTTAACCAAGTTGAGACTGAAGTATCCAGGAACCCCAGGAATTATATGAGTTTAGGATTGAAGGAAAGAGTCTATTGAGGTGATAAGGAGGAAGCTTTGACATGAGGGGATTTTAGGGTTAGACTAACACAGTTCCTGCGCTTTAGCCCTGAGAAAACTGTGGGATATGAGTCTTAGTGATCTTCCAAGCAGTAAAACAATTTGGGGGGGAGTAGTGATAAGTAAAAATTAATCAGATTTACTTTCATGTTAATTATCCAAAAAAATTTCTGAGCCCCCTGTAGTTGTCTCACAGGAAAAGAGAGTATTCATAACGTGGTGGTGGTGAGGCTCAATGGATCTGTAAGAAGGAGTGGGACCATAACAGAATGAAAAGTCAAGAGAATAAAAGATCTTCTTATGTTTGTTATTTGGTTATTTTTAAAGCATTTGATTCAGTAAAGCAAAATAACTCCCTTAAAGGCTTTCTCCCAACAAGTTACCACTAATATATCAAGATTTCCATAAATACAAAAATATTTATAGCAGCTATTTTTATTATAGCAAAGAACTGAAATGTAAAGGGGTACCCATCAAAATAAAGTGAGTGTAATAGAATGCTACTGTGTTGTAAGAAATGACAAAAGGGATGTTTTCAGAGAAACCTGGGAAGAATTGTATGAACTGATGTAACGTGAAATAAATGAAACTCGGAGAACAATTTATACACCAGCACAGTAAAAACAAACAACTTGCTACCCCATACCTATGAGATTGGCAGAATTGACAAAAAAGGAAAATGACAAATCTTGGGGGGGTCTTGTGGAAAATCAAGCACATTAAGGCACTTTTGGTAGAGCTATGAATTCATTTAGCCATTCTGAAAAAAGCAATTTGGAATTATGCCCCCCGCCAAAAATACTAAACAGTGCCTATCCTTTGGCCCAGTGATACTGTTTCTAAGGCTACACCTCAAAGAAAGCAAAGAAAGGGGGGCAGAAAGGTGGCACAGTGAATAGAGCACAGGCCCTAGAGGACCTGAGTTCAAATCCAGCCTCAGACACCTAACACTTACTAGTTGTGTGACCTTGGGCAAGTCACTTAACACCAATTGCCCTGGTCTCCCCCCTTCAAAAAGTAAAAAAGAAAGAAAGCAAGCAAAGAAAGAGGCAAAAGGGTCCGCATGTACAAAAATATCTGTTGTAGCTCTCTTTGTAATGTCAAGGAACTGGAAATTAAGGGGGTGCCCATAAATTGGGGAGTGGCAGAACAAATGATGATATACAGATGTAATACTATTATACAAAATGGAAAAATGACAATTTCAGAGAAATCTTGGAAAACTTGTATGAATTGATAGAGGTAGATTTTTTAAAGTTTTTATTTATTTTTTTAATTAACAAAAATCTATTTTCTATCCTTCCCAACTCACTCTATGGGAAAAGAAAAAGGGGAAGGGGGGAGAAGAAAAACTAAACCCTTGTAACCAATCTGCCTAGTCAAGCAAAATGAATTCTCACATGAATTACTTTTAAAAATATAGATCTCATTTTGCATCCAGAATTTATTACCTTTCTATCAGGAAGTAAGTAGCATGCTTTATCACCGTCCCTCTGGAATCATGGTCAATCACTGCGTTGTTTTTAAGTCTTTCAAAGCTGTTTATTTCCTTAATTCTGTCCTTATTGTATAATTTTTTTTCTACTGCTCACTTAACTCTGCATCCGTTCATATAAGATTTCCCAGGTCTCTGAAACCATTCATTTCAACATTTCTTGAGGCACGATAATATTCCATTACGTTCATATACTACACTTCGTTCAGATATACCTCAATAGAGGGACACTGTCTCAGTTTCTAGAACTTTGCTACTATAAAAAATTGTCGCGTAAAAAAAAAAAGAAAAAAGAAAAAAGAAAAAAAAAAAAGAAAAAAAAAATTGTCGCAAATATTTTTTGCACACATGGGTCTTTTTTCTTCCTTTCCCTGTCTCTGGAGTATGAGTCTAGTAGTAGTTTCAATGGGTCAAAGAGCAGGCTCAGTTTGGTCACTTTCTGGGCATAGTTCCAAATTGCTTTGGAGAATGACTGGAGCAGTTCACAGCTCTACATTAATGTGCTTGTTTTCCCACAGCTCTTCCTGCTCCGTGTCATTTTCCATTTCGTCATGATTGCAAATCCGTTTATTGTGAAATAGAGTCTCAGTTTCTTTAACTTGCATTTTTCACATTATTAAGTGACTGAAACACTTTTTTTCCCCACATAGCTATTGATAGCTTGACTCTCTTCCTTAGAAAACTAGTTATTTACAGCTTTCATCTACTGAGGAATAGAACTAATATAGAATGAAGTGAGTAAAAGCACAATAACAATTTTTATAATAACATGGATGTAAAGACAACTTGGAAAGACTTAAAAGAACGGATCTCTGCATTGACTGAAAGACCATATTTCAGGGACCGATGATGAAACACGCTACCTGTCTCTTGAGAGAGAAGAGGTGTACAAGACGTAGGATGAAACATAATTTTTTAACATGAACAATTTGTTTGGGGAATTTGTTTTGCTTGACCATAAATATTGATTATAAGGGTTTTGTTTCCCTTTTCTTTTCCAATGGGATGGCTGTGGGAAGGGAGAAGGGAGAGAAAATAAACACTTAATGATTGGGAAAAAAAATAAATCACTGCTCAAAAAAGAAACAATGCC
>CM053595.1:24336371-24350700 GCA_028646575.1 Pseudocheirus occidentalis | reverse complement strand
TTCTGGAGAGCAGGTACTGCTGGCTTTTTTGGTTTGGAGTTTTTCCTTTCCTTGTATCCCCCAGAGCTTAGCTTAGCTTATCCCCACAGTAATTGGCACATAGTAGGTGGTTAATAAATGTTACTTGAAAAAAATGACGAAATTAAGTCTTCCTAACTAACAAAAAAAAAAGAAACAACTTTGAAAGACTTAAGAAGGTTAATCAATGGTGTATTTAAAGAATCCTAAAGAATCGACAAAAAAAAACCTAGTGTAAATAACAATTTCAGCAAAGTTGCAGGATATAAAATAAACCTACATAAATCATCAGCATTTCCATATGTTACCAACAAAGTCTAGCTGAAAGAGATAGAAAGAGAAATTCCATTTAAAATGACTGTAGACCTGAGTTCAAATCCGGCCTCAGACACTTAACACTTCCAAATTGCTCTCGAGAACACTTAATAGGCATGTGACTAAGGCATGTGACCTTGGGCAAGTCACTTAACTCCAATTGCCTTGCCTTCCCCCCCTCCAAAAAAAAAAAAGCATAATAACTGTAGACAATACAAAATAGTTGGGAGTCTACCTGCTAAGACAAACCCAGGAACTGTATGAACATAATTACAAAACACTTTTTACACAAATAAAGTTGTTATGGAGGGGAAGTTGTATATTCAATGAGTGCTCACCTGTATCATGAAAGATGTTCTGCACAGAATTCAAATGAAAATGGATTAACTATAGATGGTGAGATTTCTAAATGCTCTTGTTCACCATTTGTCTCTTGTGGGTTCTATCAAACCTCAGAATACTAAAGGGTTTCCTTAATAAGACTCATGATGATATGAAAAAAAAACCTAACAATCCACATAGGAAAAACCAAGTGGATAAAGAATGTTTAGTGTCCAGACTGAAATATGCAATTGGACAGGCAGACTTTTTAATCGATCATTTAATTGATCATTAACTGAATAGGTATTATAGGTGGACAAACAGCTAGGGCCAGAATTGAACAGAAGAAAGTAAGCGAACTATATCATATCTGGAAAACTGCACAGTATTTTCAATGACGGTGCTCTCCCTGACAAACAAGATAAAACAAACCAAAAAAGACGTATCACTTTTAATATAACTATTGTCCTGATAATGCTATATAACCATACATCAAAGAATTTAAAGCTGCTGTTGACCTAAAGGCAATGTGGAGACGTGATGGACAAAAGCAGCCTGTGTACCAATCTAAAATTGAACTAATTATATTGCCTCTAAAACCCATTCCTGCTTGAAATTTCCCTACTTCTTTGTTGGGACTATTAACCTTCTAGTTACCTAGAGTTATCCCTGACTCTGTTTTCATGCAATGCCTACATCCAGCCTGTTGATCATGCACCTACAACAGTTCTCGCATCTATCTCTTTCTCCCAACCCATGCAACTCTCGTCATCTCTTGTCTGTACTATTTGCAACAATTTCTTAATTAGTCTCCCTGCCCTCAGTCTTCCCCTCACAAATCCTTCTCCTATATAGCATTAAATTGATAACAATAAGACATAGATTTGACTATGGTATTCCTTGGTATTCCTTTTTTTTTTTTGGAGGGGGAAAGGCAGGGCAATTGTGGTTGTGACTTGCCCAAGGTCACACAGCTAGTAAGTGTCAAGCATCTGAGGCTGGATTTGAACTCAGGTCTTCCTGACTCCGTGGCCTGTGGTCTATTCGCTGCACCTAGCTGCCCCTATGGTATTCCATATTCAAAAATCTCCAATGGCTCCCTAATGCCTCTAGAATAAAATATAAGTCTTCACTCTGGCATTTAAAACTTTTCACTATCTCGTTCTCACGTAACTTTCTAGTATTATTTCATAGCAATCTTTATCCTATATTCTATCCTTTGGTCAAATTGACTTGTTAGCTCTTTCTGTATATAATATTCTATCTTTTGCCCTCATGCCTTTGCATAAAATAGTCCCTCACATTCCTTACACATCTCTAACCTCCCCATCTCTACCATAAGGAGTCCCTAGCTTTCTCTCAAGTATGGTTCAGGCACCATACAGCTACATGAGATCCTTCCCCTCCCTCCCAGTGATTAGTTCTCATGTCATTCTGAAATTACTTTCTATTAAGTAAAAGCAAAGTGTATTAAACATATCCCTGTACCTATTAAGTGATCCCAGGAGAATATAAGTCCTCTGAAAGCAAGGGCTTTGTCTGGTCTTTCTATCCCTATGTCTAGCACAGTGCCTTGCACAAAGCGATGGGGAACTGGTATTGGACTTGTGATTTCATTAATAAAGGCAACTCCTGGATTGAGGAAACTCCCTCTACAATGCAGATTTATACCTTCACAGTAATTTATATTCTCAAGTTGGCAAGAACACTAAGAACTGACTTGCCCAGCATCACATAGCTAATACGTGTCATAACTCAGAGGCAAGACTTGAACCCAGATCTTCCTAGCTCTCTGCTAACTGACTTACACATAGTAGGTATTTAATAGGTATTTACTGAATATCTGTAGATGCAGTGGTGTGATATCATCTTGGAAATGTATAGCTAGAAAGGGAGACAGGCTGGTTATGTGATAACCAAGCACTCTACTGATAACCATGACATGTTTTGGGGGAGGGGTTTGTTTGTCTGGTTTTTGGAGGGGGAGAAGGCAGTTAGAGTTAAATGACTTGCCCAAGGTCATATAGCTAATAAATGTCAGGTGTCTAAGGTCAGTTTTGAACTCAGATCTGCCTGACTCCAGGTGCTCTATTCACCATGCCACCTAGCCTGCTGTGACATGTTAAAAGAGTCAGAGAAAGACATTTGGTGCAGATGATAATGAAATATTATGGAAAGGATGCCAATAAGAATCTTATAGGCACAGATGGGTCATAATCTGCATTGTTTGACATAATACTCACGTTGATGAGAGCAGAGATGCTCTGAATTCTTGATCATGCTAAACTTTTCCCTAACATTCACATTTCCTTTCAATAATGCTTTTTATTATACTTTTACATTAAACAATATCTAATAATGACTAGTTATCTAATTCAAACTATTAATTAAATAAACAGATATATTTTTATTAGCAAAAACATGGTACTTGTTATATTTTAGGGCAAGCACACATATATAAGATCATCCAAAATGGAATAATATGGTACAATAGATGTGATGATCCAGCCACAGAAGTAACTCTACCCCAATATGGTTTTTATAAGTGTATTGCCAATGGAACTTGAATGTCTCCCAAATGTCATCATTGAGACAATTGAAATGAACATAAAATAAACTGTCCTTTAACTACTTGGCAGTGGAAAGAACATTGGACTGGGAATCAGAGTGTGATTGGCTAGTTATGAAACCACAGGCAAGACTTAATTTCTCTGAGTCTTTTTTTCTCACACGAAAAATAGAAAGAAAGAAACTTGCTTATACTACCTACTTCATAATGTCGTTAAGTTTAAATGTGATAATAAATATAGTATACTTTGGAACAGACTATAAAACATAAGCTATGATTATTGTTGCTATTAATAACAAGTTGGGGCAGCAAATATTTATTAAGTACCTACACTGAATTAATAGCGTTATAAAGAGAGGGGCAGGAGGCTGCATGGAAACAGGAAAAAGGAAATGAAGAATCAGAATTGAATTAGAAACTCATAGAATCTCAGAGCTGGAAGATGCTTCAGAAGTCTAATGATACTAACAGAAGAATTCACTTAATAATAACTCTAGTAACAGGGATTCAAGGCGGCCCATCCCATGTTGTTAGGAAGTTATTTTTTTATTTTGTAAGATTATCTGCTCTCTTCTAATGTCCACTAACCTGGTTGTGCTGAGCTGATACAGTGTCACTATGTTTTGCTGGGAGTATTTAAAAACAGGTCTTGAGTTGGTCAAGTTACTAGGGACCTGGAGAGGCAGTATTAAGAACTGGCTTTTAAGCTAGACTTTTCTCTAAGTCCATGATTCCCATATCCCCCCATAGAGGAAGCAATTTGGTAGAGGTGTAGAACCTGTCACATCACACCTTTGCATCTGAAATGTCTCCCATAGGGCTTTATACATAGAAATCCCTTCATAAATATGTGTTGAATAAGCAGCTGAATTTCACCTGGTGCTAGATGCTCAAGCCAGCTAACTCAGTGACATTCTGCTGAGTGTTTGTGTACTTACCAAGTAAGCATAACTGCTGTTCATCAGACTCTGCCTCTTCTAAGCCTTTGAGGAAACGGCTATTGACCTTGACAATATCGTCAATGTTTGAGAATATCACGTCCAAGTCTCCCTCTGGCAGCTAAAAGGCATAGAGACAACAGGAGGTCAAAAGCATAGATATGAAATAAGTCAACATGAATTAAATTTGGGCTTAACATTCTGATATCATATGAATTTTTGATTTAGAACTGGATTGAGATTTAGGTTCAAGACCCCTGCAAAACTACCAGAAACCCTCAAAAGAAAAGATAAAACATCACCAACAAGAATCACATCAGCAAAGCTATAAATTTCTCAAGATACAATGAAACAGATAATAAAATCAATTTCAAAATAAAGATGGAACTAAACTAATGAACTCTGGAAAAGAGGATGATAAAACTCAACAGTGTGACAAAAATCTACTGATAACATAATAAAAGCTATAGATTTGGTGACAGATGGAAATACTTTATTAAACATTATAATAATAGCAGAATGAATTGAAAATAAAAATAAATTTTTTAGAAAAATTTTTAAAATGTTTTTAAATCAATGTAGACATAGAGGATAAAGTGTGAAAACTTAAGAAGTGTCAAGTTTCCCAAAGACTGTGTATAAGAAGATAATCTGACCACCACGTTACATTAAATTACACAAGGAAATTTACCATAAATGCTGAAAATAAAAGATTGGGCAGAAGCCTGATGCAATAGATTTGGAATCAGAAGACTTGGGTTTGAATTATGTATCTGTCATTTATCAGTCATGGTCCCAGGCAAGTCAGTTAAATTCTCTTGGCCTTCTTTAGTTCCTTCAACTGCAAATGAGTGAGTTGAAATATACAAGCCATAAGGTTTCTTCCAATTCTAAATCTAAAATTCACATGATATCAGAATGTCAACCCCAAATTTAATTCATCTAGACACATGTGAACTTCAAGACTGAAATTACAAGGAAATTATTTCATAAGCAATCAAGAAACATACATTTAAAAACACCAATTCTAATTGTTCTAGATTTCTCTACAATTAAAAAAAATGACAGGAACAGAAATGTGATATGCTTAATGTTTAATGTTTAAATGTTCATTTAAAATCAATTTCTCAGCAAAGGCAAGTATTCTTTTTTGAGAATGAAGGTGGTTTACCAAGTAGTTGAAGCACAAGAACAGGCAGTTTTCAAAAGAAGAAATGTAAGTTAATAATAATGATATGAAACAATGTTCTGAATTATTAATAATAATAATATATTAGGTACTTCATAGCTATCAGATTGGCCAAGACAAAAAAACTAAACAGTAAATGTTTGAAGGACAATGTGAAGACAAGCATTCTAATTCTGTTGATAGAGCTATGAATTAGTCTGAAAAATAATTTGGAATTATTCTAGAAAAGTCACTAGATGCTAATCACCAGTCAATAAACATTTATTAAATGCCTACTGTGTGCCAGGATTTATACTATACACTGGGCAGGACCAGAGTTCAAATTTGACTTCAAACACTTACTAGCTATGTGACCCTAGGCAAATCACCTAACCCTGTTTGCCTCAGTTTCCTCATTTGCAAAATGAGCTAGAAAAGGAAATGGCAAACCATGCCAGTTTATTTGCCAAGAAAACCCCAAATGGGGTCACAAAGAGTAGGACACAACTTAAATGACTGAACAACAAGTTGTGCTATGAAAAAGAAAGACAGCCTCTGCCCTCAAGGGGCTTACAGTCTAATGGGGGGAGGACAATAAAAAAAAAAGAAAGCTGAAAAGCAGGTACCAGGCAGGCCTGGCAGAGAAGGCAAAGAAGTCTAAAAGGAGTGTAGCCAGGTGGGAAAGGAGGAAATGTCTGAGGAAATGAGATACCACTAATCTGGAACAGAGATTTTGAACCACTGCTAGGAATACACCCCAAGTAGGTGAATGTCTAGATAAAGAGAATGGCACCATATTTACAAAAATATTTAGAGCAGCACTTTTTGTGATGGCAAAAAAGTAGAAACAAAGTAATCATCCATCAAGTGGGAGATGGTGGAACAAATTGTATTATACAAATGCAATGTACCATAAGGAATGATAGGTAAAACGAATTCTGGGAAACCTGGGAAAACTTACATGAACTAATGTATAATAATGTAAGCAGAAAAGAGAGAATATTTTGCACCATAATCAATATAACAAAGAGAAAAATATTAAAAGACAGCATAACTCTGATCAAGGCACTGAAAAATCTTCACATATCTTTTTCCCACAGAGAGGTGGTGGCTGATAAACTGCAGAATGAGGCATATGTTATCACATATGGCCAATATGTTGATTTGATTTAATTATGCTTTTTTTTTCCTAACAAGGGAGGACTAGGCATACTTTGGGAACAAGGGTTATTGGAAAATGAGTCAATATTCTTTTTAAAACATCAATAAAACTTTCTTAAAAGATGAAAGGTAACAATTTTTAAAGCTATGTGCACTTGAGAAATTTATAGAGGGAGGGCCAACCTTAAAAGAGATTTTGATTTATAGAACTTGAAAAGCACAGAGACTTTGGATCAGACTTAGGTATCAAAGTCAAGTATTTTGAAAGAAAAAAAGGAACAAGTAAGATGGAAGAGGAAGAGGAAAAAGTGAAGGAAGGAGACAATCTCAGGGTGAACAAGTTTGAATCATTTAATAATCACAGTTGGTAAAGCAGCTTAGCAATATGTCAAAAAACCAACAACAAAATCCTTACAACCTCAGCTGGATTATCTGCAAGCATAAAAATATTAAAACATGTTAGAAAGATTGAAGAAAAAATATGTTTACTTCAGCTCTAAAAGGGAAATACATTTCTACATAAAAGCAAATAAATTATTGGGAACAAGGTAGAGATATTCAATTTTATAACAATGAAAAGTTTCCAACATACATATATAATAAATATGTGACTAAAAAAGAAAAAAAACAAACCCAGAGAAATGCTGACGGTAAATGAAACATAAAATGGGGGAAAAATAACAACCACCTTAATGTCTAAAATTTTAAAGAAATTGATGAAAATATTCAAGGGCAAAACCCAAATGCATAAATGGCAGAATGAATAAATTAATTATATATTTGTTACAGTTTACAAAAGAAAAAACACAAATTGTAAATTATTACTTTAAAAAAGCACTCACCTTACTAATAATAAAAATTAAAGAAGTTTGAGGTACTACTTCACACCTATCAGACTGGCCAATATGACAGAAAAGGAAAATGACAAATGTTGGAGTGCATATGGGAAAATTGAGACACTAGTGTATTGTTGGTAGAGTTGTAAACTGATTCAACCATTCTGGAGAGCAATTTGGAACTATGCCCAGAGGGCTATAAAATCATGCAAATCTTGACACAGCAATACCACTATTAGGTCTGTATCTCAAAGAGCATAAAAAAGAAAAAAAGGACCTACATGTACAAAACTATTTATAGCAACTCTTTTTATGGTGGCCAAAAACTGGAAGTTGAGGGGATGCCCATCAACTGGGAAATGACTGAACAAGTTGTGGCATGTGATTGTGATGGAATATTATTGTGCTACAAGAAATGACAAGCAGAAAAACCCGGAAAGTTTTATATGCACTGACACAAAGTGAAGTGAGCAGAACCAGGAGAACTCTGTACACAATAAAAGCAATATTGTACAAAGATCAGCTGTGAATGACTTAGCTCTTCTCAGCAATACAATGACCCAAGACAATTCCAAAGGGCTTATGATGGAAAATGCTGTCCACCTCCAGTGAAAGAACTGATAGAATATGAATGCAGATTGAAGCATATGTTTAAAATTTTTTCTTTCAAAACATGACTAATAGGGAAATATGTTTTGCATGGCCACACATCTATAACTTATATTAAATTGCTTGCCTTCTCAAGGAAAAGGCAGGGAAGAGAGAGAACTTGGAACTCAAAAGTTTTAAAAATGAATGCTAAACATTATTTTTATACCTAATTGGCGAAAATTAAATGTTTTTTTAAAAGAAGGCAAAAAATATCGATATGATTCAATCACTCCAGAAATAAAATGATTTTGGGGTAGCAGACAAAGATCTCATATGTAAAAAACTACTAACAGTTAAATTAATGTGTTTGGACAATCTAAAAACAATTACATTAGCACCTTCTACCCAACTTCCCCCTCTGCTACTATCACGTATAAGGGAAAAAGGGTTATTCAAGACTAAAGATAATTTTCTAATTTTTCTGGGTTTCCTGGCTTTCTTTTGACATGGAATTAATCACCTCTTGACTAAATAGCTGCTAATGAACTTTTCACACTTAGCTGGATTGGTCCTCAAATAGCAGGGGCAATTTATCACCAAGACCACACTCAAGGTTTTTCCAGGTTAGTGGAGTTGGCAAAATTTAAATTCCATTGACATAATCATGAACTCAAATCCACTGCATGCTATGGTGAGAGATCGGAATTTATGAGGAGAAACAAACAAGAATATCAATGAAGAATTAGTATTTTAAAAAGAAGAAAATTCAATTCAATTCAAATATTTACTAAAGACCTGCTTTGTACCTGGCACACTGCTAGATCCAGGGAACATAAAGACAAAAAAAAATTGAAATAACCCCTTCCCCAAGAGAGTTCACATTAATATTGTAAAGGAAGGACAACATGAATGTAGAAAATTAAATACAAAATGCAAAGTAGTTTATGTGGGGAAGATGAACATTGAATATGAAAAGCTGTTTGTAATCAGCAGAATGGGGTCACAGAGGGTACAATGAAAGGATAGGGTAGAGTAGGAGGGAGAGGATAAGTCTGGCATGGATAGATATGAGAGAGTAAGGAATCTGGGCAGTCTAAGACAGCATTCAGAGTAGGGCCATATGTCACTTAATTGTCACCAACTTCAAAAAATAAAGATAATGTTGATTTTGTTTTTAGGAAATCTGTTAAGCTTTGTCACTTTCTGTGCTGTTATTTATTCTCTTTCCAATAATTTCCTTAAGAGCTTTTATTTCATTTTTAACTCCTACTTCATTATCTTCTGGGTATTCATGCAGTCCTTGTGGAAAGTCCATTTTTCCCTTTGAGTTTCTGTCTGCAGTTGTTATAGAGTTACTCAATCCTTCTTTGGAGAGAATCTTTAAATTTACAATAATTTCTTATGCTACTCAGTGTTTTCTTTGACTCACTTGCTTCTAGCTTTTGTTCCTGAGACAGAGCTTTGTGGCGGAGCCAGGCTCTACTCTTGCTACACTTTTGGGTAGGGTGGTCAGCCCTGCTTGGTCTTGCCTTGGGGTTCTGTGCTGATCCCTATCTCTTGGGGTTAGCCACTCACCCCATTTTTGAGGTCCAGAATATTAAGATATTCAGTGCTCCCTCTGACATATCAAAGAAGGGTGTTAAGGACCTCAGGGTCCAGGAGCTTGAGGAATCCTGGTCAGAGCATTGCAGTACCATGCTGGTCACTGCGTAGCATTATTCCCCGGTACTCCCAACGACTCCACCCTGGGATACGGTTTGTCTAACTTCCTTCATTATCCTGGGGTTTTCTAGGGGGAGCCTTTTATCCTTACTCCCTTTATTTACAAAGCCTTGCAGGCCACATGTGTTCCTGGCCCGTTTCTGGGTCCCTTCCATCACTAAGTCCTACAGCAACTTACAATTTTCCAATTCTTTGACAATTATAACAATTTACATTTTGGAAATAATATAGGCCAGCACTCTTATTTTGTAAATGAGGAAACTGAGGCCCAGAGACTCCTGTCTTTTGATTTTATAAAGGTTTCACAAATAATAAATAGCAGAACCAGAATTCAAGAAGCCTCCCGACTTCCAGTTTAGAGCTCTTTTTGCAAAATTAGAAGATTGATCTCTAAAGATTAATGTTTTTAATTTTATGACTACTGATCCCTAATTTTAAAAATAGAGAAGAGAAAAAGGTATCTGTCATCTGAGCCTTAGATGGTCAATTTATACGTGTAAATGCTGAGGTCAATTCTGGGAGCTATTTAGCTACAGTGACTGAACATCTTAGAAAGGCTGGATTATCCTCAGGAAAGTCAACCCACCTCCCTACCTTTTCTCCAGAGTACAGACCAATCCTTATTGGTTTGGGAAAAAAAAAAAAACACAACTTCCCCAGATTACACAAGCTCTCGTTCTGTTTGATACCAGGCCTCAAACACAAAGAACAATGCCTGGTACAAGAAGAACAGGAATGACTACTGCCTTGGCTCACTACCTGGAGTAACTTTATAAGATACAGAGCTAAACCCAGAACCCAAGAGATCTAAAGACAAATCCCTATTCATACAGAATTCTACAGAATAGGTGGGACTAGACAATCCCTTCCCATGCTGAGGTTGCTTTTTTAAGGTTTTTTTTCTATATCTTTTGTTTTCCATATCACATTCATTTCCAAGCTATGTCACTTTCCCTACCCCCTCACCAATCCCTCCCTGGTCAAAGGAAAACAAAAACAGTTGAATGAAACTAAGAAATGTTGTTGACCAACCAACTGTAGATGCTTTGATGCTCTGGTCATTTCAGTCTCACAAAACAGGTTCAACTTCTCAAGCAACATGGTTAGATATTTGCTTGGGGCCCGAGACACCAGGATCTAAGGAATTTGCATGTCTTTACAGTGCCTGGTCAACCTCAAACCTAACACTTGTCAGTTTTAGCCATCCAGAGCAAGCTGAGACATTGCTCAGCTTGAACCAAAGACTGCTAATAAGTATTTATCTACTCTTCTCCAAAGAGCATCTAAAAAAAGCCTCCTACCCCTGTTAGCACCTGTTCTCACTTCTACAGATTTCCTGTTCATCTAGTTTGGCAGCTTCTAATGATAACAGAGGAGAAGTCTAGTTTCCAACATCAAGTTGTTGATAGTTCTGCTGTCCTTTGATCAGATCAAATATGGAAATGTTAGGACAGTTTTAGATTCCATGTTTTAGAAAGACATTGGCAGGCCAGAGTTGATGAGAGGAAGAGAGAGAGAGACAGAGAGAGAGAGAGACAGAGAGACAGAGAGAGACAGAGAGCGACAGAGAGAGAGACAGAGAAAGACAGAGAGAGACAGAGACAGAGAGACAGAAAGAGATAGAGACAGAGAGAGACAGAGAGGGAGAGAGGAAGGGAGGGAGAGAAGAAGAAGAAGAAGAAGAAGAAGAAGAAGAAGAAGAAAGAGAGAAAGAGAGAGAGAGAGAGAGAGAAAGAGAGAGAGAGAGAACGTTGGTAAAGAGATACAAAACCACACCCTACTTTTGCCACGTCCATAGAAACTTTGGGAGACCTTGATAGTGGGGGATACTATCCAGAATTTCCCAAGTTCATGTGGTCTTGACTTTATCTGGGACAAACTAACCAGTATTCAGGTACTCTGACCCTAGACTTTAAAAGGGCTCTTGGGAAAAAAGGAAGAAGTGATCACAGTCAACTTGAAGGGAGTCAGCAGGAATAGCAGACAGAGGGTCAGAATGGAACATACAAAGTATGGAGAAGGACAAGGGCTGAAGCAGAAGACAGTGACTGTACTAGGATTTGGAGGTCCTATGTAGGACTCGTATTGCTGACCCAGATACAAATTGCCAGGATAAGACAGTAACTTCCTCTCTTCCATCCTCACTCCAGAGAGCAGCTTAAGTTTTCTTGCTTGCGAGTCAGTTTCTTCACTTGCTATATATCTCATTCTCCTTTTCCAGATATTTCAGTCTATACTGAAAATACTGATTTCTCCCCCATTTAATTTTATGTTTATGTCATTTAATTGGTAATTATAAAGAACTTGTTGGCCAACAAATCTTAGCGATTTGCTGAGGTTATTGGGTGCGCAGAGGGCTGAAGACAGAAGAGAAAGAAGATGTTTTGCTCAGAAAAGTTGAGATGGGGGTGTAGAGCCAAAGAGAATGAATCCTGATGTTATTATCCTTGTCATTCAGGGGTACGCATGAACTTTATTAGCTACCTGAGACCAACAAAAATATCCCCAGAACATATGAGTCATAAAGTCTGTGACCTGGAAAGAACAACCACTTTTAGTCCATGAGGCCTTGAGTGGCAGCTCCCTTTCCAGCCTAGTCCCAGGGGGAAAAGGGTAAAGACTCATGTGTCACCAGTGTGAGTAGGAGCAATAAGATATGTGTTTATCAGTTCCTGAAGCTTTAGGGCCCCTGCCCCCTGTCATGAGTTCCCCCTTGTGGTTAAATAAATATAGGGTGGAAGAACTAAGGCTGTTTAATCTAGGTGAGGGGAAGATTTGCAAGTAAGGGAAAGAGACATAATAGGTATCTTCAAGCATATAAAGTGTTCGCAAATGGAAAATAGATCAGGCTTGCTTGGCTTGGCTCCAGAGGACATAATTAGGACCAGTAGAGAGAGGTAGACTTCAATTCAACATAAGGAAAAACTTCCTAAAAATGAGAGCTGAACAACAACTGAATTCTTTGAGCTTTTGTGCGAGAAAGTTATAGAAGGAACAGAAGACTGGAGAAGGAAAAGAAGAAGGAAATTGGGAAGAATATGTAAGTAAGAACATGTAAGTGAAATAATTAGAGGGTAAAACAAATTGAGAGAGTGGATTGGTAGGTGGAGAAAACTAGTAAAAACAAATTGAAGGTTGGCATTAGGCTGAAGGGCAGCAGATACTACAATAGTTGATAATGAGACTAAGGAAATGAGTTTGAGTGGGGTTATCAAGTACTTAAGAGGTGGTAACTAGGCTAAAAGTTTTAATGAGATACTTAGGGTCGAGACATAAACCCTTGAAAGTATGAAAGAAAGAAAGAAAGAAAGAAAGAAAGAAAGAAAGAAAGAAAGAAAGAAAGAAAGAAAGGAAGAAAGGAAGAAAGGAAGAAAGGAAGAAAGGATGAAAGGAAGAAAGAAAAAGAGAGAAAGAAAGAGAAAGAGAGAAAGAAAGAAAGAAAGAGAAAGAGAGAAAGAAAGAGAGAAAGAAAGAAAGAGAAAGAGAGAAAGAGAAAGAGAGAAAGAAAGAGAGGAAGAAAGAAAGACAGACAGAGAAAGAGAGAAAGAGAAAGAGAAAGAGAAAAAGAAAGAGAGAAAGAAAGAAAGAGAAAGAGAGAAAGAAAGAGAGGAAGAAAGAAAGACAGAGAAAGAGAAAGAGAGAAAGAAAGAAAGAGAAAGAGAGAAAGAGAAAGGGAGAAAGAAATAGAGAAAGAAAGAAAGAGAGAGAAAGAGAAAGAGAGAAAGAAAGAAAGAGAGAAAGAGAAAGAGAGAAAGAAAGAAAGAGAAAGAGAGAAAGAAAGAAAGAAAAAGAAAGAGAGAAAGAAAGAAAGAGAAAAAGAGAGAGAAAGAAAGAAAGAGGAAGAGAGAAAGAAAGAAAGAAAGAGAAAGAGAGAAAGAAAGAAAGAGAAAAAGAGAAAGAAAGAGAAAGAAAGAAAGAAAGAGAAAGAGAGAAAGAAAGAAAGAGAAAAAGAAAGAAAGAAAGAAAGAAAGAGAAAAAGGCCGAGAATCTCAAACATTTCAGAGAATAGGGGCAATCCTGTAGTAACTTGAATCAGCTGTGCAATGTCTGTCTCCCACAGCTGGATAACTATTATCTATATTCCAAGCATAGGTTGATTTCCCTCCTAGAGAAGAAGGCAACAGGACTCAAAAATACCTATCTAAGCTTTAAATTGTTAGGAAAAATGAAGTATTCCTTAAATAAACAGAAGCAAGACATTAATGGGGCTGGAGGAAGGGGATCTGAAGTCAGAGAAGAGAGACTGTCATGATCTTGGAAAGGGGAAGAGTATTCCACAAGAGAGAAAGGGAAGGAAAAGCACAATTCAAGCTAAAAAACAAACAAATTTGAGGCACTTCCTGAAGAGGAGGGAGCTGGATATTCTAAGGAGGAACAAACTTTTTGTACCGCCCCCTTCCCCCCACCCCCCCAAAAAAAATAGTAACTGAGACAAAATTCAAGAAAGAAGCCAATAATATTTGAGGTGTCAAATATATGGCCTACAAGTGCCCAGAGCTGAAGCAACAAATAAAAAGACCCACAAGGATATGGACTGGATCTCACTAGTGTTGTTGAGACTTGGTGAAACAAAACCCATAAATAAACCATGGCTTTGGATGGACATAGCGTATCCATAACAAACAAGATAGATGAGTGTTTATGGAGGGGCTGGAGAGAAGGGTAGTACTGTATATTAAGACAGTATACT
>CM053595.1:24315451-24335871 GCA_028646575.1 Pseudocheirus occidentalis | reverse complement strand
GAATTTCTGCTCCTCCCAGTGGGAGTGGGTGATAGGGGAGGAATTGCTAGAATCCAGTATTTAAAGCTATACAATTAAATGCAACTGGGAAATAATACATACAGGGACAGGGGCAGGGAGGAGCTCCCTACCCTGCTAGAAAGCTAGAGAGGTGTTGGAGGAGGGCATAAAAGGGAACAGATTGTGGGAGGGGTCTTACAGTGGGATCAATGTTCTGGGGTGGGGGGTAGGGACAAAAAGGGGAGAAAATTTGGAACTCAAAACCTTGTGGAAATGAATGATGTAACCAAGAAAATAAATTAAAATTAAAAAAAAAAAGAAATGCAAAAACAAAAAAAAATAAAATAAAATAAAAAAATAAAAATCAGAGTGACAGAGAAAGAAAAAGGAAAAGAGAGGAATGCAAGAAAATTATGAAAAGAGAATTAACAGCTTGCTAAAAGAGCCATTAAAAACCAAAGATATTACTTGCTAGTTTTGATACATTCTTTAATTTTTCATTATGAAGCAATACTTTTTTCATACTTGCTAGTCGGTGTACCTTTGATGAAGAGACCATTTTTCCAAAATTGGAGTTTAAATAACATGAATACTCAGGCCATTAACTAAAGTATGATACAGACAGTTCTTGCTTTACCTAAGTGGACAGTTTCCCACACCTTTTAAATAATGTAAATTTGGGGGCGGCTAGGTGGCGCAGTGAATAGAGCACCGGCCCTGGAGTCAGGAGTACCTGAGTTCAAATCCGGCCTCAGACACTTGACACAAAAAAAAAAACTAGCCGTGTGACCTTGGGCAAGTCACTTAACCCCAACTGCCCTCCAAAAAGCAAATAAATAAATAAATAAATGAATGAATGAATAAATGAATGAATAAATGAATGAATAAATAAATAAATGAATAAATTATGTAAATTTGCCCACCCAAACATGCCTTCAAGGACGTGTGGTGGCTGGAGACAGAGAAGGAGGAAGAACACACGGAGGCTGGGACAAGCCACACTGGGGCCTGGCCAGAACCAAGATGAAGAACGTGGGTAAAGAGGGGGAAAATGTGGGGGCCAGACACAGACACAAGGAGAGGATAGGTGACATGTAGGGACTGGAAACAGACACTTAGTACCTAAATGTGGATAAATGAAAGACAGATACATAGGAGCTAGACAAGCGGGCTGGTAAACAAAGTGAGACAAAGGTTTCCCTCCTCTTTTGGTGCCAGAGGTCTAAAGCCAAGCCCCTAGCTGGCCTGGCAGTCTCTTGTTCTCCTCTCACTTGGAGTGTTTTTTTCTTGGGGGTGGGGGGGGAGGGGAGGGAATATGAGAGGATGGAGTGGGAGGCTGCAGAGCACCGAAGTAAGCAGTGGAAGGGGGGGGGAGAAGGAGGGAGGGAAGAAGCGGGGAGAGGGGGAGAAAGAGAGAGGGGGTGCGAGAGTACAAGCACATTATTGTAAAATTATTGTAAAATTGTTAATAGTAAAGTTAACAAAGGTATTTTGGGGGATAAGAATTTATTTCAGAATTCTTTATGTAAAGTCAAATTTGTGTAATGTGAGTTTACAGTGAACAATCTGTATTTAGTTCTCCATCTCTTGGACAAATTTCTTAATTTTCATGACCTGGTATGAAGCCATATCTCCATTTTAATAATTCTGTAACAATTTCTGCTCCTAAGTGTATTTATTTGTCAAACTTCACCATTCCCTTAATAGGAACAAGACTTTCAGGTAGACTAGAAGTTAACAAAACATTCAGGAGGTGCTAGTTTACTGTGTAATGAAGACACCCAGAGCTTACAGGCTCATCTGGATTTCTTCTGATGGCAATTTTGCTACAGACTTTAAAGAATGAGTTATCAGCAAAAATTATTCCATTATTTGTTCTCTTGCCCATTAAGCAGCATTTTTTTTCTTCACAGCAATGGCTAACAGTCTTGTTTTATTTTTAAATCGATCTTCTCCTTGTTTGAAGTTCTCCAACTTCAAAAAGCCTATGCCATAAAACAGATGAAGCAATAACAACCCTTCCCGTTGCCAGGTCCTTTTGAATGCCTTTGCTTGCTTTCCAAGAACTAAATATGCTGTTTTGCAGCAACTGTTTGTCACTTCTTGTTCTTGGCTTTATTTTCCATTTTTGATTACATTTTCCTTTGTACTTCAGCTGAACTGATTCTGCTTTACTGGGGATTGTGGTGATCCTTTAAGCATTTAATTTGCCCATATTAACAGTCACAAAAAAAAAATCTAAGTCAGTGACATTTTCTTTAAGAGCTACATCTTCTACACATTTCTGAAGCCCATTTTGTATGTTCTTCAGAAAACCAAGAGAGTACTGAAACATGTAAGTATGGCACAAAATGTGGCACTCAAACTGACAACTAGGGAAACAAACTACTCGAATTTCATTTGGTCAAGATTAGACACTTTTTTGAGTCGAGACGAGCCATTTTGGTGTTAGCAGAAGCAGGCATACACACGATCAATGCTGTCACAAAAGAAAATCAAATGCTGCTTCCTGTAATCTACACATCGTTTTACATTCACATGTCAAAATTTGTCAGGACATTTCCCAAAAGGGATCATCCCCATTTTAAAGATAAGGAAGCTAAGGCTTAGAGTAATTAAAAGACTTGTATCCATTTAGTAAATGGCAGAAGCAGAAATCAAACCTAGGCCTTCTAAACCTGAGACCAATGCTCTTTCCCCTATGCCACAGTTTTCTATTAGCATTTAATGATATTAGTTTATGCTACTATCTTTTTCATATGCATGGTCCTTCTACTTTTTCAGCTAATTAGACTGTGAAGTCCACGATGCGTAGGACTCGTGTCTTGCATTGTCTTCATATGCTCAACAAGGATGAACACGGGTCATTCAGCCGAATTTCCTAAGGAATATAATCAGATGGTTCTTTCTTGCTTGTTATTTTTGTGAATGCTCAACACAAAGTCCTTCTCTTACACTAGTGTGATATGGACATCACCTTGATTTCCTGAAGCCTAATGCAGCAGAATGCAAATCTCTAGCAGGTTCTACCATGCCAGAAACTGCCCTGGCAACACAGTCTACTTTCAAAAATCAACCTAGCTAAATATAGAGAGGGACATCACCAGGAAACTAGCCATAGCAAGCCATGGAAAAAAAAGAAATTACGAATTTCTTTTTTCAGTCTTGTTTCCCCTTGCTTCTCCAATGAGAATATTAGTGGCAGAATGGCAGAAAAGGGGCAGCAGGAATTATGCGGTTCTCATACCACCTATAAACTTTCATTTTACCACTGGTAGAACTGCTGCTAGAGAAGCAAAATTACATCAACCTGGATATTTTTGTGATAAAAAATGAGAACAAATGGTAGCAAAAGCTTTATCTTCTGGATCTTTGGTAGCCAAGGTGGAAATCATCAGAAACAGCTGCATCTGTAAAAATTGAACTTTACCAAGATGATGGCTATGTAGGCAAGGCTGAAGAAGCACCTGTGACCTCTGCTTAGTGGTGAAAAGGAGAGCAGAGCCCATCCCAGAACCCCAGCTGGGAGCATCAAGACCCTGTGAACTCACAGCTCTTAGTTTAAAGGTAGGGCCACCTCCACAAGTACCTGGGAGAGACAATAGTGGTTTGGTCTACAGGCACAGACTGCCTCTGGGCTCCCCCCGTAGGTGCCATGCTCCTTCACCTGGCTTGCCTGCTTCAAAGGGGACAGCTGCAAGAAAGAAGTTGTAGCTAAATGAAAGGGTTTTCATACATGTTACTTGAAGAGTTAAAGACAATTCCAAAAGACTCATGATGGAAAACGTCATTCACATCCACAGAAAGAAATATGGAGTCTGAATGCAGATCAAAGCATATTATTTTTTGTTTTGTTTTGTTTTTCTTTCTTGTGGTTCTTCCCATTCATTCTAATTCTTCTATACAACATGACTAACATGAAAATATATTTAATAAGAATGTATATGTAGAGTCTATATCAGACTGCATGCCATCTTGGGGAGGGGGAGGAGAGGGAGGTGGAAAAAATTTAGAACTTATGGAAGTGAATACTGAAAAATAAAAATAAATTCATTTTTTAAAAGAGGCAAAGAAAGGAGCTGATGCAATGTGTTTTATCATATACCAGAGGGCAGCAGGAAATATTTTATGGGATACTTGTTAATCAAATATTGTAGTACTAGGATTAAGTACCTAAAAAAAAAATCACTATTAACATAATTGTATCTCATACACCATTATTGGTTGCTGAGGATGAATTTCAATGAAGAGAAGAAATTGTTAAAAGAAATTCACTGAAGAACTTAATAAAAACTCTTCAAGTGAAATCAACATTCAACATACCTGATGACTTCAAAGCAAAGATGATAAAAGGTGAGGATAAGGAAAGATTTTAAGAAAGCATGGTTCAGAAAGGATTGAGAGAGCAACACAGAGGCCTCACTTCTTTATGTCATAAATACTTTCTTAAAAAAAATTCACAGACACTAGACATTACAAAGACCAAATAACATTAAAACGACACAGATATTTTAATAGATAGGAATTATTGTTACTGATGTGTGAATCTTTGTTGCAGTCAGGCCACCATCTTGTCAAGAGTTAAGATCAAAATTAGTAAAAACCTCAAAAAAAAAATAGAATAACTATGAAAAAAGATATGGTAGATAATTGAAACAATTCAATACTGTAAGTAGCGATGGATAATCAAAATGGGAAATACCATGAGAAATAACACTAATTAGAACAATTGGAACAATGGAAATTATCAACCCAACAAATAGGCCAAAAAAGCCCCAAAAACACCTTAGCCAGCAAACATCTGATTTACTTGACAAATGGGAAGACATGGCTTCCAAAGACAACACAGGGATGGAATATAAAATTTTTTGTGAAAGCTTACAAAGTAGGATGATGGACAATTATGAGCAATACTGTCTGATAAAGTAAGTAGTGGAAGGCAAAGATTTAACAACAGGACCAGAATTTAAGACTACCTCAAAAGACCACACTGAGTCAATTTTTTATTTTAAAGTAAAATTATATTTTGTATCAAATGATGTACTTGGTCCTTCCAAGGTGAAAGAAAGTTTGGTAGGATATCTAACTATGAAAAATCATTAAGAGCATTTATGGACAAAAACAGAAGGAGGATAACAGGAAAATATATATATATAACCAATGAGAACTCCAAGGAATCACAGGAGTAGAAGATGCTATCAAGAAACTGTAATAATAGAAAAAGAATTTGGGCTGGTCATGTAGTAAAAACAAGGGATGACAAGGGAACAGCTAGAGTGTTCTGGAACCCTTTAGATTTCAGGAAAATCAAACACATTGGGTGAATCTTCTGTGCCAAGCTTATGGGAGTCACGTAAGGGAGGCAGAAATGGATGAGTTGCAATCTGCATCAAGGAAAGGAATTTCCAAAATTATTCATTTGTGAATGAACAAAAAAGAATGAAAAGGATCTAGAAGAAGTAACCATTAAATTATTGGAAATATTTGCATGCTGAAGCTCATGACCAGACAGGTAGCAAGATGCTGGATTTGTAGCCACTGACATCCATGATAATCTACACCAACAGAATACTTATACTAGAAAGTATTGAAGAATCACTTTAAACACAATCAGTGTTGGTGTAAAGTCCCTAACAAATTATTATAAACAAATAAAATGTTACCCTATGAACAAAGAAAGAAGCTTGTAATTGAGTTTCCCATGTTTCAAAAGTATTTAGGAGACCTTACCTTTGGGATCCATTTCCCTCCTAGAAAGTTGCCACATGTTGGACACTTTGGTGGTTTGTGCCTGGTAACATAGGTGAAGGAGCACCCAGGGCTGGTGCAGTTCCCATGGCCCCTTCGGGTGTAAGTGGTAGTCTTGGGAGGAGAGAAGACAAAAATTAACACATTATGAACTCCATCAGCCTAGGCCACATTTATAGGCATAATAACAGCATCATTTCACATAAGGATGGTGCCTATAGAACTAATCATAGAATATTAGAGATGGAAGGCACCTGAGACATCCAGTCAATGTTCTCATTTTACAAGAGAAGCTGAGGTTCATGGAAAAGAAGGGACTTTGCAAGAGCACACTGCTAGTTAATGGCAATGCTGAGAAAGGAACACAGTCTCTAGACTCCTGGTTTGGATAATGCTATTTCTCTGTTTAGCACTTAACTCTACATCTAATTTGACCAAAAATCAAGAATTTCCTTTGGGAAAACTTGAGAGATCTCTGAGCATATGTAATACTGGTCCTAGGGAACAAAGAATGGTGGCAGCAGCAGAAGCTAAAGACGTATATCTAGTCTGTGGGGTTGTTCTTTTGTTTCTTCTCAGGCCCAGCCATTAACTGTATACATCAATAATAGGTTTTGAGGCAGAATGCTTCTAATTGAACAGGTGTGTTTAACTTGTTTTGCACATACCCAAAGAGCATGCACATTAATTTATGAAATGACAATACAGACAAGGAAAACAAGAGAATACATTCAGAGGTAACATGAGGCAAAAGGTAGGAAAAAGTGAGTCCAGAAGAAACATAACAGAGCAGAAAAAGTTCTAGAACCTGGTTAGACCTGGATTATATCTCTGACTTCTGTACTATGTGACTGTGAGCAACTTAGTGTCATCTGCTTTACTCTGACTTTTTCTCTGTAGGATGAAGAGGTCTGACTAGAGACTCTAAAGCATCTTCTAGATAACATTCTATCATACTAAGTTTTCTTATTTCCCAGAAAGATGGCAGTAAATTCACATTATCATCAACATCAGTGGTCTTGATCAAGTAGAAATTCCCTGCCCTAAATAATCCTATAACTATTCCCTCTATACTAACCAGCTTGATAGAGGCAGAGTTTTCCACGACCGAGTGGGTCGGCAGAGGCAACATGATGAACTGTGTGGTCGGGGCTGAGGAACTGCTTTCACTGGAGTCCTACAAACACATATCAGAAAGAGGTCACATGGCAGAAAAGGGATTGGAACTCAGTTCTTCAGATTCCCAGTCTACAGTGCTTTCTTTGATCCAATACTGGTGACTCTTTAGCTCTGGGTACTTTAAAGGAATTCTCTTAATGCTACACCATCCTTATAAGAGTTAAGGAAGAAAATCACAGGATTTCTAATATTAAAATGGAGCAAGTAGCACCCATTGCCTTCCACAGAGCAAATTATAAAAGAAATGTAGAGTTAAACCCAGTTTATCCCCTAAACAGAATGGAAAAAAAACAAAACAAAACAGAAAGGGGCACTTCTACAATAGTCATATATAACATACTCCTATCACCAAAAAATTCTATTATAGCAAGAAAATATAGGAGGGACAAAGACATGTCCAAACAAGGATTTCTGTCTTTCTCACTATATATCAGCAAGATGTCCCATTCACTCATAGTAAAAGTGAGCTTAAGTTCCCAGGTCCTCTCAGCCTATATAGGGGTACTTCCACTTCTGCTGCAAAGGAAGGAGAGTGCTGAGGGGGTCACACTGCAACTTCCCAACAGCTAGATGACTACACTATTTGAAACTAGGAGCTGGGATCTCTATTCAAGTAAGGCCCAGGTCCTATCTCCTCAACAAAGATCTGTACCTAAGACAAAAACACCTCCTCCCATGCTGCTTAACTTCTGCCAACTCCCTCAATTCCAGGCTAAGTCTGTTTTTAAAGAGTTTTGTTCCCATAAGTATTACTATATCCAAATTAAAAGCAAAAATACATACACAAATGCAAACAATACTTGAGTTTTTAGGGCCTTGGGATACAGCCTGGATTGGAGTCACATAAAATTGCTTTTAAACAAATACCCTAAGATAAGACCTGATGTTAATTAACCAACTTTATATCTTTTCTCTGCCTCTTTTTTTTTAAAGCTTTTTATTTTTGGAGGGCAACTGGGGTTAAGTGACTTGCCCAAGGTCACACGGCTAGTTTTGTCAACTGTCTGAGGCCGGATTTGAACTCAGGTCCTCCTGATTCCAGGGCTGGTGCTTTATTCACTGCGCCACCTAGCCGCCCCCTTTGTATCTTTTCTCAAAGAAATCAAATTAATTCCAGTTAAATTAGGCAATGGGAAGCTGTTGAAAATCAAAAGATGACAAAATATAGAGTTTTTAAGTCCTCAAACAAGCAAATCGATAAAGTCCATAGCATCTACAACACAGGAAGCTGGAAACACTAACTGTAGGTCTCTTCTTCCCACATGAATCACTCTAGACAACTGTAGTTGGTACTATGATAACTTAAGATAGAAATATATGGAATCATGACTTAACGCACTTACCCTCACCACTGCTACCACAGATACGTTATCGCCCACTTGGGGGTGCGACACAGCCAAACTTCCACTGGGGATGTCTTGGGAGCTGCTCACGAGGGTTTCCTCAATGACCAGACTTGTCTGATAAGGGTGGTTCTCTCCTACCTCTAGGGCAGCCTCCTCCAGGACCACATCATGGGATAAGATCTCTGAAGTAACTATCTCCTGGACATTGTTAGGCTGAGTGCCCACCTCCTCAGCCAGCCCCTCAATGGTGATGCACTGCTCTGCTGCGCCTGCCTGGCTGGGTTCCACAGACAGAATGCTTGGGAGTGTCTCCTGAGCAGCCCTTGAGGGAACTGGTATCCCTTTGGTGGGGCCCTGAGCCACACAGAGCTCTAAGGGCTGGCAGTTCTGATCCTCTTGAAGGGTGCTCTTGGGAATGATGATATAATCAGAGCGGGGGAGGATCTTGCGGAAGCCTGGGATGTCTGGAACCACGGCAGTCAGTGCAGATAGCTTAGAGTTCTGGGAATTAAAATCGGAGAAAGATACAAATGAAGTGACTAAAATGCACAGACCCCATGACCCAGAGATACTACTACTATTAATCTTATACATGAAGGAGGTCACTGATAAGAAGGTGCTAAATACAGCAAAACATTCAAAGCAGCATTGTAGCAAAGAACTAGAAACAAAGTAGATGCCCATCAGCTGGAGAATGGCCAAGCAAACTGTGGTACATGAATAATGGAATGTTACTGTGCTACAAGAAACATAATGACAATAGTGTCTATGGAAAGAACCACTACAAAATAATGATAAATGGATGCTGCAAAATTTAATTTTTATTATGCATATATATGTGTGTGTGTGTGTATACACACACGCGCGCACACAAACACACACAGACACACATATGCACTATAGCCCCAAAGGTAGGTCCACAGGTGTGATACGCTGCATGTCATTTTTATCCTTTGTCTATGTATTGTACAAAATTTTACTTCCTTTTTTCTTCCTCTTTCTCCCTCAACACCCTTTAAAAAACATTCTTGTTATATAGGATGGTTCTCTGGGATAGGACAGACAAGAATACTAGGAGAAATTCAAGATGTAAAAAATATATATCAATAAAAAATTTGTTTTAAAAAGTAGGAATAGAAAAAAAAACAAAACAGAACGAGGATGCAATCTTCTCACTTGACAACTTTAGCTTTAACTTGGGCTAAATAGAAGACAATATGACACTATATGAGAGGAAGAATATGAATGACAACAGGATGAAAATGTTACTGTATAAAGAGAATAGTACAGGGATTCCATATTTAAATAATAAAGATATGAGAATAAAGTGATAGCATTATCATAAAGTAATAAATTAGAGATTAAACAAGTTAATGAGATTCAGTAAGGGTTTGTGGAGTTTTTTTCTGTTTTGCAGGTAAAAAGGCATCTTACTAAAAGTGAGACTGAGCTTATAGTATTTTAAGCAAGTTTTTAATATCATTTAAAAAAAACATATCATAATTTTTCCTAGCATCACCTTTCCCCCTTCCCAGACAGCCATCCCATAAAACAAGTAACATTTTAAAGAGAAAGACAAGGAAGAGAAAAAAAATCAGTACAATTGATCAATACATTGAATAGTCTGAAAACATGTGCAATGTAACAAACCTATGCACCTCCCACCTCCACAAAGGTGTGGGTTATGGGTATCTTCCTCTATCTCTCATTCAAGTGATCCTTGATCTTTTTATTTATTTTTACATTTGCTTTTGAATTTTGTAATGTGTGGCTCTTCTTTTCACTTACGTTGTTATGCTCATTATATATATTATTTTCTTAGTTCTGCTTCCTTCACTGAGCATTGGTTCATATAGTTCTTGTTATGCTTCTCTGTATTCATCACACACAAAATGCCTCATTAGTGAGAGGTGGATGAGAGGTTTCTAAAGTGGATAAGTGACAACTTCCAAAACAAGCCGAAATAGGAAATGTACATAATCCTGAATAGTGAACAAGAATGAGTAGAAAATGTGTACATAAGTAGAACATCATATAGTAGTAATCATAACACAAGGAAAACCAACTTTCTGTTGGGAGGAGAAAACCAAAGATTTCAATCACATGCTTGTTCAGTTTTAGAAAGGAGAACTACAAAATGCAGACATCACTGAAATAGTCAAAAACACTGAAATAGTCAAAAAGGACTAGATCTACACAGGGAATGTGGAAACTACTTAAAATCCTTACTAAATACACAAGATAACTACATACAAAGGATCAAAGAAGCTAGCAACTAGAAAAACAATGAAGCCTGGCTGATTTGCAAAGGAAGCTTTTTTTTTTTCCCCCAGAGAAAACAGATGTCTTTAAAAAAAAAAGGGGGGGGGGAAGTGCCCAAATGAGGGAAAAGGGGGTTAGTACACAAAATGCAGCAATCAAGTGCAAACCAGCTAATAGACAAAAAAAAGAATTACAGGATGACCTTATGAAGGATAATAATGTTAATTATAAAAGGTTCTTTAAATCCAAAGGCAGAAAGCCAGAGAGTAAAAAAACCAATGAAAGCATTTATTGATATGAAAGGTAGGCTCAGGAAGAAAAAAGAGAAAACAGACTATCTTCATTCAAATATTTGTTGAACTCCTAAGATATTAGGGAGGTTAGTTACTATTCCTAAATTGTCTTCTGAAGAAAACTAAAAAATATTAAACATACTATAGTTCAAGACCTATACTAAAAGCTAAACACAGACCACAGAATCATGAATCATAGAATTTCAGAGTTAGAAGAGATCAAGGTAGCTATTTCATTCAATCTATACCTGAAAAAGAACCTCTTACAAGCTATCTCCTAAGTAGTGCTGTGATCTTTTCTTAAAACCCTATAGTAAGGAGGAATGAGCTACCTACTAAGGAAATCCTTCCATGAACTCTCTAAACATTAGGTATATTAATGACTAGGATTAGATGACACTCATCAAAGAACTTAGAACAGTGGTTCTCAACCTTCCTAATGCCATGACCCTTTAATACTCGGATGTGGGCGTATCTGCATGTGGGCAGACCCCACCTGGAGATGGATAGAGGAGCGGTGTCTCAGTTCCTACGACCATTGGAAATATGTGTTTTCTGATGGTCTTAGGTGAACCTGTGAAAGGGTTGTTTGACCCCCCCCCAAAGGGGTCACAACCCACAGGTTGAGAACCGCTGACTTAGAAGGAACTTAAGTGAAATGGTAAAGCTTAAGAAAAATGTTCAAAACTTGCTCCAGTCACTGTATGACTAGAAGACTATTTAATGAGCCTCCAATATATAATAAGCATTTGGGAAGACTCTTAGAACTATAAACTTATCTCCTGTGCCAGGAAAACTGGTGGAATCTATAATAAAAAGTTGGATCATGGGACATAAAAAAAAAAAACCTAGCAAGAGGGAGGAAAATGGAAGCAAAATGATTTATAAAAAGAAAAAATATGCTTGGATAATCTACTAGAGTTCTAGAAGTGGTAAATAAACATGTGCATAATGGGAAACCAGTAGACTCAAGATATGTAGGTTTTCAAAAACCCAACAGCAAAGGTTCTACACCAAAAACTATTAAAAGAAAAAGTCAACATGAGTTTAGCAAAATGGGGGAGGGGGAGAACTATTATATTAGGAGTAACAATAATTCAGAGATTACAGCATTTTAAGATTTACAAAATACCAACAACAACCTAGGAGGTAGGTAGTACAAATATTACCCCTATTTAACATGTAAGGAAAATGAAACCCACTTAAGTTAAATAACTTGCCCAAAATCAAATAGCTTGCTTAAATGTCAAATCACTTATTTAAACCCAGGAATTCTTACCTCAGTTTCAGCACTCTAGCAATTCATACCTTGCTGCCTGGCTAAGAGCCAAGTAATAGGAATAAAAGGGTACTTCTCTAATTAAAAAATGTAAATAAGAGAGCCTCGAAGGAAGAAGATCAGATTAGCTTTATTTAACAGGTTTATAAACCTTTTAGCTGGAAGGATAAATGATTAAGTCTCCAAAGCTGACACGAACCTCTTCCAAGTAGTAAAATGCAAAAGTTGCCAGGATAGATTATTTCAAGATAAAAAAGAAGTAGCAGAAGTGATGGGTATATTCTCTGCCGAAGACCTATGCTATGATGGAATTTGAGAACAGAACTATACAATATGAAAAGGCACAGATTTATTGGAGTACTTAAGTATTTGCCAGGTGTCTTACAAATCTAAGGAAAAAGGCTTTAAATTTAAAAAATATATATAGGGAAGGGAAAAGGCTATGTATATTCCCCAATCTAGAGACCACAGAGAACAACTAATAAGAAATCAAATGCAAATATTCAAAATTTAGGCCATAAAGAAGACAAGCTATAACCTGGAGATTTTAATACAAGAAGACCAACTCATACATATCATCAAGACTTGGTGAGATGAGACCGAAGACTGGAATATGTCTCCAGATAGTATACTTTATTCAAAGGAAATAGGACAGGTAAAAGGTGGGAGGGAGGGTTATGATGTCATTCTGTATTAAGGTCTATATGTGAGGAAATTTAGAAAACTAGCAAGGAAAACATGACAAAGATATTTGGTTGTAAGTTAATGGAAGGAAAAACAGAAGTGATTTTGTCACTAGAGTCAACCATATGTACAGAAAAAGTTAACAGATGAGAACTCTTGAAAAATCCATCACAAATCCATCCATATAGTGGCCAGATATAACACTGATGGAACTTCATTAACAAGACACCTGCTAATAAGCTCACTCTCACTCTTGAGCTGAGCAGCTAAGCATTTCTTGACTTGCCTTAGTGATAATTTCATGCTTCAAAGGTAGAGAAACCAACATGAAGAAATTCTATTCTGAATCTGAGTCTCACTAACAGAGAAGAACTGATTGTTGAAGTGAAAATGATGGGAATCCTTGGGGACAACGACCACTCGCTAGTAAAATAAATCCAGCATGACAGGTATTTTGAATTTGGGGAAAGATGTTTCAAAGGATTCCAAGGAAAGATAGATAGGAACCCATGGATTAAAATTTAACAGAGAAAGTAAATCCAGGAATGTTGGGAGATATTCAAGAAAGAACTTATGAAGACACAAGGGAAACTGATTTCAATAAGGAGGAAAATGGAATTGATTTGAAGAGGTCAATGTGAAAAACAGAATAATCATTAACGAACTTAGATTTTAAAAAGAAATGCAGACATTCCAACCAAACTCAAAAGAAGCATAAAAAGTAAACATGAAAGAGAAACATAGGGTAAACATAAAGATTCAGTAAAATTAAACTGCTTACCTTCCTATATGGGAAGACAATATAAGCAACTCCTAAGAATTTTATCATTAGCAGGGCAGTGAGAAGTCTACACAGAGGGCAAGGTTGTGAGTCCACTATGTTAGGATGATCTCAAAAACAAAAAATGAAGGGGTATGAAAAAGGGACACATTGGGAACAGGGGAAAGGAGAGATAGGATGGGACAGAGGGGAAAGAGGTTCACAAGGAAGAGCTTTTATAGTGGAAGGGAAAAGGAAAAAGGATGCTGTTGTTAAGCTGTTAAGTCTGACTTTGTGACCCCACAGGCCACAGCATGCCAGGCCCTATGATCCTCCACTATCTCCTGGGGTCTGTCCAAGTTCATGTTCACTGTTTCCATGACACTATCTCTTTATCTCATTCTCTGCTGTCCCCTTTTTCCTTCAATCTTTCCCAACCATCAGGTTCTTTTCCAATGAATATTGCCTTCTCACTGCATGGTCAAAGAAGTTAAGCCTCAGTATTTTATCTTCCAGTGAACAGCCTGAATTAATTTAAGTATTGAATGATTTGATCTCCTTGCTGCCCAAGGAAATCTGAAAAGTCTTCTCCAGCACCACCTCTGGAGAGCATCAGTTCTGTGGCACTCTGTCCTAACTCTCATAGCCATACGTTACTAGAAAAACCAGAGTTTTGACTATAGGGCCTTTGTCAGCAAGGTGATATCTCTACTTTTTGATATTTTTGTCCAGTTTTGCCACAGCTTTCCTTCCAAAGAGCAAGTGCCTTTCAATTTCATGGTTTCAGTCACCACCTGCAATAATCTTTCAGCCCAATAATAAAAAATCTGACACTGCTTCCATTTTTTCTCCTTTTATTTGCCAGGAAGTAATGGGACCAGTTGCCCAGATCTTGGGTATTTTTTGGCTTCAAGTCAGCTTTTACACTCTCTTCTTTCACCCTCATTAAGAGGCTTAACTCCTCTTCACTTTTCTGCCAACAGAGCAGTATCATCTGCGTAGCTAAAATTGTTGGTATTTCTCCCAGCAACCTTCATTTTAGCTTTTGATTCATCCAGCCCAGCATTTCTCACAACGTACTCTGCATATAAGTTAACTAAACAAAGTGACAATATACAGTCTTGTTGTACTCCTTTTCCAATCTGAAACCAAACAATTCTTCCAGGCTGCTAACTGTTGCTTCTGGGCCCACATACAGGTTTCTAAGGAGACAAGTAAGATAATATGGTACTCCAATCTCTTTGCAGACTTGCCAGGTTCTGTTATGATCCACACAGTCCAAAGCTTTAATGTAGTCAATGAAGCAGAAGAAGTAGATGTTTTTTCTGGAACCCCCTTGCTTTCTCCATAATTCAGTGAATGTTGACAATTTGGTTTCTAGTTCTTCTGCCTTTTTGAAAACCAGTCTACTATTTTGATAATTTTTAGTTCATATAGTGCAGAAGTCTAGTTTGCAGAATCTTAAGCATAACCTTGATGGTGTATTAAATGAGTGCAATTATTCAATAATTTAAATATTCCTTGGCATTGCCTTGCTTTATGATTAGGACATAAACTAATCTTTTCCAAATCAATGGCCCCTGTTAAGTTTTCCAAATTTACTGGCATACTGAGTGCAGCACTTTAACAGCATCATCAGTTGGAATTCCACCGCCTCCACTAGCCTTACTGTTACCACATGCCCACCTGACTTCATTCATCAGGATGTCTGGCTCTAAATCAGCAACCGCATCACTATCAGCGATATACGTTTTTGCTACCTCTTCCTAATCAATTCTGCTATTGTCACCTTCCAACCTGAGGGGCATGTCCCATTTCTTTTAACATTTTAGTATTGTCCATCAGGTCTTCCTAGCAAAGATAATGAAGTGGTCTGCCTTTTCCTTCTCCAGTGGACTACCTTTTATCAGAACTCTCCACGATGACCTATCTTGAGTGACCCTGCATGACGCTGAGCTACACAAGCCCTTTCCCATGACAATGCAGTGATCCAGGGAGGAAACAGACAAAGGGGCTAAGAAGGGGTTAGGCAGCATTTGAACTTGATTCTCATCAGAACTCCTTCAAACACAGTAGAAACTGTATGTATATATGTGTGTATACATACACACATACATACATGCCTACACACACACACACACACACACACACACACACACACACACACACTCAGTTGAGCATAAAAATCTACCTTACCCAATAGATAAATAGGAAGGAAAAGGATAAGAGATATGAGGAGAAAAAGGGTGTGTTTGTGTGTGTGTGTGTGTGTGTGTGTGTGTGTGTGTGTGTGTGTGTGCGCGCGCGCACACACACATGAGATAGACAGAGAAATGGTAAAAAAAAAAAAAAGGGAGAAGAGATTAAAGAAGGCAGTGGTCAGAAGCAAAACAGACTTTTGAAGAGGCTAAGAATAAGAAGAGAGAAAGAAGAATACAGAAAAAAAATAGGATGGAGGGAAATACACAATAATCATAACTATGAATGTCAATGGTATAAGCTCACCCACAAAATGGAAGCAGACAGCAGAATGGATTAGAAACCAGAATCCAAAAATATACTGTTTATGAGACACACTTGAAACAGCAAGACACATACAGAGTTAAAATAAAAGGTTGCAAAGTTTCTCTGAGAAATGTCTCATTTCTCTCAGATATATGAGGATTGAGTCAAATCTATAAAAATACACATCATTCTCCAATTGATAAATGGTCAAAGATATAAACAGGCAATTTTCAAAAGAAGAAATCAAATCTATCCATAATAGTATGAAAAAATGTTCTCAATCACTATTGATTAAAGAAATGTAAATTAAAACAATTCTGAGGTACCAACACACACCTATCAGATTGGCTAATACAACAGAAACAGGAAGTGACAAATGGAGAGGATGTGGAAAAACTGGACACTAATACACTGTTGGTGGAGTTGTGAACTGATCCAACCATTCTGGAAAATAATTTGGAACTATGCACCAAAAGCTATAAAACTGTGCATATCCTTTGATCCAGCAATACAATGACTAGATCTGTATCCCAAAAAGACCAAAAAAAAAGTGGGGGGGGGGGAGGAGAAAGAAAAGGACCTATATGTACAAAAATATTTATAGTAGCTTTTTCTGTGGTGGCAAAAGAATTGGAAATTGAGGGGATATACAACAACTGGAGAATGGCTGAATGAGCTGTGGCATATGAGTGCAATGAAGTACTGTAATATCTATAAGAAATGAAGACGTAGGGGTGGAGTGGGGGTGGTTTTAGAAAAGAAAACATGGCAAGACCTATGAGAAGAACTGGGAAATCACTGTGTACAGTAACAGCAATGACTCAAGTCAGTTCCAAGGGGCTCATGATGAAAAAATGCTATCCATCTCCAGAGAGAGAACTGATGAACTCTGATTGCAAGCTGAAACATAATTTCTTTCTTTCTTTGGCTTTTTTTCTGATGTGGCTAATATGAAAATGTTTTGATGATTTCACATGTACGATTGATATTTTGCTTGCATTCTCAGTTGGTGGGAGGGAGGAAAAGAATTTGGAATTCAAAATTTAAGAAGAATGTTAAAAATAAATTATACACTGGAGTGGCGACTGGGAAGAAATGTACAAAGATGGAAGCAAGGTCACATAACAGAAGATGAATATGAATTACACCACCATCCCGTAAAAATAGCATCAAGACTATATCCTTTGAGTCAGGATTCCACTATTAGGCTTATACCCCCAAAGGAAGTCACATATAAACAAGTCTCTAAATACATCAAAATATTTATAGCTATACGTTTTTATGAGAGCAAAGAATTGTAAAGAAAGTCCATGTCCATCAATTGAGGAATGTCTAAACAAATTGTGGTACATAAATATAATGGAATATTATTTTACTGTAAGAAACTATGAATGTGAAAAAAACAGAAGTACCAAAAGATTTACATGATATAATGTAAAATGAAGAGCCAAGAAAACAGTATATACAACATATAAATAGAACACAGCAACAAAAATGTTAAGAACCACCACAAAACAATTGAGTGAATACTACAAAATTACCAAGAACAAAAATGGCCAAAAAGAAGAGATAAGAAGACATTTCCACCCTACTTTTCTGCAGATTTAGAAGGTTCAAAGGTATGATGTATTACATATAATTTTCAGAACTTTTAGACATGTTGATCAATTCTGCTTATTTTTTTTTCTCTTTAAAAATATTTATTATAGAGGAGGAAAGGGAAAATATCCTGGGAGAAATTCTGATCATGTAAAAAAACAGATCAATAAAAATTAACATTAAAAAAAATTAGTTTCAGGAATAACAAAGCTCAGAACAAGTAAAAGCTTGCAAGAAAAACTGAGAAAAAATAAGAAGGGATTTTTTTTTAAGCTACACTATAAAGAAAAAAGGAGCTCTGGATGGTAGATGGGATGATAATGGCAAAAGAGCTGCTCAATTTTTATTTTACTTCTACTTTTCCTGTCAAGGAGAATAATTTCTGCACTGGAATTGATAGAACAAAAAAGACTACCAAGGAACTGATACTCAAGAAAAGTAAGGAGTTATAGCAATAAAATACCTCTTTGCCCTTAATGACTTCAAGTTATTTGGCCTATATGAAGAACATCTGGTAAATCTGGTGAAAACTGGTAAATCTGATTACTAAATCACTACTAATACCTGAAAGATTATGGAAAACAGAACCGGTATCACAACATTAGAGAAAAGTAAATATTGTCCTGATTTTCAAAAACAGGGAAGTGAACAGAGTTTGCAACCTATAGTTAGTGAACTTGACTTTGATTCCTAGAAAATTCTTGAAACTGTTGGCAAATATCAAGAAAGGGAAGTGGTGAATCTTCTTCAAGAAGAGGTTGTACCAAACTAATCTAACTTCCTTTTCTGACAGGATTTCTAAACTTGTAGATACTGAGAATGTAATGAGATACAGTTTACCAAGATGTTACCAAAACTCTGAATCAAGCATTTCATATTCTTTTTTTGGAGAAGATGGAGAGAAATAGTTGTTAAGGGTTTGATGCCAAAGTGGCAAATCTACAATGCTGTTTAACATTGTTATCAATTACTTGAAAAAAGGCACAAGAAGGGGCATGTTCATTAGATTTACAGATGACACAAAGCCAGGAACAACAGCTAACACTCTGAGTGATAGGCTCTAAGAAAAGGCTAAAAAGATAAATTTTTATCTTTTTTTTAAAGTTTTTTTTTAAGTTTATTTTTTTTTGAAACTTATTTATCCAGACAATTGGTCTGGATCATATGTAAAATATCACAATTATATAAAAAAACTTCACAAGTGTAAGGGGGGGGGGTATGATTTGAATGTAACTGTTTTAAAAAATATCTGGAGGTATTAATGGACTGCGAGTTCAAGGAGTCAGCAGTGTGATGTAAGAGCCAAAATAATGTATGTGATCTCAGGGTGCATTTTCTTAACGTATAACTTCCAAGAACAAGGAGAGGATAGTCCACTCTTTGCTTTCCCATAGAAGATCTATCTGAAATATCTTTGTTCAGTGTTGGACTCCACAGTTTAAGAAGGATAAACTACAGAGAGTTTAGAAGAGGGCAAAAAGGATGGGTTCTGAGCCCACGTTGCATGAGGAATGACTGAAGGAACTGGGAACATCTGCTCTGAAGAGAAGACTGAAGGGGGAAAAAGGAGCTATCTTTGAGTTAAAGACTATATAGTTAGACTATCATAAAGAAGAGGGATTAGAAGGGCTTTGTTTTGCCCACAAGGGTAGAAACAGGACAGTAGCTTAAAGTTAAAGAGACAAATTTAGGTTTGATATGAGGAAGAAATTCCAAAAGTGATTGGGGCTATCTCAAGAAGTAAAGGGCTTGACTTCCAGGGGCGGAGTGAAGATGGCGGCATAGAAGCAGCAGAGACCCACAGCTCCCACACAGCCACGCTAAACACCCATAAAAATATGACGCTGGAAAAATTCTAGGACTCTCAAACTCAAAAAATACAGAAAACACATCTCTCGTGGAAGGCAGCTTGGCAGCAGGGGATCATCGTGGCAGGATGCAAGCTGAGGCCAGCCTAGCTTGAAACCGAAACCCCAGCCAGGCCCCAGGCAGCAGGAAGAAGCCAAGCCAGAGCAGAGCTGCAGCCAGGCTACAAGAGATAAGAGCTACAGCCTCCAGCAACTCCATATCTACCAAGGTGTGAAAAATAGGGATTAAAGAAAGGTGTGAAAAATAGGGATTAAAGAAAGGTGTGAAAAATAGGGATTAGAGAAAGGAGTGGCCAGGCTCCAGGGCAGCAGGAAAGAGCCAAGCCTCCCAAGCCACAGCCTGAGTCTACTTCAGAGAAGATCTAAAGCACCTGGAGCAATTTGCATAAGCCAGAATTAAAGGTCAGTGAAAGTGAGCCAAGCTTTCAAGCTAAATTTGGGGGAGGAAAAGCATTTCCACCAATCTATCCCTGGGGCAAGGAAGCAGTGGGGGAAGGGCAGAAACTGCTGTAACCCGTGGATGCCCTCACTGGGCTGCTTCAGAGCCCCTGGCCTGTGGATCCCGCAGTGGGGCTGAGTTTCACAAAGCTAAAAAAAAACAAAACCCAACCAATTAACTGACTGGCCAACATGAGGAAAAGGAAGCAAAATAAGAACTGCAATAAAACTCTAGAATCCTTTTTTGTGGACAAAAAGGATCAAAGCATGGAACGGGAGGAAGACAACACAGTCAGAACTCCCACACCAAATGCTTCCAAGACAACTGAAGAATGCCTAGAAGATATACATCAACTGAAAAAGGACTTTGAAAACCAAATAAGAGAAGTGGAGGAAAAATTGGGAAGAGAAATGAGAATGATGCGAGAAAAGCATGAAAAGAGAGTCAATAACCTGAGT
>CM053595.1:24289546-24314951 GCA_028646575.1 Pseudocheirus occidentalis | reverse complement strand
TGAGTTTAATTCACAAGATCACGGACTTAGGACCTAAAATAACCTTAGTGGTCTGGTCGTCTAGCTTAATTCTCTTGTTTAACAGATGAGAAAGCTGATGCCCAGAAGTTAAATGCGCTGCCCAGGTAACTCAGCCAGCTGGTGGGAAAGTCAGGATTTGAACCCAGATTCTTTCATTCCAAACTCAATTCTCTTTCCTTGCTCATGGTCGTACATGGCAGCATTTGAATTCGTGTCTTCCTGACACTACTCTGTCACAATGCCTTGTTGCTTCTATAACCCAGAAAGAGATCCTCATCATCTGACTTGTATTCAGGAGACTGGTCTTCTGAAGGTTGTAGGAATAGCTGGGCACAACCCTCAGGATAATCTGGTGCTTTTTCTCTCAGGTCTCACCAAAAACATTCATACAAACACCACTGAAATTTTCTTTGTTTATAATTGCTTACACCAAGCTCCTAAAAAAAGCAATTCTAGATGCAAATTGAACACTGATTTGCACTTCTTGCCAAAATCATAGACATTCCCTAATAGTGAACAGATTGTAGAAAGGGGAATGTCAATACTTGGCTGGCTTTCTTAATCACACTTGAAACGTACTGCTTCTACGAAGAGCAAGTGATGCTGGGACGATACACATTGAAGGAGCATCTAGAGGCATTGTCACCACAGAGATCATTTTCACCAATTACTAATTTTCACAGGGACAGGAAGGGGGCCCATAATCTACAGCTCCATGTTTCCTATTCCCCACCCCACCCCATGCCCTGGGGTCACTTCTGTGTAAGATTCTCTGTTTGGTGAGTGAGTCCTCTCAGGGATGAGGTTTAGACAAATATGAGCGTGGCTCTGCGTTCATATGCCCATTTCCTTTGACTTTCTAGGGCAGCACTTAATGTTTTCAAAGTGAATCCAGTAGAATTAGAAGTCCCATACTTTCCTGTACATGGGAGAGAGCTAATGGACGAGGTGAATCTTTTGGCTCATAAAGGCCTATTTATTTAATGGCATCAAAACTCTTGAAAGACAGAATTCCTCAGTATCTCTCTGGAGTCTTTGACCAGCTGAGCTTGCACAGTGACCAGTGAGTGATCTATTTAAGGAAAGACTCCAGGCTCCTTAACCTTCAGGCCACCATCAGATAAGGGCTTATATATCTCTTTTCAAGCTTTACCTATGCATGATTTCTTCCAGGATTTGATTTCCACTGACAGGATGTATTTGAGGGGCATAACCAATGTTTTTTTTTTTTAAGTAATGCTGTGGTTGGCAATGTTCCCTCAAATTAATGGTCCCTAGAGGTGGTGCTTTCCCTCCTGTCTCCTGATGATTCTGTAAGTAATGTTTTACAATATCCAGCTTATTGCCTGTGATACTTTTCAGAATCAATGATCTTATAGCTGCTTCTTCTTGTAATGCATTCTTTAGTTAGTCTGTAGAAATAATGCTCTCTTGAGACAACGAGTAAAGCTCCCCAAGAACAGAGAACCCAGCACAGGAGTGTGGGTGTATGATTGGTATTGGATTTCAGGGAGAAAGAGAGAAAACACAGCATTGCTTTCTTGTTGACTGAATCAGACTATTCTAGGAAGATTTCTAGGAAATTGAGATATTTCCTAGAAATTTGTCTATGAAGTTACATGGAATCATGGGGTTGAGGGTACAGTTGTTCTTTATCTGATCCAATTGATGGCCCTGTGTGATCTATTCCAGTTGTGGTCAGGTAGGTTATACACATAGTAGAATCTTCAACAGAGTGAAAGTTCCCTGAAGGCAGGACTGTTTTGGTTCTTTTCTTTGTTTCTTCACACTTAGCACCTTGCAGATTGTAGACACTTCAAAGATGTTTGTTGAATGAATGTGTTGTTGTTCAGTTCATCCTTCATTCTCAAAGAGGACCAATGACACAATGAGGCTGATGACTTGTGAGTGAATTGGATGTGAATGAGGTAGAGCTGCACAATGAATGAACAAGGATATGAAGTTAGAGATTCGATAAGGCTCCTTTCAAGAGAAGATTTGTTATGAGAGTCTAGTATACAAGGGATATAAACAAAAATCTTCATAGAGACACTGTGGTAGGAACAGTCACCATAACGTGAGTCTTTAGAACACACACACACACACACACACACACACACACACACACACACACACACCCCCTATGTCTGTCTATCCATCTGTCAAGATTTATACTACAAGAATGAAGACGTTCTAAGAAGTTCTAATTCACCTTTAGGTCATTGATGTATTTCAATGCAATTCAATTTAACAATGTTGAAAAGTTAAATTAGAAAGTTAATAACCATTAATGAAAATAATGAAACAGACATCGAAAGTACAAATGAAATCTGGCACAAGCCCTTACTATTCAACAAAGCAGATGCAAATGAATGAATAAACAACCATCTAGCCAAAGCTTGCTTTTTTTCAGCAGACTTTGATAAGAACCTACAAGGCATGAAGCACAGTGCTGGATGTGGGGGATATAAAGATGAAAAACAGCACAGACCTTACTTTCAACAAGCTTAAAACCCAACATGGAGATGCAACATATGCATAAATAAATGTGGTACAAGGCAAGGTGTTTTGAGGACAAAGAAGAAAGCCTGATAAAATGCTCTATGAAAACTGGGAAGGGAGGGACTGCTGTCATCTAGGGAATCACCTGAGCCTTGAGATAACAAATGAGTTTTAAAAGGCAGGGAGGAGACAGGAGGCTGTTCTAGGCAAGGAGACAGGATGGCCTATGCCAGAGTAGGGAACCTGTGGTCTTCTAGATCCTCAGGTGCAGGCTTTGACTGAGTCCAAGTTTTGCAGAACAAATCCTTTTATTAAGGGGATTTGGTTTGGTGAAGTTTGGATTCAGTCACTTGAGGACCTAGAGGGCCACATGTGGCCTGAAAGCCACAGGTTCCTCATCCCTGGCCTATACAGATGAACAGAGGCAGGAAAGGGTAGCATGAGACTGGCCAACACTCAGTTTGAGTGAGACTCTGAAGGAGAGAAGTGAAAGCTAAATCTGAGAAGGTTGGTTAGAGCCTTGATTATGGAGGTCCTTCAATGCTGGGTTCAAAAGCTTATATTTTCTCCTTGAGGAAATCATGTATGATGTCTTTTTAATCAAGTTCCAGGAAATTTATGTTCAACATTTTGGTAAAATTTTGTAGTAGCTCTCACCCCCAGGAGGTACTAGTTAAAACTCTGGTTTGTATAGAAATGAAACTGTTAACCCTAAATGCCTAAAAAGCAATTTAAGTATCGCTTTAACGGGGCCAGATACGACAATAGAATGATGGTAAGCTTGGTTCAGAGAGGCAAACTGAAGGCCAGAAATCTCTTTCCTTTTGATGGGGTATGAGAAGAGTTTGTTGTAAATGGAATGGGAGGTCCTGGTAAGTCTTACAGTTAGAACCCAAGGTTTTCATTTATTCAGCATATTTATGAGGTGTCTTCTATGTGCAAAGCACCATGCTAGGCCTCAGGATGGGTGCAAGGCTGAGTGAGATGGGCTCCCTCCCTTCAACAAATTTAGAGCTTGGCAGTGGATTAGATCAAACGTGCCATACTTCAAACTTTCAGGTGCAATAAAGGACAAAGGAACAGAATTTTGTGGGGCCTGTGTGGAGGTTATTAACAAAGATCCTTGAGGCAACACTGACCAATGGGGATGTAGTGGATAACTCACTGATCCTTAAGTCAGGAAGATCAGGGTCCAACTTCTGTCTCATCTGCATAAGCCCAGGCAAGTCACTGAACATCTCTGTGCCTCAGTTTCCTCATCTGTAAAAGGGGAAGGAAAGGAAACTAAAAGTCAGCTAGGTGGTGAGGTGGACAAAGTGCCCGGCCTGGAGTCAGCAAGACTCATCTTCCTGAGTTCAAATCCGGCCTCAGACACTCACTAGCTGTGTGACCCTGGGCAAGTCACTCAATCCCATTTGCCTCAGTTTCTTCATCTGTAAAATGAGCTGGAGAAGGAAATGGCAAACTACTCCAGGATATTTGCCAAGAAAGCCCCAAATGGGGTCATAGAGAGTCCCACGTGACTGAAGGCACTGAAAAACAGCAACAACAAAAGGAAACAAAGCTTTATTAAGCACTTACTGCGGACTAGGCACTGGTGCTTATCTTATCTCAGGTGAGCCCCATAATGATGTTATGAGGTAGGTGTTGTTATCTCGAATTTATAATAAAATGAGTTGGTTGGACTCAAGTCACCTCTAAGGTCCTTTCCAGCTTTGTACTGACCAGACCTGATTCAGTGCAAAGAAGACGGTTCTGGGATAGGGAACGTGGGCTCGAATCCTACCTCTTCTCTTAACTGTCTCTGACCCCAGGGAGGTCATTGAAGCTCTCTGTGGTCAGTTGTGAAATGAAGGGGTAGAACTAGGTGATTTCCGAAGGCTTTTCCAAGTCTAAAGTGATCCTAGGTTAGACTGAGGGGCCCAAGAGAGAGCTGAAGAATAATTCTATAAAGAGAGATTAAAGCAGAATGAATGGACGGAAAGGCATTTATTGAGCACATATTGTATGCAAAGTTCCCTGCCAAGCAGAGATAGAAAGAGAAAATCAATCCATCCCTCATCTCAGGGTGCTAATGTTTTATTAGGAGACAAATATTATAGGAGGTCCCAGCTGCGAGTCAGATGGAAAGGCTCAGACTGCTTTGGTGTATGGCAGAAAAGCAGATGGTAGGTAATGCGTCTTCTCTAATACTCTTTCTGTTGATAAAGGACATTTGGAGAAAGATGCTGTCTGCATTCAGAGGAAGAACTGATAAATAGAAGCATGGATAGAATAATTTTACACATATATACCCATTTCTGTCTAATGGTAGCTGCGGTGGGGGGGGAGGAAAGGAGGAGAAAAAAAAGAAAAGAAATTTACATAATTTTGTTCTGTATTTGAAAGGAATAGCAAGTTGTGCATGGTAGATTTGCGGTTTCATGTACAATCATCTTTTTTGTGGTACTGTTATGAAAATGCTTGTTTTATTCCATAAATTGAAAGTAAAATAAAAATACAATTTCCATTGATAAAACCATGTCTGTTTCTGATGCTGAAGCATTTGACAGCGCCAAGACTTTAGTGACTATGATGCTAATGAAATCACACCTCCACAAGGGTTGCTACCCAGGCTTAGGGGTGGGAAATAAGGAACCAGTCTGGAAGCAGGGCTGGTATTAGGGGGGAGGGGCAAATGTGGGGAGGGGGGTTGGGGAGGGTAATGCTCGTTGGTAGTTTTGCCTGACTTTTGGTGGTTGCTGGTGGTGGGTATTTGCTGTTGAAGTTGGAGGGAACTTCTACAGGAGGTTGCTCCCTTTAATAAGGAATTTGGGGACCGGGCTAGACGCAGGGTTGTTGGAAGAAAATGAAATATTCAAGGAAGAATTTTCTATCTTTTACATCATGATAAAGAACAAAAAGAGGAGATTAAAAAAGAAAATAGAAGGAGGAAATGTCTCTGTATATTTAGAAAAATCAGGGGACAGGCCCTTTATCTATCATAGTAATTCTACCAGAGCACTGTCTTAGCAGATGTTCCTGAGTTACACAGAAAAAAGGTGAAAACAGGAGATATTCCAAAGAAATATATTAAGTTAAAAAAGGAGGGGTTGGCAGGCAGTTACTCAGAGGGGAAAGAGAAGGAATAAATAGAATTGGGGGAAGTAGTAATATGACAAGGAGTAATTAATGAATCACAAGTCTCAACTGCTTTAAGGTTAATAAAGTTTTTTCTTTCCAACAATTCTATGAAGTAGGTATAACCACTGTTATTAACCCCATTTTGCATATGGGGAACCGAGGCCTACAGGGGGTAGGTTACCATGGACACACAGTTAATAGGAAAATGAGTCCAGGTTTCCTGACTCCAAGCCCAGACCTTTTTCCATTGGCACCACTGTTACAAGTCAAAAGTGCAAATGGAAAACTAGTTTAGAACTGGCCTTGGGGCCTGTTTAGCTTTACTCCAGGATATTCCCATAGCCGAGCATAATTAAATGTAGAAAATAAGCATGGAAATGGCAGCCTTACAGAAGAAAATGGAGCCTTGAGAAAGGACAAACCAAATTGAGCTTATTTACAGGAGTCCGGATTAGGTACAAAGATGGAAAGAAAGAATGCTTGAGAAAGCTGGGTCCGGGTCATAGACTCTTTCTGATTCATAAAAGAAAAAGAACACACAGCCACCTACAGCTGAGGGTGGGAGAGGAGGGTTTGGGCCTCTCTGGACTCAGAGGCCGAGAATCCCAGTCCACATCTTGATTCTATGTCTTATTGCCTATGCGACTATGGGCAAATGGCTTTCTTTTCTGAGCCGTAGTACCCTCCCTCCGCAAAATGAGGGAATTGGACTCGATGATTCCTTGGGTCTGTTTCAGTTATGGAACTAAACTTAGAAGATGTTGAAGAATAAATGGAAAGAGAAAAGGTTCTAAGAAAGGTGACTGAGTCCCTTGCTCGAGGGCAGGCCATCCTGCCCAAGGCAGGAAACAAGAAAATTATCTAGGGAGTGAATTTTTTTAGAAGTAGCAGGTAGGAGATGGGGATGAGTTATGGATGATACAAGATAGCATTGAGAGAGATTTCACACATGATGAAAAGAGAAACAGCATATAGAATAGACATGATCTTTGTAGAGGAAAAAAGAAATGAAGGAAGAAGGAACAAAAGAAAGAAAGAAGGAGAGGGAGAGAAAAAGAAAGAAAATGAAAGAAGGAAGAAAGAACCAAAGAAAGAAGGGGAGAGAGAGAAAAAGAAAGAAAATGAAAGAAGGAAGAAAGAACAAAAGAAAGAAGGAAAGGGAGAGGGAGAGAGGAAAAGAAAGAAAATGAAAGAAGGAAGAAGAAAGAGGAAGAAAGGAAAAGAAGGAAGAAAATATTAAACTCATCAGTTTTCTATCATGCATGGCATAGGGCCGATGTGATCTCAGTGGCAATCAGTTTTATAAAAGGGTCTGCTTGGAAGGGGTTTAATGCTATTCTAACCAAGTTAATCAAAAGGCAGGAAACATTGCTTCCATTTTAGTGTTTAAACTGATAGCAAATCTAGGAAGTAAATATAAATGTGAAAAGGAGTAAGAACAATCCATGGTATATACGAAGCTTAGCATCTATGGACAGAGACAGGAAAATGGTTGGAGTCGAAGAAAACAGAAATAACAATGACAGGAAAGCCCAACTGGGAAACTGGCAGAGAGAATCTAAATAATTGAAAAGGAAAAGGTCAGGACAAAAATAAAAAAAATTACTGGTGCTCTAGTAAAAGGAAAGAAATGAAGGTTTGAATGGTAAAGATAGACAGTAAACACAGAGCCAAAAAAACTAGTTAGAGATGGAGTGAGAATTTCTCTTGGAGTTGTTAAGAGAATAAGAGATTGAGTAAAAAGTGGAGAACATTGTTGAACCCACCAAGCATAAAATATTATTTACAGAAAGAGAAATTAGAGACCTATAAACAGAAATAATGGCCTGCAGATTTGAAGTTTGAGAACTTGTAAAGAGGTGTATTTGTCAAAGATGTGCTTACTTGGAAGTCTGAAGCTTCCTTGGGTAAACCCAAAATGAAGGTGTTTAATCTAACCTGGTCAAAGAGACAGAATTTTGGCAACCAGAGCAAGTAGAAAAAAATTAAATGAAGCAAGCAGCATAACTCGAGCCCCCGAAATGATTTAGTAATTTATGATGTGAAAATAATAAATGAAATAAGTTGAGTCGGAGAGAGACAGACAATTGGTTAATGTCGTGGTCTAGGAGCACTAGGAACCCTGAAAGCAAGAGTACAGGTGAGAGTCTGCCTTGAAAGAATTCGACCACTCAAGTTTTCTTTCAATCCAAGTAGCAAATATATTAAGACACCAATTGGACAAGATTCCAAATGAGTCTGTGATATTTGTGACCCCAATACAAGTGGGCCAGATTCTTAAGGAATCTGCACATTTGATGAGGGTAAGATTGATATTTTATACGGAAAGACTTTGGAAAAGATCTGGATGGGATTATGAAGTGGCAAGTAGGGGCGGCTAGGTGGTGCAATGAATAGAGCACCGGCCCTGCAGTCAGGAGTACCTGAGTTCAAATCTGGCCTCAGACACTTACACAAAAAACTAGCCATGTGACCTTAGGCAAGTCACTTAACCCCAACTGCCCTCCAAAAAACAAACAAAAAAAAAGTGACAAGTAACCTGGGGTGGGCCACTGGGCCAGGTGCAGACAATGAGGGTCACAATGAAAGGGCAGTTAAAAAGATTATACTGAGATGGGCTGAATGCCTCAGGCCAATGCCAGGCATGTGGGCTGTTGAAATTTGTGTGAAAGTTCCAGGACTCTTTTTTAGGGGTCCTGTTGCTCCATCAGCCCCATCACTGACTCATGGTTAAATTTTTGTACCCTCTAAATTCCCATCCCCTAGGGCAAAGCTACTGGGGCCCTGCCCTAATTTATTTAGGTTCTGTCCAGAGGGGAAATGGAATAAAAAATAAAGGTCTCTGAGCATAGTGTTCAGGTAAAGGGTCACCAGTAATTTTTGGCCACTGACACTACCCCAGATTATTAGACATTTGTGTTTTTTTAACACACACACACACACACACACACACACACACACACACACACAGAATCAGTTACCTATCATTAATGTACTCCCTCTTAGCTCCCAAATGGAAATCTCCGTTACAACAAATAAGCGTGCAAAGTAAGTGAGCACTTTGGCCATGTCTGATGTTTGCACACTTTTAGTCCATTATCTCTGCTAAAAAACACTGTCAGTACCTCCATTTAAAGGAAAACTTTCTGGATCAACCATCTCTTCATTTCCAACCTGGCTGTGCTCCTCTGGACTCATCACTCCACATTTCCCCCACCATACACTTACAATGAGCTGGTACCTTCCATGCTACTCTCACCCCCTTTTAGCTTCCTTTTGTGTATTGTCTTTCCCCATTAGATTGTAAACTCCTTGAGGGTAGGAACTGTCTCTCTTTTTCTGTTTGTCTTCCCAGGGCTCAGTGCAGCGTCTACCACACAGCAGCTATTTAATGAATGCTGATCCACTGACTTACTGAGTTAGCTGAAAGAATCTTATTAAAGAGATGCTAGCATCCAGGAGGACACCGGAGCCTTTAAAACATAACTGTTTAAATGGTAGTAGGCATTACGAAAGAGCCAGACATAGCTGAACAGCAGCAACAAAAGATAACTTAGTCACATCTGCCAAAGAAAGGAGCTGTTCAGCGTATTTAACAATCATTTCTAATTGAAGCTGACACTTATGGAGCAAGGTTTGTGAAGCGCTTTACAGGCATGATCTCAATTTGACTCTTGCAACAGCTTGGGGATGCTGGTGTTGTTCAGTTGTGCCCAACTCTTTGTGACCCCATTTGGGATTTTCTTGCCAAAGATACTGGAGTGATTTGGGATCCTTCTGGTTCATTTTATAGATGAGGAAACTGAGGCAAACAGGGTTAAGTGACTTGCCCAGGGTCACATAGCCAGCAAGTATCTGAGGCTATATTTGAACTCAGGAAGATGAATTTTCCTGACTTCAGGCCTGGCGCTCTATCCACTGGGTCACTTGGTTGCCCAGTGAGGTGGGTACTACAGGTTTTATTATCTCTATTTTGTAGAGGGAAACTGAGGTTGAAAGAGATTAGATAACTTATCCACAGTCTTTACAGTAAGTTCTAGAAGTAGGATTCAAACCCAAGTGTCAGAGGGAAAATTCCAGTTCTAAACCCAGTTCTCTTCTCACTGTGCATTCTACAAATGCAAATTTCTATGTAAAATACTGTAATGGGAATGGGAATTTGAAGATCTGAGCTGCCTCTTAATAAGCCCAAGGGAATTTAAAGACCTTCCCTGCTTTGAAGATAAACCCTGTCCCCTAATAGGCTGAATGTAATCACATGTGGTAGGAGGAGTTTGCTGAAGGATAGAGCAGAGACCATAGTCAGAGTACATAGACACGGTGCAAGGAGAGGACGCATCCAAGGGAGACAGTTAGGCTTGTGAGTAAAGGTTGGTGTTTGCCACCTGCTGTGAAAGCTAGACTTGCATTGGTGTGTGGGAAAGCTAAAGGATGCTGTGGCTCTCTGTGCTGTTATGGCTTATTAACTTCTTTGTTACTATGTTACTAATTGGCTTACTGGTTTTTGGATTCAGTTTTCTGGTGTCTGAATAAATGTTTTACTAATGTCTTCTCTATTTTGTGATTTTGTGATAGTGCGCTATGCCAATCTATTTATAATGACCACTGGCACTATGAATATTGCATTGGCAATACAAATCCATGTTAGAGAAGGATTGGAAGAATTAAAAATAATAATACTTCTTATTTCAAGGACCTGTGATTTTGTTGGTGATGGTAGTCACTCCAGTGATGCAGATCCCAAATCTTATGCCTTTTTAGTAAGTGGTTTTGGAGAATTACTGTGGCTAAAGCATACCTCCCCAAACTTAGGGAGGCTAGTCCTCAGATAATAGATAGACAGCCCTTCTTTAGCATGGAGTTTGTGTCCTATTAGCATAGCCTTTGAAACTCCTAAGTCCCATCCAGTTTATGATGGAGCATTCTACTTCAGTAGAGTATCACAAGGTCATAGATTTAGAGCTGGGAGGGACCCAAGAAGTTACTGAGTCCAGCACCCTCATTTTACAGAAGGGAAAATTAGCTAGGAATCCACAATTAAGGAGGTATGGGGAGAGAAGACTAATCAAAACTAGCATTCCTAGTCAAGTGCCATGATTCATGGCTGAGGCACGTAGAGGGGTCAGAGGAGTCCAGGAAAAAGGGGAAAGGGTAGTTTGGGTATTATGGCTGCATTTTAGCACCAAAACAGTATTTCTGGATGAGGAAAATCATCCAGTCCTAAAGTTTTAAGAAGACTGTTTGGTTCAAATGGGAAAGGGTCACCTCAATGTTTTGATCGAAGTATTCAGAAAATATTCTTGAGGTTGGTGTTAAAAGCTGGTGTTTTCTCCTGTGCATCCTTATTTTTTTAATGACTTCAAGCTTTTGGGCCAAGTTTAGAATGCCATGGTATTGAGCCATAGGTTAAGTTACTTTCCCAGGGTCACAAGGTAATAACAAGTGAAAGATTTGAACCCAAACCATCTGACTTTAATTCCAGTACTCTTTCCACTATAGAAATTAGTCTTTGGGGAGAGGAGCAACCAAAGAACAGAGTCCATGAAACTGATGAGAGAGAGAGAGTTCTGATAAATCAGAATGCGAGAAAATATAGCAGAGAAATTATTAGGAATTTTTATGCTTGGGGCAACCATCATGAACCAACCCAGGGCAAGTAGTCTTGTCCGTATATGAAGGACTGGAGGAAGAAAGAAGTTCATCAAAACCTGTATGAAATTTGGTGCCTCCCTTTTAACTAATTATTCTTCCTAATTAGGCGCTAAGCTCTGTTGTTTCTGCTTTGTTTGGTCTATGAGCACTGTCAGTTCCTTCTGAATTCTGCACTCTGGCTCAGAGCTCCAGCTGCCCAGACCCTCTATTACTCAGGAAAGAGAAAAGGTGCTGGATAGAGATCCATAACATTCCTACTTTGTTGTGGTTACTGTATTTGACATCTAAGCACATGGGAACTGTTAATGCACACCTATCTCACTTTTCCTTAAATGGTCATTTTACCATCAAATTCCTTGCAAAGGACTTTTAGTTTCTTGAGAGTTCTGCTAACATGCCTTGCAAAACCAAATTTAATTGTAACACATTAGATCAAGCAAGGGAAAATTGAGGTAATCAGTGAAATAAGTTTAAAAAAACCCACTTTTCTCAGTTACCTATCTCCAGTGAAAGCAGGGTCTGCAGAGGTTTTTGATGGGGAGGAGGAGCTTAAATTATTAGATGAAATTCCTGTTGCCTTCTGCTCTGGTTTGACCACATCTGCAGCTTTCCATTTTAATTTTTATAAGAAGACACAGCAAGGGTGGCCAGAAGAGAATTCTTGGTGCTGTTCATACAAGTGTCACACTAACTTGTTAGTCTTAGAGTAAGTGCTACTGATATTAAGAAAAGTGAAAAAGAAACAATTGTCTTGAACTAAAGATGTTTTTGTTTAATTTCTCATTTCCCCCCCGTGAGTCTCATGTACTTTAGATCACAGTGGCAGGGCTCCACCAAAGTTCCAATAGCATCATCATTTCCATAGTAACCAGCTATAAAGATGCAAACAGAGGATTACACCCTCCCTCCTTGCAGGCTTAGACAGGAAGGCCAGATGGGTTATGAGGGAGGGGAAAAGCCCTTACTGAGAAGTAAATCTCTTCAGGAGAAGCAAAAGGAAATCATTTAAGGAAGAAAGCTGGTGGTGCAATCATTGCCCTAGGGTGACATTCCTGTTTAAAGCTGGCCAGCAATGGTGAGTGCCTTTCCAAGATTTAAACAGAGGACTCCAAGTGTGTGGTGAGTTACTGACAAAGCCAGCTAATGAGGCCAGGGCCATGCATGGGTTTGATTCCCCAGTGAGGCCATTAACCGCGCTCCCTACCAGCGGACACGGGCTGCATGTATCATGTCCAAGGGAGAGCTGGCCAGCTCATAAAAACCATCACCATCACTACACGTCAATACAGAGGGCACACCCTACTGGTAGTGGGCTTCTGTTGTGTCCTTCCTAGCACCAGATTAGGTAAGGTGGGTTGCAGTTCCCTGTCTTTAATGTGCTTGCGTGCTCTCCCATCTCTACGCCTTTGAACAGACTTTTCCTTAGGCCTATCAATGAGAGATTGTACAGTTGAACCCGCAGGGTGTGGGACACTCAGCAATCTGTGTCTTACACCTAATCATGCTGTTTGTACTGGGTTTAGTCCTTGTGACTAAACACCAAATCCTTTTGTTACCTGACCAGAAGGAGCCAGGAAGTTCTTCAGTCCTCAAAGGCCCAAGGTGAGAAGAGATCTCTTCTCATGTTATCCTGGCCAGCCTGGGGCTATTTTAGCTATGGTAAATTTGATTATGGCTTATAAGTCTAAAAGGTTCCCCAAAATAAAGGAAGTAAAGAAATGGTACTCAGTACACAATATGATTCAGATGAGTAATTTATCCCTATACACAAAAAGGAATGCCGGATTTAAGGGAATTATACATACCATAGATTAACATAATTATTAGAATAGAAAACTGTACCACCTTGTTGCTGTTATTATAATCTGTCCTGAGACTAATATTCAGACCTTGTTAAAACATAAGCAGTTTTTCAAAACTTCTACTCAGACAAATTATATTTCACCTGGATTCTGTACTGTCACTCTACTCCAAACCTGAGCCTTCAGGCTCATCTGCTTGCACAGTCCGCTGCTGCCTCAACCAACCCCTCCAATGGCCATCACCACTGGTGATGATGCCAGTGGACCCAGTTGTAAGTTTGCTTAGTCAAATTCAGATTCCACCCGGGACCAGTGGTGGGGAAGGGGAATGAGTGCAATCCATTCCCCCTAACTCCTTGATAGAAGAATCAAAGCAAAAACAATATTACTTGGTACTTGAGGGAGAATGGATTCCTAGAAGCTAAGCCAGAAAAGGTGACAAGAGTGAATGCCTTTACAAGTTGGGTGATAATCTGCATGGAGTGCATGAAGGCAGAAGACAGAAGGAAGAAGCTGGGTGAGAGGAGCATAATTTGAGACAAAGATGGAAAAGGTAACTGCAAATCAGATGATACTGGGACTTAAGTGCCGGGCTAAAGAAATTATGTGTTATCCCAGAAGTAACAGGGAGTCACCCAATGTTATTGAGCAGTGGAGTGATGTGGTCAGATGTGTTAATTAGGCAAATTATTTTTACAGTTGGGCAGGTATTTGGTACAGTGGATAGAGTATGGCCCTGGAGTCAGGGAAACTCATCTTCCTGAATTCAAATCTGGTTTCAGATGCTTACTACTAACGGTGTGACCCTGCACAGGTTACTTAACCCTGTTTACCTCTGTTTCCTCATCTGTAAAATGAACTGGAGAAAGAAATGGCAAACCACTCCATCTTCTTTGATAAGAAAATCCCAAATGGGGTCACAAAGACCCCAAAATACAACTGAAACAACAACAATAAATTTTTGCAGTTATGTGAAGCATAGACAAGAGACAGAAGAGACTAGAGGCAAGGGACCAGTTAGGTGTTTGAGGGAGGGGAAGAAGTGAAAATGAACATGAGGTTTTGAGACTACTTGATCGGGAAGATAAGGATGCTGGGAGGAAGCAATTAGAACTACTTTCATGACTTTTAAAAAGTCAGTCTATATATAACAGCTGGTCTAGATTCTTAGTCTGGGGTGCGTGGAAGGGTCTCTGGTTAGATTATTAAAGTATTCATGAAATTAGATGAGAAAAAAACGACATCTGCATTTTTTCTAACCTCTGAAAAGAAGCACTTTGGAAAGAGGTCTATCGGCTTCCTCGGATTTCCTTAGGGGCTCCATGATGCAGGAGGGAAGAACCCTCAGAACTTCGATGAAGCCTAAAGCTTTTTTAGCCTCAAGATTCTATTTTCTAAGATCTTTTCTCCAACCTTGATATTCTGTAGTCTATATTCTAACATTCCTTCCGGCGCCGGCTCTCTATATCCCAAGGTCATTGGAGCGTAGATTTAGAGTTGGAAGGAGCTGAGAGAACATTAGATCCAACCCCATCATTTAACAGAAGAAAGTGAGGCCTGGAGACCCATGCCTGAGCCCTGGGCTTTCTGGAAGAGGTGCATGATAAAGAAAGGAATTTTACTGACTTTTCTCTGCCTTGTGACATTCATCACACTTATTGGTGAAGTCTTTTATCTTCAGAGATTGCCGTTTTTCAACCCTGCGTCTTGAGCACCCAGCGCAATGCTGTGCCCATCACAATAGGTATTTAATCAGTGTATAAATTTGGATCTATGGTCCTATGAATAAGTATTCATTTTAGGATACTTTTCTAGGGTTCATCTTAGTCTTCATCACGAGGCAGATTTTGTCTTGAAGTAATAGAATTTTTATGTGTGGTTTTTTTCAAATTTCATTTCTATTTTAAGTTCCAGATTCTCTCCTTCCTTCCATCCCATCCCCACTCATTGAGAAGTCAAGAGATTATGCATATGAAATTATGACAAACACATTTCTACATTAGCCATATTCCAAAAAATAAAAGCAAGAAAAATAAAGAAAAAGATATATTCTTCAGTCTGCATTCTGAGTCCATCAATTCTTTTTTTTTTTTTTTTTTTTGGTTTTTTTTTTTGGTTTTTTTTTTTTTTTGCTTTTTGGAGGGCAGTTGGGGTTAAGTGACTTGCCCAAGGTCACACGGCTAGTTTTTGTGTTAAGTGTCTGAGGCCGGATTTGAACTCAGGTACTCCTGACTCCAGGGCCGGTGCTCTACTCACTGCGCCACCTAGCCACCCCGTCCATCAATTCTTTATGCAGAAGTGGATAGCATTTTATATAAGTCCTTTGGAGATCTAGCGGATCATTGTATTGATTAGAGATATTAAGTCTTTCGTGGTGGATTATTTTTACAATATTGTTGTTACTGTCTAGATCAGTGGTTCTAAACCTTCCTAATGCCACCCCTTTAATACTCATATGTGGGCATATCTTCATGTGGGCAGACCTGCCTGGAGAGGGATAGAGGAGCGGTGTCTAGGTTTCCAGGGCCGTTGGAAATATGTGTTTTCTGATGGTCTTAGGCGACCCCGTTGAACCCCTAAAGGGGTTGCAACTCACAGGTCGAGAACTGCTGGTCGAGATTGTTCTCCTGGTTCTTCTCACTTCACTTGCATCAGTTCATATGAGTCTTCCCAGGTTTCTCTGACACCATCCCCATCATCATTTCTTGTAATACAGTAGTATTCTGTCACATTCATATAGTTTAATTTGTTTAGTTGCACCCCAATGTATCAGCAAGCACCCTAGCATACCCAGGGCAGCTGCTAGCACAGGTTCTTAGATCTGCTTTTCTAAAGGAAAGCAACACAAAGTGGGTTAACGACCTTACTTTAGTCAATCAAACATATATCATTTACCTAGTTCAGGGGGAAAAGTTAACACCCTGAACTCCAGAGAATACAAACACAAGTTACAAGCAGACAGAGAAGTAGACCGGCAGACTGGCTTCCAGCCATCTGACCATTACATCCATACCTAGTCAGTTACCAGAGAGGGAAGCACCAACATCTGGGTTTCCAAAGCCAGGGGGCTCAACGGCTTCTCAGAGTCTCATCTGGCCAAATCACACAACTCTTCCCAAAGTGAGCCCCAAAGCAAAAACTTACATTAGGGTATATATAGCCTTCTCCTGGCTCAGAGAATGTTACAGCCCTCTTGACCCACTGCCCAATTACAAAGTAACAAGGTATGACCATTCCCAAAAAACAAGCCTCTAGCCACAGCTCCAAGTGACCACACAGCCTATTAGGGGGCAGAGTATACTTTCAAATCAGGGAAGGTTCTCAGAGCCACTTAAACCTATCAAAGGGCCTAGGAGCACGGAAGATCTTCAGATTCCCATAACACCTAGTTTATGGGCATCCACTTAGTTTTTAATTATTTGCCGTCACAAAAAGAGTTGTTACAAATATTTTTGTGTATTTGAATCCTTTTCACTTTTCTTTGATCTCCTTGGGGCCTGGACCTAGTTGCAGTGTTATTGGGATAAAGAGAAGCATGGTTTCATAGACCTTTGGGCATAATTCCAAATTGTTCTCCAGAGTGTTTGGACTAGTTAACAGCTCACCAACAATGCATTAGCGTGCCAATTGTTGTAAGGGTGTTGTTGTTTTTTTTAAGTGTTTTTTTAGCATAATCCCAAATCTGGAAACACTTGGGAAGGAGTGTAAGAGCTATAGAACTTTGTGTGGTTCATTTAGGCTTATGGTTAGTCAGGACAGGGTTGGGGTACCAAAGTAACTAGAAGACTGAAATGCTAAAAGCAGGAAAAATCAGAAGCCTAGTGAAGCCTATGATGTTTCATGATCAGATTGCATAAGGTATCCAAGTTTTAGAGAACTGGAATACAATAAAATATATTTAAAACTAGCACCTTATATTGAGCACAATTTAATCTTTCTTTGATTATTCAGAAGGTCCTTTTGTCTTATTTGATCATTTTGACTGCATGGATTCTGCATAAATGGTAATTTACTTAAATTATGGCAAAGAAAAGCTTGTTTTCCCACAGTTAACCAGGTAACAGGAAATAGTGGGTTTGGAAGCTTGATGTTTCTAACCTTAAGTCACTACATAGCTGGCAAACTGTCACTTTACGTACTTTATAGATGCAGTTGTGCTTCTTTCAGTAGGCATAGATGCATCACAGCAACAATTTCTGTAGAAATTGGGCTTTGTACTCTGGTATTTTAATTTTTTCCCATAATAACAATGGGCACCTTTTAAGGATTTGGGGTCTGCAATTTTTGATATGAAGGTTATTAGTGAAATAATACTTTCAAGCCATCATCCTCATTATTAGAACAGACTGAAATTCATCTCCAATATATATGTATGTATATCTATATATAAGTGTGTATACACACATATGTCTTTTCCTTTATTCTCCAGTGACTTTGATCTTTTACCTTTCCCTGGAATGGCCTCAATTTCTTTTTCCATTTGGTTTGTATTTATAAGTTAGTTTTGGTATGCTGCCATATTCCATTCTTTCAAGATGTTCTTTCCATTTCTTTAGATAATTTTCCATTTTATGTACCATGTTTTGTACTCGAAATCTTTCTATTATGTCTTGAGTTATGATGGGCTTGTTGAATAAATCCTAGGAACGATCCCCCAAAAGGTATTGTGGGCCATGTCTTTTTTCTGAGAGGCTTCTTGGAAACCCAAGCTTACTTGTGTTTTGGAATGTTGTTTTTGAGACATGAATATGCCCTGTTTTAATCAAGACCATTAAAGGAAAATCCCAGTTTGTAAAACAATACATTAATGGAGGGATTATTCACTTTGTGAAAGGTTTTTGCTTCATTAAATAATTGAGCATAACATTTCTTTAACTATTTCAGTCAGCTACCCTTGCACACATAAGATACTTTACAGAAGTTCAATTTGCATAAATTATTTTATAGCAACATAGCAATTTTACAAATTAATACTTATCTATAATCTTAATGTGGAGTCTGTAGTGATTTGGATGTCAAAATTCCCTAAACTGCTTGATATTCAGCGTTATAGGTTAATAATTTAAATTTTATATCCTTGTATTGTGAAATCGTCTTTCTTGCACATTGAACAGAAATGCTTCTAAATATGAGGTTTTTAGTTGAAAATAAAGTAGTTTAAAGTATAAAAATCTGAAATTCTGATTGTTCTCATTCCTTATAAAAACAGTGGTGGGGAGAGGGAACAAAATGAAAACAGGCAAGGAATTATCATATGGATAGACCGAGTCAGCACCGTCCCAAATTCATGCACTACCCTTCATGATCTGACTCTGGTTTATCTTTCTAGATCAATTACATGTTCCTTTCTGTCACTCTTTCTACATTCCAGTCAGCCTGGCTACTTAATGTTCCCTGAGTACAACATTCCATCTCCTGACTGCATTTTCTTACCAATTGCCCCCCATGTTTGGAATGCCCTTCCTCCTTCTTGGTACCTCTAGCTCCCCTCAAGGCTCATCTCAAGGCCTTCCAAGAGGCCTTTTCTGATTCCTTCTGCTCGATGGTGCAGCGGATAAAGCAATGGACCTTAAGACCAAAAGACCTGAATGCAAATCTGAACTCAGGTACTTAATAGCTAAACGATGCTGGGCAAGTCACAGAACCTCTGCCAGACTCAGTTTCCTTACTTGTAAAATATACTGAGAGTTATTGTGAGGATAAAAATGAGATCATATTTGTAAAATGCTTAGTGCGGTGGCTAGCGCACAGGCAGGCATTTAATAAATGCTGGTTTCCTTCCTTTGTCCGCTGTAAATGGGAATGACAATACTAGCACCCTGGATTATTATGAGGATAAGTTAAGACATTTGTCAGGTGGTTAGCGCAGTACCTGGGGCATAGGAGTAATAATGTTAATAATACGTATAATAATAAATGTTTGTTCTATTCCCTTTCCCTACTGTTGTCAGTGTTACTCTACCCCTGCCACCACCAAAAACAATCTTGTATGTATTTTGTATTTTCTGAACTGTGTATGTAGTGTTTCCCCAAGTAAGCTTCTCCAGAGAAGTCTCTGTTTTCAATTTTGTTTTGGTATCCCCAGGGCACAGCACAACACTGAGTGTGTAGTCAGGACCTAGCAAATGCTTCTGGAATTGAATGAAATAGGAGAATAGATTTAGAGCTGGAAGAGGCTTTAAAGGTCATTTAGTCCAAGCCCCTCATTTTACAGATATAGAAAATTAGATCTGGAGAGGTGACTTGGCCTCAGGCCACACATGCAGTAAGCCTCAGGAACAGTATTCAGGATCCAAAAATGAACCTGCAGGGAGCTGAGGAGCTCCTGTAAAACAGTAGTATTTGAGGTAGGGGCCAAAAGGGAGAACACTCCAGGCTAGGGGATAGCCAGGGCAGAGGCTCTGAGCAGGAGATGGAAGGTTTTGCCATCAACAGTCAGAATACCTACCCATAAGGCCACAGAGTGGACGATGAACTTCCTAGAGGGTAGTAATTTCTAATACAGCTTGAAAAGTAGGATGTGGAAGCAGAAGAGGTAGGAAGGAGAAGAGTCTATATTTGAAAATCTGATCAAATTTGGTATTTATATTAAGAGGTAATAGGGGGGTGGTTAGGTGGCGCAGTGAATAGAGCACTGACCCTGGAGTCAGGAGTACCTGAGTTCAAATCTGGCCTCAGATACTTAACACAAAAAAACTAGCCGTGTGGCCTTGGGCAAGTCACTTAACCCCAACTGCCCTCTCCCCCCCCCCCAAAAAAGAGGTAACAAGGAATCATTGGAATGCATCGAATAGGGAGTGGTAGAGTCAGAAATGATTTCAGGAAAATTGCTCGGGTGGCTACATGGAGAACAGATTGGGGAAGGGGGACACACGGCCGAAAGATAATTATGAAGCTGCAGTAATCTCACTGAGGGGTGATGCGGGCCTATTTTAGGGTAGTGGTTGGAAGAGTAAAGAAGGGGGGAGGGATTTGTGCCAGAGATGTTGTGGAAATGAAAACAAACAGATTTTTTCAGCTAATTCCATGTGGGGTGGATGAGAGAGAGTTGAGGTTGATAAAAAGGTTGTAAATCTTAGTGACCAGAAGGATGGTGGTACCCTCTACAGTGCCTGTGAAGTTCAGAAGAGGGGCTAAGTTTCAGGGGAAAGATGATGAGTTCTGTATTAGATATGTTGAGATGCCTACAAGATATTCATTTGCAAATGGACAATAAGCAGTTGGAGATTTAGGACTGGATAGACACATCGGAGAGTCATTTATATTGAGATGATCACTGAACCCACAGAAGCTGATGAGGTCACCAAGACAGAGAGCACAGAAAGAGAAGAGCATCCAGAAGAGAGCCTTGGGGGATGTACTCAGTTAGGGAGCATGATTGGGATGAAAATCTAGCAAAGGAGACTGGAATGAGGTTGCCAGGTATGTAGGAGGAGAACCAAGAGAGAGAACAGTACCACAGAAGCCTAAAGAGGAAAGAGTATTCAAGTGAAGAGGCTAGTCAAGAGTGTTAAATATGGTAGAGAGGTCAAGAAGCATGAAAACTGAGAAAAAATGATTAGGTTTGGCAATTAAGAGATCATTGGTAACTTTGGGAAGAGCAGTTTTGGTTGAGTGATGTGGTTAGAAGCCAGATTGCAGAAAGTTTAGTAGAGAGTAAAAAGATAAGTCAAAAGAAGTGTAGACAACTTTTTAAGGCATTTGGCCTAGAAAGGAAGGAGGGATGCAGGACTATAGCTAGAGGGGATCATAGGATCTAGTGAATGTTTTTTAATGAGGGAAATGGAAGTGTTTAGAGACAGTGGGGCAGCAAACAGCAGATAGAGAGGCATTGAAGGCTAGAGTGAGAGAGGAGGGATGATAGCAAAGGTGATCTGCTAGAGAAGAGGAGAGGAGAGAGTGTGGTAGCTACATCTAGAAGGCAGCCTATTCCTCTTCTGAACAATTCTGATTATTAGGAAAGTTTCTCTTATTTTGACCTAAAATCGGCCTTGTTGCAGTTTTTGTCCCCTGCTCTTTCTCTAGTGTTCTGAGGCTCCAGTGCACAGATTTATCCATTTTCTATATGACAAAACTTCAAAAGCTCATATATATCTGCCTAAGTCTTCTCTTCAGTCTATCTCCCTCCCCCTTTCCCCATCCTAGTTCCTACAATCAGTCTAACATGAGTTGGGCTTCAGTCCCTTTACTATCCTGCCCCTATCCTTTACCTTCCTCTAGTTTGTCAAGGGCCTTTCTAAAATATGACACTCCAAATTCTTTGGTTCTTATGTGGGATGCTCTGTACTTTGGTTAGTTTCCAAGAAGAACTGAATGTAACCACCTCTGGGCCTTTACTACACAAAAGGACATTTCTCTTAAGACTGCCTGTATTGGCCAGGTAAAGTCCTATGGTAAGACTGCCAGGTATATTCCAGAGAAATGAAAGATCAGCTAGCCAGGTGGAAATCGCAAAGAAATAAGCTTCAGGCTCTTTAACTTGATTCATATACAAAAAAATGTTTAGTTAGCTATTGAAAAATATATTTTTGTATCATATGGGTTTCTATTCTTATTTCCATCTCTTCCAAGGAGAAATCAAAGAAGCTAAGATCATTGCTTTCATACAATTTTGTCATCAGTTTTCTGGAGCTCAAGCATTCTTGAGATGACGTAGAGGATAACCCTAAAAGAAAATCCAGGTCTTAGAGAAGGACTTTTTTGCTAACACAAACCTTAGATTCATACCCATTGCCTGAAAGCAATTATTTCACTCTTTCCATACAAGATGAACAAAAACAGTATTGGGAAAGGAGATGATAGATAAGGCTCTAGAAGCAACTATAAGATTGTATATTTAGACGAGTTCAAATCCTACCTCAGCCACTTGCTAGTGTGTGATCCTGGGCAAGTCATTTAACCCCAATTGCCTCCCTCCACCCCCAACCAAAAAAAAATAAAAACAAAACAAACAAAAAAAGAGTCTATATTAAATAAACAACCTTTGAGGAATATACAGCTAGGGATAAGAGAGCCCCTCCAAGGTCCAGCCTCACTGTTTAAAAAAAAAAAATTCAAGGCTGAACAGAAGAGAGGGGTTTGCCAATTCATTACACAATTTCATCCATCTGTAGATCTGGCCTATAACCCAGTCCTTTCTTCCACCCTCAATGCTGGTTTTAACCTCCTCTCTTCTTAGCTTTTCCACTTAAAACTGCCAAGTGTTTGTAATGGATAGAAAGACAAGACATTGATGTGTGAGCCAATTTCTTGAGAAGAACAACAAAGGAAAATTGCTTTCTTTGTGCTGATCCTCGAAGATGATACATGCCACACTGCTAAGTTTTATGGAGGAATTGAACTGCAGGTGTTTGGCCCTTTGGAAAAGAATGCAAGGACTTTGGGGTTTCCTTCCGACAATTTCCCAGCACATGCTATAAAAGAGATGCAACCCAGGACTCCCTCGGAGATTGGCCTAGATAGGAAACCTGGCAAGAAAGCCTTATGGGAGGTCTCCGGTGCTGAGGGAAAGTGGCCCTGCGTGGAAGGTGGTGGTGTGGGTGACTTTGGGCAAGTCTCTTAACCCCTCCCCCCCAGTACGGCCTCAGATGCCTTAACTATCCAGTGAAGGGATTGGAGTAGAGCAGAACTTCACATAACAAGTCCCCTTGATAAAAGGACTCGTTTGTAAAACTTGGACTCGGTCCAAAGGCTGCAAGGTTCTTCATCCCTGGACTGGAAGGCCTCCAAGGTCTCTTGTAGCACTAGTTCTGTGATCCAGTGGATCCCACTAATTTATTGTCCTTGGCTCTAGGTCACCTCTTCAAGGGAGGACACCTTTTTCAGTTGACTCCAGTAGGACACCAGGATCATAGGTCATCTCCCTCAACCATGCGTGTTCCCCTCTTCTCTTCTCCTTTCTTTCACTCCTGACTTTCATATCCAACCAGTTGTCAGGGCCTATTGATTTTTAACTTGGCAATATCTCCCATGTGTACTTCCTCTTTTCCTGTGACATTACCACCACCCTGGGGTAGGCCCTCCTCACCTGGTGCCTGTACTGTTGCAAAAACCCGCTGGTGGGTCTGCCTGCTTCAAATCATTCCCCACTTGAGTTCTTCTTCCATTCAACTTTCAAATGAATCTTCCTAAAGTGCATGTCGCACACACATGCACACATACACATTCTATAAACTCCAGTGGCTTCCTGTCACCTCCAGGACCATACATAAAAATTCTCTTTTTGGTATTCGAAGCCCTTCACAAGCTTGCTCCTCTCCTACCTTTCTAGTTTTCCTGTCTCTTCCGCTCTGAGATGCCACGGCACTGACCTCTTTGCTGTTAGCCTCATGCATCATCTCCAGGCTCTGGGCACTTTCACTGACTTTTCCCTGTGCCTTGAATACTTTCCCTCCTCATCTCCACCTGCTTCCTCCGGCTTCCTTCAAGTCTCAGCTAAAATCTCGTCTTCTGGGGTGGCTAGGTGGCGCAGTGAATAGAGCACTGACCCTGGAGTCAGGAGGACCTGAGTTCAAATCTGGCCTCAGACACTTAACACAAAAACTAGCTGTGTGACCTTGGGCAAGTCACTTAACCCCAACTGCCCTCCAAAAAGCAAAAAAAAACAAAATAAAATAAAATAAAATCTCGTCTTCTACAAAAAATCTCCCCTGATTCCCATTAATGTTAGTGCCTTTTCTCTACTGATTGTCTCCAATTTATCTTGTATCTTTTTTCTACATAGTTGTTTGCATGTTATATTCCTTCTTATGCTGTGAGCTCCTTGAGAGAATGGATTATCTTTTGCTTTTTGGGGGGTATCCCTAGTGTTTAGACCAGTGCCTGACACATATCGGGTGACTTGTTATGTGGTTTGTCCTTCCTTCTCAAAGAGGCCCATGACATCAGGAAGATGATGATATGACTTGCAACTGAATTGTATTTAAGTGAGGGAGGGCTGTGCAAAATAACCAGCCTCACATTCTCCTCCAGATGAAGGTCCATCTGAGTCCAGGGACCAGCTGTAGATCAGGAGGACTGTAGATGGCCCAGATTCAGCGGGAGACCTTGACCTTTTTAAGCTAAGGTCATTCTGAGTTGTCCTTACTGACTGACTGATTCCTTCCACATTTTTTCACTTGGAAACTTCATCAGCTCCCATGGGTTTAACTGTTATCTCTATCGGTGGTTGGTCATTATCCTTTGATTTTGAAGAGGATCAAAACGACATGACTATCTATGGTAGGGGTCAAGGTATGTAGCACCAATGCAATTTACAGCACCCACGATCACAATAATGACCATGACTATAACTATTGCATGACATTTGATTGCGAAATATACCAAACTCTCCAGGTAGAGGACAGAACTGAAGCATTTATTTAAACACCAGAAAACCCAATCCCCAAACCAGTAAGCCGATTCCATCATAGTAGCAAAGATATTCAGAAGCCGTAATAATTCTGAGAGCCACAGCATCCTTCAGCCTTCCCACAAACCAATACAAAACCAATATTTACTCATAAACCTCTCTACCTCCTTGACTGAGCTCTTCCCTCCCCCATTGTCTGGCTAGCTGTGACTCCCAGCTTCTTGCAGGCTCTGCTTCCCTTCAGCAAACCCCTCCCACCACAGGCTCCATGTGACTATATTTAGCCTCTTAGTGGGGCAGAGTTTACTTTCAAAGCAGACTGCCCCCGCCCCAGGTCTATTAAGGGGCAGGGAAAATTTTTAATTTCCATTCCCATTACAAGGTACAATGTGTCTGACTGTGGCCAATCAGAGTGACATTCCTAAGTCAGCCTCTCCCCTGTGATCTCCCAGATCACTAGTTGCCTATTGGACATTTCAAACTGGATCAAACTCAATGTATGCAAAATTGAATTTCTTTTCTTTGCACTGCCCCCAAAACCCTTTTCCTCTTCCATTCTTGCCAATTTATGCCAGTCTCCCTGACATATCCTCAGCTCCACATTCTCCCTCCTCCCATATATCCATTCAGTTGCCAAATCCCATCATTCCTACCTTCTTAGCATCTCTCACACAATTGCAACCTTATTTCAAATTCTTATCACTCCTAATTGGCCTCTCAGCAGGTGGCTGAGCCAGCACTAGCTGTCTGAAGAGAGCCAACTGTTATATTTTCAGTTATGATTATTTACATCTCAGAAATGTGCAATTCAGGGTTTGGTGTTGTTTGGTGGTTTGTCTAGATTTAAGAAAGCAGTAGAGACAAGGTTGATAGTGCAGATGAAATTTAAAAGTTTAACAAACCAGAGAGTGGGTTGTTAAACATTTGCCAGCACACTCCAGTTGCCGCCCCCCCC
>CM053595.1:24274449-24289046 GCA_028646575.1 Pseudocheirus occidentalis | reverse complement strand
ATATAACATATATATATAATGGCTCATAACCTAATAACTGTCTAAGAGCCCAAAGAGGAATGGAGATATATGGATGACAGAGAAGCCAGAGTCCTCCTGTGCTGCGGAGAGCTGTGGTAGAGCTGGTTTCGTTTTCCATAGAAGGAGGCAAGGCTCATGTGTGGTAATTAAATCTGCAGATGATAGTAAACAGAGACGTGTCAGAGACACAAGTGAAGATCTTCAAGACATAATGCAGTGACCTAGAGAGAGTAGAAATATGGGCAGGAAATGGCCAAATGAGGTTCATCCTGGGGGGGAAAAAAATAGAATCCTGGACATCTGGGAAGGAAATAATTTGAAACGCAGAGAGCTAGACCAGCGTAAAAGCATCAGTTAACAAAATGACCTGTGAATGTGAATCAGTCTTGAATGTAAATTTGTCCTGGAATGGGAAATGACAGTACCTTGTATCTGCATGTAACTTGGACTTTTTTGGGGGTACTGTCAAGGGTTTAAGTTATTGTGATCACTGTGACGACCCGAGAGAGAAGGAGGAGGCATCATCATCTTCATTTTACACAGATAAGGACATTAAGATGTGGATAAAATGAATTGCCCAGGGTCACACGGTTAGTAACAAAAATAACATCATAGGACATGGGGATAGAATCATTAGTCTTGAATGGCTGTTGATCAAATCCACTTTAGAGCTACCCTATGGAATAGTCAGTACTCAAGCCAGGACCAGTGTGCTACCTAGCAAAGTTACTTTGTTTATAAATGGATGTTGTAGATTATATTCCCTTCTCTTCCGTTCATTCCCTTCCTCTAGATAGAAATATTTTCACTCTGCTAGTTGTGTTTATCTTGATAATTTGTTATTCATCGGCATCCTATTCTTTGTGACCCCATTGGGGGTTTTCTTGGCAAAGATGCTGAAGTGGTTTGCTGTTTCCTTCTCCAGCTCATTTTACAGATGAGGAAACTGAGGCAAATAGGGTCAAGCGACTTGCCCAGGGTCACACAGCCGGTAAGTGTCTGAGGCCAAATTTGAACGCAGGAAGATGTGTCTTCCCGACTCTGAGCCTGGTGCTCGGTCCTCCTCACTACCTAATTGTCCTGTCTTGAAAATACTTTGTTTATAAATAGCTCTTTCCCCTAAATAACCTTACACATTGGGGCCCTGAGGAATTTTGCATATATGTGAATTTCAAATACATCTTTTATTTCAGTTTATCTGACAAAATATTAGGCAAGATGAACAGCAACTACTGATAAACCCATTCTGCAGAAAGGGTAACTAAAGATTAGAGCATTTTAAAGATGTTAGTTAAGGCAGAGCTAGAACTATGATAGAGTAAACATGAAATTGCATTAGAGAGGAAACACTGTAATCCTATAGGCTACCTAGAAGGGCTCCCCTCCTTGGTCATGGTCAATGGACCAGGGCCCTCTGCTCTGCAACCTGCCTGGCAAGAGACTTGGGTTCTAGTTCCTACTCTGAAAGTTACTCAGGGCTCTTCCTTTATAAATGAGGGCATTAGTTAAAGTTGTCTCTAAAATTCCTTCCACTTCTTAGTCCGTCCTTGTGTGATTTGGGCTTTGTGTGACCCTATCTAAGCCAAGTCTCAGTTTCAGCAATAATTGAGTGACTCTTCCTTTGGTGACACTGGACAAGTTACTCCCTACTCTGGGCCTTCTTTTTCTTCCTTTTTAAAGACTGAAGTTGAGTGGAGATCCTTAACCCAGACCTCCAAGGAGAATGTGGATAGATTTCAGAGAATCCATGAACTTGAATGGGAAAATGCTCTAATCAATTGTACTTGTCTCTGAAACTTCACATTTTCTTAAAATATTTCAAAGCATAACTGTTCTTTGCCCGACTGCCAAAGAGATCCATCACATAAAAAGGGTGAAAATTCCATACTAGAATCCCAAAGACCCTTTCCAGCCCCAGCATTCTACTTTGAGGGCTTTTGGGGGCTGGAGGGAAGGAGGTTGACTTCAAGCCCTCTTTCAGTCCCTTCCCCAAAAACATCTTTCTGCATGTTGTAAGGATTATTACTTACACTTGATCCCCCAATGGTCAGATCTCTTGGATGCTAAATATGAAGAAACAACTGACTTGAGTACCTAATTCCCTGCCCCCTTTCAGTGTTATTAAGGATAATTAATTAAAATGTAAACCTGCCACATGGTTCACTTTCTCCAAGTGGGAGCGGAGGGGCAGAGGTAAGTGACTAGGCAGTAAGAACATGGTAGGTGTCCTCTCTCCCCAGCCAGCCACATGGCACAGTGGATAGAGTTCTGGGCCTGGAGTCAGGAAGACTCATCTTCACAAGTTCAAATCTGGTCTCAGACATTTGCTAACTGTGTGACCTGGGCAAGTCACTTAATCCTGTTTGCCTCAGTTTCCTAATCTGTAAAATGAGCTGGAGAAAGAAATGGAAAACCATTCCAGTATCTCTACCAAGAAAATCCCAGATGGGGTTGGACATGGCTGAAAATGACTAAAGAACAATGCTATCATCCCCAGCCTAGGCCTCATGGCATCCCAGGATCTCTGCCCATGGGAACTAGTATCTCAGGGTCCTTGTCTCCCTCAGAGAGTAGTATTCACCAACCCTCGCCCCTACTTGAGGCTCCCTTCTGTGCCTTTTGCCTCAAGTGCAAAAAGTCCCAGCACTACTATTAGCTTTGGTGAAAGATTACATAGTTTGAAGGTCTGCTTGGAATAGATCCATGGCCTTCCATATTTCAGTCTTGGGACCTAAAGACTTGTTTTCACCACCTTCAGTGACAAAGGATGGCTTAGGAAATCAAAGTCTTCTTTACTTAGGGCTTTGTCAGCATTTGATGTTGGATTTCCTGAAGCCCGTGAGCCTATTTTAGCATGTAGAAGCAATCAGCCCAATAGGAAAGGCTTGTTTTTATGAACACGGCCATCCCTTGAAAGAGGCAGCCCCATTCCTTCTCCCACAGCTCCTTTCTGTTCTTTGGCTCAAAGTAACCATGTCCCATGACTGCTGGATTGAATCTCAGCAGGAGTGCACATCTATTATTCCCACTACCCTAAAAGATGGGGAGGTGGAAACTGGTGAGCCCCTTTGGCCCTAGAGCCGTTGCCATGGATGAGTGCAGAAAACAGGGGGAAGAAACAAACCAAACAGCCAAGCTCCCTTCCTGGAGACGGGACTGAAAGCTTGGAAAATATAACAGGGGCTATTGCCTAGCACTTGGGGTGTTGGCACGCTATTGTGAGCCATCCTTTAGCGGGGATTGATATGTTGTGCCATGCAGGGGAAAAGCTGAATTCTATAACATGTGTTTCCATTCATCAGAAAAGTGAAACAGATCTTTGCACTCACCAGAAACCTTGCCTGTGGGATGTGACCTCAAACACATTTTTAAAAAGGACAGGTGCCTCTCGGGTTCACTCTTGTGGTTTGGCCCCTGAAGGGGCCCAAGTTCTGATTGAGCAAATCTGATGTTCCCCTGTTTTGCACATTCATAAAATAATACTGTTAATCCTCCCCCAAAATCCTGCTCTATTTCCTCTCTGTAGTATGGTGGTGGTTCTGTCTTTGTAAAGCCCATGCCTGGGGAGGATGAGTTCTGATAGGGTTTGCTGAGCTGAAAAGTCTTCATCTACAGGCCTGTCTTATCCAAGGACATGCTTAACCAAGTGAGTAGAGGTTCAACACCAAAACCTTGGCCATTAGATGACAAATTTGGGGGCCACTATAACTAATGAACATCACTGGCAAAGTCATAGACAGGGAGGAACGGGGAATGGAGACTGTACCCAGGCCAATGAAATCAAGTTCTTTTCAATACATTGAAATATACTTTGACTAGGATTACTCTTATGGCTTGATTTCATGGCCACAGCTCCTTCTTTCCCAAGTCAGTTTTATAGATTGAATTTTTCTGAGGTTTCAATTGCCTGGAGAAATCCCGGGGTACCAGACCGAGGCAAATCATCAGTTTCTCAATTTTTTTTCTGTCTTTAACATTAGATATGTCAGATCTTTCAGTAAAAGGAATGAAAAAACAGTAAGGTATCTTCTCTTGACCTGTAGAAAGATTTAGCAAATGCACATAAAAAAATTTGAGGATTAAGTGATGAGAGTTTTAATCCTGAAATACCACTGACAATGGACCGTGAGAAACAATTTTCAAAATGAGTCTTTTCATTTTTATTATTATTATAAATTTATTTATTTTTAGTTTTGAACATTCACTTCCATACGTTTTAAATTTTCTCTGCCTCCCTCCACTTTCCTCTCCCCAAGACGGCATGCAATCGGATATAGGCTCTACATATGCGTTCTTATTAAACATATTTTCACATTAGTCATGTTGTAAAGAAGAATTAGAACAAATGGGAGGAACCATGAGAAAGAAAAAACTAAACTAAACTAAAAATGAGAGAAAATAGTAGGCTTTGATCTGTATTCAGATTCCATATATTTTTTTCCCTCTGGATTTAGATGGCATTTTCCATCATGAGTCTTTTGGAGTTAAAAATGAGTCTTTTTCTAAACTGAGGAGGATAATACTTGCTTACCTTGTAAATCCACAATAATGAATACAAACAAACATGTAACTGGGTTATATATCACTGGGAACTCCTGAAACAGATTAACCCATTATAGGTCTATATGTGTATGTATTGTATATGTACCTATATGTGTATACACACCCACATACCGTTGTCCCAAACATCTTAGTGCAGGTTTAGGCTATTAAAAGGAATTCATTAGAATGTAAGCTCCTTGAGGGCAGGATATCTTGTTTTATCATATTTTCGTTTCCAATACCTAGCACAATTCCTGGCATATAATAAGGAGCTAACCAATGCTTTTTCATCCATTCACTACAGCACACTGCTTCCCAAGTGTTATAATAGGGGTCATTACTATGTTCCTCCCTACATATTTTAATCTTCAGGCTAATCTTAAGAAAACTCATCTTTCGTCATCCCAGAAGTCTTAGCGTAGCTTTAAGTTAACAGTACTAAGATTTTTGGGACATCCTGTATAAGAACAAACTTTCTAATAATTAAGGATGCCCCCAAAGGGGAATGGGTTGCTTCAGGAGGTAGGTACTCTCCAAGTGGATCTTGGATGATCATTCCTGAGGGAAACTAAAAAAGGAAAATATAAGCTCCTTGAGGGCAAGGACTTTTTCTGTCCTTTTCTTTGTATTCCCTTTTCCTGGCATAATGCCTTGCACATAATAGGTCTTTAAAAAGTAAAGGCTTATTGAATTGAATGGAACTGAATTGGATTGGATCAAATTAAAACTTATTAGGCAAGTGATGGAACTGGACAACTTCTAAGGTCCCCTCCAGCTGTGGAATCCTGTGATTTTCAGAAGGTTGCCTGGGAATGAGTTGTAATTTAAGGCCTAATAGTTCTTGCTGCACAGGACTAGGTAAATAGGAACACGTGGCCTTACTCTCTCAGTCAGAGGTGAGAGAGATAGGGAGGCAAGTCCCCCCCCCAAAAAAACCCCAAACAAATCTAAACAAAAAAGGATTGTTTCTTATTTTATTGTGTAAATCTAAAACAATAAAATAATAATTTAGTTATTTAATAATAATCAAAAAATAAATTTAATTATTAAATAATGGTTAATTATTTATTAAATAATAATTCAAAGGATTACAGCAGCTAAGTTAGAAATAAAAGAGAAGAAACTACATACTTTGGTGATTAGGGTCACATAGGCTTAAAGGGAAAAGAGAAATTTGCCCTGTTAATTAATTAAAAGAATACTGAATCTGGGTAACAAGCTCATCAGACAGCACAGTCAACACTGCCAAAAAGTCTTCCTTGATAGCTTTATGCTTTTTTGTTAAAAATTACTGCAGAATGCAGTCAATGGGGCAGCTAGATGGCCCAGTGAACAGAGCACTGGCTCTGGAGTCAGGAGGACCTGAGTTCAAATACAGGCTCAGACACTCAACACACTCACTAGCTGTGTGACCTTAGGCAAGTCACTTAACCCCAATTGCCTTGCCTTCCCACCCTCAAAAAAAAAAAAAGAAAAAGAAAAAAAGAATGCAAAGTCAAAGGTTCTGGATATTAATTTGAGTTTATTAATTTAAATTAATATTAATTAATTAATTAAAATTAATTAATATTAATTTAAACATGGAAAAATATGCTTCACGATATTAATGGGCAATCTTTAAAAGCAGGGACTGTTTAATTTTTGTCTCCATATAACCAGTGCCTAACAGCACTGTCTTTTAGAAAAATACTTAAAAACTGTTTGTTGATTGCCTGCTTGATTGATTGAGCCATGATTTCATCTAGAAGCAGTGTGACGCATTGGTGAGAGTGTCGGCTTTGGAACCAGGACTGCGTGTTTCCGAATCCTACTTTGTATGCTGTGGTACCAATGCAGTATTTACAGCAACCACAGTGACTGTAAATATTCCTGCATGGTGCTCGATCACAAAATATAGCAGATTCTCCATGCAGAACAGTGGTTCTCAACCTGTGGGTTATGTTCAATTTGTAACCATGAAAATGCATCCTGCATGTCCGATATTTACATTATGATTCATAACAGGAACAAAAAATTACAGTTGGGAAGTAGGAACAAAAATAATTTTATGATTGGGGGTCACCACAACATGAGGGACTGTATTAAAGGGTCATGGCATTAGGAAGGTTGAGAACCACTGATCTAGAAGATAAAAGCGAAAAACTTATTCAGACATCAGAAAACCAAATCCCCAAACCAGTAAGTCTATTCCCTCATAGTAGCAAAGAAGTTAATAAGCCATAACAACACAGAGAGCCACAGCACCCTTCAGCCTTCCCACAGACCAAAAGAAGATCACTATTTACTCACAAACCTGACAAACTCCTTTCCTTAGCGTCCTCTCTCTCACCATCTCTCTGGTTCTGACCCCCAGCTTCCTTGGGCTCTGCTTCACCCTTCAGCAAACTACTCCCACCACAGGCTTCCTATGACCACATTCAGTGTATTAGGGGGCAGAGCAGGGAAGGTCTTCAAATTCCCCCCTAGGTCTATTAAGAGGCAGGGAAGATCTTCATGTTCCCATTACCATTACAGATGCTTACTATCTATATAACCTCTCTGAGTCTCAATATTCTTATCTGTAAAGTGGGTATAGTAAGACTTGTGGTAAGATTGTTGTGAGGCCTCAATAAATCATACGCATCACCCGCTTTACAGACCTTTATAGTTTGGCATGTAAATGTCATTTGTCATTATTACTCCCTCCAACAGTACAGGCTGCAACCCAACCACACCTTCTCCTCCTGTGAGACTCTTGTTACTGTCTTTCCATAAATCTTCTGTAAAGGATTCTCAGCATGTTCGGGGCCTTTTGCTGCACTACATTGCTCTGTGTCTGTCTGTCCTACTGGTTTGTTATGTTACCGGCCAACCTCCATCCTGATGATAATTTCCTGTGTGACCTCTTTTTGGTTACTTCTTACACATAATTCCTCATTAGGTATATTTGTTGGGTCATTTCAGTTGTGCCTGACTCTTTGTGGCCCCATTTGGGGTTTTCTTGGCAGAAACACTGGGGTGGTTTTACAGCTCCAGATCATTTTACAGCTGAAGCAACTGAGGCAAAGAGTTAAGCAAATTGCCCAAGGTCACACAGCCCGTAAGCATCTGAGGCCAGATTTGAACTCAGGAAGAGGAGTCTTCCTGACTCCAGACCCACCACTCTACCCACTGTGCCATGTTCATTTGTTATATCTCCTCTTTTATTTGGGAGCTGATAGTCCCTCTGCCCTGGCCAGACCACATCTGGTGCTGTATGAAGTTCTGGATACCACATTTTAAGACTGACACTGAAAATCTGGAATGTGTCTGGCTGATGGTAACCTCATGAACTTTCATTTAATGAACAGCATGGGGACCGGACAGCTGAGTGGGAGAAGATGAAAGGACTCCCTCCCACCCCTCTTTCTTTCTGGATTCTGTTTGACCTTAGTAAAGGCTCTAAGACACCTATCCTAACCCCTCTTTTCAGCCTCGCAGGCTGAGTGCCCAGAGATTGACTCAGTACTTCACTCCTCAAGGTTGCAAGGGTAACTCCAAGAAGTCTGGATTGGTTTTATAATACTATATAGCTCAGAAGCTTCCACCACTTTGCTTCCCCATTGACTCACCAATGTCAGTTAGCCAGCCATACTCAATTAGCAGGTATTGAGTAAGGTACCATTGTAGGAATAGTTAATATAAAACATCCCAACAAACTGGGGCATGCTCTCCCACATGTCCATACCGAATCCATGGGAAAGTGGGATCAAACTTAGAGTGCATACGTGGCAAAGGGGGTGATTAATAATTCCTGGAAGTCCTTTTTCTCCCCTTTGTGGAGTCCTTATGAAATTGCCCCTAAGAATGTTGTAGCTTTCTTCCAGCACAATCCTAAAGGATGTGTCTACTTTATCTACAACTCCTAATGGAGACATTACCAACAGTCACTGATGTTGCAGAGACGGGACTAATATGCTAATGAGAAGCCCAAATCCATGCGCACTTTGAAGCACAAAATCTCATTTTCTGCCCACAGAGGAGGGAGGAGAAGACAAGAGGGTCTTCTGCTTCCCCTCCTCCCAAATGATTCCAGCTTGCCTGGAATTGTTGCCAAGGTGGAGACAACTTGCAGTTCTTGAATTCTGAACTGAGCTGCTATTTTATGCAAAAAAAAAAAAAAAAAGGATATGACATCTATCCCAAAGACTGCTGGAACTAGGAAAAGACCCTGAAATTCTCATGCTGAGCAGAGGCAACATAACTTACTTTTGTTCATGCCATTTTGGGGTCGATTCTTCACTTTCCTTCTGCCCCAACTTCAGCCCTGGTGCTAATAGGGATATCTCTGGGAAGATGTCTCAGAGCAGGGTTCCTGCTTTAGAGGAATAGCTCTTTGTGTCTTTGAATTGAAAATGTCTGTTTAATGATGAGTTGGCCATGCATGCCCTGGGCTTCCTCAGAGTGCTTTATGTTATTATAGAATTGGCTGGCTATCTATCAGTCTCCTGGGAATCATGATGGATGTTCTCATCTGCATTTAATCTGAAAACTGGATGAGAGTCTCTTCCTCCCCTCTTGGTTTTCTGGTAAACATCAGACAGATGAAAAAAAGAGCTGGTAATTGTAGTGATCAAAATAAAATAATGGCCCATTGTTTCACTCAATTTCTTCTTTGCGATTTTAACAAAATATATGAGAGAGAGAAAAGGATTCCAATTCTTGCTAAAAGAACTTCTTTTCATAAATCTTAGGAGAACACCAGAGCTGCTACCATCAGCCTAAAGCTGATGTCACTTGTAATACTGGTAGTATCATCTAGTTATATGTTGGTAAATATTTAACAACCAGCTTTCCAGAGTAAAAAATGTACCTACAACATGCTTTTAAACTTGATTTGCCTTCTTAACATGTTTCCTCCATCATTTTCTCAAGTGTAGATAATCAGTGGAGCAATAAAATCAGTCCCTGATTGGAGCCTTTGCTGATTTCCAGAGTATAAATGCTCACATTCAAAATTAACCAATTGGCCCTAGAGACCCAATTCAAGCTGACTCCAACACACCCCTGAAACTTTAAGGTTTGACTCACAGAGGGAAATTAACCAGAAAAAGACTGAGCCCAGCCTAGCCCTTCATCTAGCCTATTGGCACTTGGAATAATCTAGTTCAGATTGGGTGTCCCAAGAATGGCTGACATATGGCAAGTGTTTGACCAGCTTGATTGACATTTTATTCCTGATATTACAATCCCAAAGACATCAACAAGGTGGTGGGGGAAGGCCTATTTGTATAAAAACTATTTATGGCAGGTCTTTTTGTGGTGATAAAGAATTGGAAATAGAAGGGAGGCCTGTCAATTGGGAAAAAACTAAACGTGTTATGTGACTGTGATGGAGTATTATTATGCTAAAAAAAAATGACAAGCAGGATGGCTTCAGAAAAACCTGGAAAGACTTCTATGAACCGATAAAAAGTGAAGTGAGCAGAAGCAGGAGAATGTTTTATACAGTAACAGCAACATTGTATGATGATGACTTATGATAGACTTGGAGTTTCTTAGCAATACAGTGACCCAAGACAGTTTCAAAGGACTAATGATGAAGTGTACCGTCCACCTCCAGACAAAAAGCTGATTTTGTTTGAATATAAACTGAAGCGTGTTATTTTCACTTTCTTTCATTTTTTCTTTTATTTGAGTCTTCTTATGCAAAATGACTTATATGGAAATGTTTTATATGATTGCACATGTATAACCTATATCCGACTGCTTACTGTCTTGGGGGGAGTAGGAGGGAGTGATAGAATTCAGAACTCAAAACTTTAAAAAAATGTTAAAAATTGTTTTAACATATAATTGGGGGAATAGATACACCTATAGATAAATAGATCTATCTATTTAGATGTATCTATATACCTATAGATATACCATACATGCATGTATGTGTGTATATGTATGTATGTATACATATATGCACATACTTTGATAGAAGTGTCAAAATTATATGTGTAAATACATGTGTGCATATATACATATATATACATGCATATATACATACATATATTATATTATATAAAATATAATGTTATATTATATATCTATACACATATATAATTTTGATATTTCTACTCCACAGAGATTCTCAAGAGGCAAGAGGGGATAGTAGACAGAGTGATCAATCCAAGTGAGAACTTGGTTTGAAATCTCACCTCTGACACTTACTGGCTGTGTGACTGTGGGCTAGCCACTTAATCTCGCTGAGTTTCCTTCAGTTCTGTAAGATTCATACACCAAATCATAGATAGGTTGTGATCTGGAAATCACAGATCATTGTCACCCTCCAGAAATTCTGTCTGTCCTTTAACAAAGAGAATTGATTTACCCCTTATCTCCCTTGTGAAGAGGGTTTATAGACCACCAAGGCACAGAGCAGGTTGCTGGGGTTTTTTTTTTCCCTTTTTCCTTCCTGGCTTCAGCTGTTCTCTCTCTAATTTTTGACTTTTGTTTAGGATTATAACAGTTTCAGGATGCCTCACTTTAATCAACAAAGTCCTAAAAGTTGGTATCAATTGAGTCATTCTAAGTCACATTGTAAGTACATTGAAATGTACTAGGTGAGCTTAATGTTTAACATTGGAAACCCCCCCCAATCAAATAATTGTAATATAAATATTTGGGTTCTTCTTCCACCATTGTAGATGACAGTGCATCTATAACTCCTCTTACACAGTTTTGTCTATGTTCTTTCTACATACTACACAGAAGAACCAGCTGATGGGCGCGGGGCCTCCCCATTCTTCTAATATCTCTTGTCTGCCAGCACCCAGGCAACATATACTTCTGTTTTCTTACCCTCTCCAGTCATACTCATACACTATGATCGAGTTTAAATGCTAGATCAGCGTCAAGCATATTCTCCCCCCAAACTCAAGGACAGAAAAGTCTTCTATGTGCTAGAATATTCACGTCATCACTTTAATTTGTATTAATAATAATAATCGCTTGCATTTGTAAAACACTTTAAAGTTTGCAACCTGCTTTATAGGTATGACCTCATTTTACCCTCACAATAACCCTGGGAGTTAGGTTGCTATTATTGTCATCTTTATTTTACAGATGAGGAAACAGGCAAACAGGGTTAAGGGACCTGCCTTAAGTGATTAAGGTCAAATTTGAACTCAGTACTTTCTGACTCCCAGTCTGCTGCTCTATCCACTGTACCACCTCGCTGCCTAGGTAAACCGAGGCAGTGTGAATGAAGGAGAAAGTGGGGAATACCCATAATGATTGTATTAATGTAAATGAGAGCAACATTAAAACACAACAGAGCTTCGGTCAAATGCAGTGACCCAGGCTGGTTCCAGAGGGCTGAACACACACCCTTCTTTCCTCTCATTAGAAAGATGTTGAACTTCAGCTGTAGAATGATACCACACTATCAGCAGGATTTTTTTTTATCAGATGGTTTTATTTAACTCTTTTTAAGGGCAGGCTACTATTGGCAAGAGTATTAGGGAATGAGTGTAGTGGGAAGAAAAAAATGCATGAGAGAAAAAATATTTTTTAGAAGAAAAAATATCCATAAATTTAAAAATGGGCCTCAGTGAAGATGTGGGAGGTGAGGTTAGCCCCAAAGAATGGGAAGGATTGAGATAGCCCCTTGACCTTTGACAATCACTCTTCCAAACCTCTCTTGAGGCCTTTTCCACCTGGGTGTTTCTGGTCTTGGGAAATAAACACTGATAAGCATGCATTAGCTTCACGGAGAAGCACAGGAGCTAAAAGGGGAAAAAAACCAAACATGTTCTTAAAAATACCTTGCATCTAAAGCTTTGTCGGAGCTGGTGGTTGTATGGATTAAAAAAACACACACACAAACAAATCCAAATGTGGAAATACAGTACATTAATTAGAGGATGAGCAGCTAGGTGGTGAAGTGGATACAGCACCAGGCCTGGAGTCAGGAAGAACTGAGTTCAAATTCAGCCTCAGATACTTACTAGCCGTGTGACCCTGGGTGAGTCACTTAACCCTGTTTGCCTCAGTTTCCTCATCTGTCAAATGAGCTGGAGAAGGAAGTGGCAAAGCACTCCAGTTTCTTTGCCAAGAAAACTCCAGATGGAATCATGAAGAGTCGGACACGACTGAGTTAACAACAACAAAGTGTATGAATGTCTTATAACTTCTCAAATGATCCCAGACGCGTTTCTCTGACAGCTGAACCAACTCATAGCTCTACTTAGGGTTTATTAACGTACCTGTTGTTCCATACCCTCTCCAGCATTGATTTTTTCTCTCTTTTTGCTAAGTTGGTGGATTTGATGTGACAGCCTGGAGCTGCTTTCATTTGCATTTTTCTTGTTATCAGTGAGTTGAAGCATCATTCATAGAGTTGTAGGTAATTTGCATTTTTTTGGATAATTATTGCTCATATCCTTTGAAGGGGCAAAGGGAACACACTTCATTAAGTGCTTACCATATGCCAGGCACTGGGCGAAGCACTTTGCAAAATGTGATCTCTTTTGATCCTCACAGTAACCCTGGGAGGTGGGTGCAGTTATTTTCCCCCATATGTGTTTGAGGAGACTGAGGCACACAGAGGTTAAGTGGCTTGTCTGGAGTGGCTTAGCTAGTAAGTAGGTGAGCCCAGGCACGAACTCAGGTCTTCCTATTTTCAGGACCAGAGCTTTATCTACTGTGCTAGGGAACAAAGAGGTCTTTGTTTTCTATATTTGCATTTATTCCCTGTAGACTGTGGCTGTCAGACCTGAGATTCTCCCTCCCTTCTAATCTATAGCTTATCTTCTTATTTTCACTTCAATGATGTTATTTCTACAAAAATAGTTTAAATTTTATAGAACTGAAATAGTCTGTGTTTGGGGGCTTGGTTTCTCTTTTGATAACCTCTTCTGTCCCTTGTCTGGTCATGAATTTTCACCCTAACCATAGAGATGAATGTTATAGTCTTCTATTCCCCTCTTTAAAAAAAAAAGATGTGCTCTTTAAGAGTTATACCATTTGTCCTTTTAGAACTTATTATGGTGAAAAATGATGATCTAATTCTTGTCTTCCACTAAACAGTTTCCTGTTTTCCTATTGCTCCAATAACTTGTGATCTCAAGTTTACTGAAGGCAGGACTCCTGTGAACATTTGCCTCTAGGTCTTTCATATCTAGTCCATATCATAAATTTAATGTTCCATTTTTTAGCCAGTGCCAAATAATGATATTGAGAGCTGCAGGGGGGGGGGTGGGGCTGAGAGAGGGGTCTGGACTTCCCTGATCAATTGTTTCCTCCCACACCCCCTCAGCCCAGTCTATGAAAACACAAAAGGAATGGGTAAGAGAGACAGCAAAGCATTAAACAGTCAAAGATGGGCCGCCGAGACAAATTTCTCTTGAATCCCTAGCTGGCTTTCTTCTCTGTTTTGGGGGGTCACACTCAGAGCTACCTTGGCCGACTGGCTTGTTTCCTGTTGGATGTGCAACCTATTCCTGGGATGAATGACTTTCTTTCAAGATGTCTTGACTGATGACAGAGGAAAGTTCCCCCTCCCCTTCTAAGAGGAAAGGCAAAGAGATCTTTGAAGATTTGGAGTCTTTCCCAATTTCTGACGTTCCTCTAGACTACCAAGGTTCACATTCACTGAAACTGCTTGTCTCAACTATGTTTTTCTCTCTTGTATATGCTGACTTTTAAAAGCCACCAGGAGGGGCCTATCCTTGGCCAACCAAGAGCTGGCTATTTTCTAGTTCTAAGGAGGAGTTCCTTTACACTTTTCAAAGGGGTAACAGAGTATGGACATATTTCTGGATTGTTGTCTGTGTTACCTACCCTTTCTGTGGTTTCGCCAAGGGGGAGGCTGTGGGGATGAAAATTGTCCTTACACAGGCACGCACACATGCACACACGCTGTATCAGCAAGCACCCTAGCATACCCAGGGCAGCTGCTAGCACAGGTTCTTAGAGCTGCTTTAGTAAAGGAAAGCAACTCAAAATGGGTTAGCAATCTTTCTTTACTCAAACAAACATATCATTTATCTAGTTCAGGGAAAAAGCCAGCATCTTGAACTCCG